>OX579664.1:8160952-9360952 GCA_951230895.1 Carpatolechia fugitivella
AGAATGGATTCTAACTATTTCTTGCTTATTAATACTGCGTCACCTAAAATTGTGACAGGCATCCAGTTTGAATTTTTTAATTGCTTTGAAATGTGGGGGACAACGGGATTTTTTTTTTCGTTGTCCCCCACCACATAATATTGAATAAAATAACTTGGAAAATTGTTTTTTTTTTTTATTGAAGTACAGACTATTAAAGTTATAATCAACAAATTGTAGTTTTCGTTTGTTATCGTTATTTTAAATGTTATTCAAAGGCAAACCCAATAAATATTTGTAATAAGAACAAGTGTAAGTAATTGAATATAATGTAGTAAAAAACAGTAAAAGTCACTAGTAAGAACAAAAAATTCACAAATATTATGTTTTTAGTGCTATTAAATTACGTACTCATTCTTACAGTTACAATCAACAATAGGATATTTAGGATACTTGTTTAGTTTACAACAGCGATTATTTATTAAAGCAATAACATTGTAATTGTCTTTTACGTAATAAAATCACAGTAAAAATCACATAAGTACAAAAATTTGAAGAAGACGCATCTTATAACAAAGTAGTACATCAGTGTGGAAGAAGCTTTAACTCCAGATCACAAAAATATATACTCAGGTACCAGTTTATTCAACATTGCCAGCTTGAACTTGTACATGGAGAAATTAATGTAGGTCATTTCTTAGAAATGGTAAGGCGCTAATATTGATTATTTACTTGTTTCAAATACAAGTATTGTACATAATATTATAATATTGATAATATGTGCTTTTATTATTCAGAAATTATCTTTGTTGAGTTTTTTAGTATATCGTTATTAATCTTAACTTAGTAGCTCTTGCATGTAAATCTAGCCACAAAACTAAAGAAAAAATATGAAAACAACACATTCTATTTGTTTTCACTATAATTTTCGTACTTATGTGATTTTATTACGTAAAAGACAATTAAAATGTTATTACTTTAATAAATAATCGCTGTTGTAAACTCAACAAGTATCTTAAATAACCTATTGTTGATTGTAACTGTAAGAATGTGTAATTTAATAGCACTAAAACACTCAAAACATAATATTTGTGAATTTTTTGTTCTTACTTGTGACTTTTACTGTTTTTTATTACATTATATTCAATTACTTACACTTGTTCTTATTACAAACATTTATTGGGTTAAGCCTTTGATTAACATTTAAAATAACGATAACAAACGAAAACTACAAATTGTTGATTATAACTTTAATAGTCTCTACTTCAATTAAAAAATTACATTTTTCCAAGTTATTTTGGTTATTTTATTCAATATTATGTCGTGTCGTATTATTCCCGTTGTCCCCACGTTTCAAAGCAGTAAAAAAATGGGGGACAGCGGGAAAAAAATCCAGCGGGAATAACCGGCCCGACCGACTTCTACTCAGCTCGATTTTTTGAGAGGCATTGACAAAAAGCTATTTGCTACAGACAGGTAGTGAAAAATCAATACAGATAGGTTTTGGATCCACAAAAGAGAAACTGTACTTTTCAATAAATAAAATTTATTCACTTAAAAATTGACATAAAATAAACTGGGAATACATTTCAGAAAATATTTTTAAAGGTCAAGTTTTTTGTTGAACTTTTCAGTTATTTTCATTGTCCCCAAAAATGTTCACTTTAAAGATTTTTTGTAGGGATGAATAATGATTTTGGGACACAATGGGAATAACCTCTTTAAAATTAATAATAATTATTTAATTAAAATAATACTTATAAACCGGAAGAAACCGAGCTTATACCCACATTATATACGAATAAATAGGTTCTCTCTAGAGCTTACACTATAAATTAAAAAGCACACGTAAAATTAGGTTACCTTAATCTCAAAATTACAATAGTTTGATACATAATATTCTTACATAAGTACATTATTTTTGAAAATACATTCTAAAATTCTAGATTACTTGACTGGGTAACCGAATTAAAATTCGTTTATGCGACGTCGTCCTGCCTAATAAGCGGCTATGTAATACATACTAAACAATAGTAAGTAATAAAAAATATAAATGCTCTGCCGAAAATAAATATAAACATAAAATTAACGTCGACCAGTGCTTAGCAAGTCTACAATACGAAATACATACATCGTAACATACATTAATTAAAGTGAAACTTCTTTATTTTAGGGATTGACAACCTGATGTTGTACAAGTAGGCTGTGAAGTAGGTATATATACAACATTGTATGCTAAAGACTGGTCAAGAAGATAGAATAAAAATTATGTTGAAAATAATTAAATAAGCGAACACATTTCATTGCAAAAAATAAAATATTCATTTTTTTTATTGCCCACCACACGCAGTTATCAAATTTCACGCAGATAAAACAAAATATCAGCGAAGACATCAAATTGCAAATGGTACAACTGGGAAAAATTGGTCCCAGTTGTACCACCAATGGTACTAGCATCGTACAACTGGTCTAGCGACAACACTACGAGGGAAATATCCTTCAAGTCATTATTGATTTTATCTTTATCAGAAAAGATGGTTTAAAAGAAAAGGGTCCTTTGATGCGTTGCGAATTTGTCTAAGTTTATCTATTATGTTAGACTCACTCAAGCACAGAAAAAACTAGAGACTAGACTAAAGTAATGTGTTTGCTGCGCCCCATTGTTGCGCCCTATAACATTCACGAAATTAGCAAGTCGCGATATAATATTATTGTGCGCCTTTTTAAAGGCGTTATAATCTGTTAAGAAAATAAATTATATTAGGTAGATACGTATTATCTTAGTACTTTCTTGTTTTATTTAAATTATAAAAAACCACAAACCTATTTATGCATTTCAATGTAAACAATGATTTTATACAATAAGTAAAATTAATTATTTATGCATGTATGTATAGGTATAATAAAATAATAAAGCATTGTTTTCGAGACTAACTAACAATAGTTCTATATTAATGATGACCATTAGATCTTTTTAGTTTATAAAATATAACCTGCACATGCGACTGAACACTTTGACCGTGAGAGCGTCTTAATTCCGTAGCAGTAGAAGCGATATTCGTAATGCAAGTGTCCAGCTGCACGTGCCGGCTACTGTAAATTAGCGACAGCAATTACTTGTTTAGAAAAGTACGCATAATTAAACCATTGGAGCGAGAACGGTATCAGCAGTCTAAATTGCTGATAGCCAAGTCATGCATAAAAAAACAACCCGGTACATTGCTCTGTATTCTTGGAAAATGCTTCTGACATCATAGTCCATATTTGAGTTTACCAAATACAGCTTCTATTTCTCGTTGAAAGATCTGAAACAAAGAAAATATACTTAATTAATTTCATGATTGGGTAATCCATCCCTTTATTCAGAAATAAATAAATATTGTTAAATAAAATAATAATGATATATACAGCTATGGTAAAAATATAAATAATACCACGCCTTCAATAATATTTTTTCACCGACTAGAAATCAAGAGAACGCTTCATTACGTACTTGCGTGACGAATAGTATTCGATTCGGAACAGTCTACTCTATTAGACTTACCTAAAAAAAAAACAAAGAAAACCTAAAATAACAGACTTTTATATCCGCTGTCGATTTTGAACATTTATGAATATGGAGGCTAATGCGTGCGTTTGCGCAGATTAAACGAAAAAAATAATTGAAATCCGTTCTTCGATTGGCCGAAATTATTGTCAAATAAAAAAAAATGTTGATCGTGCTGATCGATCATGCGTTATTTATTTGAGATGTCTTAAATTTTACTTAGAAGACATGAAGGCACACACAGAAAACTATAGGATGGGTTCTGACAGCTTCAAAATTTTTCATACGACGTTAACAACTTTTTATAATAATATTCAGTTTAAAAATCATAATAGCTAAAATATTTAAAAAAAGTAACTTCACCTCTCATTTTATCATTAAACAGTATGTAATTTTACTTAGTAAATAAATAAATAAACGAAATAATATTAATGTTTTTAAAATTTTAATCTGTCAGAGCTCATCCTATAGTAAACCCAAGTATAAATCATAAACCTAATACTTAGTATTTATTTATACACAATCATTTCAAAGGTTGTAAAAACACGAAACGACCATTCGTAGTTTCCGGCTTTTGTATCATTCATTATTACTTGGTTTGTACTCTATTGTTTTATTAAGGTTTTTATTAGACTTAAATATTGTCTCAGCTCTATAAATGAGCGTTCAAAGATAACGACGTTCGTTGAGTTTAGAACTTATTGGATTTGATTGAAACTATTTCTGCTTCTTAGCTTCTAAAGACTTATTCAATCCATCTAAAATAGCATCGGGCATGGTTCATCATCAACATCTTTCTCTACTTAAGCATAGTAACAGGTGAACAGGGAAAAATCACTAACATAATTAATTTTGTTAGCTGGAAATACCTAGTTGACGTAGATCGCGAAAGATAAGCATTGTATCGCATTGAACGATAATACTTTATTTAAATACAAATAATTTAGTTTATGTTAAGTACATCTAAATTTTTATGTTAAAGTCGCGTGTTTCACATCACTATTCGTATTCCCGTATTCATCATGTGAATAGCTCAATTCTCTCGAACAAACTTGCGTTCCGAGACGCGCTGAAATCGATTAAAGCACCTGTAATCGCGTACCGAATTACTGTCATCCGCTGTCATCAGTCAAAACTCATACGTTTTTTGCTTTTCTGATCGCTAACGGCGCTGAAAGTCTGATTCGGAATGCGCCCCATACGCAATACACGAACAACCGTATCCGCCAGCTTGTTGGTTTTTAGCACGTTTTTAGGAATAGATCAAAGGATTGCAATGCCGAATAAGTTCGTTTACCGATCACTCATCGCTCGCTCAGTAGTGTTCGGTGCGCGACAGGTAAATTTTATTACAAATTATAGACAAATAAGCATGTTATTATCATCTCATGATAAAGAACATGATAGAAGAAGAGCCGTGTGGTGACGGCAGAGTAGAATACATTTGTCACAAACCCCTACTCTTCCCGTGGGTGTCGTAAGAAGCGACTTAGGGACTACACATTGAACAGGGAACGGGAAGCAGCGCTCTCTGAT
Source organism: Carpatolechia fugitivella (assembly GCA_951230895.1). Taxonomy (NCBI): domain Eukaryota; kingdom Metazoa; phylum Arthropoda; class Insecta; order Lepidoptera; family Gelechiidae; genus Carpatolechia; species Carpatolechia fugitivella. Next base: position 8,166,015 of record OX579664.1, read on the forward strand.
ATACAGTAACCTTTTAATCTGCGATCTCCAACCCGCCTGCCAAGTGTGGAGATTATGGCAAAACCCTCCACTTAAGTGGAGGAGTGGAGGAGGCTCATAGTCCAGCAGTGGACTGTAACGGGCCGTTGATGATACAAGAACATTGTATCGTACATTGTACGTCCTCAGCGAAGGGCTTGCATTCAGACCTTGCCTCATTCGACCATGGTGGTAATCCAATGCATATTTCACACACATCCTCTCGGACACCAGCTACGAGTCTGCGACTAATAAAATAACTAAGCTAGACTACCACATCACTAATCATCACAAAAAGTTATTGAACTAGGTATTTCCATTCATTTGTATGATGTATAAAGGCTGTATAAAATTATACGTTTTGTAACATGTTATCTATCAGCTTGGTAATGAATATATCCTGCTTTACCTGATAACAGATGTAGTTCGCAGTTCGAGTTGTTAAAATAATTATGATTGTACGAATAAACATAAAATAAGTTACGTCCATTAGTGTTTATGGTCATGTGTTAGTTAATTAGAATAGTTAAGGGTATGGTAGAAGTATTATTATTTTAATTATAATTAAATATTTAGGGAAGGCCTGCGTCCAGGCTGATCGGATTGATTGAAATATTTGCCAAGAAAAATAATACTCTCAAGGCATGATGTTATGTCGTGTTATAATTATTTTTGTAATTTTTACTATTATACTTTTGATATTTTTGTTAAAACCAAAAAGTTTCAGTAAGATATATTAAACAATTGTAAAAAATCTTTTGTATTATTTTAATCAATAAAAAAAACTAAACTAAATAAAAATAACTGTACTTCTAATAAATTTTGTAAAGCCGCAGACTCGGTTTACACCGATATAATGTAGGGTGGTATATTTTCTAGAAAGTGTAGCTAATAATTTATTTCGAAAACATTCGAATAACCCATTACTATTGATGATGTATGTGTCGTGGCCATATCGTAGAATTGACCACATCATGAAATTTTCGATCATTTCATGAAATGGTCGCATTTCATGATGTGGCCAACTAAATTTGACCATCATTAAATCGTGTGCATTTCACGATTTTGTCGTCCACGATTGGCCATATCGTGAAAATAGGGTGTCCATGAAATATTTAAAAAGAAAGTCAAAAGTCAAAATTCATTTTAATAACGAATAATTCACTTTTTCACTGCGAGAAATAACGCGGCCGCCATGTTGGTACATAAACAAAGTGCTTCCAGCGCCTCTATCGGCAATAACTGTAATAATTTTACGATATGATCAAATAATCTTGACCATTTCATGAAGTAGCTGCGTTTTAGTTGAACATATCAAACGATTTCTTATCATTGATCTGGCCAAGGCACATCATGATGTGGCCAATGGACAGTGAGTCTTCAACTATTATCTCATATTTATTTAAACATCAGCTGTACATACGAATATAAAGTATTTATTGTTTTAATTACTGGTTCATCACCAGCTCATATTGCGTCCCCATTGGGGGGCTCGAGCCTATCCTGAATTAGGGTGAATAGACCTTAGTCGACCACGCTGGCCCAGTGTGAACGGTTGACTTCACATCACACACAACCACGGAGACAAATACCACAACCTTGTGAATTTTTTCGCAGGAGTGTGCAGGTTTCATCACGATGTTTTCACACGTATTCGGTTCTTATTCGATTGGTATCCGTTTCTGATCCGGTTGGGCCATCCTAGGAATTGCATGGACGTTTGCGTCTTACTATTTTTTTACTAGCGCACTCATACGTAAACGGTACGTGTTCGATACGTTAATTCTCACTTTGGATCGTTTTTTGACGAGTCGAAGTGGCCGCCATAAAAATTTGTACGTACGCTTGTGCACTACACTCGATTCGTATTCGACTATTCGGTTTCACGGATGAAGAGTGAGGTGCGGGGAGGGGAAACCTCGCGCTGCCCGGCGGCGGCGGCGGCAAAATAATGTTTTATTTTAGACTAGCTGACCCGGTAGACCCTACCTACACCTATCCTTGACCTTGACCATTTTGTATTTGAAAACTAAATTGTCGTTTTTTTTCTGTTACTTATTATTTATTTTTCTCACCGTTTAAACTTTCCCTGTACTTCCACAAATATTTCAAGATCAAAATTAGCCAAATCGGTCCAGCCGTTCTCAAGTTTTAGCGAGACAAACGAACAGCAATTGATTTATATATATATATATAGATTTTATTAAAACAAAATAAGTAAATAGAATATTATGAGCCATACAAACGTGTGCAATATGCCAATAAGGAAGGGAATGTTCATTTCCGCAATTCTTCTGTGTGACGTAATAAATTTTAAATGAAATTTGATGTAGCACCTGTACATTGCACCTGTATAATTATTTTCTTGGCGCAAGTTTAACATCATCCTCGTTGGCATCCTCACGTTTTACAAAGGTCAGTTAGCCCATGGTATAATAATATGAGTTAGCCAATCGGAACCTTGGATGCATTTATCCCTATCCATTCTTGTATGACCGAAATTTTAACACTGTGTTGTTCCATCTATTAATTATTGATATCGATAGCCTTGCTTGGCACCTGCTTTGTAAGTGTCAGTTTTACTTATAGCCACAAGATAAACAATAGTTAGTGTAGGTTACATCTTTATCTACTTGGTCAAGTATAAGGCCGACACTTAATCGTAAACATATTATGTAGAACAGAAATAAGCCTAAAAGTAGCAAAATTAATGATTTATCGATTACCTAAACCTACATGTTGTAACATTAAGGATTTACGATATTTTTACTACCTACCGGATAAAGATAATCTTGATACGAATAAACGTGTAATATTATTAAAACGCTATTTATTTGAGTACAAAAAAGGTAGATTTAAAAATTTTGATAAACGTTGATTTATGATTATCAGGAGTTTTTTATGTATAGGATCATTATGTATAGGACGAAGGGGTAGACCCCGGAGACGTTGGTAAGATGACCTGGACACGTTTCTGACAGAGTGGCAGATGGAAGCTGAAGATCGTGAACGGTGGAAAAATAGAGGGGAGGCCTTTGCCCAGCAGTGGGACACATTACAGGCTACATAAAAAAAAAAGATCATAATATCGATAGTTATATTTGAACAACGCTTCGCTGGTACACAGATTTTGTTTAGCCAAAATGCTAAACACAAACGCCCAAGTGTGTCAAGGGTAAATCGTGCAAATTATTTTCTTGTTTATCTTGCGCATCAATAATTTGTGTCTATATACAGATACAGTAAACAAAATCAGCCTCCGTGGCCGAGTGGTCGAGATTTCGTCGCCAATTACGGTGGCTCCGGGTTCGATTCCCGGTGGGGACACTGTCAAGCAAACATCTCTTTGGCCGCGTTCCGATTCGCGCTGACAGCACTTTGAGTACCCAAAACCGCGTACCGAATCACTGTCATTGGGATTACGGCAGCCATTGTGACGTCACGGCTTGCGTCATGACCGCCGCCATCTTCCACTAACGGCGACCATGCTCCAGAGCGAAATTCACGTAAGCGTAATGTCAAATTCGACTTTGACATATTGTTTATTTATTTTTAAAAGTTAAATGTTTAATGTTTAAATGTAAAATTAACGTTTCTTATATTTATTTGGTTGAACAAAATTAAAAACACGTTATTCAATTATGAAATGGAGATAAATTACTGAAATATTTTAAATCAATCAGTTTTGTAGGTTAGGGTTGCCAGATGTTCGATAGTAAAAGTATCGAGTAGGTTATGTATATATTACGATAGTTTTGACTCAGGCACGTACATACATAAGATAATATCATAGGCAATCTGATAAAATATAAATATAAATATCAAACATTCTTTTTTGTATTTTTTTAATTTCATGTGCCTATCTCCATTTTTAAAAATTCGCGTACCTCTTCTTATTTTGGGTACTAGCCATGGGAAAAGTGCTGTTTTCACAGCTGTACGATACTTTTTTAATACGTATAATAATTTAGAATTTTGCCAGTTTTGGTACGGTAATCAACATCTGGCAAGACTGAGTTATAAGCAGTTTCAGCGCGCTCAAACGCCGTTCCATTTTGATTTCGCTCATGAGCCGTATTATCGCGATTTCTGAATCGGTACGCGAGTAATCGCTGTCAGTACTTTGAGCCGTGAAATCTGATTCGGAATACAGCCTTTGTGAGACTTTCCCCAGTTTGGTTAGGACATTGCAGGCTGAATCACCTGATTTTCCGAAAAGAAAGATGATTTCGTGTTTCGGAAGGCACCTTAAGCCGTTGGTCCACGCTACTATCTAGTCTTTACATGAGCCAATCTATAACACTGACACTAGGGTTTGTTAGGTCGGTTGTCGACCTTACAACCCACACGATTATAAACAAAATAAATAAGTACCTATTTCACTTTTAAATTCTAATAATGAAAAATCTGGTTATATCGAACGAAGAATGTATATATGTCGTGGCCTTAAACATTACATTAACATTAACGGCCCGTTACTTACAGTCCACTGCTGGACTATGAGCCTCCTCCACTTAAGTGAAGTCAAAGTCAAAGTCAAAGTCAAAATAATTTATTTCCATAGGATGTTATTACATCACTTAGATCCGTCATTACATTTTTTTTGGGTGAGTTTAGTGAAGGGTCGTGGCCTTATATCGTAGAATTTTCTACGTCATGAGATGATCGAGAATTTCATGAAATGGTCGTATAACAATTTGATGTTCTTCATAAAGATAAAATAAAATAAATAAATATTTTAGGTATGAAAGATTTTTGCGTACGTATTTTTCATGTTTATCTACATACTTATTCAAAACCATATAAGTATCTATTTATTTATTCTATTGACAAACTAATTCTTGTGAAAATTGATCGGTTTTAGAGGCTAGTCTACAATAAATAGCGTAATAGCATCTATCTACCGTACCAGCTGAAACGGTAAAAATTTGGTAATAAAAAAGTGTTTTAAATACGTACGTATTCCTGACCAAGTCAACGAACTACATTTCGCCTTAGGCTAAATAATTACCACCATGAGATGTACCCGATACTTGTTTGCAGCAAATATAAGTTGGTTTACACGAGCCGAAACAACACAATACCAAAGTCATTATAGTTTTATTACGTCATGCTCCGGGGCAGAACCACCTTAGCTTTTATAAAATTACTAACGGGAGATATTGATAAAATATATATTTTTTGTTATTTACGAAATAATCGTCGTCGCAAAAATCGTCGATAAAAATTTATGATTACAGAGCGATTAGTTACTGAGATTATAAAAGACAAATCCTTTATCCACTACTTCCTGTAGACTAAATTATAAGTCAACTGCGAAAAATAAAACGTGAAATACAGATGGGTGATGAAAAAAAAATGACCGCTTGGTAGTATCGAGTGAATTAGCGTGCCTTCTGCAAAATGAAGATGCCGAGAGTCGGGCGACGGCCGCCGAGTCGCCGACCCGGTGCATTGACTTTAGCGTCAACTCTTCGCAGTGGCACATTGAAAGGCATGTAAATTCATGTAATCAACCGCACTACAGACTCGCTGCCAAGGATGACAAGATGGCCGTGGATAAAATATCATTACATTAGGCATGTGTGTTGTGTATGATTCCACATTTCTTAGCTGCGGTAACTTTTCAAGAAGTCTATGCTTTTCCATACAGATATTTAGATATATTATTATTAGTTAATAAATGCGTTTAACACGCGTACTTTTTTTGTCCCTTCCTGATTTTGTTTAACGTGCGTGTTAAGGCCAATAAGACGCGATGATTCAGGATTATTATAAACTCATATCGTGAAGCACGACTTATTTTTAGAATTAATAATAGTTTATAGGAAGTGAATTAAATTACATCATCAATATTCATTTAACAATAAATAATGCTTGTGCTCTCTATGCATGTTGCAAATTCAACATTATGGTCCGGAAGGCAAGTAATTAATAGGCATCGTCCTGGGTGAAGCCAAACGTAACGTAACAAAAGTATGGTTGTTGCTTGAAGATCTTACTTACTAGATTACATATCATACTCTCTACTACTTTTTCTATAGTTGATAAACGGCACGGAATCATCTTGATTTCGGACAAACCGAGAATCGCCTGCATTGTTCTTACTAAACTGGGGAGAAAGTCTCAAAGTGTGGTACGTTGGGTACCGACCAAACTTTATTTTTAAAAATACGGTATTGGATAGGGACATACTTTAATTGTACTATTTAGTACCTAGTATTAAAAATGTGTACCTATAGACTGTAGAAATTATAGCTAGTCCAAATTGGTCAGTACGCAACGTCGAGTACGGGCCAATGGTTTACAATGCAAATTTGAGTATCAGAAGCAATAGAAATAAATGACCTCATTATGTACTTCCTGATGCAGACACTATAACTTTAATGTAATGCTTAGATCAATTTAAATTCTTAATTTAAGTTGGGCTGTACGAAACGAACACTTCCTGTACAGACCATAAAGCTTATTTAGGTATTTATTTAAATGTTTTTACTGTCAATTAAGTGTACCAGAAATGTACCATCCGATTATTGACTTAGTGAGAGCCTCCTTATTTGAAGTCAGCTAAAAACAACTGACAAAATATTGTTATTATTATAGCAAGCAACCAACACTTCATTATTGTTATTGAATGTAGGTAGGTAAATTAAAGTATGTATTTGGTGTTTCCACGGTAGGTAACTTACGTTACAATTGGAGAGCTGGATTGTAATACAAATATCTCTTAAGACGTTTTTATTAGTCGACTATTTTAGCTTGTTTGAATATTATAGACTACACGGTGCCCTCATTCAATTACAATAATCATAACTCGAAATCTTACCATATCCTCGACGCAACGCAATATAATGTTTCGGTAACTTGCGTTACATAAAATAGCCACAACGTTTTGTAACATTAATGTAAATCAATTTACATTAATGTTACAAAACGTTAATAAAAAGTCAATAAAATCAGAGAATTATCAATAATTCTCTGATTTTATTGACTTCAGGGTTATTGTGGAATCAAAATTAATTAAATCAGTGGATAAAGTATTTATTGTGGCAAGAAATATTCGTCAAAATATTACAACTCAACTTTAAAAAAAACAAAAACGCACTGGTAACTTACGTTACACGCAAATAGTAACTTGCGTTACTTTCGAACAAAACGAGCAATTTACGTCGATAAATCATTAAATTATAAGGCATTCATCATAAATAGAAGGATTTTGAAACATTTTAAGGTTACTGATTCTTATTTTTTCATTTAGAACAGATAAGGTTAAGGTTATCTTCGTCGTTCCAAGAGACGTCAGCATCTGTGTCTTCTTCAAAATCTTTAGAAACAAGACTCATTTGCAATTTATTATTTTTCCAGAAAATTATGTGTCGCCTAGTTATTCCTGGAACGGCAGGAGCCTTGGCAAGCCATTCTTCTAATTGAATAAGTCGTGCCCTTTCTTCAATTTCTGCTGTTGGAACTACGATCACTTTCACAGTTGAGTCTCTGGCGGCTGTTGCAAATTGCTCGGCATTTAATACAATCACTTTCCTTTGTAGAACTTTGTTCCTCACTAGCCTCTTTAATGCTCCTCCAATTCCATCAACAGGTCTTTTCCCGTGTGACGAAGCAAAGTAGTTCCATCCATTTCAAATGCAAACTATGTTTTTTCCTCAAGCTGCCTAATGCATTGGGCAACGAATTTATTGTCTCTCTTCTTCTTCTCATCTTTTCAGCAGCACTGAGAGGCATCGCGACTGCAATTAAAATTATATTGTGTAGGTAATTGTTGTTACATTACAAACTTTTACAGCAGATAAAAATTAACCTCCATCGTTTTAAAAAAAAAAATGCAATTTCACGCGCCTCAACAAAATTTAGGAGAAACTTGGTACTTATTGACGTAGCGTTATTGTAACAAGAGAAATGTGAAAAATATCATATGTGGTAACTTGCGTTACAAATAGCAAACAGTTTTTTCAATGGACATATCTTCGTATAAATTTGGTCAGTTATGAAAGTATGTTGTTTTACACAAGGCATTAAGTGTAGTAAGAATAATATTTGAGTACTTACCGAATATTTCAATAAGCACTATATTATAACCACTTATAACCACTTTTTCACCTTTTTTTTCAATTGACACGGAACGGTAATCAATGATGCGTCATATCTCAAAAGCACGGTGAGATATTATAGAAGAAACGTCTAAAACAATTTAGTTCGATCTTCAACAAAGAGTTTGGCGGAAAAAAATATTTATATTTCCCTAGGAAAAAAAATTGCTGTTTTCACTCTCTGCCGTGGAAATACCCTATTCACGAAAAAACAATATAAATATATTTCTGAAAGACAAAACTCAAATATAAAAAAATGCTTTTTGTAATAAAAATAATTTACCTACCTACACTCAATAACAATAATGAAGTGTTGGTTGCTTGCTATAATAATAACAATATTTTGTCAGTTGTTTTTAGCTGACTTCAAATAAGGAGGCTCTCACTAAGTCAATAATCGGATGGTACATTTCTGGTACACTTAATTGACAGCAAAAACATTTAAATAAATACCTAAATAAGCTTTATGATCGGTACAGGACGTGTTCGTTTCGTACGGCCCAACTTTAAATAAGAATTTAACTTGATCTAAACATTACATTAAAGTTATAGTGCCTGAATCAGGAGGTACATAATGAGATCATTTATTTCTATTGCTTCTAATACTCAAATTTGCATTGTAAACCATTGGCCCGTACGAGGCGAGTACGTTGCGTACCAACCAATTTGAACTAGCTATAATTTCTACAGTCTATAGGTACACATTTTTTAATACTGGATACTAAATAGTACAATTAAAGTATGTCCCTATCCAATACCGTGTTTTTTAAAATAAAGTTTGGTCGGTACCCAACGTACCACACGTCTCAAAACTATATTTTACCTATATTTGTTTGACCAGTGTCCCCACCCCGAATACCAACCCGGAATTTCTTTAAGGAGAACCGCAGCTTGGCCACGGAGGCTGTTAAAGTACATTAAGGCGGGGTTATGTGAAAATAGCGCCTGTAGTCGCTACTTTGACGATCAAATACTAGCACTTCTACTGATTCTATAAATGTAAAAAAATATATGCTAACAGAATATATCCTTAATTAAATTTTAAATCGAGTAGAATTTTTAAATACATTATAATAATTTAGAAACAAGAAGCACAAGTTTTTTAAAAAAAGCAGCAAAAAATTTTTTGACGTGCTTGATCTCGTAACTTAGAGCGATAACCATAGTTTTTTTTTTCATTAATATAACTTGCCAATTATGGACTTAGATTTTAAATCGATTACATTTTTCATAAACTCTTCCATTTTCTGTTAATAAGCAAAAGAGTTCAAGAAAAACAAGTTTTTCGCACGAATCCTGCGCAGTGTTGGACGTAACCACCATGAAGAATCGCACGATAATTTGAACGTTATTTCAGTAATGCGTCGGTTGAATTTTCAACTAAACCGCGTTGAGTTGCTAATTTTTGCAATAACCCGGCCTTAATTGGACTTTATTATGAACTTAAAACTTGTAATTATTGCGATTTCAGATTTCGGATTTATAGGTATTCGGATGATATGCTTCGATATTAGTAGTGGACAGCAGTCAGTAGATGCGGTATTCGTAATCTAGCTACATTATGACTTTATACCGAGAATACCACGCCCCACGGGAAAACATAGTGTAGGTATGTTAAAACCAGAGAAAAGATTAAACATGATATTTTTCTAAGAAATTCCCAGTTTATTTTGACAAGTCCAAAACCGCTTTCTGTATGTGTTGGTAATGTAACAAGTTAATTATTTATTTTGATAAATCATTCTGACAAAATGCACGTACTATACAGTTTTTTTATAGATGACGCAAGTTCGCATGTGTGATTTATTTTTAAATAACAATAACATCATGTATTGTTTAATTTCTTGCATACTTATACAAGATGGATCAATATTTTTTATAAGGATAAACAAACAATTTACTATGTATTGTTAAGTGTAACTCATTGTGTAACTCATTGTGTCGACAGTTTTTATCATAATACGAGGAAAATGTTTACGAATGAAAAGCTCAGGTAATATTATAAATGCGAAATTAACTCTCGGTGGCTTACGCTTTCACAGCTAAAAACTCTGAACCTATTTTGATGAAAATTTTTGTTTTTTGTTTGATACCCAATGACGAACAACCATAGGCTACGTTTTACTGCGGGAACATGACTTATTATTACTATACGGTATAACACCGCACCTCAGTAAGATTGCTAAAACCAACAACACTATCTATCGTCGTTGTTCGGAACGATAAAGGTATCTTCCTCCGCGTTTATAGATGACGCTGTTAGTATTAATTAACTGTGGTTTTCGAAACGGGGAAAATCCACCAACATGCAGAGGCAAGACAGCTAGTTTATTATTCATCCCTTGAACAGTTCATTAGTAAGGGATTTTTGCCTCATGCTTGTGTATAGTTATGTACGGACCGAGGGAGAATCATAATAGTCATAGAAGTCGCCGTCGTCGTCGTGTCGTGTCAGCGTCTATAACTTCGCCTTCGCGCGGCGAATAAAGAATCCTGACCTGTGTTAATAATCTTTTCAATACACCTTGCTCGAAAATTGAACTTACGAAGGCAGTAAACTGTGCAGTAAATTAGTTTTACCGCACTAGTACGATTTTCATTACAATTTTTTTAAATATTTTACTGTCTCCAGTCTCCATAATTATTATTCAGCCAGGATAATTTTAATGATAAAACTCGCCTGCGGCTCGGGCTTTCAAAAGTCGGCTCGTTTGTAATTTGCCACCAACGATCGTAATGTACTCCTCGTATGTACTATTCTTCCACTCACTCTTTGCGGAAGTGCCATGTACACACGGGAGGCAACACCCCTCTCCTTTTCCAACGAGGATCCTCGGTCGCTATTATACCATGCGGGTAAGTTGAAGAGTGACCAAAATGAATACAATATGCACTTATTTCACATGTTAGAGCAGATTAGTTCAATGCACGACAACTTTATAATAGATTTTAATTTATATTCCGCGTCCATAGAGGTACAATGTTATTTTGAATATTTGATGACGTTTTGCGAATTACGCCAATGCAATGAGATAATGAATTGTAAAAATCGTAATTTAGATATCGTTCTATCAAGTATGTCTAACTATGAGGTTACTGTGGTGAAAGTTTAGTTGATCCCGATCCGCAACATCTACCTTTGAATATTATATGTGTTTGTCACACTGCAGTATTAGACAAGCAGAATATTGAATTGCCATTTGTAAAATTAAACAGGCCGAAAGAAGCCAGTTCACATTGGAATTTTAAAATGTGACTAAGGCGTTATATGTGTCTTTTTTGACAGTAGACTGGAGTTTTCTGTTGCAGATTGATAATGTACATGAGGCGGTAGATAACTTTTATTCAGTTGTCAATAAAACATTAGACAATCATGCTTCTAGAAAAATAAATAAAAAGAAAGACTGTAAATATGTATATTCGGAATGGTATACGAGTGACATCATTAATTCTGTAAGAAGTAAAGCAGAGTGGCATAAACAGTACAAATCTGGAGGCTCTACATACGAATACGACATGTTCTCATTTTATAGAGCGATAGTGCGTTAGTAAAACGTAAAATTACATTTGATTATGAAGAATATAAAACACGGTTAAGTTGTCAATTCACTAAGGAACCTAAGTCCTTCTGGAATTATGTTCGTAATAAGAAGTCAAAAGGTAGTGAGAGTTCATTAACGAGGAATGGTAAATTGTTGGCGGTAGACGAGTGCGCCGTCGCTTTTGCTGAGTATTTCCAGTCAGTTTATGATACCCAAGCCCCACGGTTAGATGCGTCTGCGGCGGCGATGGCAACTACTCCTATTGACTGTGTGCTGAGGCACCCCAGCTTGAGAGGAAGGATGTGTTTGTAGCTTTAAAACGATTGAAACAAAAAAAAACTGTGGGGCCTGATGGCATCCCCCCTTACATAGTAAGGGATTGTTCAATGGTCTTTGCTATTCCTTTACTATACTTGTTTAAGTTATGTCTATCTACTTGCAAGTATCCAGAGCAGTGGAAAGTAACGAGAGTTACACCAGTGTCTAGGGGCGAGCCAGGTACGGATGTCTCAGGGTTCAGATCAGTGGCTATACCCTCCGCATTTGCGAAGGTTTTTGAGATCGTCCTGCATGCAACTATCTCCGCACAGCTTAGCGGACTAACCTCTCTCGGATTCTCAACACGGGTTCCGTCCGGGGCGAGGAACACATACAAATCTGATGTGTTTCACGCAGTATACTAAAACTGCAATGGACGCTCGGGCTGGGGGGCAGGTAGATGTTGCATATCTTGATTTCAGAAAAGCCTTTGATACGGTAAATAATGATATCTTCTTAGGCAAGTTAGCATCGTTCGGATTCACAACATCTTTTCTCACCTTTTTGCCAGTTACGAGTAACTGGCCAACCGTAAGCAATACGTTGAGCATGCAGGGATCTATTCGCATGCTTATTTGACTCTTTGGTGTGAATCAAGGTAGTATTTTAGGCCCCTTAGAATTTAATTCAATGACTTGCCGAATGTAGTCCAAAAAGCAGAGTGTCTACTGCTTGCGGACGACCTAAAACTGTTTGTCTCGGTGAACGACATGTCGGACTGTGCGCTGTTGCAGGAAGACATTGATAGATTAGTTGAGTGGAGTCATCGAAATAAGTTGCAGTTTAATATATCAAAATGTAATGTAATATCCTGCACTCGTTCGCACCAGCCACTTTGCTATAAGTACCAAATTGACGGAGTGCATTTAAAAACAGTTGATGAAGTTCGTGATTTGGGGATACTGGTTACTAGTGACCTTAGGAACCACATTGTTAAGGTTCGCAAAAGGGCATACCGCAATTTGGGATTCGTTTTGCGTCAAACTAAAGAACTCAATGATATCATCATCAACGGCCCGTTACAGTCCACTCAATGATATACCTGCACTTAAATCATTATATAGTGCTCTAGTAAGAAGTCATTTTGGGAATTGCGCAATGGTGTGGGACCCTCATGAGACTAAGTACATTTACATGATAGAGAAGATTCTTGCGGCATATTTATCTAAAACAATACGATGTATATCCTGGATACCCGTCGATTTACCCTACGTTATTTTTATTAGGAATGGTAGGTTACTTCAAGATCGATGTGAGAAGGAAGCTAGCCCTGGTAATACATATCTTTAAGGTATTAAGGGGAATGCTTGACAATCCGAGGATCTTGGAAGCAATTTCGTTGCGTATCCCAAATTTGAGGTTGTGACGTAAGCCTCGTGGAGAAGTATTTGCTTTGCCTGCAGTTAGAACAAATATTTTAAAGTTTTCACCAATTCACTCGGCTCTACGGATAATTAATGACATGGAAGGCGTAGATGTATTTCATTTATCATTGGCACAATTCGCGGAGGCGTGAAAAGGAAATTGTCTTATGGATAGAGTTAATGGTCATTGTATAGAGTCAATGGTCATTGTATAGAGTTAATGGTTATTATTAAGTTTGACTTTATTATTATTATTTATCTACTTGATTATTATTTTTATTTCATCTACTTGACATTTAGAGTAATGTTCTTTTTTTTTTAAGTTTATTAGTTTGACTCTTATATTTTAATGTATTTAAATTTTATTTTTTTGCTTCTTGAATGTTATTTTATTTAACATTTTAAATTATTATGTTCATTTGGCGTCATCGTATTGGGAGCAATCCTGTAATTATGATGTCTTTTGTAATTATTAGTATTTAATTAAATAAATAAATAAGTTGGTGTAATGTTATGTATGTAAGTAGCGTTACTGTTGCCTGGGTGCCTGGACACCAGGGCACCGAAGGGAACGAAACTGCAGATGAATTGGCCAGACAGGGAGCGGACAGTACCTTCACAGGTCATGAGCCCCGCCTACCAATACCACATAGAATTACAAAAGGAGTTATTGAAAAGAAAACAAGAGTAGAAACCAATGCCAGATGGGAAAAGGCCACCGGATACCGGCAGTCTAAACTTTTCATCAGGACACTTGATTGCAGACAAACTAAGTACCTACTTCAACACAAGAAAAAAGACGTCAGAGTCATCACAGGTATAGTGACAGGACACTGCACGCTAAAGAGACATCTCAGCATCATGAAGAGAGCAGGGAGCCCCACATGTCCAGAGTGCGGCGAAGATGAAAGAAGCTTACACTACCTGGCAGAATGTCCGATGTACTCACTGCCGAGATGGGAAATACTAGGAACAGACAGCATCGAAAAGGAAGAACTGAGTAATCTGTCATTCAAGAACATACTGAGATACTGTAGAGCAACAGGCAGATTTGAGGGGGCCATCACGGAGGAGCTATAGTAAAACCGGTACTCCTTCAATGGGTGCTCCGAGGGTGGGCGATAGCAGGCCCGGCCGATTGCGATCTCACGGGGGAGAACAACCGTGTGGGGGAATTTTCGAAGCTTAAGGCGTGGGGAGGCACTGGGGCTCACGCGGCGCTCGGGGGGGCTGGCTGGTGGTGGCAATAGCTGCTGCCAAGCTGGTTCTTCTTGGGTAGTCGCGGGGGCCATTGGGTCACTCCATGCCAGAAGCGGAGAGAACAAGGGATAGACCTAACACAACTCACCTACCGAGAGTATCACGCGGTACGGCTGAGCTGATACGGCACTATCATGAAAGGAGCATCCATCAATACTGGGATTAAGGGTAAAATAGTTCTTAAATATAGAGCAGTTCACCCGTCTGCGCTCCTCGCAGACTTCCCCCTTATACATACATACATACAATGTTATGTATGTAAGGCAATAAATATTGGGTAATTAATCTCATTATTGTAAGCTGGGTTACACATAATGTTTTAAAATAATATGTATGTATGTGTATAATGTTATCAAGTATTACATCTTTTTACGTCTTTTATTTATTAAATTGTACTTACAGAAATTAAGGGAGAGTTTGGCTGCCTTGTGCTCTTATGGTACTTGATCTTGACAATTTTTTTCCAATTGTTTGGACATGGAATCCTATGTTTTGTAAAGCTTCATGATCTAATATTATTCTTCCATCAAAAATGTATGCAGGCTTCATCATTACTTCATAGATTTTTCTAAAATCTAAATATTTAAATTCATCCCATTCTGTGCACAGAATTATGGCATGTGCTCCAGATGCTGCAGAATAAGCAGTTTCATGAATGTGCACATTCTTTTTAACAATATCTGGGTCAACTGTTGTACATAATGGATGGGCGAGTTCATACATAATCTGATCAGGTTCAACTTTTGGGTCATAAATGTGCAGTTTTGCACCCTCAACCAGCATAGTCTTCGAAACATGGATTGCTGGTGACTCTCTTGTATCTCCTGTATTTTTCTTAAATGAAAACCCAAGTACTGCTATGTTTTTATCACTTACTGTATTAAACAGAGACTCTACTACTTTTCTTGCAAATCTTGTCTTTTGGTAGTCATTGAAACTTATAACTTGTTGCCAATATGCTGCTACTTCTGGCAGATTTAAACATTCACATAAATAAATTAAATTTAAAATATCTTTTTGAAAACAACTACCACCAAAACCAATTGAAGCTTCAAGGAACTTTGGGCCAATGCGTGAGTCTCTGCCAATAGCTCGGGCTACCTCGGCTACATCCGCACCGGTTGCTTCACAGACTGCTGACAAGGCATTGATGCTAGAAATTCTCTGTGCAAGGAATGCATTGGCAGCCAACTTAGACAATTCTGAACTCCAAGTATTAGTTGTTAGGATGTTTTTAGCAGGAATCCAATGTTCATACACCCAGCAAAGTTCCTGCACAGCTTTCTGTCCTTCAGGAGTATCTTCTCCACCAATCAACACTCTCTCAGCTTCAACCAGATCAACTATTGCAGTGCCTTCAGCCAAGAATTCAGGATTTGACAGAATTTGATATTCCACACCAGGCTTCGTGTTGGCACGGAGAATATTCATTATAATTTCGGCAGCTTTCACAGGGACAGTGCTTTTCTCAACAACAATTTTGTTAGAAGTTGCTAAGTCAGCAATCATTCTAGCTGCTCCTTCTATATATTTCAAGTCGGCAGCTCTACCTTTACCGTTTCCGAATGTTTTTGTGGGTGTATTGACGGAAATGAAGATCAAATCAGCCTCCTGTATGCCCTTAGTTATATCAGTCGAAAAGAACAAATTTTTACCTCGACATTGCCTCACTACGTCGTCCAGTCCAGGCTCATAAATTGGCAATTTGTCGGAATTCCATTGCTTGATTCTTTCTTCACTTTTATCGCAGACGGTGACAATAATATCGGGACATTTAAGGGCGATCACACTGCAAGTTGGACCTCCCACATATCCAGCACCCAAACAACAAATTTTCTGAATAACCATTGCGTTAGGTAGAATCCACACAAAATTATGCCCACAAATTAAATTAAGACTAGTTAACCAAGATTAATTTAACAGTTTATAATCAGATCAAATCGCTTCCCGTTATTTAATAAAAATGATAAGAAAATAAGAAATAAAACTGAACTAGTCGTCCGTAACGTTTTACTAGTAACCAATCAATTCATGAAATGCCTTTTAACAGATTTATTGCACTGTTAAACTTCTAAAACAAAACAAACGACCACACACGAATGAACAGGCAACGAACGAAACGGAGTAACTTTTTATATAGGTAGGTACGGGACAAGCAAGACAACAAAGTACGAACGAACGGATATGAAATGTTCAATTATGAATGAAAGCCCCTTCCGTAAGGCGGGGGACCGTACACGTTCAGTTTTTCATCAGTCCGGTCCGTCAGTCTAGTCTAGTCAAACTGATGTGTTTTTTTTTTTTTTTTGGAATTTATGGCCCGGTTACTAGACCTTGTCAGGTCAGACTATGGGCGCATTCCGAATCAGACTTTCAGCACCGTCAGCGATCACAAAAGCAAAAAAAAGTAAGTAAGTAACACTTTATTGCATAACACATATGGGACATATAAAGAAAACATTATTATAAAATGTGCGCAAAGGCGGCCTATGAGTATGAGTTTTGCCTGCTGACATTGATTCGGTACGCGATTACGGGTGTTTTAATCGATTTCAGCGCATCTCGGAACGCAGGGTAAGGGCGCATTCCGAATCAGACTTTCAGCGCTGTTGGCGAGTAGAAAGCAAAAAAATGTATGAGTTTTGACAGCTGACAGTAATTCGGAACGCAATTACGGGTGCTTTAATCGATTTCAGCGCGTCTCGGAACGCAGGGTAATAGTCTGACTGACAGATTTCTAAATATTTTATTAATTTTCGTCAATCTGGTAAATACTGATGCCAGACCAGACTGACAGTGTAAACGTTTCTTCAGTCAGCGCTCGCTTCATTGTTTGTTTGATTGGCTTAACCATTTCCAATAGATGGTAAAAAAAATATCCGGTAATAATTTTCGTAATCATCTTCTTCCCCAGCACTTCTTATTTCATTTAATAAGTTCAAGTGCGTATAATAATCTCTTCTCAGCAGCCACGATTTAACCCACCGCTTCCGTTTTACACGTGTTTTAGCATTTAGATTAGAGCTAATACGAGGGCTGCTATTTATGTATCCGGAATAACAAAAAATAACAAACATCTATAACCAAATATACTTTTATTGCTTTTCAAAATATTCCCCGTGATGATCGATGCATTTTTTCATACGTTGAAACCAACTTTCGTAGCATTTTTTCCATTCTGTATCGGGTATCTCCAAAACGTGCATTTTGAAAGCATCAACGGCTTCTTCCCGGGTCGAAAATCGGTGTCCACGTAATTTGTTTTTCACGCTTGGGAATAAATAAAAGTCGTTGGGTGCCAAGTCGGGACTGTACGGCGGATGACCCGTCAATTCGATCATTTGACTATTTAAATACTCCTTTGTTGCGGCCGAGGTGTGACAGCTGGCGTTATCGTGGTGAAGGATTATTCTTCGATGTCGATTGTTCTTGCGTATTTGTCCAAAGACTTAAATGGTGGTGTACCGTTCAGAATTAACCGTTTTACGATTCTCTAGTGGTACAGTAGCCACATGTCCACTAATACCAAAAAAGCAGGCAACCATTTGCTTCAAAGTGCTTTTTGCACGAACAACTTTAGTTGGGTTTGGCTCATTTTGGAACACCCAAACCGTTGACAGCTGTTTAGTTTCGGGATCATACGCATATATCCAAGATTCGTCTCCTGTGTAGATATTATGAACAGCTTTTGATGTACCACATTTGTATTTTTCTATCATTTTTTTGCACCAATGTTCGTGTAATATTTTATAAATACTCGTCATACTAATGCCCAGAAATGCCTCTATCTCGCGATATGTAACATGACGGTCTTGCATTATTAGTTCGCGCACAGCATCAATATTTTGTGGTACAACAGCCGATTTAGGGCGACCTTCTTTAAAATCGTCCGCAAGCATACGACGACCACGATTAAACTCACTGAACCAGTGATACACAGTGGTTTTCGATGGGGCTTCCTCCCCAAAAGTCGACAAAAGTTGATCCATGCACTGTTTTTGAGTTAATCCACGCCGAAAGTCGTAATAAATCATAGCACGAAAATTTTCACGAGTCAAATCCATGGTGATGATAGACAATGAATTTTAAAAATGGCGCCGCAGTGTAAAAACCATTGACAGATGAATGAAACAAACTTTATTTTACAGCCAAAGAGTTCTATTTTTAATTTTAAAATTTCTTTTTAAATATTGTTTATGTAAGTGGCCAGTTCCGGATACATAAATAGCAGCCCTTGTATTTTAGCAGTACAAGCTCTTTTTCGGTCATCCATTTTGTTGGTAAACTTAACTTGTATCAACTGAACGGGAACTGAGAAGTGTCTGACGGATTACCAGAGTGAGCGTCTAACATGGTGCTTCAGTCATGGACGTATAGCTTCGGTCATCAGTTTATACTGATAGACCAGACTGATGAAAACTTAGCGTGTAGAGTAACCTCCGTGTAGTCTACCCTGCGTTCCGAGACGCGCTGAAATCGACTAAAGCACCTGTAATCGCGTTCCGAATTACTGTCAGCTGTCAAAACTCATACGTTTTTTTGCTTTTGTGATCGCTGACAGTGCTGGAAGTCTGAATCGGAATACGCCGTGCCCTGCGTTCTGAGACGCGCTGAAATCGACTAAAGCACCCGTAATCGCGTTCCGAATTACTGTCAGCTGTCAAAACTCATACGTTTTTTTGCTTTTGTGATCGCCGACAGTGCTGAAAGTCCGAATCGGAATACGCCCTTAGTCTGTCTGTAGACAGAGGTGACAGCTAGAGGTCGGGAGGGATCAGGGCGCATTCCGAATCAGACTTTCAGCGCTGTCAGCGATCAGAAAAGCAAAAAAACGTATGAGTTTTGACAGCTTACAGTAATTCGGTCGGCGATTACGGGTTCTTTAATCGATTTCAGCGTGTCTCGGAACGCAGGGTAGTCAGGCAGGGAGGCAAAGTAGCGAAATTCGTTCAGAAATGATTTTTTATAGATGAGGGAGGTTCAAATGTGACAATGTAACACCGGCTTACTATGTATGGTTATGATTATAATTACTATATTTCACTTATTTGTATAGATTTTTTTAACACAACAATAAATATGAATGTGAAATAAATTTTGTTTTATTTCTATTCCTCACGCATAAAATAATATCATCAAGAACAGTTTTAATCAATTATATTAACCAATTTTTCACATAGAACTCTAATTCTTACCTTACAATCACTAGTTACAATATTCTCTTTAACTTTTCTTAATAACGAGACATCTTTCTCTAGCCGAGCTATAATATCTTCTGCATCATTGGGATCCAGTTTAACTTTTTTACATGCAGGTTCCGAATCACTTTCCACTTCAAACAGTGTATCAATATCGGCAAAATCAAAATTATTACTACTTGTTTTTCCAACAGCTGACACTGAATCACTCAATTCTATCACATTTTGATTTTCAATACATTTGTGACTAAATTCAAATTCTGTAGTAGCTATTAAATGTTCTTTTAGGTGTGTAGACTCTGACGACTCTTCTGTAATATTACACCACTTTTCTCTCAGTGAAGTTTCGCTTTGAAATATGTTGGAAACTATTATTTTTATGTTAGTATTTTGCTTGTACTGCCGTAAATAATTCCAAAATGTATCTTGGACATCAGTATCAGTATCTTGGAGTAGGAATTGGAACGTTTTTGTTAACAACGTGTCCAAAGCGTGATCATTTTCACGACAGTGTTGAGACAGTTTTAGAAGCAGGCTCATCAGAACCAACTTTAGTTCAGCATTGGAATTTTCGACCAAACTGGATACCACATGAAGAATCTGAAAGAGGATAAGTATAATTTTTAAATTATACTATTAAAAACTACTAATAAATAAGGTTTTCATCAACAGGATTAAGTGCCGAATAGGCGACAGGCTGGCAACCTGTCACTAGGTGCACTAAGTTATCTTCATTTATTTTATGCAATAATATTAAAATATAACCATTTATATATTCCCCTTTATAGATATTTATCTACTTATTTATTTACTTGATCTTACCTCTACCCTGTCCTGTCTTTTCCAAATTATTCCGTTGATATTATAATTGTTTAAGCGCGTTTAGTATCCCAAACTTGACACTGGCACAAAGTTAACCTAGTGCCATAAAAAAAAAAAAACGCTAAGATCGGTGTATGTACTGTAGCATCGGGCCTCGTTGGTCTTCGTGCCATGTAGTTTGGTGCTGGCGGTGTGATTCTTTTTAGAATATATTCGTTCTCTTTTTAACTACCTAGTTTAAAAAGAGAGCGATAGAAACTTCATACGGGCTCGGCCGGGGAGTTTTGACGTTCTTACCTGCCATCCGCCGTAGGGTGCGGACGTTGTTTTTTATAGCTAATGCTACGGATAGTAGAGTTATTATAAATAAATATAAGTGTCTTTAAAAGTGTATACTCCTTAGGAGCCCACTAAAACTCTGCTCACCCCTTCGGGTATACGAGCGTGACGTTATATATGTATGTATCATCAACAGCTCATAATTCGGGTCGGTCGACTTGACACACAACCTTTGAATTTCTTCCCAGGAGTGTGCAGGATTCCTCGCGATGTTTTCCTGATCAGTAGCAGGTCCAGTGGTCCTGACGTGCACGTCGTTATGAGTTTGAAATTCGAGGCAATACACCACTGACCATTCACGACAAAAACCATAAAAATTTACCTACCTTCACAAAATTAGCACTTTTTCGAAAGGTTGGTAGCACTGCTGCTGTCAAAGAAACCAAAGCTTCAATAAATTCGAAACACCACAAGGAGCTCTTGTCCAAAGCGCCCCTACAAATGAGCTGCCTGTTGTTTAGAGGACACAGCTTCATCCAGGCTGTAAGGATGAAATTTTCTACAGGAAGCTCGTTTAGAAGCGAACAAGTAGCAGTCAGTTGCATGACTTTTATCTAAAAAGAAAAACACTATCATGAATTACACTGCACCGCCGCTGCCTCTACGAATCAATCCACAGGGAAGAACTCTAATCCCTCACAATAATAAATCAAAATTCAAGCGGAATGGCGGGTTTCCTGACAGCTCTTTAAAAAATAAAAATAATAGTTCTAATTAAGACGATAGATGGCGCCAGGTGCACTTCGTGGATTCTTTTCTTTAAATCCTTTTATGGCCCTGCGTGACTATTTTTTTTAATTGGCTGTCGGAAAATCTCCCATTATAAAACGAAGACATTCGTAGGTAGCGAGGAAGTTCTTGAAAACATAGATTGAATCGGATGAAATACCGCGTTTTTCCCGCAGTAAAAAGTAGCCTATGTCCTATTCCAGGACCTAACCTATATAATAATATCATCCTGATTAGAGATGTGCCGTGGGGAATGTTCCCATTCCCAGTATTTTCCCTATGGGAATATTTCCGGTAAGTTACCAAAAGTTTCCAATGTTCCCGGGAATATTCCCCTACACATGAAACATTTAATATATTGAATTCTTTCTTTACCTAGTGTTTTAATTTAGTTTGGTTGGTTGGTTGGCTGGTTTGGTTAGTATGATTTTATTTGCAAAATTGATTATTTTTGATATAGACAATTTTATTTTATTTAAGTGAGAGATTTCACTCAAAGTCATCTGATCCAAAACTAGGCAAGGCCTGTACTACGAGTATGGTTGTCAAAGATAGACAAATATTCAATACCCAGACACAGAAATGACCCTTGATGTCTGCCTTTTTTTCTTTTCGCGCCTTAGCTTGGTACTATAGAAAACTGTAATTTTATTACAGATAGGTACTATAGGTATTAGTCGTTTTGTTAGTTACAGCCAAGTAGATGTTTGCCTGTTCATTGCTGACTGTAAGATGTGGATCAACTGTCTCGCTTCCTCTTTAAAAAAACACTTTATTTGCGAATCTCTTTATTTGAGTGGCAACAAGGTCATCAAACAATGAAAGCGTCCTTTTTTAGTTACCTGTTATTTAATTTGTAACTTGGTGCACGTATTTAAACATACAAACCTCGTTGTTAAAAATAAATCTGAATCTTTGTGGTCGGATTTTAAAAGTTGCTCTGCTTTATACCTATAACTTATGAAAAACATGTTGATCGTTCTGTGATTTGTTAATTATTTTAGTATACTAATTTAAATTGTTAATACTGAAATTTTATTGATATTTAAAAACAAATCTGGATCTTTGTGGTCGGATTTTAAAAAAGTTGCTTTGTTTTATACCTATAACTTATGAAAAACATGTTGATCGTTCTGTGATTTGTTAATTATTTTAGTATACTTAAAATTGTTAATACTAAAATTTTATTGATGATAAATTGTTGATTATATTGATAACGCATATTTGTACACACATGAATAAAAACTATCAAAATTTAACGTCTGTGTTTCTTTTTCTCTTATTAAAATACAGTTAAAACTTTCAGAATCTGCCCGGGAATATTCCCGGAAACATTGGGAATATTCCCAGGCATGTGGGAAATTTCCGGTGATTGTTCCCGGTAACATTGGGAATATACGAAATCTCTTAGGTTAGTAAGGTTTCAAATATTACTTGTGATTTGTCTCCTAAAACTTAATATTGTGACATATAAATATATAAAAAAAATAGAAGATTTCGACAACTTTCCCATCGTTTAAGTTCTCAAGGGAATATTCCCCGGAATATTCCCACACAAAAGTAATTTACCGGGAACGGCACATCATTAATCCTGATCCATCTAGTGGATGAGGCGTGATTGAGTAACAAACATCCAAACTTCCGCATTTATAATATTAGTGGTAATTGCATTGCTTTACTGACGAGAATCATCTATATGTCGTAGGATAATTTGATAATTCGAATTTTTGCGAAAACACGGATATAGACTATGGTGAAAACATTTCTCAATCTTACTGGAAAAGATAGGGTTTTTTTTACTATCAAATCTTCCTACGACACTTACCAAACGCTCCATTTCTTCTGGGCACATTTGAGACTTTAAATCCTTACTGAAATCATTGGCAATATTCTCAAAAAATTGCTCATCAGTTCGCATTAGGAAATCTAAATCCTCAATCCCCAATACGCCCCATAAACCAAAATTATTCGGATCTGATATTCTGAACTGTTTGTTAACTCTTGCTTTGTCTTCTGTATTTAAACATTGAAACAATGTTCGTAACATTTGCGTTAAATGGATTTGTTGTGGACAATAAGAGAACATTCTGTCATTTTCCAATGTTTGATAAACCTTGCACAAAGATATAACTTGGCTGCACAGAAACTGCCTGGGACCTAATCTGAAACATACAAAAAAAGATGTACTTAGAGTAAAAAATATATATTTTAAAATAATATATTCAAATCAGTACAGCCAACAGCATATCATGCTATATAATAAGTTTATTTCTCTATGAACTAAATACCTATTTCAGCTTTTTTTTCATAGGAATTAATATAAGTATGACTTTACCTTGTTAGTAATTCCCATAAATTGGAGGAAAACAAAGCAACATAGGGGTCAGTCCCAAGTAAACTGTCGTACATTTTTCTTTCTAAGTAGTTTATTTCTTCGGCATCAAACGTCGAAGCCATCGCAAATGTATGCGTAAGTAGATGCTCATAAAGTCCAAATGTAACAGAACTGGTCGCAGATTTGAATTTGAGACCCATGTTAAACCATGTGTGACCTGAAAATGGGCAAACACAAATAGACGAGAAATTACAAAACGCGTGCAAAGTATGGATATCCTTTCGCCGGTCGATGCGCAAACCTTCGATCGCTATCGATAAGTGTGGCCCGAGCCTTAAATAGCTAATCAAGTAAGGAGTGACGGAAAGATGACGGTGACGTGGTTTTTATGAACCTTGCAAGGATATCCCTTCTCGGTTACTCGTTTTTCAAAGCTTTTATCAGCCTATTATACCTACCATTTAGTACACTACTTACTACACACTAGTACACTACCATAATTACTATCGTATCCCTATCCTTAACAGTTACTCTGCCTATCTGTTTGTTACACTTTCACGGCTAAATTACTGAAGTGATTTTGGTGATATTTGGTATAATATAGTCTGGTACCCAAGGATGAATATAGGCAGCCTTTTACCGAGGAAAAATGTCTTATTCCCATTGATATAGTAGGTACTTTACCTCAGTAGCGCTATCTGAACCGATAAATGTATCTCCCTCCACGTTCATAGATGCCGCTGTTTTAGAAACGGAAAATCCTACAACAACGCGGACAGCTATGTAGTAGTAAATAAATAAAATCCTAAAATTTAATGATAACTAGCAACCCGCCCCGGCACAGCACGCGTAATTTAGCCTACGTAAGTAATGTAAGCGTCCAAAATTTGATTTGATAGAATTTGATTGAAGAATATTGAATTTTCTCTACTATATTGAAACTTATTTAGAATTTTATGTAAACCTCTGAATCATAAACCATTGCTGAAAACCGCAACAAAATCCGTGGCATGGTTTAGGAGGAGTTAGCGAGTCTGCAGACAGATGCGTTGTTGTGTGGTTTAGGAGGAGTTAGCGAGTCTGCAGACAGATGCGTTGTTGTGTGGTTTAGGAGGAGTTAGCGAGTCTGCAGACAGATGCGTTGTTGTGTGGTTTAGGAGGAGTTAGCGAGTCTGCAGACAGATGCGTTGTTGTGTGGTTTAGGAGGAGTTAGCGAGTCTGCAGACAGATGCGTTGTTGTGTGGTTTAGGGTGAGCGAGCGGACATACAGACAGACGCGTGTGTGTCTGGAGTGACTTTGTTTCAGAGAAGAGATAGGGAAGAGGAAATGCACCGCAAGCCATATGAAAGACTACTCACCGTGATACAACCACTGGTAAATGCAGTCAAGTATTCGATGTTTGACGCTTTTTATATAATTTCCTTGTATGACTAATCTCATTGCCGATATTAATATGAGAACGTAACTGAGATTTTCAGACTCCGCTACACTCTCTGATTGATGTTTGAAAAGATACTGAAATAAAGACAATTTGGAACTAAATTGTAGAAAGAAGAATATTTCCTCGATTAAAATGCTGCTGATCTTAAAATTTTGGCTCCCATAATACAGATTATTCTAGCTTGGGAGTTATTCGTTACACTTATATGCGACCATTAGCCTTATTGTTATTTTCTCTTAAGACATCATGGATAATGTAATTAGGCTTAATCAATAAAGATTTCATTATTATTATTATTAATATCTCATATTAAGTTGAGTAAAAAAAAAGACCAGACTTACAGTGTGGAATGTTTCATCTAACAGCAGTTCTTTGAGCAGCACTTCAGCAGGATTTGCAATATTGTTCTCTACCAAATTACAAAACTGGGGTGATTTCTGAGCTACATATTCAAGGTATGCGGAATTATTCCTGAAAGCAATTTGTTAATACAATAAAAAGTGTGTCCAAGGAGCTTTTAGTAAAGATACTATTAAATAACATTATTCATTTCTTGCTAGCTAAGCATATTCATTAATAATCGTGCCCGTACAGATTTTAGCAGATATTATTATGAAGATACAAGATTATGGTTTTATGAACGTGACGGACCCACCGTACCACCACCGCACCGGTCATACCACACTGGTGGTATGGTGGGTCCTAAACCGTACCACCATAGTGCTGGTCTAGACTGGTTTTGGCTCGGACGGTTTTGATAACCACGGAAGGGTGTAATGAGCAGGAGTTCCTGTATGAGAAAGCAATTAGTGCGTCACTCCTCCCTCAAATGCGGTAGGCCCTCTCGGGTGGTAAGTCAGCCCATAGGAAATATTCGATCGTAGGAAATATTGGTTATTGTTCAAGTGGTTCTGCCCCAAAGCTTGATACAATATGGGGTCAAACAATGTTTTTGCACATTTACACTTCGATAGCTCCCAAACAACAAACGGAGATTCCTCTGGAGCTCGCTCGTATACTACAACGTGTTAGGTAAATAACGCATGACCTCCTAACTCAGCCCATGAAACTGAACCACTTTTAGTTCACAAATCTAAAAAATTGACTTTTCATACAAACTGATCAGCAGATGAGAGAGAGAGAGAGAGAGAAAACATTCGAGTCAATTTCTATGCAGGTTAAAAAAATTGCGAATTTATAAAGTCGTGGATAAAAAATGTTCAGTTTTATGAGATAACCGTCCAACCAGATAACGTTATCTTTATCACGTTGTATGTTAAGGAGCAGTTAGCACAAACAAGAAATTATATTTAACTATTTTTATATACATGATACTGCTGTCCGCCCGCGGCTACGCTCGCGTTATGTAAGATTTTCCCAAAGGAATAAGACTTTTCCCGTAAAAAGTATCCTGCGTGTTAATCCTGGGTACAAACTATCTCCATTCCGAATTTCATCCAAATCCCTTTAGTAATTAAGGCGTGAAAGCGAAACAAACATCCAATTCCATCCAAATTATTGTGATGAAATGTGATTTAACTTACAGATGAATTGAAAGAAGCGTGTGCATGATGTGTTCATAGTTTTTGTTTAAAGCGCGCTTGAAGATGCAACAAACTCTGAGAAGAATTTTAATTGTGAAACTAGCAACTTTTAGTGACCTTAAAATAATTTTGTCTTCTTGATTGATCTGTGAAATAAATAAAATAGAATAAAATGATTCATTAAATGAACATCTACTCGTACATACAATAAGTACAATATTTTGAGTAAAGTATACAGGGTGTAAAAAATGATAAGTCTCCATAAAAAATAATAGAGTACAGTAGACAGCACATCAAGCTATACATTTTTGTTTCAAACTAGGCCGTATTACCAACGCGCAAGATACCCGGTGTATAGCTTGATGAGCTGTTCAGCCCATCCTACTAGATTTTTTTAGTTTTATTACATTAGTTTCAACATAAAAAAACGGTTTCTACACCAAGGGCGCATTCCGAATCACAGTTTTAGCGCTGTCAGCGATCAGAAAAGCAAATATAATATTTATAGCCGACAGTGATTCGGAACGCAATTACGGGTGCTTAAATCGATTTCAGCGCGTCTCGGAACGCAGGGCAAAGCACCACTTTTTTACCATTCATTATTGTGAATGTTGTAGGTAGTCTTAAATAATATTAACAAGCGCCTACGGAAACATTAGCAATTACATGGATAAAATAACTGCCATAAGCTTTTGTAGAGGCGCAAAAATTACTTTCTAAATAACTTTTTACAGGAGCTTCTTAGAGTTGTACAAAAAATTGTATGTTGGTTGTTTACTGCCCCCAAGAACAGTATGGAAGGGACTGCCTCAGGGTTCTGTCCTAAGTCCATTACTGTATAGCTTATACACAGCTGATCTTGACTCCTCATGCTCTTCAGATTGTTAAGTAGCATAAAGGTAGTAATTATTAATATTAACGACGTAGTTGATACATTATTAAAACCACGAAAAAATAGAAGTGGTCAGCCAGCCTGACATCAGAATGGCTGGCCACTTTGTTTCTTTAATATATTCAGAAATACAAAGGTAGCAAATATTTTATTAAAGGTAGTAAATAGTAGCAAATAGGTAGTAAATAATGCGCATAATCAGATAACCATATCTCATTTTGTCTAGCGGTCCTAACGGACATTATTTTTTTCTTCTTCTTAACTAATGGTGACACATCTTAAGTAGACTATACTATACTGTCTATACTATACTTCCTACAGTGTATTTGTAGGTTTAAGATATGATATATACAGGAGACCCTAATCCTTGGATGATTGTTCGGTGAATTCAGCTCAGTAATGTGATAGAATAATTACTGAAACCACCATGAGGCTCCTTGGCATCATCTAAAAATGTCAGCAAGGTGTAAGCATTTCAATTGTTCTATTAAAGTTTATAGTCCCGAAACATTCACTGGATAATACACTATTGAAATTATACACTAA
Organism: Carpatolechia fugitivella; assembly: GCA_951230895.1. Lineage (NCBI taxonomy): Eukaryota > Metazoa > Arthropoda > Insecta > Lepidoptera > Gelechiidae > Carpatolechia > Carpatolechia fugitivella. Next base: position 8,194,469 of record OX579664.1, read on the forward strand.
ACACATCAATAAAAAAATAAAAAAAAATATATAAAATTAAAGCGTAGACACATCCACTATTGTCAAATGCTGACAAAAGACCGATGGACACTTATCTTAAATTACCATAGCAAATAAAAAAAAAAAAATTACCTCAACTGCTGTCTTAATATTATTTTCAATCATCTTGCACAATACTTTAGAGCAATCTTCATAGATATGTCTGTCCATCAAGAAGTCTGAGTATTTTTCACAAATCATGGTGTAAGCTTTCCACTGTTCAGCCAAAGTTTTAACATCTAGGGTTTGGACTAATTCTCCTATTTTTAAATTGATATCTAAAGCTGTAAAAACATAGGAAATTATCATTTGATGTTATTTAAATTGTTTTTTTTGTGATTATAAAAGAATGGAGTAGCTACTTAATAACATTATCTGTGCAAAAGAATATTCTATGACTTTTATAATACTATCTCTTTATAAAATAGTTTTAGGGCACAGCAAGCAAATGACAAAAAAGTCTTTACATCTGTACATGTCAACCATTTTACTTGAATTGACTATATAAATGTACCTCAGATGTAGGAGTATTCTATGAACTGCTATTATGCTACACAAGTAGGGTGCCCATTTAGATTACTAATTAGATTAATTTATTTTCCATTTTCTGCTTTATAATTATTAGATATTTCGTTAACAGCCAAGGTTAACAGACATTATCTGTAACAATAATAATCTATAGCAATGTGTTTTACTCATATTCCAACAAAAAAATTAAGACATTTCCAGGCAAATCCGGAGGGATGGTAACCCTGTATACAAGCACAATAATAAAAAGTACAAGAAATTGTGGTGGCTTTTATAACATTTAGATAAGAGATGAGTAAGAATTTAACATGAATGAAGAAATATTTTGTCTCTGGTATTATTTGATTTTGTTAAATCTAACTTTTAATAAAGACATTTTTATCTTTATCTTGAGAATTTTTATTGTGTCAACTTTAACTCGCCTTCAATTAGTATGCCAAGTTCTTCATATTCAGTAAGGTTGAAAAGGAAATGTTTCTCCATTACCATCAGGTAAGTTAGTTGCAGCTCATGGCAGTTACGAAAGAGTTCCTTCAGCTGTCTCTCAACAGCTTTTAAATGACATCCATATATAATTTCACTGCGGAAAACAAAATGCTAGCTTTTATTTTTATACCAATTGTTTATTTTCAGGCAAAAGCATATAAGTACGTGTTTTTTTATAAAATTCACCTTTTTAGTTTAAATAATGAATAAAGGAGAAATTAGTTTCAATATCACTAACCTGTCCTTACAGTGACTGAACACAGTTGTAATAATCCTGCCAGTAGTTGTAGGAAATGTATTCATGCTAGAGCAGTTCATGGATGCAGCCTCTATAATCTTTGTGAAGAACTCACAAAGCATTTGAAGAATTGTAACAGCATTATCCAGGTTTTCGCATAGTTGAACCAAGTTCACTTCAATGTCCGATATAGAAACTATTACTATCTCTAAGCTCTGTAATAATAATCAATATATGAACCGTAAAAAAGCTAAATTAATTCAACAAAAAATGAGCAGCTCTGAATGATTTCTTACCTGAGTAATACAAGAACCAGAGTCTTCTAAAGCTGATAAGAATAGCTCGCCAAAAGTAGACTTTTTCACCTCTATTTTAATATTTTTCGACAGTAATGACTTAGTATTACTAACCAAATCTCTGTAGGTTACGGTATCCATCGGATTTTTTCAATAATGTAAGGATATATTATAAGGATATCAATCATTTCGCTAGAAATTATGCAAAAAAATTGTTAAGATGAAAAAAGGATACAACTTGGAAAGAGTAGTTTACATTGCCTGAAAACACATCTGAACTTTGAGAATTATCCATCTTTTCTTGATGTTTTTGAAACCACAAAGAAAGAACGTCAACCGCCATAAAAATTGTATGACGTATGTACGTTGACGTTTTCAAATTTCAGTCAGTTTCGTTCGGAAATCGGAATATAGAAGAGGTTCCGACACGGTCAAAGCATGGGTCAAAGCAATAGACAAAGCGGTCAATGCATGATATTTCCTCCAAAGGCGTATTTTATATTTTTATCGATCAGTCAAAGTTTGCAAACTACACACGCTGCTGTTCGACCATCACCACCACAGCCGTAGCCGGCTCGATCAAGCCTTGATCAAGCCAGTTCGTGACTGCTGAATGGCGGCGAACACAAGGCCAAATTGGCCCAATCTCCCGAAGAAAGCGAACAAAAAAACAACCGGCTAAGCACGTGTCGGGCCACGCAAAGAAGATTTGAACAATTTTATCAGATTCAGTAACAATATTATGAATATTTCCACATAAAACTATTATGCAATAAAGTGTTACCTACATTCTATTTGTTATATCTAATATAGAATTGTTAATATAGAATTATTAAAATAAAATTGTTTAAAAATGAAAATATTACTAACATGATTATGGTATGGTATTTTTTATTAAACAATTATATTTTTATTAAACAATTACATTGCTAATTTATATGTATGACATGACAACCTGTGAAGAAGATTGATTACCTACGCACAGAACTAACATTCAAAATTAGGTATAAATTCATCTGTCAAATTATTATTATTATTATTATTATTTGTCCTTCTCTCAGGAAGCCCGCTTGTCGAACTAAATAAACACAATAGGTAACACAATACTGGCGAAATCATTTGGGAACACCATTTATTTTTGAAATTGAATTGAATATTCGTTTATATTTTCTTAATTAAAAAAATGTGCAGTGAATATTATATAGGTACTGCTGTAGTTAATATTTGTTATTCAACAGGCTGATCCCGGTTTCCACCAAAGCGAAGAGGAGAGGAGATGTGTTTGAATAACCAATCAGATTTCGTTATTTCCACATCTCCTCTCGGCTTAGCTTCAATAACGAAATCTGATAAGTTTTCAAACACATCTCCTCTCCTCTCCGCTTTGGTGGAAACCGGGCCTATTTATGTACTAGCTATCCGCCCGCGGCTACGCTTGCGTAATGTAAGATTTTCCCGTGGGAATAAGACTTTTTCCCGTAGAAAGTATCCTAGTGTTAATCGAACTGGCAAGAAGGGGATCGGACGGAGGCTCTGGTGTTGGGCCCTGAGCCTCTCCTGCCGATACCGTTCAGCCAACTGAGAACATGGCTACGCAACATTACCCGGGACAAACACAACGCCCAATAGGCTAGTCTAACAAGCTGCAGACAGTCGAAGGCGGTGATCCCAAGACTATCGCCGAGACTAACACACAGACTTCTCAGCCTAAACCGTAAAAACCTCCGAATAGTTGTAGGCAGTTGAACAGGTCACGCTCAACTCACGGTCTCGGTTTACGCTCGTTTGTCTGTTAATTACTATATCTATATTATGTACCTGTATGTGATGTAAATAAATGTATTCTTATTCTTATTCTTTAGGTCACATACCTCTCAATAAACACCTATTCACCATCGGCGCGACGGACAGCCCTCTATGCAGAGGCTGTCTGGAAGCAGAAGAAACGGTCACCCACGTAGTCCTGGAATGCGCAGGGTTGACTGACCAACGGGCAAAAATCCTCCAGAATGTGGGATTGCTCCGCGAAGCCTGTGATAGTCCCAGGAGGCTTCTGAGCTTCTGGAAGGAGCTGGGCTGTTTGGAATAGCCAGCAAAACTGAACGCAAAACGGACCAAATTAGAGTCTAATTGCGGAAACGGGAGCCCACCAACTAACCTAGTGTTAATCCAGAGTACAAAATATCTCCATTCCAAATTTCATCCAAATCCGTTCAGTAGTTAAAGCGTGAAAGCGGAACAAACATCTAAACATCCAAATACATTTTCACATTTATAATATTAGTGTGATGTGATAAAAATAAGCCACATTTTTAGTAGAGTGGTAGGTTTCATCATTTGTCTTCTCCTACAAAGCATGTAAATATGATTATATTATTACAACAAAACTGATTTAAAATATTTTACTATTATACAAATTATGTTACCTTTGATCACATACATAACTTAGTATAATTAATTATTATAAATTGATGTCTTTAAATTATTGTCTACATATAATCTTTTAGTATGATAAGAGAGATCAAACATAAAGATAAAAAATTGAGGTATACGTTTGATCTTCAACATCATCAACATCAACGGCCTGTTACAGTCCACTGCTGCTCCACTTAAGTGGAGGGTTTTGCCATAATCTCCACGCTTGGCAGGCGGGTTGGAGATCGCAGATTAAAAGGTTACTTCTTTTTCTTCTTAGCGAGTCGATGGCAAGTCGAAACTTTATATTGTTGTAGCCCAGAATGTGGCCACTTGGACGGCGGATTGTGTGGCGTCCATTAAATCTTTCTGCGTGCAGGTGACATGATGTCAGGTGGGCCATCGTCTGTACCTCCCCGCACGCGCAGCTCAAATCAGTGTTATTAGAGAATCCCCACCTTGACATGCTATCTTTACTCCGGCCGACCTGAGTTCGAAGTCTATTTAAAGACTTCCAGATCGGTCACGACAGCTGATGTCCGGGTGGAAGTTTCTCAGATGGTGTGACAAAGGGACTAGGAAGGGAGACTCTGCGGCGCCAGAGGTTGCATTTTGCTTGTGGCGGGTCGTTGGTCAGTGGTTCGACGCACTTTATAAAAAAATTCCGGCTTTTCAGCCGTTGAGGCACTGGTTTATAGCCATTCAGCCGAGTGTCATCGTCCATTTTTCGCCTATCAAGGGAGCTGGCAACTGCTCTGCGGACATCCGGAGGCGCTATGCCAGCTAGTGGAAACAGCAACTTAACCGGCGTCGGTTGCAGACAACCAGTAATGATCCGGCAAGTTTCATTTAAAGCTATGTCCACTAGCTTGGCATGAGCGGAGCGGTCCCATACTGGGCATGCAAATTCGCCAGCTGAAAAGGCAAGTGCCAAACCAGTTGTCCGCAGAACTTGTGGCGATGCTTCTCATTTTGTGGTTGTAAGGCGCCGCACTAGATTATTTCGAGCATGTACCTTCCTTTTCACACTCTCGCAGTTCTTCCGGAAGGTAGGAGACCTATCCAACAGTACGCCGAGGTATTTGGGGGAGTTACTATGGGAAATAGGCACTCCACGCCACGTGATATTGAGCTTTCGACCCTCAGTTTTAGTCGGGTTGGGCTTGAAGGAGTTCTCTACGTAGTTGCAACTAAGGTTAAGAGAGCTACATTCAGATTGGTCTCAACCTCTTCGAAACTGGTCGCTTGAGAAGTGAGAGCAAGATCATCAACATACACAAAGCGGGAAGTAACTATTTGGGCTGGACGGCAGGTCGTTGGTATAAATATTAAAAAGTAGTGGTGCCAGAACACTACCTTGAGGTAGACCATTTTTCTACGACCTCCAACGACAGGTGAACCCGAAAGCGGCGATTATGTAGCAGTTCTCGGAGTACATTGACAAATTGGTAATCTCCGGTCATAGTCTCCACTTTCCACAAAAGCCGCCTCAAATTCACCGTATCATAGGCAGACGACAAGTCGACGAAAACAGTGCCAGTCACCTTTCCCGTCTCAAAGCCGTCCTCAATGTGTTGAGTGAGTTTCAGCACCTGGAAACCTGCTTGCTCCGGGATCAATTTCGGGTCAACAAAGCTAGTAAAGCGTACCAGCAACTGATTTATCTTATGACGCAGATTCTTACTTTATCTTTGTTTATCTTGTCTGCTGGGAGGTTTCGGCCAAATAAGCTTTCGCAGACATATATATTTATATAGAGGACATAAATTAATACCTATCTACCACTTTACATTAATTTCGTTGCAGTATCTTATGACGTAGATAAGGGGGTACGGATGGTTACCTTCTCGTATCGTGTGTTTGTCAACTACTTTCGGCCAACGAGAAACTGGCAGACAAGATGAATTTATGTCTACCAATAAACGGGTAACTAATGGCGTAAGTTGCGTGCCGGTATCTGATGACGTGAATTCAAGTAATTGTTAATTTTTTTGCAGTTTTGGCCAGTTTATGTTTGGCAGACACACTTAGTGGTACTTTTTGAAGTCATGGGCAACACCTATTTCCTATCTTATTCCGGTATCTTATCACGTAGGTAAATTGGCAGTAGCCGCTCGTACTATCACCCACGAGTTATGAGCGCCTGATCTTGGATGCACTCGTATCCTCCTCTTAGACTTAACTTGTAAAAGGGGTTTGAATATTTTGGCTTAGTCAAGTTGTTGTTTTTTTAAAGGACGATATTTTCACTTACTGTTTCTTATTTTATCATTCAGATATGTTCAGTTAATACTGTTATGAATATTTTCACAAAGCTATTTATCTATGACAAACGAGAATTTAAAAAAAATGAAAATATTACTAACATGATCATAATAATACTTAATTAATTTCATGATTGGGTAATCCATCTCTATATTCAGAAATTAATAAATATTGTTAAATAAAATAATAATGATATATACAACTATGGTAAAAATATAAATAATACCACGCCTTCAATAATATTTTTTCACCGACTAGAAATCAAGAGAACGCTTCATTACGTACTTGCGTGACGAATAGTATTCGATTCGGAACAGTCTACTCTATTAGACTTACCTAAAAAAAAGACAAAGAAAACCTAAAATAACAAACTTTTATATCCGCTGTCGATTTTGAACATTTATGAATATGGAGGCTAATGCGTGCGTTTGCGCAGATTAAACGAAAAAAAATATTGAAATCCGTTCTTCGATTGGCCGAAATTATTGTCAAATAAAAAAAAATGTTGATCGTGCTGATCGATCATGCGTTATTTATTTGAGATGTCTTAATGAAGGCACACACAGAAAACTAGACCATAAACCTAATATTTACACAATACACAATCATTTCAAAGGTTGTAAAAACACGATACGACCGACCATTCGTAGTTTCCGACTTTTGTATCGTTTATTATTACTTGGTTTGTATACTCTATTGTTTAATTAAGGTTTTTATTAGACTTAAATATTGTCTCAGCTCTATAAATGAGCGTTCAAAGATAACGACGTTTGTTGAGTTTAGAACTTATTGGGTTTAATTGAAACTATTTCTGCTTCTTAGCTTCTAAAGACTTATTCAATCCATCTAAAATAGCATCGGGCATGGTTCATCATCAGCATCTTTCTCTACTTAAGCATGCATAGTAACAGGTGAACAGGGAGAGTAGTTAACCGCCTAGTTTTAAAATCACTAACATAATTAATTTTGTTAGCTGGAAATACCTAGTTGACATAGCTACAGCTAGATCGCGAAAGATAAGCATTGTATCGCATTGAACGATAATACTTTATTTAAATATAAATAATTTAGTTTATGTTAAGTATAGGTATTTAAATACAAGTATGTTAAAGTCACGTGTTTCACATCACTATTCGTATTCCCGTATTCATCATGTGAATAGCTCTATTCTCTCGAACAACCCAGCTGCGTTCCTAGATGGGGGAATTCAGTTGACATGAGCCGTGCGTTTTTAATTCAAAAAAAATGTTTGAGAGCCATGTGTGGGGCTGGTCCCCTGGATTCCTGTAAACCACTTTTAAGAAAACTGCATCTACTCCCGTTGCCAGCAATGTACGTTTTAGAAATAGGTAATTTCGTGAAAAATAACCTAGAGTTATTCACGACCAAAAAAGAGACCTGCTCTTTCTCGACAAGGTATCCTGATAGGTTAGTGGCTCTACAGGGCACAACGGCATGCTTTCAAAAAAACTGCTACAATATGGCTGTGAAATGAATCTTTAATAAAGTTCCAGGACATGTTAAGAATCTGCCTGCAACTAAATTTAGAAACGCGTTTTACAATTTTTTAATGGAGCGATGTTTTTATAGCGTTGAGGAATATTTAGAACATAAGCACAAAGATTAGGTTTAGATTGACATTAATAATTATTCATAAATGACATGCATGCAATCATTGTTTATAATTCTAATTTTTACAAATATCTTTTTTAATTTACTTAATTAATTTTTGCATACCAAGTAATTTACTGGTTAAGTGTGTGATACTACCAAAATGTAACAACTCTGTAAAAACCACATTTAGTGCAAATAAAGCTTCTAGACGCGCTGAAATCGATTAAAGCACCCGTAATCGCGTACCGAATTACTGTCAGCAATCAAAACTCATACGTTTTTTGTCTTTCTGATCGCTGACGGCGCTGCGTATATGGAAATGCTCCTGCTACTCAGATCCCCCATTAATCTGAGCAGATCTCCCATACATCTGAGATGCGGTAGCAATTACGGCACTTGACGCGGCGTTTCGATACTTTAAATGCTACCTCGTTATGGGTTCTGAACTGAGGTAGTGATTACAAAAGCAGCTTGATATATTTTATTATGAATCCCTGCTTCTTCTCTGAATGCGATTTTCAGATGAACCACGTCTGATACACTAGTACCTACCTCTTACAACATCTACCTGCCCCCCATTGTAATCACTAGATTACAATGGGGGGCAGGTAGATGTTGAATATCTTGATTTCAGAAAAGCCTTTAATATGGTAAATAATGATATCTTCTTAGGCAAGTTGGTATCGTTCGGATTCACAACATCTTTCCTCACCTTTTTTGCCAGTTATCTGGCCATCCGTAAGCACTACGTTGAGTATGCAGGGACCTATTCGCGTGCTTATTTGACACTCTCTGGTGTGAATCAAGGTAGTATTTTAGGCCCCTTAGAATTTAATTTAATGGTTAATGACTTGCCGAATGTAATCCAAAAAGCAGAGTGTCTACTGCTTGCGGACGACCTAAAACTGTTTGTCTCGGTGAACGACATGTCGGACTGTGCGCTGTTGCAGGAAGACATTGATCGAGTAGTTGAGTGGAGTCATCAAAATAAGTTGCAGATTAATATATCAAAATGTAATGTAATGTCCTGCACTCGTTCGCACCAGCCACTTTGCTAAAAGTACCAAATTGATGGAGTCATTTAAAAACAGTTGATGAAGTTCGTGGTTTGGGGATACTGGTTACTAGTGACCTTAGGAACAACATTATTAAGGTTTGGAAAAGGGCATACCGCAATTTGGGATTCGTTTTGCGTCAAACTAAAGAACTCAATGATATACCTGGTCTTAAATCATTATATAGTGCTCTAGTAAAAAGTCATCTTGAGAATTGCGCAATGGTGTGGGACCCTCATGAGACTAAGTAGGTACATTTACATGATAGAGAAGATTCAAAATAAATCTTGCGGCATATTTATCTAAAACAATACCACAGAATTACAATACGATATATATCCTGGATACCCGTCGATTTACCCCACGTTATTTTTATTAGGAATGGTAGGTTACTACAAGATCGAAGTGAGAAGGAAGTTGGCCCTGGTAATAAAAATGAACCTGGTAATAAATGGTCTTTAAGGTATTAAGGGGAATGCTTGACAATCCGAGGATCTTGGAAGCAATTTCGTTGCGTATCCCAAATTTGAGGTTGCGACGTAAGCCTCGTGGAGAAGTATTTGCTTTGCCTGCAGTTAGAACAAAAATTTTAAAGTTTTCACCAACTCACTCGGCTCTACGGATAATTAATGACATGGAAAGCGTTGATGTATTTCATTGCTCATTGGCGCAATTCGCGGAGGCGTTGATAAGGAAATTGTCTTATGGATAGAGTTAATGGTTATTGTATAGAGTTAATGGTTATTGTTAAGTTTGACTTTATAATTATTATTTATCTACTTGATTATTGTTTTTATTTCATCTACTTGACATTTAGAGTAATGTTCTTTTTTTAAGTTTATTAGTTTTGACTCTTATTTAATGTATTAAAATTTTATTTTATTGCTTCTTGAATGTTATATTATTTAACATTTTGAATTATTATGTTCATTTGGAGTTATCGTATTGGGAGCAATCCTGTAATGATGACGTCTTTTGTAATTATTAGTTTTAAAATAAATAAGTTTGTGTAATGTTATGTAAGGCAATACATATTGGGTAATTAATCTCATTATTGTAAGCTGGGTTACACATAATGTAATAAAATAATATGTAATAATATGTATGTACGTGTATAATGTTATCAAGTATTCCGTCTTTTTATTTATTTATTTATTAAATTGTACTTACAGAAATTAAGGGAGAGTTTGGCTGCCTTGTGCTCTTATGGTTCTTATTTTTGACAATATTTTCCCAATTGTTTGGACATGGAATCCTATATTTTGTAAAGCTTCATGATCTAATATTATTCTTCCGTCAAAAATGTATGCAGGCTTCATCATTACTTCATAGATTTTTCTAAAATCTAAATATTTAAATTCATCCCATTCTGTGCACAGAATTATGGCATGTGCTCCAGATGCTGCAGAATAAGCAGTTTCATGAATGTGCACATTCTTTTTAACAATATCTGGGTCAACTGTTGTACATAATGGATGGGCGAGTTCATACATAATCTGATCAGGTTCAACTTTTGGGTCATAAATGTGCAGTTTTGCACCCTCAACCAGCATAGTCTTCGAAACATGGATTGCCGGTGACTCTCTTGTATCTCCTGTATTTTTCTTAAATGAAAACCCAAGTACTGCTATGTTTTTATCACTTACTGTATTAAACAGAGACTCTACTACTTTTCTTGCAAATCTTGTCTTTTGGTAGTCATTGAAACTTATAACTTGTTGCCAATATGCTGCTACTTCTGGCAGGTTTGAACATTCACATAAATAAATTAAATTTAAAATGTCTTTTTGAAAACAACTACCACCAAAACCAATTGAAGCTTCAAGAAACTTTGGGCCAATGCGTGAGTCTCTGCCAATAGCTCGGGCTACCTCGGCTACATCCGCACCGGTTGCTTCACAGACTGCTGACAAGGCGTTGATGCTAGAAATTCTCTGTGCAAGGAAAGCATTGGCAGCCAACTTAGACAATTCTGAACTCCAAGTATTAGTTGTTAGGATGTTTTCAGCGGGAATCCAATGTTCATACACCCAGAAAAGTTCCTGCACAGCTTTCTGTCCTTCAGGAGTATCTTCTCCACCAATCAACACTCTCTCAGCTTCAACCAGATCAACTATTGCAGTGCCTTCAGCCAAGAATTCAGGATTTGACAGAATTTGATATTCCACACCAGGCTTCGTGTTGGCACGGAGAATATTTATTATAATTTCGGCGGCTTTCACAGGGACAGTGCTTTTCTCAACAACAATTTTGTTAGAAGTTGCTAAGTCAGCAATCATTCTAGCTGCTCCTTCTATATATTTTAAGTCGACAGCTCTACCTTTACCGTTTCCGAATGTTTTTGTGGGTGTATTGACGGAAATGAAGATCAAATCAGCCTCCTGTATGCCCTTAGTTATATCAGTCGAAAAGAACAAATTTTTACCTCGACATTGCCTCACTACGTCGTCCAGTCCGGGCTCATAAATTGGCAATTTGTTGGAATTCCATTGCTTGATTCTTTCTTCACTTTTATCGCAGACGGTGACAATAATATCGGGACATTTAAGGGCGATCACACTGCAAGTTGGACCTCCCACATAGCCAGCACCCAAACAACAAATTTTCTGAATGACCATTGCGTTAGGTAGAATCCACACAAATGTATGCTTACAAATTAAATGAAGACTAGTTAACCAAGATTAATTAACAGTTTATAATCAAATCAAATCGCTTCCCGTTATTAATAAAAATGATAAGAAAATAAGAAATAAAACTGAACTAGTCGTCCGTAACGTTTTACTAGTAACCAATCAATTCATGAAATGCCTTTTAACAGATTTATTGCACTGTTAAACTTCTAAAACAAAACAAACGACCACACACGAATGAACAGGCAACGAAACGGAGTACCTTTTTATATAGGTAGGTATGGGCATGGGTACGGGACGAGCAAGACAACAAAGTAAACGAACGAACGGATATGAATGAAAGCCCTTCCCCTCCTTCCTTCCGTAAGGCGGGGCACCGAACACGTTCAGTTTTTCATCAGTCTGGTCAAACTGATGTCAGACTAATATTCTGATTTCTAAATATTCTATCACGGAGGCAATCTCCGTGTATTCTATTAATTTTCGTCAATCTAGTAAATACTGATGCCAGACCAGACTGACAGTGTAAACGTTTCATCAGTCAGCGCTCGCTTGATTGTTTGTTTGGTTGGCTTAACCATTTCCAATAGATGGTAAAAAAAATATCCGGTAATAATTTTCGTAATCATCTTCTTCCCCAGCACTTCTTATTTCATTTAATAAGTTCAAGTGCGTGTAATAATCTCTTCTCAGTAGCCACGATTTAACCCACTGCTTCCGTTTTACATGTTTTTTAGCATTTATATTAGAGTTATTATTTTAGCAGTGCAAGGTCTATTTCGGTCATCCATTTTGTTGGTAAACTTAACTTGTATCAACTGAACGGGAACTGAGAAGTGTCTGACGGATTACCAGAGTGAGCGTGTAACATGGTGCTTCAGTCATCAGTTTATACTGATAGACCAGACTGATGAAAACTTAGTGTGTAGTGTTACCTCCCGTGGTAACCCCCGTGTATAATAAGTCTAGTCTGACTGTAGACCCTGCGTTCCGAGACGCGCTGTAATCGATTAAAATACCCGTAATCGCGTTCCGAATCACTGTCAGCCAAAGATAATTATAGTATGTCAGCCATACATTTTTTGCTTTTCTGATCGCTGACAGCGCTGAAAGTCAGATTCGGAATGCGCCCAGAGTAGACAGAGGTGAGGGAGGGATCAGTCAGGCAGGGAGGGAAGTAGTGAAATTCGTTCAGAAATATAAGCGGTAACGACGATTTAGCGCTATCGAACGGACACAAATATTGGGCCATTATTGGCCAAAGATGTATTGTCGGAGTAACTGTAGAGGAGAAGAGAGAGGAGTGAGAAGCACGAAAAAAAAAACTGTCAGTTGTCAAGTCAACAAACGCACGTGAATACATACAAATGCGGTGTGCGAAAAATAATTAAGAAATTACATGCTACTTATATTATTATTTATGTACATTATATGATGAGTAGCAAGAGTATAGAATGGGCAGTGACAGAACTGAAAAGGGCGTGTGGTAAATACGATGAAGAACTACGTACAGATTGTGTCCGTATTTTGGTAAGTGTGATTATCTGGTTTTAATTATTAATATATGAATGATTTAACAAGAGATAACTAGTAAACGCTGCTTTAGCGGTTATAATGAAACAGATGTGTTTATAAGCTTGATATGTAAAAATGCTTTCCTTATAGGTTGGTTAGGTTAGGTTCGTACAAACCACCTGGTAATGGCAAGCAATCGAGTAGAGGCCTATCAAGGCAAGTCTGCGCTAGGATCATGAACATTAAAATTATAAACCCCTATTTTATTTCAGTATTTTTTTGCCCAACATTATACTGAGTTTTTCATGTCCGTCCAAGAACAAGTGCTCCTCTTTTAATTGAAGCAGCCAGTTCACCCATAGTATAAATAGCTAATTTATATTAAAGTGTGGTTTAACTTTTCAGGATGGTTTCAAAGATGCAACGATTGGCACCTCAGAAGCTATCCAGATACTCTCGGAGCATGTTCTTAACTTGAAATGTGCAAGACTATTCAGGAAGTACTTGTCCAGCGTACTGCTTATTTTGATATCAAACAAAATCCCTTTAAAATCTGTGTTTTCCAAGGCAAACTATGATGAGTGCGATGACTCAGAAAAGCTTGATCATTTGGAGTATTCTATTGCTCTGGCTTTGATGAGTGATCACCCGGACATATTACAGTAAGTATAAGTAAATTAACAATTATAATTAAATAAGTAGTTTAATATTTTATAAGCCTTTTGTAATAAGATAAATTACTTTTGCAATTACTGGGACCTTGTGAATAAGAAAAGAATAAAATGGAGGATAGAGCCTATACTCAGAGGCAGTTCAATTAAAATGATGGAGATAAATTCTGAAAGTGAATAATGACAACAACACAACTTAGAGAATGTAAATAGAAAATTGAATTACTTGTTAATTTAAATATAAAAATAATATTTAATTGTATTTCCAGATATGCTCTTAAATATTTTGAGATCAACTCAGTGCCACCTTATGAAGTGTTTATAAAGTTTCAAGATTCGCACAACATGGCACCCAAGAAACGAAGATTCACAAATCACAGGCAGAAAATTATGGAATATGATATAGTAGAGTGCTGCTATAATTTGCTTCAAAAACTGCCAAATGAATTGTCTTCAAAATGGGATTGGACCCTTTTTGTCATGAGCTTTGGCAATCACCATGATACTGACATTAGATGGTAAATTGACATTGGCCTCAGTTTATTTATTTGGTAAATACTCAAAGAGTAAACATTAAAAAACACAGGTTAACATTTTGTTCTTGTGTTAAGCTTGATTCTTATCTTTCTTTTCATCATATTCTATTCTATTTTATCAATGGAAGTTTTTTAAATGTTATTAAACATTAATATTGTTGTCTTATTTCAATAATTTCCAGGCTTTGACAACCTTGTGATGAAATAAAGGCAAAATAATCTACAAAAATATTATTATATACATTTCCCATTTTCTAAATGATTTTTTTCATTCATTTCAGGATGGTAAAAGAGTGCATGGCTATACTCACAAACATGACAGAAGCACAGTCCAAGGTTTTAACTGAGCACCTTAGCATTTCTAAAGAAAAAAGTGTGAGTTGCATTCAGAAATTTAAAAGTCCTGACATAAAACTGTATGATGGTGAAACCGGGGACTTGATAAACTTTACCACAGAGAGTGTTATTAACATTGATGGAATAATGTTGCCAATTTATGATATGAGTAATGTACAGAGTGGTCATTTGGTTCCTGTCAAGTCTACAATCAGTAATTTGAGAAGTCTGGCTTTGGCGGTTGCATCAGGTAAATCTATTAGTAATGCTGGTAGGCAAGTAAGTATCTTACTATGGAGCGCTCAAACATAAATAAAAACCTTGAAAAATTGGTTTTGTTTGTTATCATAAATGATATTTTTTTGTATTGCTGCTGGCAAAACACATTACTTTACACAAGATCAATATATTCACATTAAATATCTTTGAATATCCAGTCATAAATATATTAAATGCAAGCAATCTTGCTACCGAGCTAAAACTATTTGACTAAAACATAAGGAAAACATATTAAGAAACAAAAATGTAAAGAATAATAAACAAAACACAATGTCTATTCTAAGGTTTTTTTTTCTCAGGCAAAGCAGTATCACTATTGGGTCCAGTTGGTTCTGGCAAAACCTCTCTAGTGGAGCACTTAGCAGCGGTGACCGGACGCAAAGGCGTCGCGTTTAAGAAAGTGCAACTTGGCGACCAGACCGACTCCAGGATGTTGCTGGGAGCCCATCAGTGCACCGACGTGCCCGGAGAATTCGTGTGGCGACCGGGCGTTCTGACGGAGGTTAGAGGAAATATGCATTAAAAAAAATGTTTTTTTTTTATAGTTCATCTGTATAGTATACAAAAATAGAATACTGACAGTCAAAACAGAATTGAAATTGATCGAAAAACAAACTAGATACAACATTATTAAACAAATATATCTGTCCCTCTTACGAAAACAAAATTTTTCTATGGCGGATGTATGGCCCGCGTGACCAATGTCGTCACAGGTCACGTCGAAACTCTCTGTCTAACCATCAACTTTGAAGCCTTATAACTTTGTTTCTGAGTAAGATATTAAAAAAAAAATATTTGTTTATCTGGAACTTGAAATATTTCTATTAATGAATTTAAAATAATTGTGCATATTCCCTATTATACTACGAAAATTATATCTACTACAAATAAATCAATCCAGATAAATAATAACATAACGAATATGTTGATGTTATATTATTACTAGCTGTCCGCCCGCGGCTACGCTCGCTAAGATTTTTCCCGTGGGAATAAGACTTTTCCCGGTAAAAAGTATCCTATGTGTTAATCCAGATTACAAACTATCTCCATCCCAAATTTCACCGAGTAAATGTTTATCTTTACTAACGACAACCTTCGCCTCCAAATAGTAGTTTCTGAATAAACACTCAAATACATAACACTGAGATGCGATTTAGCTTAACGCGAGATATTCAGTTTCGACTTTTTCTCTAAACAAAGAAGTGTAGCTTCTGCATGCTTGTACTGCTATTTATTCTGTGCCTGTATTGTCGGCAGGCGGTGCAATGCGGGCATTGGCTGCTGCTTGAAGACATCGACAGCGCGGCTCTCGACGTCGCGTCCACTTTGAGCTCTCTGCTCGAGAGGAACGCGCTTTGTGTGCCCGGCTACCGGGACTCTCTACCGGTCACTCCCGGCTTCCAGCTGTTCGTCACTCAGAGGTTTGACATTTGTACTTATCCTGCTATTTATTTTATTTTCTAATACTTAGTGAAACACGCACTGCGTGCCAGGATACCTGGATTCTCTGCCGGTTACTTCCGGCTTCCAGCTGTTTGTCACTCAGAGGTTTGACACTTGTGCTTATGAAATTAGTAATAATTACTTGAGAAGAACGCGATCTGCTAGTCTAGCTACCGGGAGTCACCCAGGTTTCCAGCTGTTCGTCACTCTTCAACTTAAAAAAGACAAACTTCCTATGGTTTTTGTTGTACGGTACTGTCAGTCAAGTGACAGACCTAACTTAATTGTCAGAGTTTTCAAGTAATTAAATTGACCAACTGGCCTTTACTACCTCTATCTATGATAATAACCGGGTTAAACGGTTGCACATGCTTTCCGAAGCACGGAAAACGGTCTAGTTTATATACTACTAGTGTGACTATGACTTGGCCATAGGTACTTGTGGTTGCTTTGTAGAAGTTCGATCGGGAAGCCAGCCACCAGGCCGCCTTTTATTAATATTTCTGAAATCATTTCCTATATTAGAAAATAAAATAAAGTCCTATTTACCACGAAGGAATATATTTTTCTCATATTTTCAGAACCATTGTAACCAACTATGGCTTCCAAAAGAAAATGTCAAGTTCAAGTACACTCTTACAAAAGCATTTGACCCAAATAAACGTTGAACCGCTATCGAGATCAGAACTTGCAGAAATCATTCAGAAACTATACCCCAGTCTCACCACCATATGCTCAAAGATGCTTGAAGTATTCTTAATGTTCTCAGTAGGTAGCCACGACTCGTCCTTACAATCGACTGACGACGTCAACAAACAAAACATCAATATAATGAGAGGGTCGAGGTTGATCTCAACAAGAGATCTCATGAAATGGTGCTCAAGGGCCGTCGTAGGGTTCAACATTTCAAGTCCAGAATCAGCTTTGAAAGTTCTACAAGATGCTCTAGATATTTTCACTTGCTCCATCGCTTCATTAGAAGATAGACTGCAGCTAGCGAAAAAAATTGGAACCTGTCTAGGAATTGTGGAAACTAAATCCGAATTCTATTGCAAAAATTATAAACCGAACGTTTCTCTGTCTCCCTCGGCGCTAGAAGTAGGCCGGGCGAGAGTATTAAGAAAAGAAAAGGATTTGCAATCCGTTGATTTTGACAACAGACAAGTCGTGTTTTCATTTACACGCCAGTCCGCGTGCTTGCTTGAAAGAATAGCGTGTTGCGTGACGTCAAATGAACCTGTGCTGCTAGTCGGCGAAACGGGCACGGGCAAGACTTCTTCCGTCCAATATCTAGCGAGACAGACTGGACACAAACTTGTCGTCATCAACATGAACCAACAGTCAGATTCTGCAGATTTACTTGGTGGGTACAAACCGGTAGACCTGAAATATGTCGTCAAACCGACCAAAACCGAATTCGAAGAATTGTTTAAAAGATTTTATAATGTCGAGAAAAACCAAAAATTTCTAAGTCATATAGAAACTTGCTATGAAACAGAAAACTGGACGGCTTTGTTGACATTAATGAAACAGAGTCACAAGGCGGCTGTAACTAGACTAATGAATGAAAAAAGGGAAGAAAATTTGAAGAAATGGCTAAAGTTCGGCCACAAATTGACTAAATTGGATCAACAAGTTAAGGCTGCTTCACAACTAACTTTTGCTTTCATAGAGGGCTCTTTAGTCAAAGCTATGCAGGAGGGACACTGGGTATTACTTGATGAAATTAATTTGGCATCTGCTGAAATCTTGGAATGTCTAGCTGGATTGTTGGAAGACAAGGACGAGTCTATAGATTTGTTAGAGAAAGGAGACAAAGTGCCCATTAAAAGGCATCCAGAGTTCACATTGTTTGCTTGCATGAACCCAGCCACAGATGTTGGGAAAAAAGACCTGCCTGTTGGTTTGAGGAATCGATTCACGGAGTTCTTTGTGGATGAATTGACGGAACGAAATGACTTGATGCTTTTGATAGGAGACTATCTGTACCACATGAACTTGAGTGGCGCCATTTTGGAGGCCATATTCAGTTTCTACACGACTATAAGAAAAGAAGCAAAGCTGAGCCTTGTGGATGGAGCAGGTAATTTCATATCTAAACTAACGTTCAATACCACTGTAGGACCATCCCTAATTAACAGCCCGAAAAAAAATTAAAAATCTTAACTTAATACAAAAATATGACTTAACTGCAGATAAAATTTAATATTTAAAATCTATTCAGGGAGCTCTGACCCTAAAATGTAAACAAACCGTTCGCGAAAAATTTAATGTTACCTCTTTCATTCATTCACATATTTACTATACCCACATACTCTGACAATGATACAGATTTCCCAAAGAAACAAAAACATCCACGTTTAGT
Organism: Carpatolechia fugitivella; assembly: GCA_951230895.1. Taxonomy (NCBI): domain Eukaryota; kingdom Metazoa; phylum Arthropoda; class Insecta; order Lepidoptera; family Gelechiidae; genus Carpatolechia; species Carpatolechia fugitivella. The sequence continues at coordinate 8,213,180 of OX579664.1, forward strand.
GAGATCAACTAGTTGAAATCACACTTTCCACGACGTCACACTCGTAAAATTGGTTTACATTTTAGGATCAGAACTCCCTGAATAGACCATAATACGTATAAGTTCAATATTTAATATGTCATTGTCAAAAATGTACTCTCCTAATTTGCGTTGGCTTTTATATTACGAACCACCTATAAATGAAACCCTTTTATTTTGCTATTTATCTTCAGATTTATTTGACCAGTCATTTTTGGCGTACCATATTAATTTTAGGTTATTCCTAGGTAACGCGCCGCATTATTCCCTGCGAACCCTGTGTCGGGCTCTCACCGCGGCCGCCAAGGCCAAATGTGGCACCGTGTCACGCTCTCTCTACGAAGCCTTCTGCCTGTCCTTCCTGACACAACTCGACAGCTCCTCGCATCCGAAGGTCGAAGCCATGATTGCCAAGTAAGTGATCATAACCGTCTCGTGAAACTAATTCAGTACCTACACATTATTTTTTTATGAATCTTAGACCTCATCATCACATCACAATAATATTGGCCTTTCTATCCACTGATTTAGCCAAAGTTGTTAATTCGCTCATGATATATTTTGTTAAAACATAAACACGGTGTTTTTCCACAGGGCAGTAATAGGCAAAAAGAACATAAAATCAGTTCTAAATCAGATCATTCCAGAGCCCCAAGTAAGAGGACAAAACTACTTACTTTTCGAGGGGCATTGGATTCCTCAAGGCCATCTCGAGATAACCATACCAGATGGGTACATACTAACACCCACTGTCAGAAAAAATCTGCGAGACATTACCCGAATAATATCCCTCGGGCGACTTCCAGTTCTGCTGCAAGGTGACACATCTGTTGGAAAGACTTCATTAATTACGTACATAGCAAAGTCATCGGGAAATTACTGTGTCAGAATAAATAACCACGAACACACTGATCTTCAAGAATATATAGGGTCGTACGCGACTGATGCAAACGGAAAACTAGTGTTCAAAGAAGGCGTGCTTGTCGAAGCAATGAGAAAAGGGTACTGGATTATTCTTGATGAGTTAAATTTAGCCCCAAGCGATGTTTTGGAAGCCCTCAATCGAGTACTGGATGACAATAGAGAGCTATTTATACCTGAAACCCAACAGGTGATAAAAGCTGATCCCAACTTCATGCTTTTCGCGACTCAAAATCCACCTGGCTTATACGGAGGACGGAAAATGTTGTCCAGAGCATTCCGTAACAGATTTGTTGAGCTACACTTTGATGAAATACCTAGAAAAGAACTAGAAACTATCTTGCATGAAAGATGCCATGTCCCTCCGGCTTATAGCAAGAAAATGATAGCTGTGATGGCTGAACTGCAAGTGAGAAGACGTGGTTCTGCTGCCGTGCAAGGCAAAGATGGATTCATAACCCTGAGAGATCTATTCAGATGGGGTGAGAGATACAAGCGAGCGTCAAAAGAAATGTTGACTGATGATAAATTTTATGATTGGGACCAACATATAGCCGATGAAGGATATCTCATTTTAGCTGGAAAAGTGAGGCAAACTGAGGAGAGACATATCATTGAAGAAGTAATAGAAAAACACATAAAAAGAAAAGTGAGTCCAGACAATTTGTTCACGCTCCACCAACTCACGTCTCCTGTGACGAAGTCAATTCTAGAAACCATTCTTAACAACCAACTTGAAGAATTTTCTCACGTGGTTTGGACGTACAATATGAGACGATTGGCTGTCTTGATAGCTAAAGCGTTTATTTTTGACGAACCCGTGCTACTTGTTGGAGAAACCGGTTGTGGTAAAACTACAATCTGTCAAGTGCTAGCGGCAATGAAAAGCCGTCAACTTCTTTCAGTCAATTGTCACATGCACACAGAAAGCTCTGACTTTATCGGAGGCTTACGACCAGTCAGGCAATACAAAAATGACGGAAGGCTCTTTGAATGGGTTGATGGACCTCTTATAAAAGCCATGGAGAGTGGAAATATGTTTCTAGCTGACGAAATATCTTTGGCCGATGATAGCGTTTTGGAAAGGTTAAATTCTCTGCTCGAACCGGAAAGACAACTGCTTCTAGCCGAAAGAGGCCTTGAAGACAATTCCGATATAGTTGTCATAACAGCGGACAAAAATTTTAATTTCATTGGAACAATGAATCCTGGAGGTGATTTCGGTAAAAAGGAACTCTCTCCGGCTCTAAGGAACCGATTCACTGAAATCTGGTGCGACAGTGTCGCGTCTAGAGAAGATTTGCTAAAAGTACTTGAGAAGAGCGTTGGCGCAGGTATTTCTTTAGGAAATCAAGAAGATGGAAGTTCAGGGATTGGAAGTTCGATATTAGACTTTGTTAATTGGTTGAAAAGTTCAGAAGTGACGAACAAATTTCCATTTAGTATTAGAGATTTGTTGTCATGGGTCAATTTTATAAATAAAACTGTAAACAAAGGACTGCTAGATACTCCTGAAGCATACGTTCACGGCGCTTGTATGACATTTCTAGATTGCTTTGGCACTGCACTAACTGGTCACATAAACTCAGAAACACTGTTTTTAGTCCGCAAAACCGCTATTAATTTTCTATTGGATCAAATAAAAACCATAGGTAATGAGTACACCGAAAGTTTAAAATTATTGCTCAGTGAAAAACAGACTAAGTTAACAGCTGAATTAGATGGGAAAAAGTTCGGTATTAAACCGTTTTACATAGAAGTAGGTGGCAATACATGTATGACTGAAGATGGTCAGAAGTTTACTTTTACTGCCCCTACGACGGGTTCAAACACATTGAGACTATTAAGAGGACTACAACTCAACAAGGCAATTCTGTTAGAAGGGAATCCAGGTGTAGGAAAAACCAGTCTTGTAACGGCTTTAGCGAAGTCTTCAGGACATAGAGTCGTGAGGATAAATTTGAGCGATCAAACTGTAAGTATACCAACTTATATTAATATAATTTATGTTATTTAAATATTTGAGATATAAATAATACTGAAGTTGTGTTTTTGCAGGACATCACCGATTTGTTTGGCACGGATCTACCAGCTGAAGATGGATCCTTCAATTTCAAAGAAGGCGCCTTCCTAAGCGCACTACAAAACGGTGATTGGATCCTTTTAGATGAACTTAACTTGGCACCGCAGTCAGTGCTCGAGGGTCTCAATGCATGCTTAGACCATCGTGGCGAAATATTTATTCCAGAATTGGGAAGAACTTTTAAAGTTAAAGAACAGACTAGACTTTTCGCATGTCAAAATCCGTTAAAGCAAGGCGGTGCTCGTCGAGGTTTGCCTGTATCATTCTTGAACAGATTCACCCAAGTTTACATTGATACTTTGACTAAAGAAGATCTTATGTATATTGTTGAATCACAGTATCCATCGCTACCCAAAGATGTTTTGCACCGGATTGTAAATTTTAATTGCAAAGTAGCATACGAAGTGACCGAAATCCATTCTTGGGCTCACAAAGGCGCTCCTTGGGAAATGAATCTGAGAGATATTCAGAGATGGTGTCAAGCGCTTATTGAAGATCAGATGATAAAAAATCGCATCTCTCCCGGTAAATTTGTGGACATGTTATACATAAACCGCATGAGAACTGCTGAAGATAAAGAGAAAATGGCTAAAACTTATGATGAAATCTTTTGCCCCGAGTACCCACGGAGTGATGTGACTCCTCAGTTCAATATTAACTATAAAGAAATAATTATTGGAGATGTGGTAATGGAACGCAACATGGAAAAGACATTCAAGAACCGACGTGCGATAAAGTCCAACCTGTTGGTATTAAGAAGTCAGTTGCCAACGTTGAAATCGCTCGCGCAGAATGTAAAGATGAATTGGCTGTCTATACTTGTAGGTCCGAGTGCAACAGGAAAAAGTAGTATTGTTCAATTATTAGCTGATCTTACTGGAAACGACTTGCAAGTCATTCCGGTAACGTCGGCTATGGATGTTTCCGACCTTTTGGGAGGTTTCGAACAAGTAGACTATAATAGAAATTGCGAAAACTTGTACGATAAAATAGAAACACTGACTATACAGACAATAAGAGACCAATGGCTGTCGGAAAATACTACAAAATCACTTTCAAATAAATTGCTCAGCCATTTATACAAGTATAAGTCCCTCCAGTCTGATTTTAGTAACAAGGATTCAAATGATGCTAAAAAGTTCAACGAGCGAATAGAGTTTTTAATAAAGCACTGTCAGATGTTAAGCGATTACAACAAAACTTTTGATATCACATGGAATAAAGTAAAAGAAATTATCTGTGAGTTGGAAAATTTGCAAGGTAAAGTGATCAAGACTACATCAATTAACGCGGGAGGGAAATTTGAGTGGGTAGACTCCTTACTCGTAAAGACGATGATCGAAGGCTCGTGGCTGCTTTTAGATAACGTGAATTTGACATCTGCTGCAGTTTTAGATAGACTCAACGGTTTATTAGAACCAGATGGTGTACTTTCCATACCGGAAAGAGGAGAAATCAGTGAAATCAAACCTCATCCCAATTTTAGAGTTTTCTTTACAATGGATCCAAAGTTCGGCGAAATATCAAGAGCGATGAGAAATAGAGGTGTAGAAATATCCCTGCTGCGATCTGAAGATTGGAATACATCCTTGTTTGAAACAGTGACTTACATGGACATGTCTGCTTTATTGTCATCTTGTGGATTACCTAGTGAATTACACTCTGTTTGTTTAGAGTGCCATGAACTAATGACTGCCTTCATTCAAGGTAAGTGATAAAAATCTATACACTTTATTATATCTTTAAATACTTATTACTTACCCATTTGTCTATAATTATAAGAATATTTTGTTCACAGGATTTGACCGCCCAACGATATCGCATTTACTTCAAGCATCACATCTTACATGGCAACAAGTGATGCGAGGGATCTCGGTTAAAACAGCTATAGTGAACAGTTATTCAGATGTATACATAAAGCCAAGATGTGGCGGTGACTTTGCGTCCGACGTCAAGACATCTCTAGCGGAGATGAAGAATAACATGTTGAAAGCGCTGGAAAATCATTTGAATAATTACAGACTTAACAAAGAACAACATTCAGATATAAACAGGAATGACTGTAGTCATACGCTGTCTGTGAGGGGACTTTCCTCCGATTCAACCTTTGAAACAATGAACCAGATAGTTTATCCACTCAAGGAAGAACAGGCGAGGAATCGTTTAAATATTCTCTTAAATTTGTTCACAATTTATCAAAAATGTGCAAACGAGAATTTAACGGTTTTGCACAAACTAGTAAAAAACAGAGGTGCAACAATTAATGACTTAAATGCACACCGAGCAATTACTGAACTGAACAAAACAGCATATTTCTCTTTAGGAATGTCTCGAAAAAAATTTGAATCTCATAAACGGTTCTATCCGGAATATTATGAAATCAACGATAATCTCATAGGATATTCGAATGCTCTGACAATTACGTTATTCCACGAGTTAGCAAAAGTTTATACGAAACACACAATGGCAGCAGAGTCTAAACCGCATTTGACTGCTTTTTCCTATGCGGAGGCATTCGCAGCAGGCGCGCTCGCGGACGAGTTTAATGAATATCCTATGTTAAAGAACTGTAATAATTATATAAATATAATTGACAAATATATAAAACATTCAATTGAATCTGCGAACACATGGGATGACAGAACAACATGTATCATCATGCAAATGTTGAATTGGAGGCAAAGATTTCTGGACGTATGCCTATTACCAATTTATACCTCTGACAATAAAACGTCTCGTATTGAAGAGGTTATCCATTTGTTGAATGTTCACAGCAAATGGCTCCATAAACATTTGATGCAAGAGATTTTTAAGTCTGTGCATTGCAATACACTGGAGACTAAGTATAGACAGGACGTGGCTAAAGTTACCTCGAACGACGCCAACGCAAATCCAGAGAGGGCGAAACTCTGTAAGAAACTGCGGAAGATGTATGGTCAGCCAAAACTGTGCAAGGACGAACATGAACATAATCGTTGTGTTGCAAGATCAACTATTTATAATCAACTGAAAATAGACATGAACAATCCAGTTGAAACGCAGCTGAATAAGTTCTCTATAAACATCGCTACTGTCACAGATTGGACATTTGCGTTGGATGTACCAAGGGTGGGCCCTTTAACGACTATCCAAGAAAACCTCACAAAAGCATTAGAAATGTCTAATAGTACTGCGCAAATAGATGCTAAACTTCTCCCCATACATGCGTACATCTTCCAGAGAATTGCTAGCCTGCTTCAGGATAAGCTATTTTCTATAATACATATGTGTATGTTTTACACCATTGAGAAAGATAAACGGATAGACATTCAGAACGAAATATCTGGAGGTGGATTCATGAATATTCTAAAGAGTTTGATTCACCTGGGAAAGCAGTGTAAGACTTTTCCACCAAGTCTGTTGAATTTGCTACAAATGCTTCCAGAACTCGACGATGATTGTTTACAATGGTAAGTTTACTATAAGTATTGCTAAGGAATAAAAATTGCAAACGTAAATGCAGTATTGTTTCAATGTACTCATACATGTGAACTTTTGTTAAAAATAATGCAAAATCTCTTAGGGGCTGTAAGCTCAATCCAAGTAACTTTTTTCATACAAAACAAGCGATTTTTGAAAGTTGTAAAACACAAGTTGTTCAATTTGATGGGTTGAGCAACTACTTGAGAGGTTTTGCATAAAGTTAACATGTATTTTAATAGAATCATCTTTTTTTTACTTCCTACATAATTTAATTTATTCCGTTTGTAGGATCACTTCTCTGCACGCAAGATTCTGGGATGAATTCTACAAAGCTGTTGTTAACTCTCCAGCATTGCATCCTTTGCCATTTCTGAGCATGGACGCAACATCCAATGATGAACTTGTGGTAGTGCCAGCCAACAGCAAAAAGCTATCGACAAATCTTCCTTTGATGCCTTATTATGTTCAGAAGTTGACAGTGTCCGAAGAAATTGAAGGTACGTAAGATAAAATCTGCGTGATCGAATCAGAAATGAGGAGATACGTAGAATGACCAATGTCATATTGCTTAAATACTAAATCATTGCAAACACAAGCAATACGCATCGTGACGTAGTCGGTGTCAACGCGAGCCCCACTACATGGATAAGTAAGCTGAAGTGGCAATGGGCAGGCCATATAGCTCGACGAACCGATAACCGACGGGGAAGAAAGGTTCTCGAATGGCGACCGCGGGCCGGAAGGCGTAGTGTTGGACGGCCTCTCAAAAGGTGGACAGATGACTTGGTGAAAGTTGCTGGGCGCCGGTGGATGCAAGTTGCGCAGGACAGTTCACGGTGGAAACCTATGGGGGAGGTCTATGTTCAGCAGTGAACGTCTACCGGCTGAAATGATGATGATGAATGATGAAGTCAAAAATTGGAAAGATAAAAATTCGTGAAAACAGTACCGTACCTGTGGAGTGGAAATTCCTTGTTATTAATACTGTTGTTATACATCTACTTATTTAATTCTTATTATCCGAGTGACATACTTATTAATTTTTTCAATTGCACTGTTTTAGGTCGGTTTGATGATACCAGTACACCCCTGAATAATTTATAGTCCCATTTATTGTACTAGAAGCTTAAAAGTTTTATGATTTAGCATCTTGCATCAACGAATAAATTCGCAGCTTTACATAATTGTATTCGTCACTAATCGTAAATTTTTCTTTCTTCAAATACCGTGATGTAAATGTCCAGGTTCCCGCCATCTGCTGGCCTACGAGACGGTATCGTTGCTAGAGCGAGCAGAGTATTCCTTGCGCCTGGGCAGCGTGCTCAACGTCTTGTGGAAAAACATTGGCGTCCTAGACACTGCTGCCAGTATGAAATTGTAAGTACTTATATATTATCAACAGCTCATATACGTCCCCACCGAGGGGCTCGAGCCTACCCTGAATTAGAGCGATTAGGTCTTAGTCGACCACGCTGGCCTAGTGCGGGTTGTTCGACTTCACACACAACCTTTGAATTTCTTCGCAGGAGTGTGCAGGTTTCATCACGATGTTTTCCTTCACCGTAAGAGCGTCGAATAAACGTACATATGAATTCGAAAACACATTGGTACGTGGTGGGGATCGAAGCCGCGTCTCCCGGACGAGAGGCAGCGGCCCTAGCCACTAGACCACCGACGCTCTCAAAGTACTTACATACCACCACCACATATTAGCCTCTGGGCCTCTGTTTACAGATTTAAGAAAAAATAAAAATGAAATAAATGAATATATTGCCTGAAATAAATGATGATTATTATTAGCATTATGACTACTGTAGCCACCTCATGTTGTGCCCAACAAGCTTTAAAACGTGCACGACGGACGATCTGTACAGGCCCGGTCGTGTCTATACTACTACTACACTGTTACTATTAAATGAGTTTAAACTTTGCCATTGGTCACTCACACAGCCACGCTGTAATCCTTAATTTAAGATCGTCAGTCCTTTTCATCTTTTAAAGATTAAAAAGGGACAGGAGATGGCCATCCTAATATTAGAGCTGTCAAATATAGAATTTGAACCTTATAGACGCGTTGATTGCACAATTATAGTGAGCACGTAAAACAACCGACTTAAAAATTTCTTAATCTGACAGCTATGCCCTTATTTTAGGATATCCTTCATTCAAAACAATATCATTCGTTCGTCTGAATTCATCACCTCTCTTTCATTGGTCATAAAAACGAAAAGAATAGATGGATTTTAAAATTTAGTGTAGTTTTTTTTATTAATAGAATTAGAAGATGACTTCCCGAATCGAGGCCATTAGCCTTAGCCTTAGCCTTTCTAATTCTGAATGATGATTGTAAAGTAATTTTTCAAACTTTCGCTTTACAGTTCGTATGCTTCAGTTACGATTATTAATTTTTATTCACAGGAAATCGGACGTAAAGTTTGAAATTGCTAAATATGAATTATTAGTTGATAAACTCCACTGCATATCAACGCCAGAAGGACTGCGAGAAGTGACCATCCACAACGTTTATAATAACGCTGTGACATTCTTACATCGACATTTTCAAAACGACGCCGCTACATTGGACTTGCTAGACAAGGCAAGCGCTTTATACAGAAATCTATGTCGATTGGAACTCGAACAGAAATGTGACAAAATTGAGGCAAAGATAATGACAGCAGAACTCTCTGTCTACACTAGCTTTATATTGGTGAAGATTATGTCGGAACTGAGCCCTCTTGATGATGTTGAAAAGTACAAACTCAAAGCAAAATACGTGATGGAAGACGTTGAGATGTTCGATGGGCTACTCAGTGCGTATTACATGCATGGACTCGTCTCCGGGACTATCACAAGCAAAGAAAAAATAGAGAGAGTCTCAGAAGTGAACCATAAAGATCTCCAAGCAAATAAAGATGCTTTGAAGAAGGTCCATCCGTACTGTGATATCTTATTAGATATGAGAGAGAAGACATTAAACAAAATAGTAAAGTACGACATGTGGAATTCTTACAGACCTGAAACGCCGTCGTATAACAGTTTTTTTAAGGTAAAGTTTCTATATGTGTGAGCAGTCTTCCTTTCTTAACTTATGTTCTGTTTTAAAAAAGTAATGTTTTTTTTTTCAGGACTGTCGACATTTTACTAACTCTGTTCTCTGGCCTGAAACATTGAAAAAGCTGTACACTACACTAATATCAACTTGTAAGGCTCTACACGAGACCTTGAAATCCGGCATTCATAACGAAACAGTTATTAAAAATTCACGCACAGTTATCAAGGAGACTGACTCGTGGTTGTATTCAGTCAACGCATTCTACAAGAAAGTTGAGAGCTTATATTCTGAAGCTTTTCCAGATTTGGCTAAGCCTCTTCAAAGTTCTCTGTCACAGACTGTGTTCAGCGTGACGAACCTGAGAGACATGATTAAAGAAATGATTGTGAAGATAGAACAGGGGCCTTCATTGACCGAAATGGTGACGGATCTCATGGAATATCCCAACAAGATTTCAAACGGGGTTTCTAAAGAGAAGCATTTGAACAGATTTGTTGAAACGAACTTCATGCAGCTATTGAGTAGAAACGTGATTGCAGCTAACGATGACTTGTTTAATGCTGAAGTGGAGTGTATGGAGTGAGTATATGGTCATTCTGTTTTTTAATTACGAGGGCTGATTGATAAGTTTCCGAAACGACAAAGAAAAACAAAAATCTATTTAAAATAAATTTATTTCTCAACGTAGTTTCCTTCTACCTCGATGCATTTAGTCCAGCGCTTCTCCAATGCCGTTACACCAGTTTGATAAAATGTTTTCTCCAACCCCTCAAAATACTCGTCCACGGCAACAATGACTTCTTCATTTAATGAAAATCTCTGGCCACCTAACCATTTCTTCAGGTTTGGGAATAAGTGGAAGTCACACGGGGCCAGATCCGGGGAATAGGGTGGATGCGGTAGCAATTCGAACCGCAATTCATGGAGTTTGGCGACTGCAACCATTGACGTGTGTGCAGGTGCGTTGTCATGGTGGAACAAAACTTTTTTCTTGGCCAAATGTGGTCGTTTTTTCTGGATTTCTTCACTTAATTTTTGCAGCAAGCTTGCGTAGTACTCTCCATTTATTGTTTTTCCTTTTTGCAGATAATCCACTAAAATAATCCCTCGAGCATCCCAAAAAACAGTCGCCATCACTTTGCCGGCCGACAAAACCGTTTTTGCTTTCTTCGGCGCAGGTCTTCCGCTCTCAGTCCACTGCTTAGATTGTTCTTTTGTCTCGGGAGTATAATGATGTATCCAGGTTTCATCGACTGTTACATAACGCCGCGAAAACTCGTTAGGATCTCGGTTAAACAGCGCCAAACACTCCGATGAATCGTCCACTCGACGTTGCTTTTGGTCAACAGTGAGCAAACGCGGCACCCATCGCGCGCAAAGCTTTTTCATTCCCAAATGTTGGTGCAAAATATTAAAAACGCGTTCAGATGAAATGCTCACCATCTCTGCTATCTCTCGCAACTTCAAGCGCCGATTATTCAATACAATTTTGTGAATTTTTTTGATCATGTCCGGATTCGTGACTTCATTTGGACGGCCAGACCTGTGGGCGTCTTCGCAGCTCTGTCTTCCACGTTTAAAATCAGTTACCCAGGTGTGAATTGTACTCAATGCAGGAGCAGAATTACCTAAAACACTGTCTAGCTTGGTTTTAATCTGGGTTGCTGTTTTCTGTTTTAAAACGTAAAACTTTATCACCGCACGAATTTCGTTCCTTTCCATTGTTAAGAAAATTTACGACAGAGAAAGTTCTACGTCCTATCAAACAAATTCCACCAGTTCGATTAAATTCAAATTTGGCGTTCTATTTTCAAAAAGATGCCAAAATATAATGTAATATTTTTTTTTTGCGTATCATTTTTTTAAGTTCGTCGTTTCGGCCAATTATCAATCAGCCCAGGTATCTGTTCAGATTTTATCTTATTTTTTATGTTGTTACATTAACACATCCTTCATATTCGCTTGAATTTAAACACTTATCATTGTTGTAAAAAGCAAGAGTGTGACTTGTTCGGTATGATGTTAGTACTATATTTAATTTTGTATCGGTAAATGCGAGAATATTTGTCGGAAAAAGCTTGATCTGTAGGCACTTTAAAACCGATTGAAATAATGTTATAAATATTTTTTTAAGTTTTTAATGTCTTTATTGCCTACCACAGGGTCCTGAAAATGAATTTAGCGGAGTTACGAATGCATTGCACAGCGAAGGAACGCGTAGACGCGACCACTACACGCGCTGTGCTCTCGACTCTAACCGCGGTCGTGAAAGCGTGGGAGAAACAACAGCGCGACATTGAGAAGAAGAAACAAGATGACGAAGCTCTCTATGTTACGAAGTGAGTATGCGTTTTCCCCTTCCAGCCGTCGTTGCAAATGCATTTTATTATCTGTTAGCAATTGGTTGCAGTAGAAGGAAACTACCTAGCATAGCAGTTTAATATTTTAAATGCGATGATCCGTAGCTAGCGTAGCGTACACCGTGTGGTGACGGCATAGTAGAATACATTTGTCACCAACCCCTACACTTCCCGTGGGTGTCGTAAGAGGTGACTTAGGGACTACACATTGAACAGGGAACGGGCAGCAGCGCTCTCTGATACAGTAACCTTTTAATCTGCGATCTCCAACCCGCCTGCCAAGCGTGGAGATTATGGCAAAACCCTCATAGTCCAGCAGTGGACTGTAACGGGCCGTTGATGATCCGTAGCTTTTTAGAATCCTAACTAATTGGTCAAAAAAGAGCTATGACAAAAGATTTGGAGCTTATCTCTTTTTGTAACAGTTTCCGAAATAGATAAAAAAATATTAAAAAATATAAATCAATTTTAGGTCAAAATGTGAAGATGAAGACGACGACGCAATCGCTTATCAAGAAATAATGGAGATGTTTCCCTCTTACACCGAAGAAGATTTCGGAGAATTCAAACCGCCAGATCTTGAGCAAAAGCCCATGAAAAATGTCCAAAACAAAGCAAAACCGAAGTATCTCATCAGTCCTGATGACGTTACTTTAGTGTACAAATGGCATTCTAACTTCATGAAGAACCTAACAGTAGCCGAATGGTTACCCAAGCCAAAGAAGTTGGTCGGCAATGATGTCATCAGTCCATTCTTGCTAAGGTATCCTATATTTAGCCGGGTTATTCAAGACGGTTGGGAGGCATTAGATGCTGATTTGGAAGGAACGATGGCTCCAGGATTGATGGTTCTTATATCGCAAATTAAAGAGAAGATTGACGGTATTGGTAAGTAAAGTGAAATTATATTTTTATTAATTTATAAAAAAGAAAACATACTTAAATTGTTGTAAAAACTTATACTGACTGAAATTCATCTAGTGTTGAAATCTGAAACTTTTGTGGATGTATTGAACTTATGTAACATTTATTTTTTAGAAGCAACCGGGGCTAAAGTGGACTTCTATCGATCGCCGTGGGTCTCGCAGACGAGGCAGTGTGTGCCTCTGTTGCACAAGGTTAAAGAGAGTACGAACGAACTGCTGGACCAATGGCCAGATTTCCCCACTCTGAAAGAAGTAAGAATCCGCTTATTCAAAGTATTTTGAAGGTTGCCTCAGAAATATACTATATATCATTTTTAGTGTAATATTTACCGGTGATTATATTTACGAAAGACATGGAGTTAGATATGATACAATTTAATATTCCAACTTTTGTCGATTGTCTTGCAACTTAACACATAATGTTCATATCATCAACGGCCTGTTACAGTCCACTGCTGGACTATGAGCCTCCTCCACTTAAGTGGAGGGTTTTGCCATAATCTCCACGCTTGGCAGGCGGGTTGGAGATCGCAGATTAAAAGGTTACTGTATCAGAGAGCGCTGCTGCCCGTTCCCTGTTCAATGTGTAGTCCCTAAGTCGCCTCTTACGACACCCACGGGAAGAGTAGAGGTTGGTGATAAATGTGTTCTATCCTGCCGTCACCACACGGCACGTTCATATAAGATCTAAGAAAAAGGCAGTACCAAATAAACTGTTGGCTATTGTGTTTTTGCACGCGTACATGATACAAAAGAGTAGACAAAAAATGAGGGCGCTGTACTGCCGGAGTTTATTTACAACTCGATTTACAAAACTTAAATCAGCCAGCCATTGCCACATCGTAATAATTTTTTTGGTGTTGCTGTTGATAACAAAAATTCCATCATTATTTATTTTCTACTCACTGTACGTAAGCTTGTCTCTGCGTAAAAAAATACAAATTGTACAAATAACTTTTAGATAATGGTGATCGTGAACCGAATCCTCAGCTTCCCAGTGACTTCCCCGGTGTCTCGCTTCCTCACTGGCCTCGAATTGCTCCGTGACAAAATAGAGGAATGGAATAAGAATGCTCATAAAGGCAACAATCTGATCGAAGTGTCGCTCTCTGTCGGTCAGCAGATCATTCACTGGAGGAAACTTGAGATGGCGCATTGGAAAGAGTGCCTTAATAACTTGTCTCACAGGTAATGTACAAAGTATAAAAGTTCTTCTTAGAAGTTGGCTGTCGACCTTACAACCCACGCGGTGATGAAGAAGAAGAAGAACAAGACAGCTTTTATATATTTATATTTTTTTCTAGTTAATAATACCTCTAATCTACGATCACAAATTAACATAATTGTGGCATTACAGAAAGCAATCGGAAGCACACAAATACTGGTTCTACCTATTTTCCGTGATCACATCTTACTTAGATCCTCCAGAGAGCACTGACCCCGTGTCAGCTGACCGCGTCATATCGGTGCTGAAGGATTTCATAGAGACGTCCACTCTAGCGGAGTTTGACGTGAGACTTGACATTGTCTATGTATACCACTGTCATTTGGTGCATTTGGAAAGCAGCCGGAGACGTGGTAAATATTTCCTATTATTTTTATAGTCAAATAAAAAAGGAAGCAATAGTTGTTGTTTCTTTATTACTGACTTTATTCTGATTACTAGACCAAGTCAACAAAGTAAAGATTTTAAAATGATAATGATTTGATTTATCAGTTCAGATTTTTCGAATTTCGGGCCTATTTAATTTAAATGAAATATTTATTAATTAGTCAAAAAAATACTCGTATACTGCCCTCGCTTTTAAACGGGTGTAATTTGTTTTTATTATTATTTTAAACAAATATTTTTATACTTTTCATTTTTTTTCTTTTTTAACACTTTATTTTTTTAATATCCTGTTTATAATCATAATAATGTTATAATATATTTGTCTACCAGACGAACTCCTGTCCATATTCTGGAACACATACAACTACTATGCGCAGTTCAGCGCGCAGGTAGCATCTTACATCAAAGAGAAGCGCGCGCCCATCGAGAAGAAGCTGCGCGATTTCGTGAAGATCTGCTCCTGGGACCGAGACCTCAGCTACTGGAGCGCCAAGGACACCGTCGAGAAGGCGCACAAGGCACTGCACAAACATACCAAGGAGTTTGAGGTAGGTGTAGTGTACGGCTTTTATCATCTTAGGCTAGAGCCTAAGGCCTTTTATATAAGGTACACATTTTTCCCTTACCTTACCCAAATGTGTACCTTACCTTGCATTGTAAAAATGTGTACCTTATATAAATTAAGTAGAAAATTGAATTCAAATAATAACAATGTAAAAGTTGATATTAATCTTTATTTCTTTGCTAGTTATAAAACTACTTCTCATAGGTTTTATTTTTTGCCAATTTTGGACACATTTTTATACTATATTTTATTTAAAGAAGTGAAATTAGAATGATGAATGAAACTTATTAAAAAATTATAATATTTCATAAAAAATGCGTTGACAAAATCATGGATCTGAATGTTTTGAAAAAACAGAATGTAGCAGGCTGAATAAAAAAATAAAATAAATATAGCTTGACATATTTTGTCTTTGTGTTGGTTATCTAAGAAGAACTCTTTCGCTACGCTTTGAAAACTCCTCATTAGGATGAACAATTAGACTGACTTATTTTTTAAATTCCAGAACGTTCTAAAACAAAGCGTGGCGAACTGTTTAGTGGACAAGAGCAGTGAGGTGACAGACCACGTGGGCATATGGGACCGGCCCAAGCGCAACGCCTCCGCCCCCGCCGGCGGAGCTTACCTGGTCGACCCGCTCAACCACCTCGTACTGGCCAGGAATGTCAAGGTAACAAATACAAGTAATACTAGTAACCTCTGTATTAAAACTTCTAAAAATTTAAAACACGACTGCGCCGCAACAAATGTTTATAGTCAGTGTCATTCAGGCAGATGTAAGGAATCTAACGATACCCCACACATTCAAATCTGTTCAGGTACAGTTCAGGCATTTAGAAGTTATGATGGAATAAAGAAACTCACATACATACATGAACCCTGAACACACACTCCTTTTTTTGGGCAGTCGTGTAAAATTTGTTACATTTGTTGTTAATAATTAATTAGCGTCATCAATGAGCCTTGTAGCGGGCCGTTGATTTAGAAAACTGACAAAAGGGCTAGTTCACTAATTAGACGACGCCTATTCGTTTTGATAAAAATCTGGCCCGTCTATATTCATTGCCAGTAAGAGCCAGTAAATGCGAGCTTGAACGAAATGTGATGTCGACTGCTTTTAAATCATAAAACCTAGTCCACACATTCTAGTACTGATCCACTTATTATATTTCCAGAAATACCTAGATCAGTCTGAGGAACCAAACGCTCTGATTACCGATGGCAGTCTTCTGTCAAAAGTGCCTAACTTGCTGAACAAGGCGAAGACGCTATGCAAGGACACAATCACCAACTCCTGCTACCCGTCACTGGTTCAGGGTTTGGACGATTTCGTCACCATGGTCATCGAGACCAGCTTACATCTTGGATCGTTGGAGGTAAACAGTTTCATTTTTTTTAATTATTTGATTGTTAAAGAGAATTGTTGTCATTATATCCCCACCGAAGGGCTTGAGGCTACCCTGAAAAAAGTTTTCGTGCAAAACGCTTGCGCTACAACGTCAAAGTCAAAATTATTTATTTCCATAGGATGTTATTATATCACTTAGATCCGTCATTACATTTTTTTAGGAGAGTAGGGTAACACATTGGCGGAGTACACACACGATTAAATCAATAATTTAATATTCGGTAAAACATCTGGCTGCTTATCAATATTTAGACATCTAAACAAACTGCTCCTACTATATTCACCGGAATACAAGGCGAACTGCTGGCTACCACCCCTATCTTGTCAATATCCCCAGCATTCGAACTACGGTTTCTCCTTTATAATGCGCACAGCCTGCATACAACCCTAACCTCTTCAAAGTGCGAGTGCATAGGCTTCTCATGAGTAAACCCGCTCCAGCGTAGGCCTCATCTCTCCTTCGGGCTAGATGGAGGTCAAGAGTTTACTCTTAATTTATATAAAAAAAAATATCACGGAATATAAAACAAGCAATAGATCAGTTAGGACAAAAAGCTTGCTTATATATTTTTCTCTAAACTTACAGGTAGACACTACCCTCCCAAAAGAGAAGCAGACGTCTCAGGCAAAGAACATAGTACAGCAAAAACGTAAAGCCCTCGCGGACCTGTTCAAATACTTGGCTAAGATGGGCTTGAACTACCGCACCGGGCTCGTCATACTGTCGGCGAATGACAACTTATACGACTTCACTATCCCTCCCGTGGACTTAGACGCTGCCATCAGTTATTTGAAGAGCAGGTATGTTCTATTATCATTTTTTTTCTTTGACTTACAATTTTAAGTTTTACTGAGTTTGTATTTATTAATTTTTTTATCTGTGTTAGGTGTTGTGCTAAAGAAAATGACCAGTAAGTTCTTTGAATGATTACTGAGAATGAAATTGTTGTTGTTTGTATTAAGGCTTGTAGCATTAGTGCAGTCAGTTGTGTATGTATATAATCATTGTAGCATGATGTGATTTGATTTGGTGATACCCGTAGGCAAGTAGAACAAGATTTTAGTACGTAACTGTTTTACCTCGTAACATCGCACTTGAGAATACAGGGAGTTCTGACCTACGTATTTTATGTATTATGTAGTTCATTATATTAGACCACCTGGAAGAGATTGCCACCCTAGCAACAAGGTCGCCTGGTGACCTTCATAATTTCAAATGTCTTGTTCTAGTATATGTTTTGGTGTCAATATTTTTATTGATATCTACACCTTGGCCACAAGCATTCTAGATGATAATCTTGCTTCGTGTGTGTAGACGGTGCGACGCGTCGCTAAGCCTGCTGTGGTCGGGGTGCGAGAAGTACTTCCAGAAGAGCATCGCTCGCCACCGCCAGCTCGCCGCTGGCCTGCAGGCGCCGCATCAAGACCTGGGCATACAGAACATTGAGCGCTGCAAGGGATTCGCTGCTCAGCTTATGGTGAGACAAGAAGTATCCGATTATTATAAACAGTCGTGCGTCCGATGGAAACTTCCATACAATCTTTTATCCCTAATTTCACTCCCAATGAGACGAATTTAGAAAAAGCCTCCATTAGTGCTTACCGAAGATGTAAAGAACTCGTGTGCAAACTTTCACGTTTCTAGATAAACCGGTTTAGACTGTGCGTTGACCACAATCTTTTTGTGGAGTTAAATTTATTAAGTATGATGGGCTTCAATGAATAGTCACTTTTCAACAGAGAATGTTATGTTACTATATATTTTTTTCTGACGGGATAACACTTCACCTAACTTAAACAAAATCTCACCAACAATATCCATTACGTTGTTTCAGAAACTAACAAATTCCCAAAAGAAATCGATATCAAAATATTCGAGACTACTTTGCGACCTTCGGGCGTTGAGCACAAACTTTACAAATGCGTTAGACACAGATATTGACGCGAGTATATCCACTTTAGATCAAACGATCGACAAACTGACCGAATGCTACGCGAATGTCAGCATTTTACTCGACCAGTTCAGTATTGTGTTAAAAGCATGCCCCGAAAAAAGCTTAGCAGATAATGAACCTCAATTTGACGCAGATTTATCGAGCTCGCTTATAGTAAAATGCTTTAAAGACAGCGAAGAGTGGACCGAACTCTATGACAAAGTCAAATCGATGATATCTATCGTAAACAAACAAAAGGCTGCTCTACAAAAATTGAGCTCTATGCCAAAGGCGATAGGGCGAAACATTGATGCTCCTGTAATATCTCCAAGTCACATGGAAGTGACCTACGACGCAGTTACAGCATTAGAAGCTCTCAACGGTGATGCCAACAGAATTCTGAGTGAATATGAATTCAAATTAAATATCAAATTCTTAGAAAAATGCCGAACTCAACATCCTGTGCTAAGAAGTATTATCAACCTATCAAACTATTTGAAAGACAACATTGAAGAACTGAAAAAAGAAAAACAGAATGATGTATCAACGGACAAAAACAACGCTGAGCTGGTAAAAACAGCAGAAGATCTGACGGCGACGATGCTATTAATAATACAATCGCTGTACAAGAAGCATTTACCAGAAGAGAAAAGCACAGACAATGTTGACTTATTGGATGCTATTGACAAAATCATTGATGAACCCATAGATAAAGATGAGTACAAGGAAATTCTTGAAGACAGACATCTGAAAGAACTACTACATGAAAAGTTGTTAAGTGATTGCAAATCCTTGCAGTTGGATTCATTGATTGACAAGTTGAATGGATTACTGAAGACCTATGTGTGGTACATGGAAACGAATATCGAAACTACTTATGTAGTACCTCAAGCAATGATGAGATTGGTCCCAATCTTAGAGCAAACAGTCCTATTCGTTCAGTACTTCGTGACGCAAAAAGTAGCTGTACACAGAGTTTCCTGCAAGATGCTGTCGGTTCTTTTGAAAATATTCTCGGCTTTAGCTTCTAAAGGGTATGTAAACTATTACCCTATTTTTTATTTACATACCTATATGTTATTACATTAAAGTTGTTGTTGAAATTACCAAAATTACGTTGCATAGGTTCTGCAAGCCATCTGATCTGGATTTGGAAGAAGGTGATGGTGACGGTGGACCTGGTAAACTATCTGGCGGCACAGGATTGGGAGAGGGCGAAGGACAGAAAGATGTCTCCGATAGGATTGAAAATCAGGTACACTAATCATTAGTGACACGACACGTACTCCAATAAACAATCATATATATATATATACATATTTTATACAACCTTATGTTCTTTTTACAAGCTTTTATTTAGCTTGCACTGTATGTTTATGTTCGGGCGAAATCTTGCAACTTAATTTTGAAGCACTTGCTGCCATTGGAATTTGCTGAAATTTGGTATACTTATGTAACCGCGATGACAATGTAATATTATGGTACCATGGGGCTGGTCTGATGATGGAGACGGAAGGTGGCCATAGGAACTCCTCTAATACACAACACAACCTAGTCGTGTTTGGGCTCGTTGGATTTGTCTTAACAAGGATACTCCACGGCTTTAAAAGCTTGTTTAAAAGGGATTTTTAATTATTACTTATTAAAATAAACAGGATCAGCTAGAAGACGCTCAGAAACCAGGCGAACAGAAAGAGGAAGAAGATAGAGATTGCAAAGAGGAAGAGAAGGGTATAAACATGAGTGATGACTTCGATTCCAAATTACAAGACGTTGACAAGAAAGGTAATATTTAACTATCAACAAAAAAATTAAAGACGATATGTAATAAAAATAAAAATAAATAACCTACCTACCTGTTACTGGTTTAAATATGACCAGTAACAATCAATTAATTGTTGTTAAAAAATTACAGATGGCGAAAATTCTGATGAGGAAGACGAAAATGATGACGCTGACAAACAAATGGGAGATATCAATGACGCTGCAGAGAAGTAAACATATTTTCATTCTATTTTAAATAATGACAAATGATAAGTGCGCTATAAATAGGTTTTTTTAACCCCAAGGTACCTACCAAAAGAGTTAGTGACCTCTACGGTGCACCGTAGTAAAGTAAGTTCTACCAAAGTCACCTTTTCGAAAGTGACCACTACGAAAGTCTACAATTTTATGCTATATTACAAATTCAACATTTACAAATATACATTTAGGAAGTAATTTTAGTGACTTATTATTTTGACTTTTTATTTTAATTTCATAACAAAACAATTAAAAATCCAGGTTAGATCAACAAATATGGGGTGAAGATGAAGAAGAATTAGAAGACGAAGGAAAAAAAGATAAAGAAGAAAAGGGCGCAGGAGAAAGCACAGGTGAAAAAGAAATGGGTGCCAAAGAAGAAGAACAGGGTAAAGACGATGGTACTGATGGAAAAGACAAGAAGAAAAAGAAAGATATTAACGAAATGGATGAACCAGAAGTTGATGATGATCACGTAAGTAGAGAAACTTAGAGGTGTTTCGTTTTGTTTCATGCTGTAGTTTAAGTAACAAATAAAATAATGTTTAAATGTTTTTGAAGGAGGATCCATATCACGGCAACCAACAGCAGCTTCCAGAGCCCGAAGATTTTGATTTGCCTGAGAATATGGATGTAGACGGTGAAGAAGGAGATGATAACGTAAGTAAACAGAATTAAAAGAATAATAACCTGCGTTCGATTGGTAATGAATAAAAAAAACTGTTTGTAATGTAAAGTAAGTGTGTATGTTAAGTATGAAAAATGTATAATTTTTTTTTTGTCTTTTCACAGGAAGGTGAAACAGAAACCGAAAATCCATTTGAAATAACAGCAAATGATATTCCCGAAGAACAACCGGAAGATAAGGAGCAAAAAGAAGAAAACAAGAATGGGTTAGAAGTGTCTAGTGATGAGGAAGATGATGGTATTGATAATGACGGAAATGAAAAAGATGAGGTATGTCCTTAGCTGTGATGTGTAAAGAAATTATTATGGTTTTTAAATATATTTTGTAGCCTGGCAATACCTAATAATTCCTATACTCTGTTTCAGATAAAATTGGAAAAATCTTTTATAGGATACATTTCCAGACATAGTATGTCAATCTCGATTATACTTGGGTTACTATAGGATGAGCTCTGACAGATTAAAATTTTAAAAACTTATTAATATTATTTCGTTCATTTATTTATTCATTAAGTAAAATTACATACTGTTTAATGATAAAATAAGAGGTGAAGTTACTTTTTTATAATTTAATATTTCCGCATTATGGTTTTTAAACTGAATAATATTAAAAAAGTTGTTAACGTCGTATGAAAGTTTTTGAAGCTGTCAGAACCCATCCTATAATAACCCAACTATAGCTGACAAGTTTGAATCACGAATAACCTTTTTTCTGCCATACGTTCTTTTTTGTCTTTTTTCCAATGTTATTTGAAATGAAGTGTATACGAAATAACAATAATTGAAAATTTCATATATCCTTAGGAAAAGACCGATGACAAAGAGACTGAAAACAAAAGTAAAGAGGAAGGTGAAGATAAAGATGAAGAAAATCTCCCAGGTGACGAAACCCGTGACGACCAAGAACAAGACAGTGCAAATGCTGAACCGGACACCGAAGACAAACCAGAACCACAACCAGAAGAAAATCCTGAAGGAGAAGAAGACCAGGAGCTGCCTCAAATTCCTGAAGAGATCACAGAAAAAGACGAAGTGCAAGAAAAGAAACAAGAAGCTAATCCTCAAGCAAATCCGTCTAGTAACGATCCTTCAGCCGGAGATCGAGCTGAAAATGCCGAAATGGACAAAGAAACTGATGATAATGTTGACACAAATGCTGAGCAAGAAAAAGATGAAGAAGCGGCCCCTTTTGTAAGTATGCATGCAATGATTATCCCTTCAAAGGAAAGCATTGCTAAGTTTCTTAATAATATAAACTTTTTCAGGAACAAGCGCAAGAGCAAGTCGGTGAAGATAAACAATCAACGGGAAGATCTGAACTAGATAAGAGCGACAAAGGACACAGGGGAGAGAAGCAAGCAGCACGCGCTGAGCAATCCAGGGAAAAACAACAGAGACACGAGAATAAACCAGGAAGAACTGATCATGAACGAATGTTAGGTTAGCAATTAATATCAAGTTTGGTTTCTATGAGTTTAAATAAAGTCTAGTCTAGTGGGCTGCTGCCTCCCGTCCGGGAGACGTGGGTTCGATCCCCACTACGTACAATGTGTTTTCGAATTTAGAATTCATATGTACGTTTACTCGACGCTCTTACGGTGAAGGAAAACATCCTGATAAAACCTGCACAATCCTGCGAAGAAGTTCAAAGGTTGTGTGTGAATTCGACCAACCCGCACTGGGCCAGCGTGGTCGACTAAGGTCTAATTGCCTTAATTCAGGGTAGGTTCTCGAGCCCCTCGGCGGGGATCTCTTGATGAAAGGAGTAACAGGCATGTTATATTTGGGCTAAGAGGGCTACTAAAAAGTTAGTATTTTTTTTTATTTAAACGTACCTTGAGTGTAAAGTCTCTTTTAGAATTTGTACAAGACTCTAATAAAATTACGACGACTATGACTATGCCAAACACGTCAAATTACATAATGTGTTAATTTTGCAGGGGACGTAAATGAAAAGAAGCACAAGCAATCAAAAACTTTGAACGTGGAGAAGGAAGATCAAGCTGAAGAAGGCGGGGACGATGATAACGAAGCTGAAAAAGAGGCTGATGCGTACCAACATGTCAAGCAAGCTAAGAAAGACGACTTACAGGTACTTTAAAAGGGCTTTGAAATGCAAGCCCATAGTGCTGATCAAACTATTTTATGTTCTAAGGCCTATTATACGATAATTGATTACTTAGATGATAAAAACGTCTGGTCAACTGTTGTTCCAAATCAGCGGAGTAGATTGTAATTATGACTCATGTATGATTCTTTATATATTTAAAAGAAAAGTACAAAAGATACAATTCCTGTGGAGTTTCTTCTGGCCATTCTTCTCCACAGAGGGCGTCGAAAAATGATTTGTAAAATCTTAATTCGAATAAAAATTTTTGACTTTTTGACTTTTTTTTTAAGATAGTGGAACAGATAAACAAATCTGAAAACTTTTCAATATCCCTATAAATATTCATTGGCGTTGTAAAAATGTTTACAATATTTTCACAGGCTATAGATGCAGCTACGAAAGAGCAAGCTGATCAACAACCCACACTACAACAGGAAGATGAAGATGCTGACAAACTCAAAGATGATGAGGAAGTGCCAATGGACGTCGATGAAGATGATTTACATGTTAGTATGCTTGTTTTTATAAGCTCATTCGTGGCTTTCATATGAAAGAAGAAGTATGACTTTCATAGCTATTATTATACCAAACCCATGTAGTTGTAAAAAGAAGCAATCTTGAAAAATCAATAATGTAATTGACAGATGGAAAAAACAGAAGAACTGAAACCAGAGAAGATGAAAGAGGGTGCGGCAGATACAGAAAAAGACAAGTCTAGTAACAAGAAGGATACCGGTGAAGAGCCTACAGGAGAAACCGGCATTGAAGTGGAGGGGGATACTGTTCTTACGACGAAAGTCCCAAGAGGAAACGAGACCTCCTATCATACTAGGTAAGTTAAAATGGTTTCTGATATTGCATAAATATAATATTGCTGGAACAGAATCATCAGTGGGCTTGATATAATCGAAATACAATTAATAAGACATTTCAGAATTTAGAAAATCGTATTTAAAAAATTCGGCATCGTTCTAGACCGAGGACCAAGCTAAATCCAGTTCGTTGTCATAATAGGGGATCTACTTTTATTTTATTTTATAAATCCAAACTTCTTAGTTTCTGCTATCGAGCACTTAAATTATTTTTGATCTATCTTTAAAATTGACAGAATTATATTATTAAGGTTTGAAATTCAAGATTAGACAGAGAGGCACATACCCTCTTGTGATGTCATTTGTTAGTAAAACGCCATATAATCTCCATACAAAAAATCGTTTTTGAAAGAGACATATTGAAACTTTAAAAAAACACTGTAAATTCGGTTTTCAACCGATTCTGTTTTTTTTCAACCGATTTTGTTTCGCGAATCGTCTGCTACAGGTGAACAGTCCGATCCCCTATTACTTATTCTCGGTTCCCCATTGTCCGTGCATCACTGTTCTTACTTTTACATTGTTTTTTTTTTAACTTCATAATTAACAATAGCGCACAATACTTTATCAAATAGGGATGCAACTCCATTATAAAATTTACTACGTTAAAAGAACATCATCATCATCATCATTATTGCGGCCTTTCTTTCTTCCATTATCCCCTCCACTCCAAGACAACGCCCATTGACTTTTTCTAATTCCAAAACAAATATTAACAGTCAAGAAGACACGACACATCCCGTGGAAGACATGTCGCTCTCTCAATACACGACCATACGCTCGTGGCTATCTCTCGGCGCAGTGAGAGGCGGCGGCGCGGCGGACGCGTGGCGCGCGCTGTGGCGGGAGTGCGGCGCGGCGGCGCGCGCGCTGTGCGAGACGCTGCGGCTCGTGCTGGAGCCCACGGGCCGGTCCCGGCGCGCTGGTCAGTACATCATCATCAACATCAACGGCCCGTTACAGTCCACTGCTGGACTATGAGCCTCCTCCACTTAAGTGGAGGGTTTTGCCATAATCTCCACGCTTGGCAGGCGGGTTGGAGATCGCAGATTAAAAGGTTACTGTATCAGAGACCGCTGCATCCCGTTCCCTGTTCAATGTGTAGTCCTTAAGTCGCCTCTTACGACACCCACAGGAAGAGTAGGGGTTGGTGACAAATGAATTCTACTCTGCCGTCACCACACGGCATCAAAACTAACTGGTCAGTACACACAACTATTAATAGACAGGACACAGACAGCCTGAGAGAATACGCTCGTGCCCATTTGGATGGGTCAGCATTGGCGAATCCAAAACCTGTGACCATGACATCATTTTCGTGCCATTCGGGCCATATTCCGTCCACTGCGATAGCAAAAAAGGAACGACATGTTAATGGCGTCAAGTTAACTCAGCATCCAGTAACAATCCGGTTTAAATAATAATCATTGCTAGTTTGTGTGGTGTTAACCCAAGGTGTGCCCATTTCGAAGAAACCATAATAATTAAATTCTTACTTTTTTGGGTCTACGACTTTATCAATCATGTTGATTAGCTATAACAAACCTTCAAATAAATAAATAAACCTTCGGGCCTGCCACTTCACAACTTTAATAATCCCCACATTCCAGGCGACTTCCGCACCGGTCGCGCGATCAACATGCGTCGCGTGATCCCGTACATCGCGTCACACTTCCGCAAGGACCGCATCTGGCTGCGACGGACCAAACCCGCCAAAAGAGAGTACAAGATCGCGATAGCTGTCGACGACTCCAGCTCCATGAGCGATAACAGGAGCAAGGAGCTCGCGTTCGAGAGTCTAGCGCTGGTTTCGCAGGTATGTCGTTTTTTTACGATGAACGGACTTGCTTATCGATCATAATAAAAACAGTTTTTATCCTTGTTTGTAAACGCACGAAGGAATTTAAAGAGTGAGTGTGTGAAATATTTATTCAGGTGCCGCCCCGTCGAGGCGGGTGCCCTTTGTGGAATACGTTAAATTATGTGACTCAGGCTGGCTGGACAATTCTTCCAAATGAGCCGGGTTTAAGTAGGTCAATACACAATTTTAGGTGACGGCTAATCACGCTTATTTCAGTTTATGTGACGCTAGAGAACCCGAGATAATCGAACGCAAACGTGTCCAGCCAGCTTGAAAATCGCTTTTCGCATCGTATGGTCTCTCAATCTCGGTCGACAACTAGTCAGTTATAAAAAAATATTCCTTAACTTACGTAAAATCATGGTCACCACGCAATATTTATAGAAATTTGTATGGGAAAATAACAATGATCAATATCTTTGAAACTATGGGAGGGATCGTCGTCACATTTACAGGTTATCTTAATCATCCCCGTCACTAAATCTTGAAGAAAATTTGGAAGCCGTAGACCATCAGACAGCGCAGATACAACGAACCAGCCAGCCAGAACATCAGGCTGGCTGGCACCAAGTTTTCATCGATTTCTCGTAAACGCCTTTATGTGACGCCATGAAACAAACGCTATGACTGTCACAAATTCCGTCACTAAATGCTAGTAAAAGAACCTTGTTCGAAAACGCTTTCGTTGTCGAGATTCAGAGGTGCCAGCCAGAAGTTTAATACGTAAGTTCAGGCTGGCTGGCCACGCTTTTCGTTGTTTTTTAGCTAAATGGCTATACGTATCTCAAAAGTTCAAACTGGATGCCTGTCACAATTTTAGGTGACGCAGTATTAATAAGTAAGAAATAGAATCCCTTCTGTTCGAAGATTGAGACCATGCGAAAAGCGGTTTTCAAGCTGGCTGGACACGTTTGCGTTCGATTATCTCGGGTTCTCTAGCGTCACATAAACTGAAATAAGCGTGATTAGCCGTCACCTAAAATTGTGTATTGACCTACTTAAACGCGGCTCATTCGGAAGAATTGTCCAGCCCACGGAGACAAATACAAAGAGGAGCTGCCCTAAGACGTTTTCTATATGATAGCGGGGGTCGCCATTGGGAGGGGGTGCGGGGAGATGAAGTTCTGCTAACCATCTAGCTGTCAATAGCAAAACTAGCTTTGCAGCTAGACACTAATGAACCGTACTTAATTTCGCTATTACACACAAGATCGTTCTGTTCGTTAGTTCGTTACGCTGTATAATGTTGCCAGGCAAGTGAAAAAAACAAAAAATTCGGACCATTTTTCTTTAAATTGATCTCTCTTCTTTTTTGTATTATGTAGTCGTTTTTAATGTAGGATTACCTTATAATATAAGCAATTGTGATATACAGGATGGCCCATTTAAATGGGTCAGTATGGGTAACTCTGAAACTATAAGACATAAAAAGATCTGATAAGAAGAAGATCTCTTAATTATCCTGTAAATTTAAGTGTGCAATAAAGAATATATATATATAAAGAATATGTTATATAAAAAGATCTGTTCAATTTTGACTTCACGTAAGTCCTTTATCATCATCACTTACTTACTACCAAGTATAAGGAAACATCCTTGCCCAAAATGTGATATTTTGATGTCATGTATTCAATTATAAATATTGAGTAAGTTCATCAATATTATCTGCATTATTTAATTGTATGCTACAAAAAAAAAAAATTTATACAAATATATTTTTTTAGATATCTGGCCACCCAGCTTACTATACAAAATACATGAATGAATGAGCATGAATGAAACAGGTCATATAACCTTCTACAGTCAAGAAATTATTCTACTTGGCGATAGATGGCGTTGCACTTTCTCGAAGGAATAAGTTACGAGCATTAAAAATTGCATTAAAAAAATACATACGAGTGGAATTATGTCTTTTTTTCGTTAGAAATAGTTGTATTACTCGTACTGTTGCACGATACAATACAGCATATAATTTTTGCGTCACTAATTTCAATTAAAATGGTTGTAATCAAACCAAGTCATTCGTGTCGTATCCATAAAATCCAAAGTAACACTGACAGAAGCGACGCCTGGTAGTTAATAGCTAGTAGTAAGAGTACTTAGTCCGCTATGAGACGGGACTAAGTTGCTTGTGGCATCTCCTCTTTGTATTTGTCTCCGTGGTCCAGCCAGCCTGAGTCACATGTTAAATTGGCTCATTCGCACAGAATCCCTTTTGTCGTCAAAAACCCAGCAACACTCAATCGTTATGGCGGACGGTTAGAGTGTAGTTTGAACTGTAACGTCAGAGCGCAGACCGCTACGTCTGATCTAAAAATTAATAAATACGTACTATATTATAGTATGTAAAGTTCGATACTTGATTGAACCACTGTGCGATAAGCGAGTGACAGATCAAAAGTTTACTAATTTAACCTTACTTCAACAGGCCCTCAACCTCCTCGAATCTGGAGACTTAGCAGTCCTCAGCTTCGGCGAGAAGCCGAACTTACTCCACCCGTTCACGGAGCAGTTCTCAGAACATTCCGGCTCCAAAATCCTTGAACAACTCCAATTCGGGCAGACTAAAACCAAAATCGCTCAGCTGCTCGACTTCTGCTCCGTGATGTTTGAGCAGCAGGCGATCAGAAGTGACGCGGTGAATGCTAAGCTGCTGGTCATTGTGAGCGATGGTAGAGGCATCTTCTCTGAAGGGGAGACGAGGGTACTCCAAGCCGTGAGGAGGGCGAGGCAAGCCGGCGTCTTCCTCGTCTACGTGATCATTGACAACCCTGATAATAAGGTAAGTGAATCTTTGGCGCAGCTACCGAGATGAATGTTAGGACGGATTAAACTAAAATACTCACTTCTTCCACGTTGGTAACTAAACTTACCTAACCAGTTACAAGAGAAGATTCATTCAAGAGACAAAAACGGCCTGTACAGAATGCTTAGATCAAATATAGTGACGGAATGAAATGTAACGGACGGTGTAAGTTGTTATGAGCCTAATGTTTGCACGCTTGTACTCAAGCAGAATACTGTACGAATACCTACTTTCAATGAACAACCTTACTGTCGTGTTCTTGCAAATAAACTATTTTGTATTTGGATGGAATATACTGGGCAAAAACCTGGTTTTCACCCTCATGTACACCTGCGTCAGTGAATCCTTCAATTTTACAACCTTGGTGTTTTCAAAGTAATAGTGAACAAGCATCTTCCGAGTAAGCATATCCCATCTTCAGCCTCGTCGTCACTTCTCGTTAGGCGAGATTATAGTCAAATGCAAACTCATGCAGGCGCCAGAGTATACATTTGTGATAACCTATTTTTTTCATTAAGCTCATGTACGCGGTAATTCCAGTTTTGAAGGCCAAAGCTCCTGAATATTTTTTCATTATACGACTGCCCAAAAAAGGTGTGTAATGAATGTGTTCATGTACGTGTGTGTGTGTATGTGTTTGTGCGAGTTTCTATATTCCACTATAATTTCTAAATACCTGAACAGATTTGGATGTATGGTGTGTCGTTAGAATCCGTACATCAGCCCGAGACACTGGCTATATTTTTTTTGCTAGGGCGATTAAAAACACGACTGTGTATTTAATTTTTAGGTGATTATTTTTATGATAACTATTGTATGTGTTGCAGGACTCTATAATGGACATCAGGCGGCCTATCATGGACCCAGTGAGCAATACAGTAGGGTTTGTTCCGTACCTGGACACGTTCCCGTTCCCCTTCTACCTAATCCTGCGAGACATGGCCGCGCTTCCCGCCGTGCTCGGCGACGCACTGCGGCAGTGGTTCGAGCTGGCCGCTAATACTGCCAGTTAAGAGTACTAGTAGAACTACTGTTCTATGAATCAATATGGATTCAGTAGCTCCGGCTCGGACGGAAATTATTATTAATAAATATTATATTGATTTTGTTTGTATATCTACGCAAAAGCGTGGGATACTCCGAGACTCAAATGGTTCTGAACCTGATCGATTGCAGACATTAGATAGATTAGTATTGATATCCTGCATTGGAAACATCCGAATTAAGACCTGAATTTGCAGGACCCCATTTATATAAATCCAGTCAACACAACTTTATACGGTAGACGAACTGAGTCTTTCGACTCAAGACTTTCGACCAAGTTATGTTTTTAGTGGCATTTATTATTTTAAGCATTTCCTTCCTTCCATGGTGCTTCTTAAGACATTTCCTAAGTCTAAAGTGTTGATTGTGTGTAGTTTATAAGATTCTTTGAATTTGATTATAAGTATAGAAGATTAGTCTAAGTAACTGACTAAACTACGATATTTTGGTAAGTTTATACTTAAAGTTTAACCTTGTTTATTTTATTATTAAAGTGACTGAATCAGAATAATAGTTTCAATTATTTATCAGGAAAGAGTACAAAAATAATAGCCGCGTTATAAAAATATTATTGTATATTTGTCAACTGGAAATTAAACAAATCTTAACATATTTCGCTTAGCAATATCTTGGAGAGTAACGGAAACAATACAATGTCCTTATAACATGTTAATAAGATAACATTTTGACTGTGATTATGTAGTTTTCTTCATATTTTTGAACGCTAGTATAATTTCCATGAAGGAAAACAAATTCACTTTGATTTTACATAATTGCATGAGTAACAGGCAACGTTAAAGAACGAATTTCTTTTTCAATTAAATCAAAATATGCACCTCTTATTACCTACATTTCTTATATACATAGAATGTTACGGAATCGATTTTAAATTGACAAATTTGTAGCTAAGACGCATTCCACTGAACTTGAACATATTTACAAGCATACACCAACAACAGAAATCCGCATTAGTTGAATTCACGTTATGCCGTTTTAAAATAGGTGGAGCTTTATTTCTTCTACTAAGAGCCGGAAGACGCGACTCTTGAAATGTTTCGATTTGGGATTGAAGCTTTTCAGCGACAGTAAAATGGTTGTGGGCGTTGTAAGGTCCCTTTCAATAGAATCCGGCAATGATGTAAACAAGATAAGAATTTTTTGACACTAACTTTCCAAAGACAAACAAAACTTTGATGAGTAAAAAATTAATGAAAGTTTTATCGGCCGAGTATTTTTATTAAAATAACTATAATATCATCATCATCAACAGCTCATATACGTCCCCACCGAGGGGCTCGAGCCTACCCTGAATTAGGGCGATACTATAATATAAATAACTATCATAAAGAAGGGGACGATATGATTGTAAGAAGAATGTATGGTTCCTTGAAAAGTGAATATGATCAAGATTGATACTCAAATGTAAGTAATTACGGTGTTTAAATTGGTTTGTTTACATTATTGCCGGATTCTATTGAAAGGGACCTTACTGTTGTTAGTGAAAACCTATAAATTACAATGTACGTAGTCGAATGTAGCTATGCTTCCCTGCTACACGACGATGTAAGGAAAGAGACCACGGAACTAGCTGTCACTTTCATAGAAGAGGTTTGTTTAAAATTATTTTGGCTTATTCGGAAACAACTATTTAAAACTAGTGTCAATATAAAATACCACCAATTTAGGTACTTACGACTTTCATAAATCGATCCGCAATCAACAATTGAAATAGCAAAATATAAACTATGATGATAAAGTTTACAATAAAAATATGCTAACTCATGTAAAATATTAAATATGTATTGAAATAACATTCTAGAGTAAGCCTAAATAATGTGTTAAAACATCCGTTAGAACCATGATAATCGTAGCCTATAATAAATATAAATTAAATAAAACGTGATACCCTTCTTTGCGTTGTCGGGTAAATTAAATATTAGCCCCAGTTCACATTTGAGCGTACTTAAAGCTGTTTCGCGAACCAATAAACCCCTTGAATTATTTTACATCCACATAAATACTTCTAAAAATACCTACTTGGGCCTTTTCACTTCGATAAGTTACTTCATCGCGTTACAAATTGCAATGTCTATCTAAACGTTCCACCTAACATTATTCCAATTATTCTATAAACAAAATAGAAGGCCATTGTGGTGAAGAAGTGTTTGAAGCATGTGTATGATTTTACTATTAAAATATTAAACTCCCTGATTAAAAACTTGTAGCCAGTTATAAAAGTTAGTTTAAAAAATAAAATGTTGCAGTGCTACCACGGTCACTTCTGTATTTGTACGAATACTAATTAAATAAATGCTTCATAAATCACTGGTATTACTACTTTGTCCTTACGGTACATCACAGAATAACTAAACAAGTCACATAAGAGGAAAAAAATAAAATTTCATACTTCATACGTCATATTTTGTGCATAACAGAATTGCTTTGGTGAGATTTGCTATTATAGGATTATAAAAAAGGGTTCAAGTAAATATAAGCTACAACATAAAACTTTGTCATAAAAACCAATTCAAAAGCAGAGCCGTGGTAATGGTGCAAGGATTTCACTGAATAATAATACGTACTTAAAATTATGTGCATACAGAAGTAGGCAGCCATGACACATCGGCAGAAGTGGTTTGTGAACAACGACGGTGTTAGCCATACATTACATTCGATACTATTCAAACAAGTTACCCGATTTATTTAACAAGTTGTCATCTTAATTTCATTATTTAAAAAAATAAAAAGGCGCGAGATTAACAATAAGAATAAATATGGAATAACACCAAAACTCAGTTTTCTCTTAGTCGTACATACACCCTGCTTAAAACTGAACACTTCATTATAGTATAAATTCGATATTTGCCGCTAAAACTCAAAACTTTCATCTCCTATCTTCGCTTTTGAGTTATACAGGGTGCGTACTTAAAGCACCCTAGATAGATAGATAAATTAGCTGACACTATTTTGAAGGATCAACCTACCCATGAAACTGAACAACTTTCCCCAAGAAACATAGGCTGTCGGACGACAAAAAAAAACAAAACCGCGCGGCCAGCTAATCGATTTACGATGGAAGATGCATATTTTTTTCGTCCGACAGCCTATGTTTCTTGGGGAAAGTTGTTCAGTTTCATGGGTAGGTTGATCCTTTAAAATAGTGTCAGCTAATTTATTCACAGCTTATATGTGTCCTGTATGAACTGTTGCTACTGTTAGAAATCATTACATTTATCAGATGTTGGTTTGCCGAGTGCCATGTGCGGCCTACTGCTGTGCTCCTGTATATCGCTGGTTCCTCTTCACTTGGCGGGCTCCTTGGACGAATGGTTATTGGTGTCTTCAGTCTTATCACCGTCACCGTAGAACTTTGGCTGAAATTGATATTATTAATTTATTATTATTTTTGCCAGTTTTTTTTTTATTTATTTCGATATTGGAATTGGAGACTGAATGCTAGCAAGATAATGTGTCAATGTCGCATTTAGGGTTGCCACCTTTTTTTATGCTAATAAAGTATATTGGTGTAATTTATTTTTAACTGTAAAAACACTTTATTGTTTTTGGCAATATTTAACAAATGTTTATCGCTGCTAATTAAGTTTACAGCTTCTTTGCAGTCTATATTTAAGTTGAGATAAACAAATATGTAGTTCATTTTTTATACAGCCCGATATAAAGATTGAGAGTGACAGACAGATGACATTTGGGGTTAGGTTGCGACGGTAGCATTAAATCCCAAACAATTAACTCGGTGCAACTTTATATAATGATTTGTAAAATTAATCCTAGAGAAATAAGAAACTATGGGAAATGAAGTATTTTCGCATACTTTATTGTCCTTTATAAAGTATAGAGTACAATTACCCCGAAATAACGTATATAATTTATTATAAAGTACGGGTGGTAACCCCAGTCGCATTATAATTAAAGACAGTGAACAAATAAGTAAATAAAAAAGAATACAAAATCTGATAAAGGCAAGAAAATAGTGGTGTCGAACTGGCATAAAGTAAAAAAATGATGAGTAAACAAAACACAGCACACAATTAGTGGTAGCACTGTAATTCAAAATTCGTCAACCATTTCCTGGTAAAAACACAGAATTTTTCCATAAACACCTGCAACTTCGACATATAATACATAACCGATCGAAAATATTCATCAAAAGAAAAAAGTCCACAATAAACAGAAATGTACACCGAATTATGCATAAAATGTGGCATGAACCCAAAAACGATAACGACAAAAAAAATCAGGACAAAATAAAAACAAATACAAAATGCTGATTGGTGAACAAAACAACACAAAATGCATGATTCAATTCTCATATTTTCGACTTACACGTTCTGAATTTGTACTATACACTTGTTACTTTATTTCCAAATCCGTTTTTGACACCGTTATAACTTGTAAAGCCCTAGAAATAAATAAATAGTTGAACTTAAAGTTCATGCTACATTAATTTATAAAATTAATAAATGGTAAGTGATATGTTAAAGTGTAAAGTAATATATTTTTTTCCCAAAGCCATTGTTCATTTACAAACAAACACATAGTTTTATATAGGCTAGCATCGTAAGGGCTCGTGCCCACATTCACGGTTTGCGCCGGACCGGCGGCGCTTCACCGTCGCCGGCTATGCGTGTTCACGTGCACGGCTAATTTATTCCGAATTTATTTCTATGGCACGCGCCGTGCGTAGGTCCGGCTAAGTGGGTATGTTCTCATAGACTGCCATTACTAAACTGAGCGCCGGACATAAGCCCGGCGCGAGCCCGCCGGCGCCGTGGGCACACCTCCATAGAGCTTCATACATTACTGAGCGACCGTGCGCCGGACCGGCGTAAACCGTGAATGTGGGCACGAGACCTAAGCCCTATAGCCAATGATATGCACGTTGCTGTATTATGTAGTTTAATCGCAAGCGGGCGACACCGACCGAAGGAGAACACAAATGGAGCTTTATTGTATTCCAGTTAATAAACGAGAAATGAAGGAGCAGCAGAAAAAGAAACGCGCAATAGGGGATCGGACTACTTTTTTTTATTTTATAAATCCAAACTTCTTAGTTTCTGCTATCGAATACTTAAAATTTTTTTGCTCTAAACTTTAAAATTGACCGAGTTATAAAGGTTTAAAATTCAAGATTAGACAGAGAGGCACATACCCACAACATGTGACGTCATTTGCTAGTAACGCCATATAATCTCCATACAAAAAATCGTTTTTGAAAGAGACAGACATATTGAAACTTTAAAAAATCACTGTAAATTCGTTTTTCAACCGATTCTGTATTTTTCGTCGCGAATCGTCTGCTACTAATCTACATTTTAAAAATAATTCATAAAATATGGTAAATATAGGAACAGTCCGATACCCTATTGCCACTACTTTAGTTGATCTGAAAAGGCATGAGAACGACGCAGTTTATTTTTTAAATCACAAATAGATATTATTTACTCTGTGAATTGACCTTTAGCAATCCTGTAGATATAGATAGACCTCGCAACGCTTTATAAGCGTTAAGCAAACGTGGTGTGGCTGTACACCAAAGCATTCACAGAAAGGGAGAA
Source organism: Carpatolechia fugitivella (assembly GCA_951230895.1). Classification (NCBI taxonomy): domain Eukaryota; kingdom Metazoa; phylum Arthropoda; class Insecta; order Lepidoptera; family Gelechiidae; genus Carpatolechia; species Carpatolechia fugitivella. The sequence continues at coordinate 8,248,499 of OX579664.1, forward strand.
AGACTGGCGTCTTGTACATAGTTCCACTCTTCTGTAATATTGTTGTCCACAAGTCGTTGCGCTATATCTTGTACCTCAAGTTTAATCAGTTGCATCGGTAAGAGGGTCGGTGGTGTAATGGATAGGTCAGCTGCCTCCCGCGCGGGAGACGCGAGTTCGAATCCCGCCACGTACCATTTAGAATTCATAATCATGTATTTCTTATTCGACGCTTTTACGGCGAATAAAAACATCGCGAGGAAACTTGCACAGAACTACGCTAAATTCAAAGGTTGCATGTTTAGTCGACAACAGCTGGCGTGGTTGACTACGGCCTGATCACCGTAATTTAGGGTAGGCTCGAGCCCCTCGGTGGGATATATACGAGCTGACATCAAGGTTGGTTACCTCGTCGTGTTTTTCGTCGGCGTTGTTGCGGTCGTCGTCGTCGTCACTGTCATCGTCGGCCGACGAGTCGCCGCCCGACCCGGCCGCGTCTGCTGTCGGTTTCACTGCAAAAGATAACCTAATGGTCAGCGAATATCAGAAAATACTACTACCTCTATACTTCTATACCTTGATTTTTAATTCCGTGGAATTCTGACAGTTCTCAGATCACTTGTCGCAAACCTTTTTTCACATGTACATTTCTGTTATCACTATTATAACAAGACAGGCAAATCATAATTTACATACAATGCAATTAAAATAACAATTCCAGTGGCTTGTGCAAACTCTATTTGAATCTTGTATGGTTTACGCTGTGCTTTTTTATCTGTGGCCATACAATACGAAATTAAAGTGAAGTTTGCAAGGAAGAATTGTTATTTTAATAGCATTGCTAATATGTTAGATTAAGAACATCTTTATTTTTTTGGTTCCATGCGTTTTTAAAAGCCTTTTTGCATTAGAAATAGAAATATTAACCAACTGTTTGCAACCTGCGGTTATTTGAAAATGATACCCGGCCTTAGTAAATATTCTCCCACATTGAATGTAGTAACTGGAACAGATTACAACTTAAAAATATTATAGTCATCCAACAATTGAAAAAACTAAATAAAATTAAGGTTGCATAAAGTATGACTTTAAAATAATTCACGGTGTTTTTGTTATTTATCAAAATGTGATACCTGTAATTTTGGTAACCTGTTTTCTGCCTGGAAATATCTAATAATCTGCCTCCATCTGTCAGAATTCTAGGTGATAACTCGACACGTCATTTTATTGAAAAATATATGTATTGTCTTAAATCAGGTTGATGGTTCCGTAGCCCAGGTAGTAGTGTATCTGCCTCCGACGCACAGGGTCGCAGGTTCGAATCCCGCCCAGGGCAAACATTCGTGTGATGAGCACTTGTGTTTGCCTTGTGTCTGGTTGTTGTTTAAGTATGTATTTATATATTTATGTAATGTATATCAGCTGTGTGATACGCATTAGTACAAGCTCTGCTTAGTTTGGGATTAAATGGCCGTGTGTGAAGATGTCCCCACATATATATTTTTTTATTTATATTTAGCTATTAGACAAGAATACACAAAAAATATCAAAATTTTACTCTCGCTTTTTTAGATTAGACCAGCTACAAAAAATAACAGTTATATTAGTTATTTTCTTTGTTAGCAATTATAAAATTGATTTTAGAATTGTGTTTCTTGATAAAAAATACTTATCAAGGTTCACAAGATTGTTTACCTTTAAAAAATTACTTAAGCCGACAGTGTTTAGAACTAGAAGCCGCATACAGTGCGACAAAAAAGAGTAGACAAAAAATTAGGGCGCTCTACGGAGTTAATTGGCAACACTGATGATTTTTCAGCCAATCATTGCAACTTCCTGCTTTTGGCTACCAATCACTGCCAGTCTATCTGGTCTTGCCTTTGGTAAAGAGTTTAGTTCCATCGTTATTTAATTTCTACTCTTTTTTGTCTCACTGTACATTGATAATTATTACTCCAACTCAATCTCTAAAACCTAAAACCGACTCATTTTTTTATTAGACCCCCAATTCACGCAGTCATGCTTTAAATCTAATTTTAACAAACCAAAACTGGGACAGGAAATTGAACTTATAAGAGTCATTCTTTTCACTTCTAAAATGCAAGTCAATCTTACTCTGGGAAATTCAAGCAGTAGGATAGAACTACAAATAAAATAAACTCAACCAACAGCATCTCTCACTCTAATATTAATTTAGTCTTCATTGATTTTTATTGCTGACCATTTACAAGAAAAATACCTGTCAGTCAATGCAACTTATACATCTTGTTAGATACATCAACGGCCCGTTACAGTCCACTGCTGGACTATGAGCCTCCTCCACTTAAGTGGAGGGTTTTGCCATAATCTCCACGCTTGGCAGGCGGGTTGGAGATCGCAGATTAAAAGGTTACTGTATCGGAGAGCGCTGCTGCCCGTTCCCTTCTCAATGTGTAGTCCCTAAGTCGCCTCTTACGACACCCACGGGAAGAGTAGGGGTTGGTGACAAATGTATTCTACTCTGCCGTCACCACACGGCGCTTATTAGATACGGATGTTTTTCTTTATTTATTATACTGCCAAACAAATTAACTGATGGTTTTTGTATCTCTGCGCCCATCAGTGTTTATCTAATCTATATTTGACTTTGACGACATAATCGGTCTTATCGCTGGACGCCCTTCGCTATTAAGCAAATAAAGGGGAAGTACAATTTTCGGAAAAATTGGCTTCAAATTCGATACAGTAGGTTTATCAATAGGTTTATTCATATATTTCGTACGTACTACGTAGTATAGTCGAAAGTACGTGAAGCGTAATGTATTCGCAATGTAAGTATAACATTGGACTTAGCAGATTGTAACCACTAGCTCTGTGTGTATAGTGTTTGTATTATAAACACTGCAATGTATAGTGAACACAGCCAGCTTCTTGCTCTGCAGTACAGCAGGTTGTATGTAGAGTATACAGCTGGCAGTGTATAGTGTATAGTGCTGGCTGTATGTAGTGTAATATTCAGCTGGCTGCGTATAGTGTATACAGCTGGCTGTGGGTAGTGTATAATGCTGATTGTGTGTAGTGTATACAGCTGGCTGTGGGTAGGGTATACAGCTGGCTGTGGGTAGTGTATAATGCTGATTGTGTGTAGTGTATACAGCTGGCTGTGGGTAGTGTATAATGCTGATTGTGTGTAGTGTATACAGCTGGCTGTGGGTAGTGTATAATGCTGATTGTGTGTAGTGTATATAGCAAACGCATAACCAGAAGGTTTTAGCCGCATCTACTCACCTTTCACTCAATTTCACTTACTATTTTAAATTAGTCAATAGACTACCTACTTTTTTTAATTTAGGTTATCATTCGTTCAAATTAATATCATTCATTCACCACCTCTTTCTCATTAGTCATAACGAACGAAAAAAAGAACGAAAAGGATAGCTGGACTTTAGAATTAGAACTAGAGAATAACATCCCGAATCGAGACCAATTGTACTTATTTTTCCGAGAGGGGGGAGCCAGGAGTTCATAGCACAGGGTATCCTAGTTTGGGCTCCTGACTCCCACAAATTATATTGTATTGTACGATGATATTATCATGATTAACTGTATTAGTTGTAGTACAAAAGTATGTGGGAGTGAAATAAAGCTTTATTTATTTATTTATTATTATTTATTAGATTGTGTGTAGTGTATACAGCTGGCTGTGTGTAGTGTATACAGCTGGCTGTGTGTTGTGTATACAGCTGGCTGTGGGTAGTGTATAATGCTGGCTGTGGGTAGGGTATACAGCTGGCTGTGGGTAGTGTATAATGCTGATTGTGTGTAGTGTATACAGCTGACTGTGGGTAGTGTATAATGCTGATTGTGTGTAGTGTATACAGCTGGCTGTGGGTAGTGTATAATGCTGATTGTGTGTAGTGTATACAGCTGGCTGTGGGTAGTGTATAATGCTGATTGTGTGTAGTGTATACAGCTGGCTGTGTGTAATGTATACAGCTGGCTGTGGGTAGTGTATAATGCTGATTGTGTGTAGTGTATACAGCTGGCTGTGGGTAGTGTATAATGCTGATTGTGTGTAGTGTATACAGCTGGCTGTGTGTAATGTATACAGCTGGCTGTGGGTAGTGTATAATGCTGATTGTGTGTAGTGTATACAGCTGGCTGTGGGTAGTGTATAATGCTGGCTGTGGGTAGGGTATACAGCTGGCTGTGGGTAGTGTAAAATGCAGATTGTGTGTAGTGTATACAGCTGGCTGTGTGTAGTGTATACAGCTGGCTGTGTGTTGTGTATACAGCTGGCTGTGGGTGGTGTATAATGCTGGCTGTGGGTAGGGTATACAGCTGGCTGTGGGTAGTGTAAAATGCAGATTGTGTGTAGTGTATACAGCTGGCTGTGTGTAGTGTATACAGCTGGCTGTGTGTTGTGTATACAGCTGGCTGTGGGTAGTGTATAATGCTGGCTGTGGGTAGGGTATACAGCTGGCTGTGGGTAGTGTAAAATGCAGATTGTGTGTAGTGTATACAGCTGGCTGTGTGTAGTGTATACAGCTGGCTGTTAGTGTATAATGCTGGTTGTGTGTAGTGTATACTGCTGGCTGTGTGTAGTGTATACAGCTGGCTGTGGGTAGTGTATAATGCTGATTGTGTGTAGTGTATACTGACCGGCGATAGCAGGCTCGGCGTGAAGAGGGCGCGTGCGCTCGCGGCTCAGCTCGTCGAAGCACTGCAGGCACACCCGCAGCGGCTTGTCGCTCTGCCCCTTCAGTAAGAACTTCTTTGAAGAGCACGGTCCGCATACCACCGACCCGCATTTCCGGCAGTGATGCTGTGGTACGGAGAATTTGTTGTTAATATATTGAGATGATAAAAGTAAAAATACAAATCCACAGGAAAAAAGGGAGGCCTATGTCCAGCAGTAGGACTATTAAAAAAAACTCTCATATGTACCTGTACAACAAGAATTTTATTTTAACCAATACAATTTAAATTTGCTTGTAATGTACAAGAAATACAAAAAGCAACGTGGGCAATGAAATTCTTTCTTTAGTGCACGATAAGGGTTTTAAAGTCGACAACCGACCTCACAAACCCAAGTGTCGGTGTTATAGAGTCGCCAAAGGCCACTGACATAGCTCGTGTAACGACTACATAGTAGCCGGGACCAACGGCTTCACGTTTCAAATCAGGTGAATGAAACGAAATGCCAAACATAGACCGCCACAGTTGGCGAAAACGAGGGAAGGCATTTGCCCAGCAGTGGGACACAAATACGGCAACATAAAAAAAAAAGACCGCCACTGCCTGCCAAGCTATAAAAAATTAAATCCTGAAGTAGCAGTGTAGTGTAAAAAGTTGGCTTTATACTGACCCTCCTGTTGATGACGGTGAACTGTGTCTTTTTGCAGTGCATGCAGATGGACGCCTCGTTGTCGGGCACCCAAACTGCCGCGTGCTCTCGAGGCGGCTGCTTGCCACCTGTAATACAACAAAATACTTAAGTTGGAACCGCACAACGTGGCCTTTACGAACTTCATGTGTCAAGACTCTATGTCATTCAGTGACGCTTGCAAGTTCAAATGCACTATGTCCACCGAAGTGGAGAATTGGAGATGGACGGAGAGGAGGTATTATGCTTTCATACAAATGTCTACCCGAGGGAAACTATTATAAGTAAACACTTTTAGGTTTTCGCGGTTGTTAATATTAATAACACACATATCTACCGGATTATTACCACGATTTTGATTTAAAATAAGCTTTTTTTAATGAGCTTACCGATATTTCGACTATGTTGCAATAGTCATGATCACGGCAAATTGTAAGCTACTATAGTGCGGCTATTTACTGCGTTAAAATATGGTCAGATCCCTAATGTGTTGTGGTAGTTCATGCTATTTATACAGAGAATCCTTATTTTTTTGTGTGAAGTGACGGGTCGCCATAGAAATTACTATACGCCTAATGCGATTTAACCATGAGTTGCGGGACAGGGAAATAGGAGACAGTAATTTAAAACGCATAAAAGTACAGGAAGTGAATAACCAATCAATCAATCAGCCTATCGCAGTCCACTGGCGGACGTAGGCCTCCCCAAGGGCACACCAAAGCGCACGATCGGGTGATCGCTTTCCTCATCCAGCCACCACCAGCGACCTTCCTCAGGTGACCAGTCCGCCTGGCAGGGGGGCGTCCCACACTACGTTTCCCGAGACGCGGTCTCCATTCGAGAACCCGTCTGCTCCAACGCTCGTCGGTTCTGCGACAGACGTAGCCAGCCCACTGCCACTTCAGCTTGCTACACTTCTGGACGATATCAACCACCTTGGCCCTCTGCCGGATAATTTCGTTTTGCAATAACCAACCGGCCAAAAACCAACAGTGTTGTTAATTAAATCCATCCCCCCTCAACCCCCCGGCTATTGACTCTCTAATGACGTCTGTAAAAGCAGCTGAGTATTTTTCCTTGTGTGAGGGGGGCAATATTTTATTTGTTTTTAAAATATTTATATAATTAATAAAGTTTAATAGGCACTAGCAGAAAACAGGGACGCTTTTACCTAACAATGGTTGACAAGAGGCTGAAAATTAAATTAAAAGAATAAATAGTCATCTAACAATAAAAACACGACTGCTAATAAAATAATAGCCATGTAAGGATTCTAACCATAACCCATACATCCAAATCTGTTTAGGCATTCAGAAGTTTTGGTGGATTAAAAAAACTCACATACATACATGAACCCTAAACACTTTACACTCCTTTTTTTGGGCAGTCATGTAAAAAGAAAACAGCTTTGAAACCACTTACTCTTCCTGAGCAAGTCCTCTATGCACTTCTCTATGTGAGCCATCCACTCCTCCTTCTCGGTCGCGGTTGCTGCGTACACCGCGAAGGATTTTGACGCTGTGCGGATCAGCCAACCGTTGCGGAATTCTGAAAATATTTATACTTTTTAGTATAGGTCTCTTTGTACAAACGAAGACAAATAGAAGTACACTGAATTACCGGCAGTAGTGTACATTCGCTCTGTCGTCGACCGTACAGTAGTCGTAAGTTTTTTTTCTATGAATAAACCTGATGTTCGTGGAGGTGACTTCACTTGCTTAATAGGGGTGATGTCTGGGTAAAAACAAAATATTTTTCCGTCAGTCAGGTAATTAAAAAAAAAAATACTTAGTAAAACCACATTAAAGTTGGGAGAGTAGGGGCTAACTATGTCACAACTAGGTAAAATATCGACTGAAGCGTGACGTCATACGCTTTTTCCAACTCAAAATTCAATCAATCGGCCTATTGCAGTCCACTGCTGGACGTAGGCCTCCCCAAGGGCACGCCAAAGTGCACGATCACCCGCTTTCCTCATCTAGCCACCACCAGCAACCTTCCTCAGGTCATCAGTCCACCTGGCAATATTATATCTCCGTAATTTTTTGATTATGTGAAAAAAGAAAAATTATGTATAATTTATCTGATAGACAAAGAAAAAAAAGAAGTCATTATCCCTATTGTATTCTTCATTTCTTCTTTTTGGCTTTGCGGCTATGTACTGCTTTGACAGTGTGAGTGAGAGAGATGAAGCTATTATGCTAAGCTATCTGATATCCTACGCCTATATTTAAACAACAATATCTTGGTAACCAAATTTATGAATAAATTTTTTTGTAAGTTCATTCCGAAAATAGATTTTTACAAACGACTTGCACGAAATAATAGTCAAACCCAACACAGAAACAAAAGTTCAAATGAGTAAAATTAAAACTAAGAAAATTTATAATAAAAAATTTACAAAAAAGTATATTATCCATATTATGTATATTAGTAGTGAATAAATAAATTACGCTCATTAGAATGCAAGTGTTGAGTCATTGCCAATCTTTTTCATTGACATCCAAATGCAGAACTCAACTTGATAATATGCTATGATATGATTCATGCAGATTGATGACTCATAGGGAAACACAAGAAAAAAAGTAGGGAAAAATATATATTTCAATTAAAGGATTTAATAGTTATATTTAATAAATAGTGCAATATACGAATTTAGAAAACAATGCTAAAACTAAGCACAATGTTGTATCTCTCTTATCAGTTCTGAGGAATTTAACAGGGTCTATTATTATAAATATAACAAAATATTTAGAAGCAGACAATAAATCATTTAAGCAGTTCTTGCTATTTACTGTTTTACTTTATCTAAGTAAACATATAATTTATGAATGTGTTAATATTATAGAATAACATTGGCAAATCACAATGGAAATGCCATCAAACCAAAGATATAAATAGAGTATTTAGAATTAAGAATGCATTAAATTGTGGTTATAAACTCAATAATAAATATATTGTAGTATTATATAAATATGAAAGTAAATCTGTCTGTTACGTTACAGAAATAGGTGACAATCTAGGACTAGTGGCTCTGAGCTGTAGACCTCGAAATTTGTTTTTTAATTGGTTGATTGTATTTTTTTTAATGGAATTTTTGCCCAAGCTTAAACAGAGACGGATATGAATATAATTGAATGAGCGATGAAATACTCTTATTACAAAAATAACAAATTTTAAGGTACTTACGACCTTCATCCTTCAATGACTCCAGTTTGACCTCCTCTAATGGAATGACATGCTGTTTGTTGTATTTCTTTTTGTTGATGACAATGTTGCCGTAAACCAAAATATCGTTAAAAAGGAAGAACTGTCGTGCTTTGGGCTTCTTGCGGCACATCTTCGTCAGGACACCTTCTCCAACCAGCACCCGGCCTTGCTCCGCCAGAGGCTAAAATGTTAGGTTATAATGGGTTTGGTTACTAGTAGGCAGCACACCAATTATGTCGGTTATGTCATATTATTTATTTACAATGGACAATAGATATAACAATTTTATTAATAAAACACCTTTATTTTCTCCATTCCTATGATTCAGAATATTTATATTTATCTCATATTCTTATTTATAGACTTCAATTCTACAAGTGATTAGGATATTTGACCAATATTTTAAAATTCATAGTAATATTAAATACCTACTTACTATGCTCAAAACAATAATCTCATTAAAATGTAATTCAACTGAATGTAATTATATTCAATCTTATGATCATACAGAAAGTGGGGTGTCATTGGCTGGTAAATTGTAGTATTTTTGGCTACTGAACTATGGCAGTATGTAATTGGATTAAGCCTAAAACCTAATCTAATATTGACCAACTAAACACCACTGATAAAAATATAGCTCTTATAGTATATATACCTATTATTGCAGTAGTTAGACATTGAGTAGGTAGTGTTTCTAAAAAACAATTTATATCTTTAGTATTATTCCACTTGTTTGTAATATGATAGATACAACTACTATGCATTGTTGGCTAACCAAATTCGACAATACAGGAGAAAAGCATCAAGTTGATAACGTATCTCGGACTATCCCTGTATGTACTTATCTGTGTGAGTTTGTCGGTTGATAAACCACTGTGCTAACTTTAAAACTTACTTTGAAAGTAGCCTTAGTAAACAAGGAGGGATCTGCCTTACCTGACCAGAACTGCCGAAGCAGTTCTCCACCATCGCAATCCTTCGCGCATTGGCCTCGCTATTTACTGCAAAAGAAAACAATCACAAATTTTTGTACAAAAGTTGACGTCAAACGAAAGTCGTGGAACAATGACAGCGATTATCACGATAACGTTGCAGGCACTTTTCGTGCACAGCACATAATTGAAAACTGAACTTATAACACAATGCATTTAGAATATCAGCTAAAACGCCTACCTAAGCGATCCACCATTATTCGAAATTTATCTTTTCTTCTGCGAACAACGATCAACGATGAGCAAGATGTGTCATTCACACATAATGTTGCAAGATACTAAATCCCATTTACTTCCATTTTTAATTTGTTTATTTTTGTGGGCAATCGCTTTATCCGTCATTCGAAACCCTGCCTTCCACCTTTCGGGGTAAGTGAAAAAAAGATAATTACGCATTTAAGGTACCCTGTAATGTAAAGTGGTTTCATCAATGATTTTTACCTAGTATATCAATGGGTTTCAGACTATAAAATACTCTCTGAGCTGCATGAAATTAATTGATAACATTAAACACTTGATTTTACAACCCATCATGAACCTTTTCGCATTGGAAATAGAATGGATAATGATGATAATGATGGAATGGATGGTAATGAAGTTACTAAACGACAGGTGTACTGTCTTGACAATATGGCAAAAAAATAAGAAAGAATTAGTACATAATAGGTTCTAAAAAAACTCATTCAGTTGAAAATAAAAGTACTCAAAGTCAAAGTATCGCAATTTATTTACTAAAGTAGTAGTTTCTGAGAGTAACGGCAATACTTACCATTACGTTCCTTTATACGCAATGTACCTAGCGTTATCAAAACAATTTATCTCATTATTGTAAATAAAAACCAAGTATATTGTGTACAAAATATTTTAAATTATTAGTTTTACCATTTACTGCAACCTTATTGAAATTCGCAGATTTTAATTAATTATTTTTGTAAAATAATTTTTCCTCAAAATTTTCAACCCATAGACAAGAAAACAAGAATAGATCATGTGAGCGTTCACTTTTTTGACACCACCTGACAAGTTTGGGTCGATATATTCGTCGAGTATTTGTTCGTAATTTTGGTAAATAACGAGCAAGATGGTGCTTAAAATCTGTGGCCCTAAACTTTCCCTTTGCGGGCTTGTGCTTAGCGTGTGGGGAATCATACAACTGGTAAGAAAAACATAATGGTACAAGGGTGCCGTAGCACTGTAGGGTTAACACGGCCTACGACCAATTTCTATTTATTTTCAGACCTTGATGGGTGTCTTCTATTATATCAGATCCGTAGCTTTGCTTGAAGATCTGCCACTTGAAGAGGGTCACCACACAATAGAAGAATTCGTAGCAGAAGTGGAAGCTGGATACACTCAGGTGAGTCAACATTATAAGTGATGCTAATAGTGTCGAGGGCCACTAAATAATCTAGTTGTACTTATTCAACGCCTAGATAAAACTATCTACAGTCATATAGAGAATAATATAGCTATGTGTAGCCATCCAATATTAGAATAGGCAAATCAGAACTTTAGATGTTTCACTTGGTCTATATTGTTTTTCACCATGTTCATGATTTGTAAAATTTTTCTTTGGTCCAAATTGCTGGTTTGATAATTACTTATGAACTGTTTTTTGTGTTTCAGAATGCATACAACTGCTGGATTGCAGCCTTACTATATGTCATCACATTGGTCTTCTCGGGGCATCAATTCTGGATGAACAACCGTTCCTCCGTTAGCATGTAAACATTTTTTCTTTATGTTTGAAACACCTGTTACAACTAGCAACACATTTGACAGAAATGTATTTGTGATTTAATCTGCACTAAGGTCCATTGGGGTAAATGAAAAGTACTATCTTTATATTTTCAATATAAGGGATAGAGAAACTGGTACTTATTTACTAGCTCTGTTCTCTCCTTATTTTTCTCTTACCACATAAGACCATTAATACATAATGTGGATGTGTTTAGTTTTACTGGCTATTCTAACAATGAAGCTAGTTAAAAAGAAATGGGCACAAATTCTTCAAATAAATTTTTCTTAGTTTATGTGACCTTAAAAAATGTCCTTCTACACAATAATAATACTTTCTAGCTTCATTGTTTCATAAGTATGTACTGTAAAATTTGGTATATGTTGTTAAATAATATTAAATAGTTCCATTCCATTATATTATTTGCAAAGTAATTCAATCTAAACAGTAACAAACAAAAATAAATAATAATTTTAAGAGCATTTATTGTTGCAGTGTAGAATTCATGTTATCTTGTATGTATTTAGAAAACAGCACATATTGATTTGTTATTGATTTATGTATAATTTATTTAAAGCTTCCAAACTTAATCCAAGAAGTGCAGTATTTAATTGTAACATATTTTTCCAGGATGAAGTTTTTAAACCAATAAGAAATAACTATTTGAAGTCATAAGTGGATTATTTATGTTTAAAGTGTTATGGATAATTGCTACAATTTGTACATAATTATTACTTAGTAGCTACATATAAAATGCTTAGAATTTCCTGGAATAAATACTAACTGATGTTTATTGTCTTCTGTTTTCCTTTATATCTGTCTGCCCGCTGCTACCTGCATTGTTGATGGATTTTACCTGTTTCTATAACCTGTTATTAAAGCTAACTGCGCCATCTATGAACGTGAAGGGAGATACGCTTAGCGTTCCGAGCGATGACTGATGGCGCTGTTAATTTTAGTAATCTTAATTATTTCTTCTGTGCTTGGGTAAGTAAGGTGTCACATCGGGATGGGAATTGCCCATTTTCTCGCGGTAAAAAGCCATCATTAAAACCGGTTCAGTAACTTAGCCATGAAAGCGTTTCGCATATATTATATTAGTTAGGAAAAGGATGTGCCTACCTAACTTATAAATTACCAGGTTTTTCCATGTGAAGCATTGGTGTGAAGTGTATATTTGCGTAAGCGGTACAATAAAGCACAATATAAATGGAAGGTTGTATGAGGCAGTAGTGGTAGGAAACCAAAACCTACGAGAGTATCTGTGAAATGGCCAAAATTGCGATTAGTACCAGGGTTTGTGTGAGGTCGGTTGTCGACCTTACAACCCACATGATGAAGAAGAAGAAGTAACGGGAATGTCCAGACCTGTCGTGAGGTAGGTCGTGTCGTGTCGTGGAGTGGTTGAATATACAATTTTGTATTACTACCATCCCAGCGCCGCCTTTCATTTCAGTTTGTTGGTCTGGTAGCCAGTCAGTAAAAACAGAAATAAAGACCTAGATCTATTCCAATACTAAACCATCTCGCCCCGTTCCATCTTAACTATTTCCACAACTGCATTCAAATCGCACGGACACTACCTAAGTATATCTGCTTCTAGCTGCTACAAAGACACTGCTCTTACATACGAGGAGGGATCAAAAAGTAGTGAGAACGACATACTCCTTGGTAAGAAAAAAAAATACTGGCAGGCATAGCTCAGATACATATTTGTAATATTAATAAAGAAAAAATCTTCGATTCTCTTTTGTTTTTTTCTGAATGTAGATTTGTTTGCTTCGTGTCGGAACGTGTTAAACGAAGTGCGAGCCGTTATACCTCTGTTCAAAAGATTCATTGCGATTTGGAGGCAATATTAGGAGAGTCTGCTCCGCCGTATTCTACTGTCGCAAGGTGGGCTTCTCAATTTCGAGTAGGGAGAACGAGCACGGAAGACGAACATCGTTGCGGCCGTCCATCGACATCAGTCACCCAAGAAAATGTTGCGAAAGTCGAGAAAATTGTATTGAGGAAGGGTTACCATCCAATACTTAATTCAAGAAACGGGCATTTCATATGGAAGTATTCAATCCATATTGAAACAATCTTTGAATATGAGAAAAGTTTCCGCAAGATGGGTGCCGAGAATGTTAACCGACAGTCAGAAACAAAATCGACTTGACATTTCGAAGATATTGTTGGACAAGTTTCAAGAAGATTCTGTGAACTTTTTGTCTCGTTTTAACAATGGACGAAACATGGGTCCATCATTTTGATCCTGAGACAAAACAGCAATCTTCGCAATGGAAACGGCCATCATCACCGACCCCGAAGAAGTTTCGTGCCGTGGCATCGGCTGGCAAGGTTATGACCTCAATATTTTGGGACTCATATTGTTGATTGATTACCTGGAGCGTGGAACCACTATTACAGGCCAATATTGTGCAGCTTTAATTCCCAAGTTGAGGAATGCCATCAAAGAGAAAAGGAGAGGGAAACTTCGAAGGGGCGTGCTGTTTCATCACGACAACGCACCCGCGCACAGGTCGGCAGTTGCGATGGCTGCCATTCAGCAAGCTGGCTTCAAATTGGTTGACCACCCCCCTTATTCACCAGATCTGGCGCCTAACGATTTTTATCTGTTCCCCAAATTGAAAGAATACTTAAGGGGAAACAGGTACGAAGACGATAACGAGGTGATGGATGCCGTGGAGAGTTTTTTGCAGGACCAAGACAAAACTTTTTTTTTAAAGGGATTGAAGCCTTGGAAAAGCGCTGGACTCGGTGTGTAGAGAGACTCGGAGACTATGTAGAAAAATAAATTATTAAGTTATCAGTAGTCATTATATTCTATTTCATTCTCACTAGGTACTTTTTGATCCCTCCTCGTACTAGTTACCTACTTATATTTTTTCTCTAAATTTTCGTTCAAATATAGATTATATATATATAGAATTTCTTGTTTCAGACTGTCTAAAATCTGGAAGCAAATATACTTGTGAATAGAAAAGCTTATCGAAATTTAAAGGATAAGTTTATTGAAAATAGTTTTTATCATAATTTTCATTATTCTTCATTGCCATATTTATCTTCTTATTTATAAGCACCGAATCGTAAGAACTTCTGAAAAATAAAATAACCCTATTTTTTTTTATTCCATGGCCCTCTTTTTATCATTAGCACGAACAACCAACTGGTAAGGCGCGTATTTTAAAACAACGTAATAAAACGTAACGTAAAACGTAACGAAATTTCATCATAATAAAACATGTTGATGTAATAGTACGATGATGGTCAATTTATTTTCAGTTCATTGGATATTAAATTATAATGATCATTAGAAGATTTAAAAATTATTAAAAATAATTACTTCACTTCCTCTAATTTTCTATCGAACGTTACCGTTCCTATATTCACGCTTTTGATTTCATCCTTGCTGATTTGCCCGGTTTCCTGAAAACGTTAGTTTGGTAAATATTTTTAATATAAAGGATATACACACTGTTAGACTGCAGGTCAGTAGTAGCGAAACATTTTGTAAAGTCGAGATTACACAGTGCGAGCTGCTGACTTGACAGTAGACAGTTTTCTGCACCCGTGTACTCGTATGGTAGTAGCTTGACTCGCCTCACCCGGTCACACAAGTTCACTGCTGGTGTGAAAGTAGACAGCTACTGCCCCTGTGTACTCGCATAGTCACATATTCTGTTCGACTTCTCGTCTTGTCTTCACCCACACCAAGCCGGTCTTCTCAATCGCCTTGTTGGCGACGGGTGCCAGCATTAGCCTTGCGGCTATGGCTTGGGCAGTCTTCGTGGTCCTCAACTAAGGACCGGCCATCTTTGGGTGGTGGTACTGTGGCCATCATTGGGTTGTGGTGCTCATATCTGTAATGCGGGGCTCTCCTCCTCGGCGCTTCTCGCCAGTAGTAGTAGTTGTTGTCTTCACCAGGCGTGGTCATGAGCGTACGAGCAACTGTCGGTACGCAAAGGTGTGCGAGTTGACGTCCGAGTCGCGTGCGTGTTGCTGCTTGTGACGAGGGGGGGAAGGCGAGTGGCGAGTAAAATAAAAAAATGTTGGATTGAGTGAGTAGCTGTACTACAGTAACTGACAAGACCAGCTCGCACTGTGTAACCTCGGCATAACACAATTAAATTATCATGACGTGATTACTACAGCTCTGCGATCCACCATCAATTACTATTAAAAATAAGTATTAGTATTTAGAACCGACATTTGTGCCGTTACCATATTCAATTTCAAAATATAGGTATAAGTTCTGTAGGTACCTAAACAGATGTCAGTCAATCGTCTGCAATGGGCCCAACAACTGAAATTTTTAAATGTTAAAATTTAGAATTTTTATATGATAAAATTTAGAATTTTTCAAATTAATTCATCTGCATTCATTCATTCACTAGCTTAGTAAGACAAAACAAGTTATCTGATCGTACTTGTGCTGTGTCCACTTCTTCATCTTTCGAAGGTAAGTTGGGGTTGAGCCAGGGGTCGGCGAGAATTTGCGGTATTTTGACGCGCACCTTTAGCGGTGCCAATATCTTCGTGATCAGCTTTCGGCACTCCGCGGACACCTTGGGTTCCCGCGGGAATGACACTTTGTTTTGAACTTGCTGTGGAGTATAATAACATTTCGCCAAAGCCTTATTGAGACAGTCAACAACGTTGGCCACACAAAGTTTGTACGGGACCAATCAAAACAATAATATTATATTTATTACGAGTTAATAAAGTTAATAAACTTATTTTAATCGAGACATGTTTTGTCCTCTAATTTGTAGCACTTTACATATTAGAAAGGTACAATACTGCTGTTCTTCACTGGTCCCGCTTACAATTCTGTGTGGCCCTATCTAGTAGCATAATATAAGATTACATAAATTCAAATTTTAATAATGTACCTTTAGAAGCTGGGTGTAATTAGTATCGTCGAAAGGTAGGCGACCGTACACAATCGCATAGAGAACGACTCCCATGCTCCAAATATCAGAATCCTGAGGTCTATAGGGAACTCCTTTTAGGATCTCCGGAGAAGCATAGGCGTAACTACCGCAGAATGTTTCGCTCAACGCATAAACGCCATTTTTTGGCTTCATATGACCTCTTGCAAAACCAAAATCTGACAGTTTTATATTCAGGCCGTGGTCCATGAGGAGGTTTTCGCATTTGATGTCCCTGAACAAAAAATCTTGACTATTACAATATTCGTCGAGTCTTTAGTATTTGACTATCTAATTAATACTTACTAAATATCCACATCTTACGTATGTACGGAGGATCTAAATGGAATCCCGATGGGGACAATAATATTATTATGTAAAAAAAAACTTTTCGTGAGATTTTTCCCAGTGTAGTTTGATTGCAGGCTAAATTGTCTGTTTGTTCGAAAAAAAAAGTCGATTTCCAGCCTCGGAAATCATGTTAAGCTGTGGGTCCTGGTGTACGGTAGAAATCTTTAAACGAGCGATGTCAGTGGCCTTTGGCTTCTCTACCCATAATATAATACTGACACCAGAGTTTGTGAGATCGTTATCATCATCTTTATAATCTACTCGATGAAGAAGGATTTACGTAACACGGGAAAGTGTCTGCAGCATACCGATGAACAACTCCTCGCTCGTGGCAGTACTCCACCGCTTCCACGAGCTGGCGGAACCAACGGCGGCCTCGCGTCTCGTCAATATGCTGGTCTTTGCGGATTATATCCAGTAAGCTGCCGTTCTCTGCATATTCCATAACAATGTATACCCTGTAAGATGTAAACTCGCAAATGTAGTTGGTCAACACGTCCCCACCAAGGTGCTCAATCCTACCACGCTGCGGGTTCTACGAGCACGGGTTGGTTGACCTGAGAGGAGACTGGTGAATAATGGTACATAAAATTGTTGTTAAGAAGATGTTAGGCACAGCTACCAGATTTTTTAGTTGGTGGTCCAATAGAGACAGCTAGGCGTCTCTGACTTGAGTGCAAAGTGTAGATCTAAGTAGAGATAAGAAAGGAAGGAAGTGCTCTGCCTACTCCTTTGGGAAAGAGGCGTGATGTGACTTTACGTATGATGAATAAGAGTTGATAGTGAGCTAATTCGGGGGTATTATAGACAGGAGAAAATGTAAGAAGACGAAGGTACCACTAACTAATAAATAATATTATCACCGAGAAGAAAGGTGTCGGTCGCTACTACTTTTACTTGGTAGGGTAAGCCATGTCAGTTACTATAAGATGTACTTAAATAATACTATGACAAAAAAGTAGAGGTACCTGTGCGTAGTTTCGATAGCTTGAAGGAATCGAATTAAATTTTCATGTTTCAAGCCTTTGACAACTTCTATTTCTCTCGGCAGAAACTTCTTTAGGTAATCCCCCGGTGCTTGAAACTTGCTTATTATTTTTATAGCCACTTGGCAACTGTGTCTGTCACTGGTAGCCACCTGGATGTAGGGAGAAGCATCACTTATTTATTTCAAATTAGATTAATTTAAACAAATTGAATGTAGAGTGCATCAAGTGCATGAGAGCTACCTTTACAGTGGCATATGATCCTGATCCTATCGTTCTACCAAGTACATATCCATGTGTTTCTAGTACAGTCAACTTTCTTTCAGTTTTTGCATCGACGCCGCTGTGTACAGTCGCCGTGGGCTCTGTCGACATTTCGCCGAGAACATTGTCATTGGCTCTTACATCCGGCCCCGGCATATCACAGAAAATTTTATATTATTTAGAATTGAATGCCAGTGAAAGTCACATTATAAAGAATTTTGCCACATATTTGTTTTTCTAGATTTTTTGTATTACCTACTTTATTTCTGTCATTTTGTCAAACTTGAGGTTTCTCTTGACGCCTCGTTGTTTTATTTGAATTTAGCGCGGCTTGAAAACCATAGACAATTTTGAATTGCCAGTACTTCCGGTGCTAGCTGTAACCGATTTTATGGTGCTTCCTCTTCAAGACTTTCTATATAGGCAAAATGATTTATACAAAAAATATTCCGTAAATTTTCTCCTTTTTAAATTAAAAACGAATGGTGTGGTGCACGGAATATAAAACAATTATTTATTGTGGCACACAGTGGGCGCATTCCGAGTCAGACTTTCAGCGCTGTCAGCGATCGGAAAAGCAAAAAAAACGTATGAGTTTTGACAGCTGAATTCGGAACGCGATTACGGGTGCTTTGATCGATTTCAGCGCGTCTCGGAACGCAGGGATTACAGTACAGCAGAGTAGTGTTGCCGAAAAATCGAGGATAGTTGAACACCAAAAACATGTACCCAATCGATAATATCGATAATATCGATAGTATTGATATTTCTTTTAGTGCAATACTATTTATAAGCAGCAATATCGATAGCATTGCTCCTTAATATTGCATAAACTATCGATAGTGACCTTCGTCATCGATATTATCGATAGTACAAAACTAGATGACAGTATCGATGACGAAGGCCACTATCAATAGTTTTGTGATCGATACTATCGATAGTTTATGCAATATTGAGGAGCAATACTATCAATAGATTTTTCGTTTTCAACAATTGATACTATTTCTTTCCTGTAGCTTATAATACGTAATAGTAATAGTAGTAAACAAGTTTAAGTTGTATTTTGTAGCTTATCTACTTAGGTATGTGCATATTTATGGAAGATCGATGTCTCCTGACACAGGCATATTAGCCGGTCATTGTCATATTGCAAAATTGTAAGAAATGCCCAACATCGATGATGAAGGCCACTATTAATAATTTTGTACTATCGATACTATCGATGACGAAGATCACTATCGATAGTTTATGCAATATTGAGGAGCAATACTATCGATACTATCGAGCAATACTATCGATACTATCGATATTGGACTATCGAGCGGCAACACTACAGCAGAAGCCAACCCTGCGTTCTGAGACGCGCTGAAATAAATTTTAGCGCACTCACAGCGCGTAAAATACAGATCGCGCCAAACTTCTAGACAGTTCTGAAGTTGCTTCGCGCATTGCGCATTACCGCTTTTACCTATATTTTGCAGTAGCAAATCGAATCGTGCCGTGTTCACTGTTCAGAGCAGTCTAGAAGTTTGGCGCGATCTATACCGAACATACTTTGTACAATCTGATCGCTGCTGGCGGCGACGGCGCGGCGGCGCTGACAAATTCGAAAGTGGCGCGTATCGGAACGCGGCCCAAGATGTAAAAGTGCCACAAAAGAAATGTCAATTTGACATATTAATGAAAAATCCAAAATGGTAGCGTAAATAATAACAAAAATTTTAAATATTTCTTCCCGGGCCGAATACTTTCAGTTTTATTGTGAAAACTTAAAATTACTGTTGTGAAGTGCACTATTACATTTGAATACTTAAATTGACTGAACTAAACTGTGTAAAAATAACATTAGCTACCTCAAGTCTTTGTAGTTTTGTGAACAAACCTTTGATTTTATTTGGTAAGGATTTTCAAGTCTCTGTAGTGTCCGTAGATTTAGTTGAATGCATATTTTTATTGTTATTGTATTGAGTTAATTATGTAGAATACACTAGTAGATAGAACACAATGATGTAATGTCAACTTGCACAGCTGTATGCACAAATAATTTTATTGTAATTAGATTTTGCTAATAACAACTACGTTCCAGATGTACCAATACGAGTCAAAGAGTTTGAGGAATGTGAGAGGTGTTTTCTGTACAAGATTTCAGAAAGATAGAAGTCTGGACTAGCGTGTTGGTATATTTGAGGATTTCAATATACTATCAGCAATACTCCACGAATTACTTGAAGCTGTTCTTTTAATTTTGTCTGGATTCGTTTTTTGTTTATTGCTTTGGCTTCCAATCATTTCTGGTGCACGCAACCAAAGACCATTATTTACCACTCAAACAAGGTTCAGAGGGATGCGGAATTTTCGCCATGATTAATTTATGCCATATAATTTGTTAAGAAGTTTGAAATAGAGCATAATGCTTGAAGCAATGGGGTAGATTTGGTGATATATACTGTAATTTGAAAACATCTTCATTTCATTGCTTCAAGCAAAAAACTTTTGTGGTAATTTGTGTACAATGTAAATACAAACTACTTATATAAATTTTCCTGTACTTACATTCCCTGATTTCTAAACTTGTCTTCTTAATTTAAAATTTAATTTTAGAATGTATGCTATTAAATTATTGTGGGAAATGAATTGATATGTAAAACTCGCTATTGATTAGTTATGATAAGGCTTTTGCCAAAAATATTTTAGATTGTATTATTAGTTAACTTTTGTTTGCTATACTGGGTGAACTATATTTCAAGCTTTTATTACTTAAAAGCTGATGTAATTTTCAAAATAAAGCAGTAAGTAATAATTAAAGAATGATCATCAAAGTATACACTATGCCAGTGTTACTGATGTCATCTGACTGTGAAAAATATGAAGATTAAGGCATTCTTTTATCTTTTGATTGCACTAACATTTTGCTTGTTACTTTGGTATCCATTATTAATTCACGGTAGACGAAATTCAAACAGTCAGCCTAGACATATAAGAATTATAAATATGCTGCGATTGATGGTATGCCTGCCGGCTCCAGAAGACGAATAATAAATATATACATGTTTCTGTTTCAAATAAACGGGATTCATTTTATTTATAATTTAGGTAATGTGTGGTCTTTATTTTATTTTTGTGTACCATTGCTGATAAATTTGTATATTTCAGAAGATGAAGTATAAGACTTTCTTTTTTATTTTATGTGCATTTATTTCTCTAATGGTTATCTGGCAACCATTTCATTCGTCAACTTCATCCAAGTCTACTGAGGTTCATCTTTCACCAAGGAAATTAAAATCAAGATTTCCTATTTATTTATTTAGAATTATGTTTTGTTTTCCTATGAAATGGAGTGATCATAGTTAAAATATATAAATCTAGGAGTCCACAATTTATTGTGTTTATAAAAACTTTAACTGTTGTCTAATTGTCATACATAATATAAAAACTATTTATTGAGCCTTTTTTGTATGTTCTCTTCCTTGGTTTTTGTGAATAACTAAAGCTGGCATTTAACTATTTCTTATATTGTCTTATAAATGTTGCAGTAATAAGCTCTTAAAGTTTATCAATAAGTATAAGATTTATTGATATGAATCAAGTAGGTATGTTACTTTATGAATATTAATTTTTTAACAAAAATAATTTCCAAGTGTAGGTATTTAGTTTTGAACTATGTAACATTTACAGTCAGATATGGTATCTACATTTACTGCTTTATTATGAATCAGTTAGTTTTTAGTAAAATATTTATGCTTTCCTACTTCTGTTATCATTCTGTTATACATAAATCTTAATTTTCTGTTAATAAAAATCTTAGTACATTTCTATTTTTATTGCTTTGCATGTAATCTTAGGTAGTTAGTATAAAACACTGGCTGATTAATTTAGGATGTTATAACCGCATTGAATTGATGCATGCTGCACTGAAAATCAGTTGATAAAAAGAAAACTACCAAGTTTACAATGCCTTTTGATCGTGTGCCTTATCTTGGCTCGGCCACTAGCGAATTTAGACCCTAATACATAGTTTAGAAGATATAACGATTATAAACTGACCGCGCCAATATAAGGCTTATCTTGGCACGGCCATCTGAATTTCAACATCCACGCTACGTAGAGAAAAACTAATTATTGGAATGTTTAGGACTTTTTTTTTGCATCATCGAATGCAGAAGTACGGAATTAGGCAGTCTTTAATTTAAAGATAATCACGACATCATTCATAAGGGGTATAGACGAGGACTCGATTCCTATTTCGGTTCACTCCCATTCACTTTTTTGACACTTTCTCTAAAAGCAACTTTCCTAAAAAGCTGTTTGCGATCATCATCATCATCATCATCATCAATATACGTCTGCTCCGGACCCACTATATTCCTGGACCCTGGCCATACTTTTGTGTTATTGGTGTACCTATATATTATGTAGGCAAAGTAAAAATTACGTGCACATAGTGCAACACTCGACTGTATATCCTTGGCACCTTTTAAGGTAAATATAAAAAAAATACGTACGGTCTCAATGACATTGAAATATTTTAACATTTCTCACTGAAAACCCTACCTATTCTCATCCGACGTTACAAAGAAAACAATTGCTCCGCTGGCGTGCTGCTGGCACAAATCGTGTTCGTTTCGTCCCACCTAGCCCTCGCGCCACCAGCTCTATGGACCCCTGTAGCACCCTTTTGAACCGCAGAAATGGTTCAAAACCAGTTAACCCTCGAAGACCACGTTCTACTGGACGTGTGCCTGCAATGCTTCATTCGATGACCTATTTTCGTGCATTTGCGTCGTTTTTTGTTTGCTTTCATACAGAAAGCGCTTTTTCTAGTGGATATTCCTCTGTGGTCCTCTCCTTTTGTTACTGTAATTGCGTATTCTCTGTCTACGAGCTTTTATGTTATTAGAGACGTGAGCGGGACTATTTGTTTTTGCGTCGCGCTCGTTGAACATACATAGATTTTATATCTCGTCTTTAAATAAACCCATAAAGCGATTACTATTCGAGAGTCGTTTTTCTATCTATTCTGTTAGTCTTTGTAGTGTACTAAATGTAAATAGCTTTGTAACTACTTAATAAAGGCTGTAAGAGCTGCTATTCTACTTAATAATTTGTCAAATAGCTTAGTGTAAAGATCACTTTATTCTTTATGATGCGTACGTTATAGAGAATTTTAATAAGACTTAAAAAATTGTTACCTATGTAGTTTTAAAAGAAGTTTTTTTTTTTTTATTTGTGCCTCATCATAATTTATAGGAGAGATGTGATTCGATTATCTGAGCGAGTAGGATCAATTTGGTCTAAACGCAATCTACCTGTCTTTTTACGTTTTGTAAAAGAATTACTAGCTAGTTACTAGAACGTCAGCCCATATGAACAATTGAGAGTTATCTGTAAAGTTTGGCGTCGGACGATATATCGCGCACTTGATTACTTTTTCTACTCTGCGAACTAATAAAAGTTGACCAGCAAACCGGGATACCGGCGAGTTCCGCTTTTAATTGAAACTGCACAGTTCATAGAGTGATAAATGGCACCAGGTGCCACTGCTGAGAACATGCTGAATAAAAGGCATTTCAACTGAGAATATTTCATTTCAGAGCTTGCTTTGTTTAGATGCTCACATTTCTCAAATTTTGTGGAAAAGGAGAGTCGGGAATTAAACCTATATTCTTTCGTAAATATGACTATGGTGCTCTCTCTTTGGTTGTATACAGAAATAAAATTAGGAAAGACGTCTACCCAACGGCAATCGAATGAAAATTCATTTTATGAGATAGTATCGTGTAAAATCTGATAAATCCTTTAGTTTCCAGCAGTCAGGTTGAAACTACCGCAGAAGAGAGTTCGCCCGTCAATAATGGAGTCGAAAGCAAAAAGTTACTTTAGCTTCAAGCAAGTTATCAATTGTATCTTCGAGTCGGAGTTTTTCATTCGCTTATTGCTCGCCGAGCGAAGGAAATGCTTAATGGTTGTGGTCGCATTTGGTATAAGAGCTGAACTTTGTCACTTTCAGATGCTCTGTGGTCCTTTATTTGCCCTGGAAAGTGCAATTTTCTCTAAGTTGCTTGTCTGCTTCGCAAATGGATTTGAATTTATGGAGTAATTCGATAGAAAAGTTATAATAAATTCTGCATTCTCGAAAGCGCGAAGCAAATAATAATGAAATATTCACGTGGTTAGTTTCTTGTGTACATGAATATTTGTTCTTAAACAAGCTGAATGCACATTATATTATCGGGGCGTATAGAGTCAAATTGTTGTAAAATATCCATTTGATTAGACAGCTTCTGTAACCTATGTCTATGTCTAACAATAAAATCTCAGTGTAATGTAGCCAATATAACTCGGAGGAAATAGAGACTCCGAGAATATAAAGACAATAAAAAGATATCATTATCCAAAGCGTGACTATAAAAAGGTTTAAATATTCTATACTGACAAAAAATAATTTAAATACACGAATAAATAAATAAATAAATCTGTTTGGTACCTACAGACGTTTATCAAACTCGGTTAATAAACCAAATGATTGTGAAGCACATCGCGAGAAGGGAGGAGTGGTAAAAGTGGTGCGTTAACAAACCTTCTAAAATTGCTCAAACGAATCGCCGGGGAAACTTCACATAGTGCTCCACGTTTCAAGTGTAACTGAATAATGAAAATAACTGGGATTGTATTACATTCCGCTAAACGTGGCCACGGGCTGTTCCCACCAACAACATACTCAGGCATAGCGCTTGTATTTCTAAATTTGTGAATTCCCAGTTTTTATATTTGTATTCGACGCTCTTACAGTGAAGGAAAACATCGTGATGAAACCTGCACACTCCTGCGAATAAATTCAAAGCTTGTGTGTGAAGTCGACCAACCCGCACTGGGCCAGCGTGGTCGACTAAGGCCTAATCGCTCTAATTCAGAGTAGGCTCGAACCCTCCGGTGGGGACGTATATGAGCTGTTGATGATGTTTGTATCGTAGTAAAGGCATTTTTTTATTCATTCAACACGAATAAACTATGACTTACAAGAGCAAATATAAAACTTATACATACATACCTAAAAGCAACTTTAATTAGTATGCACATAAACTAGAATCTATGTCGAGATGATTATCATTAATGAATTTATGTTTAGCCATTAAGAACAAAAAAGCGAATCATCTGATTTTAATGTGTTTTATATCAAAAATTTTTTTTTTTATATAATTTAAAATTATTACCATTGAAATTATTATAATTATTGCTAGTGAGTTGAACTTCCAACAAGAAAAAATACATATGCATGCTTATAACGAATAGTTAAACAAGTGGTATTGGAAGTGGCCCGCGGCCAGGTGGATGGACGAGGGATAGGATACGGCGACCCTTTTGTTATTTGCACTATTTTAATACAAGGGTCTCCACTACAACAGGACAACTATAGTTGTAGCAGCACTGATAAATTCAGGTATTTGTGATTACAAAATTCTATTGTTACTAAAGCATTTTTGTTGAAAACATTTCAAATTAAAGATCTTTTCTAGACGACGTTTGGTAAACCTCGAGATATAATGTAACCAAATAGACCTTTGTACAATACTTTGAGACTAGAACAGAATTCGTTAGTATTATCCACTTTCAGCCCTAATCTAGCGTGCCTAACAAATGTTCTTTATACATACGATAAACACTCCGGGGCGTAAACAACAGAAAACTTGCCCAATAAGGTTTCCAAGCAAATAGAGAAAACAAAAGCAAATATACTCGTAAAACTAAATCGCTAGGCAACTTTCACGCCAAGTGTAGTGAGTGCTGTAAGTTAGGAAAAATTTGACCTATTTTCTAGAACCGTCTACGAATTTGGTCGTGGTTCGTAGCGCGGAATGCTAACGCTCGTAGCTGCTACGTGCAAGTGCTACGCTGCTACGGACGTTCTACGCTCGTAGCATGCAAGTTTATGACGTGGTTATTTCGTAAACGTGTACCATTGTGTCTTTGTTGTTATTTCAAATGTAATTTTCGGCGAACGCTAGAGCTTGGATGTTTAAATTCATGAACTTTTGACACCTTATTACCTTTCTCTTTGTCCTTTTATTGGAGTATTTTTGTTGCGCTTGGATGGGGTAGAAAATTCTACTCACATAAGCAGGTACAAAGAAATTTATTTACAACATAATTGGCCAAGTGTATTACGTTTCAGCTTAAAATTTGTATTCATATTGTATTGTGTTTAGTTTTCGTAAATGTGAAAATAGTGTGAGTTTTTTTGACTCAAGAATTTTCCAAATGGACATTATATTTAACTAGCTTTCCGCCCGCGGCTACGCTCGCGTCGTGTAAGATTTTCCGTGGGAATATAACTTTTTTCCGCAAAATATATTCCAAATCTGTTCAGTAGTTTAGCCGTGAAAGCGGGACAAATATGCAAGCATCCAATATATTTTCACATATAATATTAGTGTGATGTGATTAATTTATCCATAAACGTAGACGATTAAGATTTACCTTTTGTGAGTCTCCCAAATGCTCTAGGCGAGTATTTGTGGCAAAGTTGTTAGTTTGAACTGCAAAGACTAGCCTTTTCAGTAATGAAATAGCCTATTACATTACATGCACATTATGCCGAGCAATAAACGTAACTGCTCCCTGCGTCCAACATTTAAATGTTAGGTAATGTTCCCACCGACAACAGGCTATGAGATCGTTAGTGTAAAACTTCCTAATTTAAATGTTAATTTTGTATAAATGGTAATTTGATTGGAATGGACCAAAATGATTGGGAAAATGTTTTAAATTCTGTTATCTTATTTGATTACAATATACTATAGATAGGTGTTTATTTACAACATTATGATCATATAAGGTAATTAGTGAAAAAAATAACTTTTGGTTATAGGGATTTGAACATTACCTTGTTCGATGAGGCAGTTTGCTTCCCGGAACTAAGAATTTTAGGATAGCTGGGCTAGAGAATGACGCTAAAAAATGTTTTATCCCTGACAAGAAAATTACGCTACACAACTATCCAAAATTATCTTTTTATATATGAAAAGTATGTATATTATTATTAATATTATAAAGAGAAAAGTAAGTCCGTACTGATTGTTGATTGACTGACTGACTCATCTTCGCACAGCCGAAATCACTGAAGCTAGAAACACCTTTGCACAGTAGGTTTATACTTATGACGTAGGCAAGCAATATTTTTTATATTTTCGAAAAGTTTAAGATAAAAAGTAGTTTACACAGCTGTAATAATTTATTGTTGTTTTACATGTGATTAAATTACATATATTACATATGTATGGGGACGCTGTCCAGCAAAAATCTCTTTGTGAGACTTTCCCCAGTTTGGTTAGGACATTGCAAGTTGAATCACCTGATTGTCCGAAAAGAAAGATGATTCCGTGCTTCGAAAGGTACGTTAAGCCGTTGGGCCCGGCTGCCATCTAGTCGTAACATGAGCCAAGTCAGTGGCCTTTGGCGGTTCTATAACACTTATACCAGGGTCTGTGAGGTCGGTTGTTGACCTTACAACCCACACGTTTGTGATGATGATTACATGTGTGTTTGTTACTTTGAACTGCATCCCAAACCGCAAACTATAAATTAATTAGGCAGGACTTTTAATGCAACCGTGCGCCCGGCCTGAATTCCTGAACAGATGGATGAAATTGTACTAATTAATTACATCATTTGTTATGTATGCAACGTTTGCGGAATACTAAAATGCTGTATTTGAAATTAGGTTTTAGGTAAATGCATAATTTGCAAAATTAAATAAAGTTAAAAATTATCTTTTTGTTTACATAGCTTTTATTACTTAGTATACCTAAACATCATCTATGACGCCGCCGGCGCCGGCGCCGATGTGCTTTTGGTAGTTTTCTTCATTATGTACAGTTTATCTTTTGCCTGATTTTATAATATTTCTCATCATAAAAAAGGAAATATCTGTCTACCTCTCTACAAATCATGTTAAATCAGTAATGAAGTGGAAATATGTGAGTGACATATTTCATTGTAATATTATTATTATTTATCACGTTCCATCATTGTTAGATTACAGAATGTTTAGTGATGTAGCAAAAAACTTCTCAATCAAAACAAGTATAATTTTAGCAAGCTAAAAAAATACAAAATATTATTCACCTGACATAGCAACGTAAAGATATCTCGTACGCCCGTGTACGTTTTAAAAACACTTTAACGGGATTAAACCGTCATCAACAACTATTAAAGTACACTTAACGTGGACCCACCTGCAAAAAATAATTCCAGGAACACATTAGCACCGCATGGCACCCATTTACCGTTACCAAACAACTTCCTAAAATATATTTTTTCAAGTCTATTTTTCAAAGTTATTTTATTACGCCCTTCTCGGTAAAATTTTGTTTGAGCCAACATGTTCTAAATAATAGTTAAATGAATTAACTATTTTAGTGTTTTAAGAGGTAGCTAGTCTGGAATTTAGGCGAAATCAAGTATCGTATCCCTATAGGGACAGCCACACAACACAATACAATACACTAGGCCTAAATATTAACTTTAGGTATTTATTGAAACCTAAATAACTTGTTTTATGTAAAGTCTACTATTTTTGTAGCAGTTTTGTGTCAACATAATATCTCTTTGCTATAAAAAAAATCATATAAAAGAAACAAATATAGGATTTTACATGATTAGGGAACCCCAAAAATGTTGATAACACGGAGCAGTGGACACCGCACCAAAACTAATTTCTAGTAGCCCCCTCAGCAGTTTACAGTGAAAACTCATTTTCTGGTGCGTGC
Organism: Carpatolechia fugitivella; assembly: GCA_951230895.1. Classification (NCBI taxonomy): domain Eukaryota; kingdom Metazoa; phylum Arthropoda; class Insecta; order Lepidoptera; family Gelechiidae; genus Carpatolechia; species Carpatolechia fugitivella. The sequence continues at coordinate 8,277,090 of OX579664.1, forward strand.
GCCAAAAATCTTTTAATTTACTTGCAAATATGGGGGATGGGATTATAGATGAGCAAGCATATCAGTTCTAAGCTTTCATTGTTTGGTTAAAAACAAAAACAATGGTCAGCTATTTTGTTAATTACAGTGACTAGTTCGTAGTTCTTTGAACTTTTGTTTAATTTTCGAATCTATTGTTCTATGAGTCAACAGAGACCGATCGAGACAAAATAACACATACGAAGTATTCATTATTGGATTTTGAAAGCGATAACAATGCAATTAGTTACTGATTACCATAAGTCATCAGAGCCATTCACGTTGAAGGACAAAATAGCGTATAAGTTGTAGAAGTGAAGAATGTAATGTAATGTGATAAAACACCTATTCACCATCGGCGCGACGGACAGCCCTCTATGCAGAGGCTATCTGGAAGCAGAGGAAACGGTCACCCACGTAGTCCTGGAATGCGTAGGGTTGACTGACCAACGGCCAAAAATCCTCCAGAATGCTCCGCGAAGCCGACAGTCCCAGGAGGCTTCTGAGCTTCTGGATGGAGCTTGGATGGTTGGAATAGCCAGCAAAACCGAACGCAAAACAGAGCAAATTAGAGTTTAATTGCGGAAACGGGAGCCCACCCACTAACTAACAAACTAACTAAAGTCACGGGATAATGTCCACCGTTTAGTTTTTTAAATAATTCCGCAACTGTCAGCTGTTTATCTGTCTTCCATCTTGCGTCGTCTTCCATCCAATCAAATCACAACATCGTTCCGCCGAACAACAAACACACCGACATAATAAATCGTTAATTTTTAAACGGCATGTCCGTCTGTCGGAGCGAGTTATGATGATTGTAGTGGTTTTTTACGACTGTCCCTTTATTAGGTATCCTTGTTGGGATGTGACATGTATCTTTTATAAGAGATTTGCTGACAGGTACATTACTTTGCCTTGTTGGAAAAGTAGGGTTAATATTTGGTTATCTTCAAAATGGTTTGTAAAACAAGGGAAGATAAACAGAAGCTTGAGTATTATACTTACTACTTGTAAGCAAGCACATTAAAATGTCACTTGCTTTTTTGTAGAGTTTACTGTTTTCGTAGCAGTTTCATGTTGAAAATATCGCTTTGATACGTCTGCTTTTTGAATTATTTTTGTCTATGAAAAGGCAGGTTGAGGTTGAGTCATGTTACTCTTGCCTTCTTTTATGTTCACGATTTTTATACTTTTTAATTTTTTGTCACCCTTAACTTTTCAAGCCACGACGGAGCTCGTTGTCTTGTTCGTCTTTGGCTGACCCTATCTCCAAACCCTGTCCACTTGACATGATTGTGTCTGAAACTGAACCCTCCATAGTGATATCCCATTAACCCGGAGGATGTCAAACATAGATAACGGCGTCAATCCAGCGAGCCTGAATCGAATGTAAAGGGTTGTTTGAACAGTATAATAATAGTAGAGTTCAAGGGCGGCCACGTGTCGCGCAGGGCTGGGCGGTTGGTTACTGACGAAATCAAAACTTGACGGATCCTACAAAATCTCATTTTGAAAAAGTAGTCATTAGTCTTTTCTGTAAAAAATAATCAGCGTGCTTAAAATTTCTGGGAATCATCGCCTGCTTAAAATTCTTCGCCGGGGTATATTGATTCTTATTACTCGGCGGATATGTCGTGGCCATTTCGTAGAATTGACCACATCATGAAATGAAATCATCATCATCATGTCGCATTTCATGAAATTTTTCACTATCCATTGCCCACATCATGATGTGCCTTGGCCAGATCAATGATAAGATATCGATTGTCGATATGTTCAACTAAAAACGCAGCTACTTCATGAATTCCTAGATTTTCAGTAGATGGCTCTTCAATTTGATCCACGATTTGACCATTCGACATATAACACAGTAGTTTGTAAATTTTGTGATCTTAACCTTCATAACTAATAAACTTTATTGTTTCTGTGCTGTTACTTCGATTTAAAGGAATCAATTAATTACTAAAACTAATTGGTCTTAGGGCGTATAATCTCTCGTTCTTGTGGCATTGTTTTGTATGTAATTCCCGAATTTTCTACAATTTTTTTGGTGTGCGATGATCCTAGGTCCTTCTTATTGCGAAAGTAGTTTTCATCCAGAGACATAATATTATTCATATAAATTGATTTCGCTTGACTGACATTGACTACACTTGTATAGATTTTATGTGTTTCGCCAGCCCTATCACCAATTTCAATATAAATATTATTGGTGCGCGCGCTAAACGCAGAATAACATTTGCATATTTATAAGAGAGCAGCCCTTAGCAAACATGAGGGAATTGGCTACGGGAGGTCGGGTTTGTTTTTGACATAATGGGCCTTTGTCGATGGAAGCTGTTTTCTCTGCAGACATTACTCTTGCTATACCCCCTTCATTATAGTACAAACACAACCCTGTAAGAATATCGTTTGAGGTTAGACGGTAGTTTTCTGCGGTTTGGTTGTTGACTGTTCTTTTCTAACATCATTGCGATCGACTTAGAAACTGTTTTGAAAAATATGAGTCTTAATTTGAACTTGCATTGCAATATTCATTAACTTGAAACCTTACGCATTTTTTTTATTTATTTATGACATAAGTAAACAAAAACCTAACTAAACCTAACTTAACTTTCGAGCAATCTACCAACTTCGCTGTCGATTCCATGCCAATACATTTTTGCTAATATTAGGGTTTTTAGGAAAACATCCACGAGTATTATACTAGTAGAAATAAGAATAAACTAGTTAATCATCACCGTAGACTTGCTAAGGTTAGCACTTCATTTGTGGGGGTCTGTGTGCGCTACTATAACAAAATACCTGATGAGATCTTAGTTTTACCAGAAAAAAGGTTTAAAATTGTGTAAAACAGACGCTTTGTAATAAAGCTTACTACGAGTATAAGCACAGACTATAATTAAATGACAAAGAGGCTTATGGTCCAGCATGGCATTTATTGACCATTGTAAACAATATTTATATATATAAAAAAAAGAAAAGAACAAAGATACGAGTCCTGTGGAGATTCTTCTGGCCGTTCATCTCCACAGAGGGCGTACACTTGTAGCGAACGTGCCAACCAGCGACAAACTTCTTTTGTCCTTTAGCTAGCTTTGACGCCAAAAAAATATTTTGTTAAATCTTACTTCGAATAAAGACATTTTTAATAATAATAATAATAATAAAAAGACATTTATTCATTTTTTTTTATTTTTTTTTAATCTTTATCTTTGGTTGTTTTTATTATTCGACTCGTTATAAGAAGTGCCCGTTATTGTATATCACATCACATCACACTAATATTATAAAATGTGATAATATATTTGGATATTTAGATATTCGAATGTTCGTTCGGATTTGGATTTGGATGAAACTTGGAAGGGAGATGGTTTGTAATCTGAATCAACATGTAGGGTACTTTTTACGGGAAAAAGTCTTATTCCCACGGGAAAATCTTACACAACGCGAGCGTAGCCGCGGGCGGACTGCTAGTATGATAATGATCTAAAAACTGCGACAAAAATTTTAAGTAGACCATATTTTGAACTAAGTATACAAACGAAGTTTAAATGTATTAAACATGTTTTTACAAACAAAATAAGTGCCACTGTTTGAAACTTTGTCACGCGCTAACTAAAAATGATGTGCAACTTCACTCCAGCGTTTCAAACACTATTTCAAAAGTGTAATATTTCACACAGAAGTTAATTCTCGAGAGTCCTATCGTTATAGTTAGTTGGTTAATGCTGATTTCACAAAGCTACTCTAAGTTTAAAAATACAATTAGATTTACGTTGCGCCAACGAATAACAGATAGTTCGTTGCGTTGCGCAGACAACCACCTAGTATCATATTAGCTACGCAACGTGAGTACCGTTCTATTGATCAATCATCAAAAACATTACTCATCAGATTCTACTTTCTTGCATAAATCAGTGTTTGATACTTGGTCAACTGAGTTCTCAGGGATGGCACCCATCAAGTTCACATTCGATATTTGATATGCCGATCTATCATCTGTTCCTTTTTTTTTCTTGTGAAAAAAAAAAGGTCAGAACATTTTAAGGAGTCGCTGTAGAATCATGGCTAGTAGTATTCTCCAATCTATATATATAAAAATGAACCCCTATTTATCCTGGTCACGCTATAACTAGGGAACGGCTTTACCGATCTTTTTTAAAATGTTTTCTAATATTTCGTAGAAGTTTCTTACATTAAAATTACGCAGGGTAGGTGTAGGGTAAATGTTGGGAAAAGTGGCAGGACAACGTATGCCGGGTCAGGTAGTCTTTATATAAACTAGTATGTTTGGCTTGTTACATTTGTGGGGCGAAGCTGCTAGCCTACTAAATGTCAGCGTCCGATTTTATTACATGAATTATTCATGACTTACCAGAGGTAAATAAAATATTCACCGAATTATTTATTCTGTTTCATATTCCATAAAGAGGAAATATGATAAAACTACTTTATTACATGAGCGAACTTATCTTACATAGACTTACGATGCTTAACATGCGTCGGGTTATTCCAGAAGCTTTGTAAATATAATTCAATTATTGTTTGAAGTATTCGTGAATGAAAATCGGTGATTCAGAGCAGAGACTCTGATGGGTTATGAATTATTTATTCGGCACAAATCTGAGTTGTTAATTACGGCGATTTCGATTTGGAAGACAGCTGTGGAAGAATCAAGATTCAACAAGACAAGTCGTTGCGTTTTGAAATGCCATATTTCAAATACTTACTTTGCTGCATAGTTGGTAATTGTGGAAGTTTCATAACAGTAGCGTCATATCTTTTTCTTGTGCCATCTCCTGTCAAAGGTTGACGGGCATGACGATTAATGTTGTATAATATTTAATATACTGCGGCTGCCTTAAACAAAGACTTCGTGCTCACACCATAGAATTCAAATGTTTAAGTGCATACTGAATTGAATCTCTGAAAGTAAATACATTGTATGTTTTAAAGCTAGAATTCTCGCTTCCAAAATTAATGTTTTGAATTCTTCATACCCTTTAGCCATTTGAAAGTGAAGTGGTGTCACAAGTGGAATTATTCCTGAAATTCAACACTACGTTTACACCTACCGTGACCATTTCACAGCGAGCTTTGCCGTCTCTACGGCCATCTTGGATTTGGTTAAAGTTGAGGGTAGTCAGAGGGTTCCACGAGTTCTGGCTATTTTGTTCAGATGGCGTTAGTTGTTAGGGACGTGGTATTCGATGCTAGTGGTTCCAGGTGACAGCTCAAATTCCGAGGAGGTTTCTCGCGCGCTTACTGCTTGCCTTACGTATTCAATGACCAGCTACTGATGGACTCTGAGGACGCTTTTATTCGCAGAATGGAAAAATTGTCGAAGAAGAACTGCTTATCTATTATTGTACTTTCCGACTATGTAACCCGCCTTTCAATACTGAAGTTAGGTAGCCCAGACCAATAACTATTATTGAATTTTTTTTGGCGTGTCTAAAGTCTAAACTACGATGGAGCATGCCGGAACAAATCGCGGACCCCTATCGCAGGGTGTGTAAAATTTAACATTGTAATTTGTTTTTATAGTCGCGTGGAACAGTAGTATCTCGGATTAAATAAACAAGTTCACATACATTATACGTTTATCTGTATGAGCGCAGCAGTTCAGTAAAAATTTTTCAATATCTATCGTCATTTTTATTATGAAAAACTAACGACTCGACGACGAAAAAAAGACCCTTTTTTTAAGCTTACGAAGTTTTTTCAATTTTAGGATAGTGTAAACAGATTATGATGAAATTGATATCTTATTTATTGATCTTACCTCAACTTCCTTTGTAACCAAAATCGGTTCATCTGTAAATAAAGATACCTACTAAAAATTTACATAAATCTTTATTCCTTCCCTTCACATTTTCTTGTAAAAATAAGGTTCCAAAGGAAATACAAATTTAAAAAATGTCCGTGCATTTTGTCACTTTTTTAGATGAAAAAAAAAAGTTACAATTAAGGTCCTTTTGCGCAGGCGCTTGTAAATTCTCAGAGCCGCCGCCGCTGAGACGTGGCAGAAACTTCTTAAGTAGATATAGTAACTATCTGAACACCTGTCTTGGTTTGTGCTGTGCTGGCCTAATTAGCCCTCTTGTCAGTTTCGAACTGCCTAATAGACAATGACTAGCGGAATTAACAGCCTTCGTGGCCGAGGTCGAACGGTCGACTCTCATTACGGAGGTCCCGGGTTCGAATCCCGGTGGGAACATCATCGAACAAAAACTCATTGTGGGACTTTCCCCAGTTTCGTTTTACCTAATTGCCCAAAGACAAATAATAGAAGATGTTGAAAAAATAATTGGAACGTCTCGTACAAAATGTAATTACGAGTATGTGCCCCTAGAAATATTACACAAATACAAATACAAAATATATTTATTTGTTTACACTCTGTGATGCTACAAATAATTAAGTAATTAATCCGTTTAATTCCGAGCCTTGTATAATAATATTGTGAATCGCATACCATTTTTCAGAAGCCAAAATAAAAATAATATTTTGTACTAGTATTTGCTAGATTTATTTGTTCGCCAATCCGTTTGTTTGTTTGACTTTTCGCTACTGAACGTTGCGCTTGAACACACATCTATTGAGCTAAACAAACTTTTCTATCTATATTGTTTTAGTTTACCTCGCATGCGTACGAGTGGTACAAAGTCAAAAGTCAGTTTTTCTAGATATTACGGCTAACTAGTAAAGACCCTTTCGCCATTCAAAGTTTATATTTAATGAACTGTCAAATATCTTATTTAGCCCCTAGGGACGCGTCGATTGCACAATTTTAGGCCGGACGAGGAAGACGACGTAATCACATCAAATAAAAAAAACCTTAAATTAGGGTTATGTGGAGAACCCATTTGGAATTAATATAATTTAAATTAAGGGCTTAGCTGTTTAGATTTTTTAAAGTCTGTTATCTTCATATCCGGCCTGTAATTTTAGGACGAACTTAATTCTGCGAGAGTCGGCGGTATCTGAATACAGGTTGTAAGCTGTAGCCACGGAGACAATAACTGTCTGTGATCAGGACCCAGCCTTGATATTAACTTGGCCTTATTAAGTATATTAGGTACATAACTTTGAATAATAGGAAGACGAGTCTAGACTACATTTTAACATGAAATATTTAAGTTTGGTTCTTATGTTACTTTCAACCTGGTACATTTAAACCATTTATTTTGCCACACACACATATTTATAAATAAATTTACCGCTATATACAATACTTTATAGCGTGTGGCGAGGGTCAGGCTCAGTATACCGCTAGGAAACTACAGTCGCGTAGCACTGGTTTTCAGCCTGGTCCTCTGCTCATATAATGAAATAACACAGATTTGTATGGCGCCACTGAAGTAAGATAAGACAATATAAGACACAAAAAAGGCAAACAGCAATAACAAACAGCAAACAGCATAAATATTAAATAACAGAACACGTTACATAATTATAATTATTTGGTTCACTCATACATAATGGTGTTGTGCTTGATTTACTCGTTCTTGACCTTTTTCGAATTTATTTTCGCATAAAAGGGGAACGTTAGGATCGTACGATTATATAATGACATCATTGTTTCATGCGTACCGATCTAGCATTGAAGCTTTAATGTGAAACAGTGGAAATTGCTTTTTCAGTCAATTTACTGTTAAAAAAAAACAAATGTACAGTTTATTTTTATATCTTCATAGTTGGCGCTACACAGCGGTACTTGCAAATATTTTTATATTTTTGGAAATCATAGATATACAATATGGCTTAGTAAATAAGACTGTTCTGTTTTCAGTATTTACTTATCTTTGATTAGTTAGATTGATAATTAATTAGATTAGATGTCTTTTGGCAGAAAACTAATTTCCTACGAGTAAGTATTTATTTGCTTGCCTTGAAAGAATTCTTCAAAAGCAAATTATTTTATACATTGTATTCAAGAGAATACGAACAAGAAGAAGAACAAGGACTTGTGTTATTTAAACAGAAGCAATAGCATTTTTTGTTTATTTTTTAAAGCGCAAGGCGTCTGTAACATTACACCGCGCTGGCCTTGCGAAGTATTTCTTTAATTACCTATTGAACCGAGTTAATGACTAACCATTTTGTCCCCTTATTTCGCTATCAGGGTTCCGTGGATCAGAAAAATTAAGCAGCAGTGTGTATTTTTTCCTCTTTCAGTAGGTAACTAAATAAATTCGTGGACTTTTCTAAAAATATGCACAATGGTGCATAGATATCAATTTGGTGCTTGCTACTCGTGGATATCTCTTCTCTACAAGTTTCCGGAAAGCCCGAAGCGTGCCGTGCAATATTTACACAGGCTTCACTAGAAGCCAAATCTGAAACTTGTATATTTTCATTTTATTTTATTCAAACTCTTCTTCTGAGCACGTGATGTGAGCTTATTCGAATTTTAAATAATACCACTTATTATTATGATTCATTGTTGCGATTTTCGTATAGAATCTTAAAGGCTACTTTAGTCGCATTTTCCCCTATTATTAGCCGAAAGACGAGACACCTCAGAGCTGGTGGCTGCTATTTACTTAAAGGAATCACGTTCAATACCTTTCCCTGTCGTATTAATGAAATGGTCAATAAAACCAAAAGTTTATTCTCTGTTTTATTATACATGTGGTGTCGGTGCGTATATGGAAATGCGTCGCTTGCGTCAAGACAAAAGTGTATACAATATATCCTGTCTGTCTGCCACTATCGTCCCCGTTGAGGGGCTAACAGTTTAAATTGTATATTCACATTCCTTAAGGGCGTAACTTGTTCCACCATATAAAACGTTACTTCTATAACTATGCTTTTATTCTTTAAGCATTTCTCCTTGAGTTTAACTTGTGCTCTCTTTAACACAATATCCGGCCCAGTTTCCACTTTCGCAAACTTTTTTATTGTCATGCAGCTAAAGTGCCGAAAAAGTATCCCGGCTAAGGTTTTTCTTGTTAATTAGGTTAAGTAGTTTGCTCTTCTGTTCACCGCAGGGTAATTCCGTAAGGCTTCTGAAACTCGAGGCGATATCGCGGGAGGTGGAAGGCCCCTTAGCGGAGTAAAATTAACGCCATCCCCTCTCTTATTAACCCTTCCTTAGCGTCGTCTCTATTTTGGAAACTACCTGCCTTGCATAACCATATTACCTTACCGTTAGTAATTTCCCTGATTTTATACGGCAATTTCATTCTATCTCCTATCTCCTGGTGATTTCTTGGTGATTTAAAATATTTTAGTTTTAATAGCTACTTGTAACATATTCAGGATCCTATCTACTTAAAATAAGACTTAGAGCATTAACAATTTCGTTAGCCTTCTTATGCGGCTTTTTGATTTTACATAAACTGTTTAAAGTAAGTTTGGGGTGTCACTGTGAGTTTCGTTTAAGATTCGTTGCGAAAAACCTGTTTCATGCAGTTCATGAAAAAGTTTAATCCAACTCAGGTGGAGTCTACAGAGCGTCTTGGCGGGAGGAAAAAATGCAAAATTTAATTAACAAAGTTATCTGGAAGCTAAAACACAAGTTTCCGAAGAAAAACGAGCGAACTGACACGTTAATTCGATTCTGTTGAATTACAACTGTTGAAGCTGGTGTTAGGAGATCGTGGAGAGAATGCTAAGGTAAGGGATTAGATACCGGAGCTGTACCTACCATTAGGGCATTTGGTTCTGTGGTTGAGTAATCTTACTTCGTGAATACAACGAATTGCGGACTTAAATGGCTTTATTTCACTTTGTTAGTTTCGCATTGTCATTGTCGTTCCCGTATTGGCTTACACAGCAACGAGAAAAGTTGTCTTACACACACTGTTTGAATCGTCTGCAATATACGTCAAGGCCAGTGATGAGTTTCGCAAATTCTTCCTTTTTAACTGTGTCATGAGTTCTCAAAGTGAATGAGCAACGTCTAATAATTCTACAGAAAGCACTGAAAGACAAATCAACTTTTGTTTGGTTGAATTACGGATACTGGAAGAAGCTGAGTATCTAATTTAATTTCACAATCTTGGCTACAATGTCCGTGAGTACTCTTATGTCTTCGAAACCATTAAATCCAGAGACGATCATGAAACCGCACCTGATACAGTCGTAAAAAGAAAAGTAGCGATAAACAAAGACCATACAATCTTGGTGGCTTTGCGCTGAGTCCTTCCTCATTCAGTTACAGTGTCCTTTCAATTGAGTTGGCGGGATAACAGACAACTGATGTTTAGAGGTCAAGATAAATCAGCCCATTTGGTTTCCAACCGTAATTAATTTCAGTTGTAGAATGGGTCAAAAATACTGCTGATTTCATGACTAATACTGATTTAATATCAATTCCTTACCATTTAAAAGGTGAAGGTGACTAGACAAAAAAGACGTGAAGCGTGAAGCAGGAAGAAGTCCACGTTGATATATATGTATTTTTAATTACTATAATAACTTTGTTTATTAGGTTTTCTGTAAATCTACTTACTTCTTTTTGCCGTTCTCCGTCACGCTTATTTCCATGGCAAATGTAGCTGTCCTTATCTCGTTATAGGTCTTTCTGCTCTGATCTGTGTTCTCCCCCTAATACGAGTTACCTAGTAGTAGGAGTGTCGTTTTTAGAGCAGCACCTGAGTTTATTACAGTAAAAAAGAATCTACTTAACTGTATACATTTCAGTACAACTAAAGGTCAGGGAACTGGCATTTCTCACAAAATTGCTAGCAAGTGATCAACGAAAAAACTCACAATAGACTTTTTGTTGTATGATGAGTGTGCGTAACGTGTTTCGCTGAGTCAGTGTCATTCTTTGTTGAGCCTATTCGTTACTTTAGTTCTGTTGTTGAGTTGTTGTTTGACTCGGTTTGATTTTGTGCCGATAATCATAGAATAAATAGTACCTCGATGGGAATCTTGTTACAAAGGTTTTAGAGAAAATTTCTCTACGAGTACTGCAATATTAAAGAATGCCTTGTAGTGCCTATAATGAAGTAAGTTGTTTCAAAGTTAAAACCCGTTGATAGGAAATTCATGTGCTCATCAACAGCTCATATACGTCCCGGCCGAGGGGCTCGAGCCTACCCTGAATTGGGGCGATCATGTGATACTTCAAATTATTTGCCGTCTCATTTATACATCCAATGTCCCTAACAGTATCTAGACTAGACAATGGTCGTTTCGGCTTATGATCGTCTTTTCTTTCGTTGTTTTTAAGTTGGTTTAGATTTAGACCGACAACCAGAGTTATGGAATGGAGCCGTCAAAGTCTTCTCACATGCTTGTGAGGATTGTAGGATACTCCAATTTCATTTTCTTATGATAAGAAGATTTTTATTTGAATTTATTATTGTGTACAGCTGACCCGACGTCATGGCTTAATGACAGTTATGTTACATTAGAAAATTAATATTGTTAAAGTGTTCTTAAATTTTCAAATGTTCTGCGCAACTTTCTTAATGTTTTCTTTCAGAAACTTCTGACAATAAACACAACACGTGATGCCGTAACCAAGGAAAATAAGGATTCATTATAACATCTACCTACATATTATAATCTATATTATCAATTAAAAAATCTAAGATTTACGGCTTGCGTATATAGGTGATATAGAACTGTATTACTATGTCAAAGTCGCTAAAATTCCTACTTTGTACAGCTTCCAAACAGAAGCTCAATCTTGAAGACAGTAATTAAATGCTAAACACCTGCTAAGTAGATATCGAGCACCTGCAGTCTGCAACACTTTGTTGTCGTTTATTTTCCGCGCGAAGTGGGCCACCCGATCGATCTCGGGTTATGCACTGGAGAATCGTCTCTTAATCGCCTGACTTGCTAGAAGACAATTTAAATAACGCTTGATTCCGTGTCTGCTTAATATAATATTCGCTATGATGTTCTTTCAACAAAAGCGTTATTGAATTTTCACTCACGTTTCAATTCTTATTTGTCTGAAAAGTTTTCATCAATTCCACATTGAATATAAATATTATTGTTTGTACATCAATCAGTTTTGAAATAGAGAAAAAGGCAAAACATTAATCTATTCATAATTCATAATTCATAATTCATTTATTGCAATCATGTACTTAAATAGTAAGTTTACAAGAGATGTTCATATGTGAATAAGTGACGTACATGAACCCTGCTAGGGTGTAGCAAAATTAATAAAATGACACACCTATCATAATTAGGATTAGCAGTAAAGCAGGTATTATAAAACATTCAATTTTGCGTTAGTCAAAATTATTAATTACAATGTCAGTATATTATTAAACATGCATCAAAATTTTAATCATATTATCTTAATAACAAAATAAAAATAACAAAATAAAATTTAATTAAAATCATAGTCTTTTACTTATGTTCTAAACAATAAGATATAATAACATGCAATAAGTCTATTTAATTCAATTGTGCACCGGAATTCCTATCGAGGTAGTTCTTTGTCATTTAAATAATCATTGATAGTATAGTAGCACTTGAGTAACAGTAATTTTTTAAGTTGTCTGCAAAATGAAACATCTTTCTCTTCGTCTCTGATTGTGCTGGGTATTTTATTGTATATCATTATGGATCTATAATAAGGGCTTGATTTATATAATTGTAGTTTGGGTGCAGGGAGGTTTAGAAGTTTATTCCGTCGGGCGCTTCTTATACACTCATATAAATGTAAATGTTTCCTGACAAACATTGCTGTTTCTAATATATATATGGATGGGAAGCTAAGGATTTTATTCTTAATAAATATTGGTTTGCAACTAGCTCTTCGCCGAATGTTATAGATGATACGTATACATTTTTTTTGGAGAATAAAGAGATCACCAGCATCCGTGCTATGGCCCCACAAGCAAACCCCATATCGCAGCCATGAGAACGCATAAGCATAGTATGCTGACAGTGCGCACTCCGAATTCGTATTGAATTTTAATACACTTAGTGCATAGATAAATTGTGATAGTTTTTTCTTAATACTGTCTACATGAATTTTCCAATTTAAATGCGAATCTAATTTAAATCCCAATAGTGAACATGTATTAACTTCATTTATTTGCAATTTTTGTGAGACGGTACTTATGTTAATAGGCGCTTTCTGATAAGGCCGAAATTGAATAATATTAGTTTTATTGCTGTTTAGTTGTAGATTATGATCTTTTAACCAAGCTTTAATTTCTTCGAATGTTTCGGTGATGTGGTTCATGTCTTCATTATTGGTACATTTAAATAACAAAGATATATCGTCGGCAAAGAGAACGGTACATAGGGATTTTGACACCTTAGGTAGCTCGTTTATATAGGCTAAAAATAGGGTACACCCTAAAACACTGCCCTGCGGGATGGAACAGTTTGTTATTATGGTATCAGACTGTATACATTCGACATCTCCGTTCCGCAAGTGATCGATTTGCACGCACTGTTTCCTGTCCAAAAGGTAAGATCGCAGCCATTTATGAGCCTCACCTCTAATTCCTAAGCTATATAGCTTATCTAGTAGTATAGGGTGCAGAACTCGATCATATGCTTTGGACATATCTAATAATATGCCCACAGCGTAATGTTTACTTCTCAAAGTGTTCATTATTTCTTGGACATAAGTATAAGCAGCTAATGTGGTCGATCGTTTTTTACGGAAGCCATACTGGTTTACATCTAGAAGGTGGAATTTCTCCAGAAAATTATTTAATCGTGTCGCCATTGCCTTTTCGAATATTTTAGAAATTGCCGAGAGGATCGCGATGGGCCTGTATTGACTCGGATTTTCTGCGTCGCCGCCCTTTTTAAAAATTGGTTTTATTCTTAATTAATCTAAAGTTAGGTTTGTGTACTTTATTTATTAGTTTTGGATTAAAGTGAAATTTCTCCAAATCGACTGAAGCGAGTTGAAAAATTAGATTATGCATACAAGCTCCGTTTTGATCTCGAAATGTTATTAGATAAATTGATTTATTCAATAAGAAAATAAAATGTGTGCAAATTCATTTATATTGATACTGGTAAGGGTAAATGTATTGAGTCTACCCTTGCTGTATATCAAATGAGTTCTATTCTGAACTATGCGCCAGACTTTGATTCGATTGACACTTTTCGTACGGCGATAAAGCCATCATGATCCCGGGTTTTATCAAACATGGCTCTCTCACCAACCAGCCCATATAATTTCCCCACTGAGAGGACCGAGCTTAGGTGCCCTTAATTAGTGCTACAACTTGACGTAAAAGTTATTTCGGTTACGAGAAGCATTACGGCTATTTCTTCGGACAGGTTTTTTATGTAATTAACTCGGACTGTTGTAAATAATAAATCGAGTGTCAAAGTCTTATCTATGCTGTTAACTGTTTAATACCTATATATATATGTCTGTCTACACCTTGATTGATACTACAAACGCAAAATGATTGGCTGTAACTGGGATTTTTTATAGCCTGTATATGAGGTGTAAATAAATTAGCTGACACTATTTTAAAGGATCAACCTACTCATGAAACTGGACAACTTTCCCCAAGAAACGACTAAAAAAGTTGTCCCTTTCATACAAAACCGCACGGCCAGCTAATTGATTTACTATAGAAGATGCATATTTTTATTTATACTTATATATATTATATTTATATATTTTACAGCCCATGTTCCTTGAAGAAAGTTGTTCAGTTTCATGGGTTAGTTGATCCTTTAAAATAGTGTCAGCTAATTTATTTACATCTTGTACAACGTATTAGTGAAATAACGCAAAACCTCTCGGGTGGCAACTCAGTCCATGAAACTAAACAACTTTTGTGCTGGAACTTTTCCGAAGACGAATATATGTTTTATTTTACTTTTCATACAAATGGACTCGGCTTGATTAGAGACTAACGCATTTCTGTGTTATTTTAGAAGTATAATGGTTGGAGCCACTTGTATGCTCTGAAATTGCAATTCAAAATTAACACTTAAATTTCTTTCATTTCGTACTATGGCACTGTCAAGTATATTTAAAATATTGTGGGTTAAAAAGCAATTAACATTGTCTATCTATCAGCTAGTGTGTCTACCAAGTTTCCTTGGATGGTTATGGATAGGGTATTTTAGTAGTTAAGTATATTCGAGCAAAGTAAATAAACCTACATTATTGATATAGACTAAATACAAACAGTGTAGGTATTTAATTTATTTCCGAAATCTAGCACATATTGTTTACTATTGGGTTGTGGTTTTTTGCCGAATCGTCATTAAAATTAATCTAACCGACGCAACCGAAACCACTAAACGTGAAATGCAACGATAAATCAATTAGAATATATATAACGCATTGTAAGGTGTACGAGTAGTTAGTGGCTATAGTGCTGTTGCCTCCCGTCCGGGACACGGATTTGATCCCCACCACTTGTTTTCGGAAATCGTTCCCCCCCCCCTAACTGACCTAATCGCTATTTCTAAAAAGTGGTAATATACGCGGACTTAGAATTTCGAATTCATATAACATTCATATGTGTTTGTATGTATGTGTGCTTTGTACTTCTGGGAAGTTTGGATGTTGTGTGAAGTTGACCAGCCTGCACTAGGTCAGCGTGATTGACTAAGGCCTGATCGCCTTAATTCAGGGTGGAGATGTATAATATGAGTTGTTGACGATGAATGTTTTCGCTTACTTATTACTTCGATGTTTAGATAAAGAGTTTTTGTAAGCCTTGGTGAACAAGTATATCAATAATTGGTTTATTATGTATGAATGTTGTACCTATGAATTTTGTAACAAAAAAGCGAAGGAACAACATAAGACGTTCGTTCTGCGACAAATCAAGAGAAACGAGTGGTCCGACGGCACGACATTGCGCCCTTTGTCCTGTCGCACTATTCTTTGTATCGCCGCCGTCTCATGCGGGATTAAACCAAGATGTTTGCTCCTTCCTCGCTGACCTTGTTTATACATCATTTATTTATGTCTGCACTGAAGACTGTGTTAAAATGTTAAAATACAGCTGAAGTACTCGCGCTTGCATACTTCATACTCCAGCAAAATCTTGACTAGCTGAGATGTTCGAATATTTCTATGGCTAAGCCTTTCAATGGCTTTTCTGGACCTAACAACACTTCCGGCGGTAGAATTATTAAGTATTTAATTTAGTAATTATTAAGTAGTAAGTAGCAGCTTCTCTTCGGTTTTGAAGCAAAGGTTTAGATAATCGAACCTATTTGTCTAGATTAGGATCCACTAAAATAAAAACTCAAATGGGTATCATAAACTTTGCATATTGTGGTAGGATTTAGTAAAATACTACTACATTACGTTAATAATATTGTTATGGTGAAAATGCATACAAAATTAAACCATTGAAGTTCAGCTAACGCCAAAAGTTCAGAGACAGACAACAAAGCCATGTTAAAATGGCCAGACAGTACAATAGACTTGCGCTTCCTTTATTTTTATCACCACACTTATACGTTTAACTTGGTAACTTCTCGTCGCGATTATAACCGCAGAAGACGTCAGGAAATCAGAACGTTCAAAACTAACTGTAGGTACTTATCTCCGCGTTCTATCTTGCCATCTGTTCAAGAACTTTGTCTTAGATAGGAGGAAGGATCGCAGACGTATTAATTGAGGGAATAAATTATAAATAACGAGCGAGCCTGCTGCCCCTTATTCTGTACACACCCTGAAGAGATAGCTAGTGTGCACGGATTTGAAAACGCGGCGATTATCTTGATTCATGTGCCTACTGCCTGCTAAATCATCCACATAAATAATCCAGAAACCACTGCTAATTGATACGCAATTGTTGATCTATTATATAAATCAAATGTAACATCAATATGGAAAATAACCTTTAATTTTCATTATTTCATTTTTTATTTTCAGCTTTTGTTGCCTTCAGCATTTTCGTGTTTGCTAGCAGAAACATTTCGTAATCAAAACGCAGCGTCGTTTCGACCAGTGTGTCTACTGGCTAACTGTCACTCCCCTCGATATAATTCCGTCCGAGATGCCGGACCGACATCTTAGCAGCCCCTCCCAAACCATCTCAAACTTATTACTGGCACACAATTCTTCATTTTTTAAATTGATTCTACACCAATTAACTTCCGAGGACAATGGAAAAAGGAACGTCCTCTGAAGAGAAGCATCCTTAAGTACATTTACATTTTAGCTCCATTAACGAAAAATAAAATAAAATTTTATTTACTTTAGTAGTAAGTATGCTTATATTATTTCTAGTGGTTTGTTAGGGTGGAGTTAATTGATACCTATGTTCTGTGGTTTTAGATACAAGAGAATATCACCAAGAGAATACCATATCTTTCAACAAATATTATAAAATAAATGTTTTATCTCTTCTTTCTTTTTTCAGTTTAATTTTATTAAAGGCGGTTCTAAGACTAACCATACTTAACAAAAAGTAGGAAAGAACTAGATACTCAACCCTCTTATGGTTTTAATCTATTTGGACTGGTAATTCTACCTCATCTGGATCGTGGTCAGGATAGCGAAACTTTCAGATCTTGTTAACACAACACAAACCAATTGATTAAGTACGAAATCCATACCTAAGTTTATTAGTTCACTTGACAGGCCGTATCGATATTACTATAGGTTATAAATTATTTTTTAAAGATTTTTCTCGTTTCATGTGCAGACCACTTAATTATATTTAAATGTCATTAAAAAATGGGAATATTTAATTAAATGCCTCTGATAAAAAATATTCTTTTTTTTGGAACACGTTGTATACAGCAGTCACAAGGATTAGTAGCAAATTGTCACAGCTTGTCTTATTCGAAACTTGTCCCATTCGTATCTTGTTCCCAAGAATTTTAATTCTAAGAAATTATTTTAACATCATGATCTACGAATAAGGAAGCTATGGAAGTGTAATTGTAAACAAAACCCAAGAAAAATATGGCCCCAAAAAATCTCGAGTACTTAAACGAGAAACGTTACTGTAGACGGGCCAATTGGATGCGTTCACGCATCACGTCATATTCCGACAAGTGCGGTGATTGGTTCACGGCATGACGGATAACGGTGATTGGATCGCGTCACTTGTGCAGTGGATGTGTTATGCATTAAGTGTGATAGAACAAGTCAAATTAAAAATTATCGTACTTTTGCATTACTGATATCAATCAGATTGCTTTGTAATTATTTACTAAAATCACCTTATATATATTATTTAAATGTGTGATTGAAGAGGCCATTACTCTGTGTCGAACTTCTCCCGTTTCCGTATTGTATTTTGTATCCATTAAAATCTTGCCAATCAATTGTTATTTTCGAGTTGTGATTTTACTAACGTTGAAATACAAGCCTGAACTAAGGAAAGACTACATTATTTCGGGGATCCATCCACCATGTGCGATCCTGCTGGCAACGGTTCTCCGTCAAATATATAGAGATATACAGCGACTCGCGAGGTCTACAGCTCACAGAGCCACTAGTATAGAAGACTTGGCCTTGTGCCTTTTAAAAGAAAATAACAAAGAAAATTGGCAACTTCAGATGTATGGTTTACTTACATTGTCTTTCACTTTGGGTTATAGAGAAAACTTCATCATATTATGTTAATAATAATGCAGCACAATCAATATAATTTCAAAATTTACTTAGTGGGGTAACTAACGGAAAATAACAGTTTATATTCAAGATTATTTGAGTTATACTTATTATGGAGATTATTTAAGTATTTTTATAGGATATAAGTATTATGACATTATACCTTAATATAAGCCGTAGACATTGACTGACTATTGCTTGCATAATCCCATCCATCATTATTTTATGTCAAGTATTTAGAATACTGAAAATAAATGAATTTACTTGTGATTTGTTACCCCAGTTTCTTTTTTGCTGGATTTTTGGGTCTCCTGCACCATTTTACCTCGCCGGAGGTCATTTTATTACCTATGTTTGTCTGAATTATATAGTATTTTTGTTTTTATCGGAAGCGGCAGTCCGCCATACAGTGCGTGACAGACTAACTAGCGCGTGTGTTGCCCTTTTTAAGCCCCGCCTTCTTTGGTGCCCTTTGCGTCGGGCCATTTTTTGAACGGAATGCGACTTCTATAGCTTCCTTATTCGTAGATCATGATGTAAAAACTTGATATAACTGTTGATTTAAAAGAAAATAAAACTATGTTGATTGTTGATTAAGTATTTTTTTTAATTGAGTGAATTCTTCTGAGAAGTCCTTGGGACGAGTTGCGTGGGAAGACCGGCTACTAATCCAGTCACTGGTCGAAAGTTTCTGCCTGTAAAAGCCCTAAGCTTTAAGTGGGGCAGGAGCTAACCTGATAACTGTGTGAAAGGAAACATAAAACATTCATCACCGAATTCTTCGGCTAAACTCTCATTCAAATGCAGGGGCGAAAGATTGCGTGATACTACTTCAATTAACATATTATTCGGGGTCTTAATTATACAGCTGGTAGTTCGCAAACACCCTGTAATAAATCTCTGAACAGTTGCCCATGTTTACGCCGACATTGAGAACAACTAGCCGTCCGCCCGTGGATACTCCCGCGTAGTTTTTTTTTTGTGGGGTGAAACTAAAAGATGTTTTAATTTAAAAAATAATAATAAGAAGACATACATATAATACACATACAACATCACATATCACACCCCACACACACATATCACACACACACACACACACATATCAACACACATCAAAATGATATTGATATCATGATCATATCATTGTCATTACATATTATTATTGTCATTAATTTATTTATTTTTCTTCTGTGTGGGTGTGTGCGAATTTAACTACTACATACTACTAAGTCTATTGATGCTACGCCGATATTTTCAATTTTTATTGACAAACTTTCGAAGCAACTTAAAAAAAACTTATCAGTTTTAGATCCTCATTAAAAGTTAATAATTGTCTATGTTAGATACCTAACATAATTTAATTCATCAAGGACCCTAAACTTCGGCTTTTTGTTGTGGATTACATTACGCCGGATTTTTCTTTTGTGTGGGCGGGTCGACCTAATTAGAATAGCACATTCTGTATGACAAAGGCTTTAGGTGGAATTTCAGTAGAAATATTTTCTGTAAAATGGTATTTGTTTGAAAATTGTGTCGCTAGCAATATTGCTACGAATTTATCCGCGTAAACCCACAAGTATCATTGTCAGTAAAAAAATATTACTAAGGAAGATACTAGTAAATAGAAAATCTGGAAATAAACTTATTGTTGTTTATTTTTCTCTCAGTATTTTTAGGCATATGGCTGAATAACCTGGCTCACCTATCCCAATGACCACTACCTTCAAAAAAAGAAGACAATCGAGATGGCAATGATCCATTTACAAAACAAAAATACAAATTTATATTCATTCTATTTATTTGAATTAGAAAATCCAGACAATCCGGATTTTGTTGTTTGGTTGAAAAGGTACTCGTAGCAATCAATAAAATTATAATTTTCGTAAAAATAGGCTTGTAATTGCAGCCTGGTTTAAGTTAAAAACCTTAAAAGAATATTGTTAACTTAGTTAAAACAGGGACTTGTCACCACAAAGCGATTTCTTTCACTGTCGCCCCTTCGCTGCGACGTCTTATTAGGGTATAGCGAACTGAGTAGAATACTTAATTCCTGGCAAAGTTTAAAATCGTCCCATTTTACTATTTTATCCGGCTGCAGTGCGGAGAGAGCCTTAAATTCCATCTAATTGTATTATTATACAGAAACTATACCCTAAATGTGTGTCTGTTCGGACCGTATCGAAGTATAAGGCTGAATTTAAACTGAACAATTTTACAGGAGTCAGCAACTTTTTACCATTAACTTTTCGGTAGGTTTGGGCATAAAGCCTTCATTATCGGTGTTATCGTTATACATATGAATTAATTAATCTTTTATGACCGTTAAAACATTACGAAAATTACCTACTTTTAATGTTATTATAGGCTTGCGTTTGCTTTCAATTACACGAATGCCCAAAAAAAGGAGTGTAATGTGTTTAGGGTTCATGTTATGTAAGTATATGTATGTATGTGAGTTTCTTTACTTTTACAACTTATAAATGCCTAAACTGACTTGGATGTAAAGGGTATTGTTATAATCCTTACATCAGCCCGAGTGACACAGGCTATTTTTTTTTGGTAGGGCCATCGTGTTTTTCATTTCTAGATGATTATTTTAGTTATACTTAGTTGTTGAAAAG
Source organism: Carpatolechia fugitivella (assembly GCA_951230895.1). Taxonomy (NCBI): domain Eukaryota; kingdom Metazoa; phylum Arthropoda; class Insecta; order Lepidoptera; family Gelechiidae; genus Carpatolechia; species Carpatolechia fugitivella. Next base: position 8,298,237 of record OX579664.1, read on the forward strand.
TAATGCCGAGGTAGACAGTGGGACACGTTTATCCAAAAGATTCCTATTAAATTTTGTCTTGAAATCACCATGAGTAGGTATGTGGAAGGGTTAACCAGACCATCGCCTATTAATCTTACCAATCGTATACTATTATAAAATATTAATAGACCAAAAAGTGTTGTAATTATAAGGCTAACTGTTATTTGTTTAGAAACAATTGTTTCGTTAAATGCTAATAATATATTTGAATATCTTTTATATAATTCATATATTTTTTATTTTTAAGTATATCGATATAAATCGGTTCGTGTACGTTAGACCTAACGCAGTTCTCAAGCAGTAGAGTTAACTTATCTTAGAGCGGTCTTTACTGCAGTTAGTTACAGGTTTAAGAGAGCAAATTAGAATTCATTCAGTTAATTTTCTTATACTGCAGCGGAGAAACGCCTTAGAGAATTCTCGAGCTTTTTGATAGCTTTTGCTTATAAAGGGTCTTTTAATAGTTATTTGTTCCACAAGGGAAGAAAATACAAAAACCAAAGAGGCTTAGAAGAAGTGCAAAAATCTTTTTCGAAGTAGGTGTTCAAAAAAGGTTTTGAATTATTCTTCCTTTTGTCTTCATAGTAAGAAAGAAGAGTTACTTGTTATCAAAACCCATACTAAAAGTCAACCCATACTCATAATGTGATAAAGGGGGTAAGACGATTTTTTTTTTCAGTGAAAAAGCGATCAAGACCACTCATATTATGTATTATACAAGGTGTAAATAAATTAGCTGACACTGAAATAAAACTGAACAACTTTCCCCAAGAAACATAGGCTGTCGGACGACAAAAATAAGTTGTCCCTTTCATACAAAACCGCGCGGCCAGCTAATCGATTTACTATGGAAAATGCATATTTTTTTCATCCGACAGCCTATGTTTCTTGGAAAAAGTTGTTCAGTTTCATGGGTAGGTTGATCCTTTAAAATAGTGTCAGCTAATTTATTTACACCTTATATATGAGGTCCAGGTACAGATTATTAATACTTTAAAATAAAACAAAACTTCATAGCCCCTGCACTGCACATTTATCAATGTTAATTTAAATTCAACAGTTAGATACGGATTATCTTTAGACGCAGTATTTATTATGAATATTTAAAATTTAATTGAACAAAGATAACGGAGCGTTGTTTTCTTAATCTCTAGACTATGAGTTTGCTAGGATTAAAAATAATTTTAGAGACAAGTTAGTTGGTTCGGTATAGAAAGAGTATTATAGTACTCTGTGGTAGAAAGCTTTTGCCTTCAAGCACGAAGTCTTGATTTCGATACCCAATCTGTAAAATGTAGAGCATGCTATAAAGGTTATTATATATAAAGCTTTAAATGGTGTAACTGGAGTTGTTGTCGATTGTGACCCTTTCCCCGATCCGAGTCATGCATGCTCAATAAATGTTTATTCTATTGATTTTCACACGGGCGCGGGCGCCGCCGGCAGTACTGCACAATGCGTCTTGCAAAGATCCCTTCGGCGGCCTACTGCCGGCAAAGTGGGGTGACTATGGATCTACAAATTACTTGAAACAAATTTTCTAAATGCAATACCTACAATATTTATTGACTAAATGAGTAAAACCCTCTCAGTTACTTAATCCTTGAAACTGAACAACTTTTGGTCCACAATTTTCGAAAATTTTCGATATATAAATTGACTTGGTCATTGCGATGTTGTCAATGATTGTATCAAAAGTATTTTTTTTGAGATTTTAACATATTTACTTTTTAGAAGAAAAGTAATTGCTGTTAGTGTTCAGTCTGCTGTACAACTACCGTCTATTTGACTTTCCGGTATTTTTTTGTGCGGGTACCCTTTCTTCGAGTATCGGCAACTGTTCTATAACGGTTCCGGTAGCTATCCTCGCCACCGGTACCGGCAGCGGAGGCAATTCCTTTTTTTTATTAAACGTCAAAACACCAAGGAAAAGCGCAAAAAAAATTTTTTTTCTAATTAAAATAAATTTATTTAGTTTTAAAATGTACAGTAACAACTCAATTTATGAACCTTAAGGTGGTATACAATCAAAACTGTAACAGCACCTACTTACACGAACTGGACAAACTCCAATAAATTTACACCTTATTTACATATCAACGTTTACTTACATACGTAGCATGGTGTATATAGGTGACGGAAGGAAAGAAAGACGGCTACCAAATCATCATCATCATCATCATAATCTTATTCAGCCCACCACCACCCACTGCTGGGTATAGGCCTCTTCTCGACTGCGCCACTCCTCACGGTCCTGTGCCATCCGCATCCAGCCTGATCCCTGCCAGTTTCAAAACCAAACCAAAATGCATGCTACTAAATGCATGTGATAATATATTTATAAAAACAACCAACCAACCTATAAAAAACATAGAGAAAACAAAATGTACTAGAAAAGCTAACCCATAGTCACCCCACTCGAAACTTTGAGCAATTAATAATAATGCATGCGCAAGCGGCCCCCATCCAACTTCAAACTTTTATTTCGGTGCATTGGTCTAACTAGGACGAATCGGGATTTAGGACTCTATGCTAACTATACACGCTACATTTAATTTTGACTTCAGCGTGATTTTAAAAACTATACTCACAATCGATTAATTTTACGGTGTGTGAAATTAAAATACGCTGATTGGACCAGACGAGTTGCACTAAAAACTTCATAATATAAACCTTGATACTCGTAAATAGCCCTTGTTTTGTAACAGCTAGCTGATTGTCTGCCAAGTTTTAAGATGATGTTAAAACTTAGTTTGTGTAGCTGTGTAACATTTGTTTGTTTTAAAGTTATACATGGTTGGTTGTACACACAAAGTAAGAGCAAACACAGAATCATGAGGCGAGTAACTGCTCCGTAAACTTGACAAGACGTTAATTTAAATTAGAAGAAAAAGCCCGTTCACATTCTTTCCCGAAAGGGGAACCTCGGGTGAAATTATGCACTCCGCTACTACACTCACCATCACATCAAACTTGTAATTGCGACCTTACGATTCGCTCAACTGTCACGCCCTCGAAATGTCCCTAACGAATATTTAATACACCGAAAATCGCTTATAAACAAAAGCTTCAGTGCCGCGGGCGGCGCCCCGCTAAGTTTAATTGCAGGTTTAGTGTCGGCGTTCATTAGGATATGCAGCAGGCGCTTTTTTAACACGATTATGACGTCGCAGGGTCGGCTTTTCGCGAGGGTGCGGTGGAGGAGGGCTGCGTCACGTGCGAGGTCCGCACTCCGCAGCCCCACGCATGCGAGACCGCAGGGCGCCGGCCGCGCACGCGCGCTGCAACCCGCCCGCCCCGCGCCGCGCGCCGCTCCCGTCCCGCGCCTTCAGTCCGCCGCCGGCCGCTGCGCGCCTCGCTCGCCTGTGCCGCCGCCGTCGCCCGCGCCCGAACGCGCGCCGCGAGTGTTCTTCGAGTGATGACGACTTGTGACTAGTGCCATGCTCGTGCTGCGCTGTGCCCTGTTAGCGGCGCTCCTGGCCACCGCCACCGCTGCTTGGCAGGAGAACGTACGCCCGAAAGTCTTCGCACAATTAGGTAAGTACCAAAACGTGTCTCCGCTACTGAATTCGGTGCAATGATCGCCCTAGTAGCTCAGGGACACTCATATTAGGACAGAAATTCGAAGTTCACTGCCACAACGCTCCAAATACCCCATGTTTGTGTTGTTTTGTTTGACGACAACGCACAAACAAACACTCCCTTCAAAAGTTCCCGAGTTCGTGTCAAAGTATCATGGGAGACTTCAAAAGAAAATGTAAACATATCCCCGGTTAATAAGGATCATTAAGAGGTTAAGTGGATTCTAGCAAGAAAATGTTACGGAGAAGATAAGAAACATTTTATTGAATAAACGAAATGCTACGATAGCAAAAGCTCTTCGCGTAGATAAATTTAGAAAGTTCAAATAAGTAAGTTTGAAATGGTAAAGTCGGTAAGAAGTTGAGATATTGATTGGTTTCCAGTTTCATCTATATTCTGCGATATGTTTACTTTTGATCGGGGTTGGAAATAAGTCGGAAAAGATCGGTAGCTATCTTAGGGTAAAGTTACAAAGTTAATTAGAGAAGTATGTTTACTTAATTTCCAATTGAAATATCTCTGTGAGTACCGAATGAAGATTTCTAAACTAGAAAAAGCTTTTGGGTAATCTAATGAGCTTGATATTATAAAGAATTAGATAGTATAAATTAAGTAAGTAGCTTTTTTAAATAAAGTAGAAAAAAGTCAAACTTGGTATAAATTAACAAAGAGAATACAATCATCCTACAAAATGGGAGGCAAAGAATGGAGGCTAACCGGCAACAGAAATTAAATAGTCAAAAATTTGAACCGCGCGGAAAATGAAATAAACATAAATAGCGGTAGGAGTGCGCCTTGCGGTACGGCGCCATAACGAGCCGGAGTCACGCGACAGCTCGTCCTGCAGGAATAAAGCCAGAGTGCACAACTGTGCCGCCATTGTTTTATTGTGGAGCCTGCAATGCGGGGGACAGCCACGTGGCCCTCATTAGTGCAACACAAAGCGAAGCAGTTTGTTCTGCGTTTTGCAATGTTACGCTCGGATTACCGATCCACGCGATGTTTAACGTAGCGGGCGGAACTTTGTCGATAGCAATGCGAGCTTCAGACAATGTTATCTCCGTCCGCAACTCACTTGCTTAGATGAATACTAAACTAATTCGGCGTTGCTATGGAGATGTTTTGCGAAATTAAGTTTTGAGCAGCAAAGCAACTCACTAATGGAGTAGCTGATATACTTAGTTTAAAGTAGTTGGCGCACTAAGGAAGACTCAATTTAATGCAGTTTACCGTCAAGCTTGGAAGTTGCGAATAACGCGAATTGATTAATGACTACCCGCAATTAGAGGAGCTGAACTGACGTCACTCGAGACGTGAATGTCGGACGTATCCTGCCATTCCTGTTACATCCGGCCATTGTGTCGGTCTTATTGCATGTGAATTGAGTGTCCTCGTAACGTTCAATGATAATGAACTCATTTACACACCATAACAATGAACTGTTTAGAAGAGTTATTTAATGAATATTAGTATCCGTTGATAGTTTAACTTTAATAAGATAAACAAGACCTTAGTCGATAAATAAGATAGGCATATAAAGAGAAATACCTATATTATATACCTACTTATTTCGATATAGACTATGTAAATTAATGTAGATTAATCAATAAGCTCTAAGTAAACAGACTAACTTGACGAGCAAGTCAATTAGACTGCAATAGTTGTGTTTGATGTAGAGACACTCGTCGAGCTAACAGTCAATACAAGTAATGCGACCCGTCGATTGATACCAGAAGGGCAGTGGTCACATAGTCCGGTTGAATAGGATCATTGCTCCATTAGATAGACCAGGTTCCTGCTATAGATATTTTTATAAAAACCCGAATAGATACAAGAACATAAAGTTATCGAAGACACTGAAAATAGTCTTCTTAGTCAAATAAAAATTGGTTAAAGATGAAGGGTCAGTTACCTTTAAGTATAGATAAGGCTGGAGTATTTTTCGAACATGAACGAACATAGAGCTAACAATCTCCGATAAAATTCTCGAAGTCGTTTCGAAGTGGCCCAGTCCAGTTATCGTGGCAGTTGTATCTTAGAGTTTACGATATTACTCGCCTATAACAGTATCGTATGAACATGCCTTAGAAGATAAGTGGTTACAATCTAACTAACCTAATTTGCGGGTAATGTTACTGCTCTCGACATCCGTCGGCAACCGATATCATTACTCAAAAGTATGCCACCAGAAAATGGGTGCAATTTGTGCAAAGTGCATGCAGAATTTAGAAGATATACAGATCAACAGGCAATTCAACCATTAACAATTTCACTTTAGAAATCGGTGCAGAACTTGCCTGACATTTTCTTTGCGAGCTAGTGAGAAACCCACGCCTGTTCACATCGACTTGTTTGTAACATTAACAAAGCTTTCTAAACCATGTCTCCAGTAAAAATGTTTCCATAAATTGTTATAGGGTAAGGGATAGTGATTCAATGTTCGTCCTAAACTGGTCGGCGCTATAATAAATCTAACTACGCCTTTATGAATGCAGAACAATACTGTAATGTGCTCCTATATAGTATCCCGAACAAAACATTTATTATTATAGCATCCTGAGTCGTGTACCAGTTCAAGTTAATACTTAGACCGGTTTCGTTAAGTGTAGGCAGCGTGCTGCAACTTGCAAGTACTCAAACGTTGAATATCGAACTAGTTGCAGAATCAGCTTTCTCTGACTCAGTCGATGACTCATAGGCAATTCAGATTAAGAAAGGTCAGGCATTATAAACCCTTGGTAATCACCGTTCTATCTAAAACAAAAAAACGAGCTGCATGTCGGTAAAATTCATTGCTACAACTGCAATAAATCTATTTCTTATGAGAGGGGGAATTTCAAAATATGTATAATGATTATCACAAACCCTCAAGATTACCAATATAAAATCCTAAAAATGTAAACCCTCTTTATAAAAAACGAAATTTATGGACTGCTTGGGTTTAAACAGGTGCCAGAATCTACGTACAATTCTTCACTGTTTATGGTGTTGCATTATGGGTTCCGTCCGACACCCTCTTTTTATACTTTAACTGTTGGGATTATAGAACGTTTAAGTGGGCCCATAAAACGAGTTCACTACCTGAAGAAGAAATAAATTACTTAACAGGATAATGCTTTTATATCCGGGTATGTTGTGTACGTGTCGCGTTATGCCTTATGGGTATTTATTGGGTCATTCATCAGCAGCCAATACTCGAGGGAGCGGCGGTTATGTGGCGAGGGTGCATAATGCTGCTGTGACGCGATGCTGTTTATGATTCGACCGTGTCCCACCAATTTATTAACTTTTCCAACATACCGTAGAGCGAACTCATCTCGATCGCCGCCGTTAAAGATAATGAGTTTTGGTGCTGCATTTGATGCCAGATTTTATATTCCATTTACTACACACAACGGCTCTTCTAATACAGGAGTCAAAAATGCTCTTTTCGTTTGATTTACAACAACTGAATGGCTGCTAGCTTTTATAGGGATTCAGATCAATCACCCCGACCGCTATGTTGCTCAACAAGCAGACAGACGCAGACAAAGTCCCTAATAAAAATTGTACCCGCAACGATAACCGCTAATCAAAAAAGGACAAAAGTTCAAACATTCATCGACGACAACACAATCGCTATTAGAGGCGAGAGGAATGCGGTCGGGGGGCGAAACAAAAATGTGCTTAACGGTATCGCGATATGGTGAGTAATAGGTTGAGCAGCATCTTCTTGAGATTGAGGCTGGGAATTGGATCTTATGGGAGGAGGGTTAAGGTGTCGTTTGGAGTGCGGGATATTCTGAATGGAAGCAAGTAGCTGAGCACGCACGTGCGTGAGACGCCGCCGCGGTGGCGGGGGCGGGGGTGCGACTGGCGCCTGGCGGGAGAGGGACAACTTTATGACGACGCGATATATTGTCTTCGCCCAATGTGGGATATACGGTTTCTTTTGTTTTATTTTTTTGGACACGCCGATTAATTTCTTTTAGTGGGCTGTTTGGGGTCGCTGCCGTTTCAGCTTACGCAATCAAATTTCCTTCTGTTTTGTGGATTTAAATTGAAGTGCTTTCGCGTCGCGATGCAAACATTTCGACCGAAATAGTATAGTGTTCCATAAATAAGGACCGTTACCCCCATGTGCACGATATTTGTTTATGATGCATTTCCTCTGCGAGGGTTTACAAGAATTTCCGTCGTAATCTTTTTGCCATTAGTTTCAGAATTAACATTGAATTTAAATAAAATTATTGTTTTAATAATATTTTTAATTTATTACTATTAATGAACATTTGCCCTACCAAATGTAAATAATCATTGAACAAGGAAAGAATGGCTTGCCAATCAACCAGATGTTCTATTCAAATTAAAACGGGAAGGATCGGAATCAAAGAAATATGGTGGATGAATGGCGAACCCTTGCTGACGGGGGCAACGCAAACATTGGTTTTGTAATAAAAATATTTGTCCAAATCCTCGACGAAGGAAATACCGTTTTTTGCCAAGAGCGCACACTCGCCAGCTATTGTCATACAGTTTTTAAACTGTTTAAACCGGGATTAAAACGGAGCTAATCATGACAGGGGGATTCAGTGTTCAATCGTTACTGTGTTTTTGTGTGCGAATGCTATTGTGAGAGAAATTGTAGTTCGGTTAGGTAGTTTTGTTTGGAACTGAAAACCGATTTTAATATTGCGTTGGGTGGGGTGTACCTAGTTTAAAAAAAATACTAGGTTAGAGTATTCTGGTATGTAAAATAAGAATGAGTAGGTACCTAGATGTAACAGTAACAAGACACTAATATTGTAGTTTGTTTCCTTATTGGTTATCAATACTAATATAAATCGTATTGTTCATCAACAGCTCAAATGCATCCCCATCGAGGGGTCGAGCCTACCCTAAATTAGGGCGACTAATATAAATAAATGAAAAAAAAAAGGTGTTCAATGAGTTTGCAGTGCAGTACATTCCGAAAAAATACTAATATACCGAAATGTAGATGTATTGTTTATACATCATGCTCATTCCCAGTTTCTGTTGTTACTAGATAAGCGAAAGTATCGTAAAACAAACGCGCTTACAGTTTTGCGCAACAATCCCTTCCTCCTGTAATATATCTGGCATCCTCATTTGTGTGTCGTTTTACCCCGACTCACCCCTTCGTTTGAAAAGGCGCCCGATGAATGGGCAAAGTCAATGGGACGTAAGAAATGGGCCAGTGACGTGCCGAGTGAAACTGTAGTCTGAGCCTTCGTCCAGACTAATGAGAGCCCTCAGTAACTGCTTCCTGGATGCACATTGCAAGTGGAAATGAGAACGACCCCATTTTTCTAATATAAAAGCCTGAAGCATTATATCTTCCTCATAAATATTTCATTAGAGAGCCGTTGCATCGAATAGTTAAAAACCTTACATACCTAGCATGCAAGTAAGTTTCGAATCAGAGTCGAGTAATGTTTGATTTACCAATTTTTTGAGTCAGAAATCAGTATCATAAATTAGTCTAATAAAAGGCACGATATACCTATATTACTATAATACTTTCTAGAAAATAAAACTTATCTAAAAGTAATATTAATAACCACCTGACAAAACTTCGTTGGTTTCGAGTGGCCTGTACCTATTTATCTCCGTTGCTAGATGTACCTATAACCTAAAAGCATAAGCATATTAATGTTAAAAAACACCACAAGCATTCATAATGATTTCGTATACTCTGAAAATGTCTTGAGAATTTTCACTTAGCTTTTTTAGATGCCGAGACTGTCTTGCAAGGTTCTCATTAGGGTGGCTGTGTAGCTGAGCACGTTAATGAGGCAGGTGGTCACACAATGCACCAGTAACAATGACTACCCTAGGGTTGCGAGGTTGCAGGGTAGCGGGGTTGCGAGGAACCCAGCTACCTAAGCGTAACTAGGACTTACATTTAAATTGGTGGTGCGATAAGTGAATTGGTTTGATGAATTTTGATGGGGTGGAAAGTAAAAACTTACATACTCGAATTCATGTTTTGTATTATGGAACGTTATGTTACGTGAATTTTGAACGCGGAAACTGTTCATGTTTTGACTACATTCTGTTATTAATACTTCGTGGAACGTACGTTTTAAAATATATTTTAATTTTAAGATCTGTGATAGGCTACCGATTTCCGGTAGGTACAATAATTGATTTTCATCTTTGTGTACTTACAAAACGCAAATTGGACGCATGCAATAATTCAGACGCAAACGCTTGCGTGAGGTTATAAAAATACGTGTTTTCAAATTACGCAAAACCTCTCGGGTGGTAGGTCAGCCCGTGAAACTGAACAACTTTTGTTGCACAACTTTTTATAATTAGCATACAAAAGTTTTGAACTTTCATACAAAACGACTCAATCAGCTGATAAGTTTCTATTAAAAGTTGTTCAGTTTCATGAGCTGGGCCACCACCATTTGTGAAGTTTTGCATTATTTACGTTGTTATTTTACGTTGTATGTGTGCAGTCTCAAACATAGCTAAAATGTGCAGTATTAACCACACAGTTTCCGCACATGTTATATTTCAGGCGATGAAAATGTCCCCGCCGGAGAAGCCATAAGTGGCGAGTTAAAAATACCCTTCCACACTTGAACTTGACTCGGGGTTAACAACCGAACCGCGATAATTAAATGTGGTTGAACTCAACTCTATAGCTTGCGGTTCAATTATGTTAAAAAAATCTTATTATTCTAATGTAAAAAATTTATTAAAGATGTGTGAAGAACGAGTCAGTCAAAAAGCTTCTCCTAACACCATGTTACACATAATACCCATAAACACTTCATCAACAGTTCATATACGTCCCCATCGAGGGGTTCGTGACTGTATTAGGGTGAAGCCTTAGGGCGTTTGCGCACTCATCCGTATCCGATTCTTATCCAGTCCGTTTTTGATCCGTAAAAAAAACGGACGGTAAATTCACGTCTAGCATTTGCGCACTCATCCGTATCCGATCCGGTTTTCATTCGTATTTGAGACGATATTGCGTGATATTGTCGTAGTGACGTGCCGATTCGAGCTGACTGACTGAGCTGTTCTCAACCATAATGTTATAGAAGCAAGAAGCGTTCAAGGTCAAAGTGTTAATACTTTACCACTGACTGATGAGCAGTTGACTGTACTCGAGTATAGATTTCGGGTACTTATAGAATTCGAATACTAGGTTGATCTTTTTTAATTATATCTACTTTATGTAATGTAGATCCCGCAATAAAATCGCTCACGTTACTCGTATAGTTCGTTTCACGTAAATAGAATCCTGGAGTCTCGAGTGTGCGCATTCGATTATTTTTGTAACGAGAGTACCAAAATACTTGTTTATCTAAAAATAGTCAATTTGGCACATCACTAGCAGCGCTAGCTTTCCCCTCCCCGTACCTCACTCTTTATCCGTAAAAAAATCGTGTAGTGCGCAAGCGTACGTACAATTTGTATGGCGGCCACTTCGACTCGGTTTTGATCCGAAAAAAACCGATCCGGAGTGAGAATTTACGGATCGAAAACGAACTGGATACGTATGGGTGCGTAAGCGTCCATACAATTACTAGGATGGCTAAACCGGATCAGAAACGGATAAGAATCGAATGAGAATCGGATACGGATGAGTGCGCAAACGCCCTTAGTTGACCACGCTGGCCTAGTGCGGGTTGGTCGACTTCACACGCAACCCAACCGCTCTTAAACCCTTGAGGGACTAGAATTGAGCAACTCAGTAGTATATAGCTGAAGATAGTCATGAATGAAATAAAGTCTTACTTGACTCAAAACTACGCGTAAGTCATCGAGGATAATATCAGAATATAAAGTCGGTGACTGTAGGCTTAACTCGGACTTAGACTAAATAACTTATCTAAAGGATTTCCGCTTTTGTAAATTGTAGATAACATCTGTCCTAAAATAGATATGAATAAGAAGTTCAACTCCATACATGGCTGATCAAGCCGGCCCGTGTTCTAGACCATCTGGAACTTATTTCAACCTGAAATCGGCTTTATTGTAGGTATGATACAGTTGCATTTGGTTTTCAAAGTTACTGGTGAAGACCACAACACGTCAGCTCTCATTTAAGTAACACGGTTAAAATGATAATAAAACCTTTGAAAATTAAGCTTAGCCGGTTTGAAAGCTGGAACATGTATTTTATAACAGATTATGTTTATTACTTTCATAAATAAAACATTAAATTACGAGTATAGCTGAGAATTAACGTAAAACTTAAAACCTACACGAGAGTATTATGTTTTATGAGAAAATGAAAATCAAGAGCCCATATTGTTTCACAAGTTAAATATTGCGAAATTATTAACTTAATATATTCTGATTTTGTGGCTTAAGATATTTCTTTTCTCAAAAAAGAATGCAACAGTCGCTTAAAAGATAAATACTTTTATATTTGCAAAGGTATACTAATTCGTAATATTTATGTATGTGTAAGTAAATCAATTGTATGATATTTATTAATGTAGCAGTTTAAATTGAACGCTGTTTTTAGCGGCACTACCCTCAACCTGCTCTTAACCACCAAAGCTTAGCTGGTAGAAAATGCTCTATAGAATTAAGTTCACCTTTATGTACATTCTTTTTTGGTGGTAATAAAGTAAATATCAATCAATGAATAAAAGTATTGAAATAGATAACAGTATTGAAAATATGCGTGTCCAAACGTTAAGTAAACAAAAAAGGATACGCGACACATGATACGACGTGTTAGCAAAATAACGCAAAAACCCTCGTGTGGTATGAAACTGAACAACTTCTGTTTCTAAAGTTCCAAAAATCTAAAAATAAAAACTTTTCGTACAAACTGATCAGCTAAATGAGTCAATTTCTACAAAACTTAATTATTTTTTTAACGTAAAAGTTGTGGAACAAAAGTTGTTCAGTTTCATAGGCTGACCGCACGAGAGGTTTTGTGTTATTTTGCTAACACATTGTGTACAGATCTACTAATTTTTAAAAGAATTTTTAAAAAATACATAAAATACATTTTTTATTTTTAAAAGTTGGGAATCAAAAGTATTTTTTGGGCTCAACTGTGAGTCTTGGTCTGCTATTATTATGACCTTTAATTTACTGGTAAAAAATATGCCCGCGGCTACGCTCGCGTTATGCAAGATTTTCCCGTGGGAATAAAACTTTTCCGTGTTTTCTATGTGTAGCGTGAAGGCGGAACAAACTTCCTAACATCTAAATATATTTTCACTGATAAAATAAGCATAATTAATTTCAATATCGGTTCTTTCCCCTATTACCTATCATTATTATCTGCCCATTCTAACAACTGCTCAGCACACTGGCAGTTCGACAGTCATATCCATGCAATTTTATTCGCATAGTGATCTTATTTCTGAAAACCCGATATTGAATCCCTTCCAATATACGACCCCGACTTAAACGCCCTAATTCAGAGTAGGCTTGAACCTCTCGGTGAGGAGTGGGGACGAGTCGAGACGAGAGACGAAAGGAAACGCAAAAGATGCAACGACTGTGGAGTTTCTTCGGTGAACTCTTCTCCACAGATTCCGCCATTGTGTTAGTGAACTCACCCAAATAAATGTAATGACGGATCTAAGTGATGTAATAACATCCGTAATAACATCATGGAAATAAATATTTTTTTATTTGATTTGATTTGAGTATGAGCTGTTGATAATGACGCGACCCCGACAAGTCAAAATTTATCTCGTGCATGAGTATAGATTTGCCTTGTTACATAATCCTGTACAACTATCGAACGAGATCTCAACTGCACTGCCTAAAGTAAAGTGGCGAACTTCGTAACCTTGGCTTCGTTGATCAGTCAAGTGAGACAGGTTGGGCGATAACTTACAAACTACTCAACTAATTACAGGCACAGGCATCTGAAACACGACACAATATATTATACTAAGTATATGATATTATAATACGATGAATTTGATAATTTAAAAGGATATTTAATATACTCGCTTCGATGCTCTTACGGTGAAGGAACACATCGTGATAAAACCTACACAGGAGGTGAAGAAATTCAAAGGTTGTGTATAAAGTCGACCAACCCGCACTGGGCCAGCGTGGTCGACTAAGGCCTAATCGCCCTACTCCAGGGTAGGCTCGAGCTCCTCGGTGGGGACGTATATGAGCTGTTGATGAAAAGGTTATTTAATACTAGCGCCCTGCCCGCAATTTCGCTTGTGTTATCAAAGTTTTATCTCCAAGATGTTTTTTTTTACCACAAAAAAAATATATCAATATGAAACATGCACCATTTGTTATGCTAAACCTCCAGCAATGCTATTTTAAATACCGCATCCATTTTCGTGGAGTAGCTTACGCGTGATGATGTGTGAACCAACATACATAATTACCTACATACAGACAGACAAAAATCTAAAAATAATAAAATTGTTTTGGCTTCTATTGCTCTTAGAAAGTCACCACATATAATTTTTTTCTCAAATACCTTCTATGTAGACATCGACCATACATAGACATATGTTACGAATATTTATATTAATTTCCTCGTGTATAGCATAAAGTTACCTGTATGATACATTATGATGGCGGCTATTGATTTTTCTATATTTGGGCGGCAAACGTCTCGACAGTGAGAATCGCAAAATTTTTGAGTAAAAGAATTCTGTAGGTCCGGCGAAAATTGCCAGTAAAAATTATTACTTCTTAGTGCATACACAATAACGTGATATTTTATTTTTGGTAATACACGTAAGTGATATAATACTCTGGTGATTATTTTTTTCCTGTAAATTACACTAGTTCTTTTCAGCAATTACGTAGATTATAATGTTTATCTTTGACCTTTGTTAAATAGGACATTCGTACGAATCCTCAGAGGAATAAAAGACGATCGCTTCGCCGTCGAGGCGACGCGCGTCAGAATCTTTGTACGAATCATATTAATTAAGGTATTTTCCGAAGTAGAAATACATAGATTGTCAAAACATCAATGTTATGTATGAAATAAGGGCAGAATAATGCAATACGTCGGTAACCGGTATCAGTACAAGGTCAACCGATACGGTTTTGCAAAATATCGGTAGGTAAATATTTGAAACTTTTTCTAACCTCGCCTAATATCGTGACCGTATCCCGCGGAGCTTCTCATTTCCCGATCACAGCACACAATAAAGGAAAACGTGAAAAGGCCATAAGGATACGGAGGGAGACATTGTTTGACACTACGCAACCCTCTAGGCAAAATTCTTTCGTGATTTTAGGGAAATTCTTTTCAAGGATAAATATTACGTATCGATGCTAATATTATTTGCGAAATTGTGATTATTCTGCTAAAACACCCAAGGACAGACGTAAGTTACTTTTTACCGCGGTAAAAAATATTCTCACGGGAGACATGTTCGTAGTCGCGGGTGGATGGAGAGATTTGTATTTTTTTAATAACTTTGAACAGGGTATGCATTGACGCACATCGTAAAAAAACTTAAAACGAGCTTCTTTCAAGTTAGTTTACGTCTTAGAAAAGACGTTAAAATACGAATAGCTTGAATGAAAAATAATGTTATTAGCATTTAGTATAATAAATCCGTGTTTCAAAGCAGTATTGTATAAAACATTCAGTGGAGATGTCGGCGGCTAGATCGATCGCGTTCTTTCACAAATAATTGATGCAATCCGATCCCGGGCTAAAATAGAGCTGTGAGAAAAACTTCGTTAAGCTCACGATGTATTTTCAGTATTGGGTTCCGTAGTTTGAAGACGAGCAGAATATGGGAGGGGTGGTTGGATTTTCTGTAATATTTTTCACGAATAACCCGGCACTGCATTATCGAGGTATTGAGATGTTTAGTTGGGCGTCTAGAAAAGGGATGCTTTTGTTTTTCCTCTTATAAATGGTTGTGAATTTCGCTAAATCCATATAATTATCTTAGATACGCGGACTAAGCGCTTAACTGAAATATGAAAACATATTTTGAAATAAACACATAAATATAAAATAATGATGTTTTATGACAAATAAATGTTGCTTATTCTATATTACACGAAGAACTGAAAGATAGTCGTCAAAAACGTCGTCGTCGTTTAATAATAAAGCACCTTTCCCGCGGTATCTCTAAAAAGTAAGCCAGGCACTGGATTTAGTATTGGTTTATTTATATTTATCGAGTGTCGGTGGTAGGGACGGACGCGTTCGGTCAAGTCAAGCGAACGGATCGAGAAGCCGACGTGGCAGCATGTTTTAAAGTTCTAGAGCAGAAAGTAGAAACTAGTAATCTAGATGCGAGGCTAAAGGTTTTTAAAGAAACATCGGGAGATGCGAGCTTGGGGAATATTTAGGTCAATGCGAAACTACGGAGTCGAGATTTTTAATTCATAAAGAGAATGGATACGATACTAACCAACTTGGAAGCAGAACTCAGTATAAGAGAGAATAGATTACTTTTTATAGAGCAAGGAAAATTACGCTTATATTTTTAATTAAATTCTAATTTTAAAGTACAAATAAATTGCCTAGGAAAAATTTGAAAATCATCACGATTCATAATAAAAGATAGAAGCGTGAGAAATTATTGTTGTCTTAGTGTATTTTTAGATCCATTATGAAATTATTTTTACATACGGGCTCTACCTAGTTGTCACATGGATTTTGAAAAGTACGTAACGTAACCTACGTTTACGTTTAGAGAAAGTGCCGACTAAAAAAGATCAAAACTTTTATACAACGAAAATAAACAACATTCCTCGCAACGCAACATTCCATTTTCTTGCCGGAAGCCATCACAATTCACATCCCGTTATACACTTACGATGGTAATTTTATAAAGAATATGAAATTGGAGGTGTCTATAGTAATAATATAAGGGGTATCAAATCTCGGCCCGATATATGCGACAGTAAAAGGCGGCCGATAAACTGGTTGCCTGGGGTTACCCGGGTCCCGTTATGTAGGTACCTATCAATGTGATATTTTATGTGCTTAATAATTAATGAGCCTATAACGTCAATGTACAAAGTTAATGTGCTTAAAAAGGAAGCTTTTATATGAATAATGGTGTTTGCTTGACTTAGCTTGCTCATTTCCTCCTTGACATTGGATAAGTTTGGAGTTCTAGTCACTAACTTGCAATCGTCGTTTTCGTATCTAGCTACTTATCTTACCGCATTTTTTGTTCTTTTTGGCTCGATAACTTCCGCCGAAGCCCAACAGCAACGTGTTGGGTTTTGATAAGAAACGTATAATTTGGTTCTGTAAATAAGTGTTAAATTGATTTCGTATAGGCTTATTTATAGATTTTAGAGATTTATAAACTTTAGAGTAAAAAGCGAGCGAATAACCTAAATAACCAAGTAACGCTAACTTCCAATATGAAACTGAATTACGTAGTTTTTAAGGCTTCGTTTTTCATTTGAGATGTTTTCAATTTTTTAATAAAATGTTACTTAATGTTTAAGTGACGTGACAAAGAACTTATTCAATTTAATTTGAAAGACAAGACTTCTTATGAAAGATGTTACTAAAGTTCTTTTACTTTTATTGTGGAAGTTTCTTTTAATTACACGACATAAATAAAACAGCAAGCTATTAAACAGGAGCTATTTTTTATCAAACGATTTTCTTTTTAATACTTTTAGTGAGTGTTGTGCCCGTTAAACAAATAAATAAATGTTAAAATGTATGTAATTAGATAAACACATCAACATCAACGGCCCGTTACAGTCCACTGCTGGACTATGAGCCTCCTTCACTTAAGTGTTTGGTTTTGCCATAATCTCCACGCTTGGCAGGCGGGTTGGAGATCGCAGATTAAAAGGTTACTGTATCAGAGAGCGCTGCTGCCCGTTCCCTGTTCAATGTGTAGTCCCTAAGTCGCCTCCTACGACACCCACGGGAAGAGTAGGGGTTGGTGACAAATGTATTCTACTCTGCCGTCACCACACGGAACAGATAAACACAGTAATTTCTAAATATAAAAAAAAAACTTAAGAAAAAGTCAAGAATTTTTTTTTCATAATATAAATGTGTAATATCTTATTAAAGATTTCATAAACTCAGGCTTTAAGTACCTAAAAAATGAGTAAAGTTTCCCATCTACAAAAATTAAAGTATATTTTTCGCCGTAATCCGTGGGACGCCATGGGTAAGTGCTTACAGTAAGTGTACATGGGTGTAAGTAAACATGGGTAAGTGGGTAAGACTTAACAGCTCCGATATTTTCCAAAGGTCGTCCTGTAAAAGCAAATGGAAGTACGTATTTTGTACTAATACGAAGAACGGGTAAAGCCACCGAAGTTGGCCTAGTCTTTTGGAAAAGTCAGAGGTATTCGACTGCTTCAAAAACTCAGACTCGGAGCGGAACAAGCAAGAAGCAAACTATGAAAGTATGCCTACAAGAACAAAAAATTAGTAAAACGGTTAAATTTAGTAGCAAATGTAGATTCCCCGTTGTTATACTGCGATACGAGTTATGATGTGGTATTTTTATGACGCCTGTCATACGTAATTGGGTAGAGTGGATATCCCCCGGGCGCTAGAGTTTAGGAAAACTCGTCAAAGCGATTATAGCCTTTGTTGCTTCGGTGAAGGCTTCGGTAATAAAAATATAGGCTCATAACTCCTTAATGGTGTTACTGTAAACCTTTTAGAACATTATTGTTGTTTTTTTTTATTCATAATTGTCATAATCAACAAATAATGATGACACCTTGAAAATTAATGTTAGGTTTTATGTAATTATTAAGATTGACGATCATAGCTTAGCCAAACAATAATCAGGACATGTATCGTTCGTTTTCTGACAGAAATTTAGGTATGTGACCTTTTGATTTTGGGTGGTGATATAGCTATAAGTGTTTACGTGTTTTTAAAATTAAGTTAATTAACTGTTTTTTTTTGCCTAACTGTACACGTCTTCCTATTCTTACTTCCTCTGTTGTTATTCCTCTGTGTGCAATAAAGTATGTATTCATACATTATTATTCTTTTAGTTTTAAATAGTCGTCATTCAGAATGGTTGGCAAAAGTTAGTATCAAATACTTAATATTAAATCAACATGAAACAAAATAAAAACAGCGCCGCCTTTCAAAACTCAACAAATTCATAATAAAAGTTTTCATTTCGTTAACAACATTGATCAATTAATACCCACTTGGACCACTTAAAAATAACCTCTAGACCACCTTTGAAATTCAATCGTAGGGTTATTGAAATATAGTTTAGACTTGTTTGAATATTTGAATGTAAGAGAAGCGAAGTGGGGTCAAAACGTTGATAAAAAACCGCTGGCAGCTGTTAGGCACATGGCGACAGTACAAAAAGCTTTCTCCCTTTTCGTTCTGATAGGCAGTTAAAAAACCACGAATATTCCCAGCGTTCGGTTGGTTTGCTCGAATTTTCTCTATTTGCATATCAAAATCAAAATATCTTTATTCATGGTAGGATTTTTCAAACCACTTTATGACTTTAAAGTCGGGCAGATCCGCAAACAAAGCGTCGTCATTTTGTAAAGCGAAATTTCTCGAAATCCTATATTTTACCAACATAAAACATGTGGGACTAAAATTATTATTATTATTATATTAAGGACGGGCAGCATATTTTGCTGATAGGTCCTACAGTGTTGGTTATTAATTATTATTGTTTGTTTTTTCAATTTAAATTAAATTATAATGAGTAAGATTAACACGCGCACTGTTAACCAAAATTTTATGCAATTACTTGTATAAATTGGTCCGTTTATGGTCCGTTTTAACTAGTGCCCCACTAGGGTGGCGCTTTAGGGTGACAAAGTCGACCAATTTGTGACTATATTTTAATAATCATATTATTAAGCAGCCTTTATTCAGGCTAGGCTCGAGCCCCTCGGTGGGGACGTAAACGTTGCTGGTAGTAAATCATGTTTTTCTATTGTCATAAACAAATATAAAAACAAACATACGTTGTTAATTATTCAGTCATACATTATATCTATTGACCTGGGCACTAATTTGTCTAGACAAAGTAAATAAGGTAAAAAAATAAACATTACGATGGACAGACACGCTAGCCAGCTCAGACTAGATTCCAGACGAGATAATTTGGTAGTGATTAGTTTCGAGGTATTTTTGTATACGATACTAATATTTCTTGTGTACTGTGGAATGGAAACCACGTTTATCTGAAAATAATACTTTTATTTGCTCAAATAGGGGAAGATGTAGCTTCAATAACAACTCGTTACTAATAATTATTACTATCATGATGCTTATAAATGAAAACTGTCCGTACTCCGTACCTACACTACGGCAGTAAGGGCAACTCTCTGTCAAAATCCCCGGCAGAGACCGTATGAAGTTTATTTGCTGAGAAAAAATAAAAAAATTATGCAGCCAGCATCAAATTATATGGCCAACACCTAGGCCAACACGCGAACCATAGAGGCCCGATGCTGCAGTACACTATAGGTATACTCAGAGGAACAAAAGACGATCGTAGCGCGAGGCGACGCGCGTCAGAAATCTTTGATAGGTATACATAAATTCACGTCTTCTAAGACAAATACATTTGTCACCAACCCCTACTCTCCCCGTGGGTGTCGTAAGAGGCGACTTAGGGACTACACATTGAACAGGGAATGGGCAGCAGCGCTCTCTGATACAGTAACCTTTTAATCTGCGATCTCCAACCCGCCTGCCAAGCGTGGAGATTATGGCAAAACCGTCCACTTTAGGGGAGGAGGCTTATAGTCCAGCAGTCGACTGTAACGGGCCGTTGATTTGATTTGAGATCAAAATGATGTTTACTGAAACGGAATTACCCACTATTTTATTACCTATTTAGTACGTACGCAGTCTCTACAAAATCTCTACATTGTTTTGATTTATAATTTTTAACCTCCGTGACTTGTTTCCAAACATTTTACCATTATTGAATGCTTTTTTTTAAATGAAAATAAGCCTGTAGCCTGTAATGTAGATATTGTGTAGTAATAAAAGACTATGCCTCATACACGCCAGATGTTCAATGAGACTAGTTTTTTAGTTTTTTCCCATGGCGGTGGCGTGCATTCTGTATCAAGTCCATCAACAATGGTGTCGATTCGGCATACGCCCAACTAAACTAAACTTAGTCCCGTCACTTTCTATAATTTTTTATTGAAAAGGGACCGAAGATCATCGGTTTTGTTTTTGTCTATGACTTCACGACTAACTGTAAATTTTAGTGGCTTTTATTCGTCATGGTGTTAGGTAGGCACTAAAACAAGACTAAATTTGACAGTTAGTCGTGGAGTCAAAGACAAAAACCAAACCGATGATCTTTGGTCCCTTTTCAATTAAAAATGATAGAAAGTGACAGGACCAATTTTAGTTTAGTTTAGTTGGGCGTATGCCGAATCGACACCAATAACGCGCAAGATAATAATGTAGTAGGTACACGTATTCTGTTGAACCTAATTAGTTCTTTACAACTAATAACTTCTACACTACAGCTTTATGAGGCGCCATTAATTTTATTAAATATAAAATAAACTTTAATCACCATGATAATGTTTTAAAACGTTCCTATTTTTTTCTGTCGTGGTTCCTGAGGCGCGAGCGCAATTTTGATTTAAGGGGGTACCCTATGTGAACACTGGCGCCACTTAGATAAAATATCATAACTTAGTGAAAACACAAAATATCAAAAATCTGAACGATCAAATTGTTTCATAAGTCTTGTTGTATTTTTAGAATTGATAAAGCCAGTTATCTATTATTAATTGTAGTTAGCGAAAGTGCTAATAAAGGCAGTTTTTAGCACTTTTGCTATCTCTTACTACACCGTATCAGATTTTATAAAATTAGATATTTCAAAAAATACTAAAATACCTTTTTTTTTTTTTTATTATCCAATAACAAGCATATACATCTTCACTTAGTCTATGTAGCCGCCACTTAAGATAGTCCACTTATGTGTGGTGGCGAGTCGCATATAAAGTAATAACAATTTTGATAGGCAAAAGAGTAAAAATGAAATGAAATGCATTTCCAGAAATGTTCTTAAGCAGAATAACCCTCTTGTTGTGAATAGATAAAATAAAATAAATAAATGTATAAAAGGACGTACAGTACACACAAGGCCTGATCTCAACCCTGATCCTGATCTGATCCCAAACTAAGCCAAGCTTGTACTATGGGTACCAGGCAGCTGATATATAATACATAAATATATAAATACACCCTTATATAGCAAAACAACAACCAGACACAAGGCAAACACAAGTGCTCCTCACACGAATGTTTGCCCTGGCGGGATTCGAACCCGCGACCCTGTGCGTCGGGGGAAGATACACTACCACCTGGGCTACAGAGTCGTCATTTTTTTTTTTTGCCAATTGCGAGTAAATTTACCTATTTAGATTCCGTTTTTATTGAGTCATAAAAGTATTCCTTAATTTTATGTGAAGCCTTTTTCTGTGACAGGTATGTATCAAGAATGTTGTCTGGAAGTTCATTTAGAATATTTGGAAACATGTATCCTACCTACCTACACTTTAAAATGATCGACCACATTTTTAAAATATTTAGTTTTATCGGAGTTTTTTTTTTCGTTGTGGCGCTAGTAATTATCGTCGTTATAAATTAAATTTGATTAGACTAGTAAAAGATTTTATCTTCAGAAACTAGAACCACCTATAAAAAAGTTTAGTTTTAGCGCAACGACATGGGCCGGACGGGTACTCATTTTAACAAATCCATTTAAGTTAGAAAGATGTAGGATGAGCCGGAGGGTAAATGTTAATTCAATCTATTTCGTACCAAATGTTCGAACATTTAAACTTTGGACAATTGGAGGGATTTGATTGGAAACGGACACGTTACAAATGGGAATTAATTGAGAGCCTACAAACGGCCGCAATATAGAAATCTCAACGCGTTATTTTAATTTTAATCGATACGTTGTATACAACCTCGGAATCTTTATCATTGTATCACCTACACTTACACTTTTTTATAAATCGCCAATGTGAATCGCACGGTTTTAAAAGAGATCACTAATTTAAGCAACACAGTAACAAACTGAAAAACTCTTATTTCCTCTTGCAAAAGAACACTTACTTATTCCAATACGAATTACTTATCTTGTACATTTTATACATATTCATTAAAAAAAGTTTTGTCTCAAATAAATTCAGTTGATAAATGAAACAAGGAAAGGAGAAATGAAAAACTTCGAAAAATTGTTTTGTAAAACAGTTTGCTTTATATTTTAGTCTCTGTTTCCTGGTCTGAAACGGCTGAAATATGGCCTTAGATAAATCCCGGAGTTTAGGCAAACTTCCACAAACAAGTTCGGGCCAACTGAAAGGTTCGGCAGAATCGATAATTAGGTACAAGTTCTGTTTAACTTCTGTTTGGTACAACGTAGTTTACGTGATTACTGAATCTTTCTGGACCCTTCGGAAACCCAACTCGAGGTGGTTTCGTACTTGTGTGGCATTGAATATGTATAGGTATAGCTTGGATTTGAGATAGACAGTCACATTCTGCGAACCGTAGATCAAGCAATCAAATAACGGCTTGTTCATATTCATAAGTTTGTATTTCGTTATAATTTACATTTCTACGAATCTACTGATGAAAGTCGGGATGTCAACAGCGGCGGCGCGGGCGATGGACTTCTGTGAAGTAGGCATGGCAATTTCTTGGAGAATTTATATTTCACGATTAATAATCTATGAAAAAAAACGAGGTGCGTTGATAATGATGTTCTAATGTAGGTAACTTGACTTTTTATGATAAAGAAGTTGTGACTAGTTGAGTTTAGTTCTAAAATGGACTATTAAAAATTTATAATTATATGCTGGCTGTCTGAAATAATGCACTTTGCTTGTATGTTTATTTCTTGGCCATGTGCTTCCGAACGGTAGTACATTTCTAAACATATAGGTTCGGTGACACAACAACGAGTTTGTCATGCAGGACCAAGTTCATCTCGCGTCAGATAGTTAACGACACGAACTACATCTCGATCGACTACGAAGGGTTCCTAATCCAACTTGTCCAATCAAATGCGATGAAATACAGATACACCAAAATGAGTTTTAGAGACAGAAATTACATAACTTAAATCAGTTACGCAGAAATTTGAAGTATTCGTTAGGATTGATTTCGCCAGAGTGCTAATAAGAAGTACCTATAAATGTCCAAAACTATGAAAATAATATAATTACGAATCACACTAATATTATAAATGTGAAAATATATTTGAATGTTTAGATGTTTGTTCCGCCTTTACGCTTAAAGTACTCGACGGATTTGGATTAAATTTAGAATGGAGATAGTTTGTAACCTGGATTAATACAAAGGATAGTTTTTACGGGAAAAATTCCCACGGGAAAATCTTACGCAGCGCGAGCGTAGCCGCGGGCGGACCGCTAGTTTCTCATAAAACTGTTACTTTATTCATAATACATATCTATTCGAGTTCTCAATGTCTAGTGTCAAGCGACTATAGGTATACTATAAGAGAACAATTATCATTTTTGTCTTGAAGCGTTTGCCATTACAGCACTATCTCTCCATTTCCGTATCCGAGTTCATCGGCCCGCTGCACTGCTCCTATTATTAACGCGACACCATGGCTAGTCTAAGTGTAGTGCAATTGTCCTGTTAGCAAACGGCGCGGGTGCAATCAAACGCCGGATGACCGTAATTAAGACGGCGGGAAATGTACTGACCAAGTTATGTGGTAGCCACTCATAGGGAAACGTACGAGGAGGGATAAAAAAGTAGTGAGAATGAAATAGAATATAATGACTATTGATAACTCAATAATTTATTTTTCTACATAGTCTCCGAGTCTCTGTACACACCGAGTCCAGCGCTTTTCCAAGGCTTCAATCCCTCCCAAAAAAAAAGTTTTGTCTAGGTCCTGCAAAAAGCTCTCCACGGCATCCATCACCTTGTTATCGTCTTCGTACCTGTTTCCCCTTAAGTATTCTTTCAATTTGGGGAACAGATAAAAATCGCTAGGCGCCAGATCTGGTGAATAAGGGGGGTGGTCAACCAATTCGAAGCCAGCTTGCTGAATGGCAGCCATCGCAACTGCCGACCTGTGCGCGGGTGCGTTGTCGTGATGAAACAGCACGCCCCTTCGAAGTTTCCTTCTCCTTTTCTCTTTGATAGCATTCCTCAACTTGGGAATTAAAGCTGCATAATATTGGCCTGTAATAGTGGTTCCACGCTCCAGGTAATCAATCAACAATATCCCTTCTGAGTCCCAAAATATCGAGGCCATAACCTTACCAGCCGATGCCACGGCACGAAACTTCTTCGGGGTCGGTGATGATGGCCGTTTCCATTGCGAAGATTGCTGTTTTGTCTCAGGATCAAAATGACGGACCCATGTTTCGTCCATTGTTACGAAACGAGACAAAAAGTTCTCAGAATCTTCTTGAAAATTGTCCAACAATATCTTCGAAATGTCAAGTCGATTTTGTTTCTGACTGTCGGTTAACATTCTCGGCACCCATCTTGCGGAAACTTTTCTCATATTCAAAGATTGTTTCAATATGGATTGAATACTTCCATATGAAATGCCCGTTTCTTGAATTAAGTATCGGATGGTAACTCTTCGATCGCTCAATACAATTTTCTCGACTTTCGCAACATTTTCTTGGGTGACTGACGTCGATGGACGGCCGCAACGATGTTCGTCTTCCGTGCTCGTTCGCCCTACTTGAAATTGAGAAGCCCACCTTGCGACAGTAGAATACGGCGGAGCAGACTCTCCTAATGTTGCCTCCAAATCGCAATGAATCTCTTGAGTCGTTAACTTTTTTAAACAGAGGTATTTAATAACGGCTCGCACTTCGTTTTTCTCCATTTTCGAGAACACGTTCCGACACGAAGCAAACAAATGACTACATTCAGAAAAAAACAATAGAGAATCGAAGATTTTTTATCTTTATTAATATTACAAATATGTATCTGAGCTATGCCTGCCAGTATTATTTTTTTTCTTACCAAGAAGTATGTCGTTCTCACTACTTTTTGATCCCTCCTCGTACATACACTGTTTCAGGCTCAGTGTAAGACGCATTGATCTTCCATTCAGGCTTCTGCAGATTTGCCTATTTAGACAAGAATTAATGCCCACTATCCTGACCTCGACGCTCTAGTTGTTTTGTTTTAAAAAAAAACAGAGGATCAGGAAATGAACAATCTAAATTAGCTCTCAAGTTTTGTATTTTAATTTTATATCCTCATTTGGGGTTTTCGAGAATGGTCATAGAATAGTCTTGTAACTAAAGTTGTAGTTATAAACTCTGGAGATCCTTAATAATCGTTGTCGCTAATGTTAGCGATTTTATATTTTTAATACTATATATTTAACATCGCACAAAAAATAATAGTATAATTCTGTCACATATAAAATTACTCCTTCCACAACCGACTATTTTTCATCCAGTTTTTCCAAGTAATCGTTAATGTTATTACGCTGACTATAATTTAATTGAAAACAGCAAAATTCTAAATGACACTTCGGCGAAATGGGTATGTTACTAGTTCTTTTTAATTACTGACAGATACTTTTATCCTTGGCCAGGAAATGAAAATTCTGCAGAAATTCGAATTCGAAGAACTGTAGACAAAAGAATCACAATAGGTGTATTTTTAGATAGAGAAAATGGAGATAGAAGGGTATAGAAAGTACACATTTCACAGTATCTGCCCAATATCCTGCGGGATACGGTGTGCACAAAGACTTGGAAACGTTTTCGTAGAAAATGCTTCGTCAGCGCAAAAAAACACAATGGCCGGAGGGCCGACAATACATCCCTACCAGTTGTGAACTGATCACTCTGCGGTCCTCCCAAAATAACAAATGAATCGGGGAAAATCCGACCCCAACCATTGCAACACCAGCATTACATGGACTCCCTCGATAAAATAAAACAAGCGCTGAGTAGCGACGATGGACTGTTTATGATTTATATTTGCTGAGCTTCAGTCCGTCTAGAATTAGATTTGATAGTTCTCAGCCGTCACTTAACAAAGAATGCCAGCGGAAAGCCACTAAAAAATTAAATCACTAGTTCATGAATAAACTTTTGTCAAGAGTTTGGAACAACAGATTGGGTTGGGGATTTATTGCATTGCGTGATAGTAATTGGTGCTTTTTACATTTTGTAAACGTTAAATATCGCTCCGATCGCTGTCTTCAAAGTACAATAACGGGAACCGCTCTTTTCTTCATCTTAAATATATTTCGCAGTGTTCCGATCCAATAAAACTTTGACTTCATAAAGTATCAATAGAGATTGCTCAGCAGAACGTCAGAGATCGCTTTTAAGTGGACGCTTTACACTTTTGCTTTCACTATCGAATCGAACGAAGGGGTATTCAGAAAATTTAATTTCCGTCGACAGATCGAACAATTTCGCTGCAATGTGGTCTCCGCAAGCTATAATTGGGTCATCTAAGGGACAATGGACTCGAACAAAGTTATTATTAGTAGATCTTTCGCAGTCATTCGTTTATCAATCATCTTTTCAACGATTGAACTGGAAAATGCTCATTGAAGCTCCCGACATTGTTGGATTTTTCTAGAAAATTTGTAAAGCTTTTTTGCTTTGATTATTACTTGGAATCAAAGCGTAGCTGCGTTCCCTATTGTAGTTGATGCAATCACTTTACACGAACCATTTATCAATGTCGTCGCATCAGAAAGAGCTACGGTTCTCGATGTATTGAAAGACCTCCGAGAAAGTGAAATACAACGAGTTTCCAAACCATTTTACACCAAACAAATGATTGTAAACAAACAAAACGAGACGATTAATCACGAACCGTTCTCAGTTTTAGCAAGTAATGAATCGAAAAGATTAAGACGCCACCGTTCCGAGCTTGGGGAATCTAATCAACGTTCCAATTTACACAAATCGTTCTGGGCACTCAAACGTGTGAAGCAAGAATGTCTTCGTTAATCTAACCAATCGATTATGCCAGCGGGTTAATAAAGATTGACAGAGGAGCTGACGGGGGCCTTATTACTAGTTCCGTGATAAACCACAGGTCAAAATGGACACATTTTCTCAAGTCAATTTGGTGCTGGTCTCGAGAGCAGATTGTGGCCAGTTCCTGTCTTGATTGTCACTTGTTAGTAGATGCTCTGTACAATACTAATTCACCTTCAGTGTCCATGATTCTACGACGTCACAAATAGCATCAATAACAGCCTCCGTGGCCGAGATTTTGACGCCCATTACGGAGGTTCCGGGTTCGATTCTCGGTGGGGATACAGTCAAGCAAAAATCTCTTTGTGAAGCTTTCCCCAATTTGGTTAGGACATTGCAGGCTGAATGACCCGATTGTCCGAAAAGAAAGATGATTCCGTGCTTCGGAAGGCACGTTAAGCCGTTGGTTCCGGCTACTATCTAGTCGTTACACGAGCCAAGTCAGTGGCCTTTGGCGGCTCTTAAACACTGACGCCAGGGTTTGTGAGGTTGGTTGTCGACCTTAAAACTCACAAGATGATGACGATGATCAAAAGACAGGCCGATGTAGGTCGGAATAAATTTTGAACCAGTTTCTGGTAGCTTTTTCGAAGTGTATATTTTTAATAATCAAATCGATACAGCTTAAGTAGGTAGCTTCGTCATATTGGGTTTCTTGTTTCCGTCTGATGTTTATGCTAAAGCCTTTATTATGATTTTTAATGATGCGTCCTTTATCTATTCTTTCTAACCCTTCAGAGGGTTTTGGCTCCATTCTTATTTAGTTGTTTACTTTTATAGTCCTTCCGATTGTATGTTAAAGTTCATTATAAGGGTCAATAAGGTCATGAAAAGGTCAAACGTTTTTTCAAGATCTAAAAAGCTTTAGCGTTATCTAAATCTCATGTCTATTGTACAGTTATATTTTTTATTCCTATTTGGATTGAAACTTTATTGTAGTTATAAGTTCATTCCTATAGTATTTTTACACGTCCTCATCATCATCAACATCAACGGCCCGTTACAGTCCACTGCTGGACTATGAGCCTCCTCCACTTAATTTAAGGGTTTTGTCATAATCTCCACGCTTGGCAGGTGGGTTGGAGATCGCAGATTAAAAGGTTACTGTATCAGAGAGCGCTGCTGCCCGTTCCCTGTTCAATGTGTAGTCCCTAAGTCGCCTCTCATAAAGATTGTAATTTTTCATTCATGGGCTATAGCTATGATATATCATGTAGATATCCTTATCAGATTTCTCCGCTTACTACCAATACTGGTACTACGTGTACAACATTCTCAATCGCCTACACAAAACCGCAGAGCAAACATTATCCAGAGAAGTTTCTCAGTTGCTCAGTCTCACTATACTCGCTCCATACTGGGTTACAATGTGAAAAGTTAGCCATACAATAGAGTTATTGTGAATCGGGCAAACAGAGGGCCGTCGGCCACGGTTGGTTGGCCACCCTCCCTAGATGACACACGGCAGCATATTTTGGACATAACAGCGTAATATGTTTATTTAGATTTTCTATTACTTACTACCGGATATTTACTTTTCTTTAAAAGCTCAATGGTATTCTGCTCACATTCAGATTGAAGCGTTTTATCATTAATCTTTGTTGTTACTTGTTTAAATGTGTTTGTGTATCGATGAAAGCGACTAGCTTCACCTTAGTTTTTAGTACTAATCATAATTAAGCTGTAGCGTCTACCCATATATTTGCAGCAAACTGTTATCCTGACTTGCGATCAATTGTTTTACAATATTTCTTTTGGAAGGTCTACATCAAACGCTCAGTTGTCTTCTTATATTTCGCGTATTGCAAACTGTCAATTCTATCACAATATATATCAATAATTCTATTTCAGCGAATATCTGTATAGTCTGTTACAGTTCAGCCTTTTAATGTTTTACTTTGTCTGCGAATTCCGTAATCGAATCACAAGATTTGTGCGGCACTGAAGAATTTACTTTGTGTTGTTGTTAAAATGCTTTAGGAAGTCCAATAATTTCACTGATTTATCGACATGTAGGCTTACAATAAAGCTACTGCATTGCATTGTTTATATATCATAAAATGTTGGTACCATTTTACGTAACGATTCGTAGGGACAAAATTTTGGTTCTTGTATATTGCAAACATTGCCTTGGGCGACACCATTGCAATTTTGAATATTCTTTTCTACCTCTAGGCGTTGAGTGTTTCGTGCTTTTATTCGGCATGCAAGTTTGCATGACAGGAAATTGAACCCTGGACTCTCCAGACAGGAAGGAGACACATCGTTGTTTAAATCAGACCAGTCTGTGCCCTCGAGCGTTTCTAAAAGAATTTAGTTTATAGCTTTGAAGAACTTGGTATATCTCTGCAAAAGCACAAGTAGTTTCAGATTTTTAGTGATCGTTATGTATCTAAACTAAAAGCCTTAAAAAAATTCAAAGATTTGTTTCTTATTGTCACAAAAATACTGAATTACTTACATACAGGCAAGTGTTTCCCGTTACCGCAAACTAGCTTGAGTGCTCTATGGGGTGCTCTAGGAATGATAAAATCAAGAGCTCGAGTGCGACAAAATATCTCCTGTGCAGCGTTTATAGTGCTCCAGTAAATTGCAGTTTCGCTAAATTCAAGGCACGCCGCGACCGAACGGCTGCACAATTGGCTAAAATGGCGGCGGGCCGCAGAAGATATCTTTCGGCAAATTGATCCCTGATACAAAGAGAACCTTTCCTCGCTCCGTCAAGCTGCAACACAATGGCGAGGTCCAGCCGAATGCCGAAGCCTGCGAACAACCAAACTCCCTTTGTCCGACCAATGACGTGTTTGAAGCCTACTAACAAATGACGATCGACGAAAAAAGAGAAAAAGAGTTTACGAAAAGTTTAATTTCCGCGCAGATTGCTCGGATTTCAGAAAGAATGTTTCCTTAAAAAAGTTTCTAATTGAGTCGTGAGAAATGGAAACTTATTGAAGACAATTTTCTGGTATCACAATTTGATTTTGATAAGGAATTATTTGGAAATTTTGTAGCAATTATTTTGTTTCGTCTAACTGGTTCTCTAAGGGCGGTAACATCAATCATCAGTAAGCTTCTGAAACAGAAGGCGTATATGCCATAAAACAAATCTCATTCTCCGTAGTGTGATGTAAGCTTTTAGGTTGGCTGTAGAGGCGCATGCAGACAAAGAAGTGTAAATATGTCGGGCGGGTCACGTTCACGGCTTCACGCCTTGATGCCTCCAGACGCTCGTCGGCAGTCTCCATATTCACCATTTCACATTCACATGTACTTACAGCGCTTAGTTAAAAGGGCCTCGAATATAATGTGAAATAGACTGTTTCTGGCCAGCTTCAGAGCTAAAGTTGTTTCCAAAGAAAATATCAAATTAAAACTTTTTTGAAGTTTAGGTTCTTTTCTGCGGTTTAAACCAATATATTGATTAAACTAATACAATTCTATGTCATCAACAGCTCATATACGAGCCTACCCTGAATTAGGGCGATTAGGCCTTAGTCGACCACGCTGGCCCAGTGCGGGTTGGTCGACTTCACACCACAACCTTTGAATTTCTTCGCAGGAGTGTGCAGGTTTCATCACGATGTTTTCCTTCACCGTAAGAGCGTCGAATAAACGTACATATGAATTCGAAATTCGAAAACACATGGGTACGTGGTGGGAATCGAAACCGCGTCTCCCGGACGGGGGGCAGTGGCTCTAGCTACTAGACCACCGACGCTCTCAATTCTAATTAAATTCTATGTATTACGCTTAAAAGTTTCCATATTTCAATAAAACAAAATGTGTGAAAATAAATTAAGTTAATTTATTCGTGTAAAACCTTTTATTTGTCTGTTTTATGTACTTAGTAGATGTTATGATATATTCAGTCCCCGTCCCCCGGCGATCATTTCACGAATTAATTTACATCAATTTGGTAAAACACCCGAAGTGACATTTTTGGGCGTTTTATATTGATTAATGTGACAGGAAAATAAACGTCACAGGAACATTGTGACCTTTCGACCTTCCCTGCTTGTTTGAGCATCACCTAAATCAGACGACATTTTGAATTCTCTGAGCAAACTAAATTAAGAAACAACCGATGAAATGGAACCTTTAATGGAACGCTTGATATAGAGAATACCACTCAACATCAACATCAACGGCGCGTTATCTCGAAAAAAGGATGGTGGTATAGTTATGTCTTTTACATTGACGACGTCTATATCCTAACGGCTGTTATTATACACCGTATTTGTCATCCAAAAAAAGATTGCGTTATCACACGCAACTTGCGAAACGAGCGAGATAAAATTTGAATAATGACTATCTTCTATCCTCATTGTTATTGAGGTTGGATAGGAAACCGACAGATCTTTCCGGATATCGGGCTCGCTTATTGTTTGAATACTGATTGGGCGATAAGATGAGATGGCTTTGTTTTTTGTCTGCCATTGTGCGTGAGTTGGGTGTAAAGTGATTGACGTGTGCTTTATTAAAGTTCTTCTAGCTGGGTACCCTATTTGTATAAGTATTACATTAGTAATACTCGTGGAGATTTTGTTATGTAATGACTCTGACTGAAATCTAGATGTTTTAACTCGGAGATGTCTCTCTACACTTTTTTAAGGGAGTACAACCAAATTCCAAAAGAATGAAGAAACGAAAAGTTTTGTTCTTTTACTTTTCTGGAATGTTTCAGCAGACAGTAAGAATGTAGCAAAAATGCTATTTGCATCTAAATAAGTATTTCCAAAAAGCGTCGAAATTAAAATAGGAACACATTAAATAATGCGACTGTTCCGTGAATTTGAAAACAAACTGCCCTGACACAAATCTAGCATCTTTATTCAAAGTCCATAGCAGGATGCAAATCCAACCGACACGCGGGGGTTGCTAAGCAAAAAAGTCACGCTTCAGTAGTAAAAACTATGGGAGACGTCGCGCGTCGCCGATGCGCAGCTCTGCGGCTGCATCTGCCCCGGCGCTTTTTATAACTCCGCTTATTTGCTGGTCTCCAGTACTTTGTTTCTGTCAACAACAGTTTGAAACTTTAGAACGTGCTCCAACAATAATTAAATTGGTTGATAATATCTTTTCATTTTCAACTTTTAATCTGATTATGCTATTTTAGCGAATTTAAAAGAGTGCACAAATAATTTATTCTATAAATTCCATTTAGGAAAGCTACTATTATACAATACTGAATTAAATTCTATTTGGAGATCGAAAGAAGCAATTATGAAGAGGATATTAGACGGTCTGACAATAAAAGTATACTTCAATTCTCGTTGCAAAGGAACCCTATTCCATAGCTTGTCGTGTTCGATTTAATTTTTTCGCATCGTCCAAGAACTTATCTCGAGCACGGGTCACCGGCACGGCGCTGGAATTACGTGACTCTTTGTGAGAGAATGTCTTATAAATCTCGCTCTGCAGCAATTGAAAAAATCAGTGAAGTAATAAATTCTCGACGGTCCGTTCTATGTGTGACGCGGGGCGATCGAATTGAATGATACCGAATACGGATGCTGTATTTTAGCTCTGGATTTGAATACCGACGTCTCTCCGTCCATTATCAAAGCTCAATACATCTGGGAAAGCTAAAGCCGTGGCAGATTTTCAAAACACAGAAATGCATTTCTACGAATTCATTATTTCTTTATAACTCGAAACCGGCGGTTTTTAATGCAAAAGAGACGTTTTTGACTTTGCTCTTTAGAAGTTCTTTTGCAGTTAGAAACTTTCAAGTGGTGTTTTGGAAAAAGAAAATTTTTAGCTCCGCAAAAATTCGCGTCCACCACGAGCTCAATTTTTTCCATTTAGAAATCGTCTTTTGCGAGTTCTTGCCGCTACGATTTGGCAACAGACTTTTCGTGTAATTGAATTTGGTTTATTTGTAAGGAGTTCAATTTTCTGCGTCCGATTTTTCCAACAAAGTTTCGATTAAAAATACGGATTTGATATCGTTAGCGATAAAAATGTGCGCGATATCCAGACGTCTTGTGCTATCGGCAAGTTGACAGTGACTGATCGTTGGCTGGCCGAGACTCCACTCTCAACTCACCCCCACTTCCTCCCCCCACCCTTTTTGGACTCAAGTACTCAATGTCGCCACACCCGTTGGTATTCACTTTAGAGAACTTATTCGCGCTCTTGATGGAATAAATGCGAGGCTTATCCAAGCCGTCGCTTCTGTATTTAATTTTGAATATGAGCTTTGTTTGGATGTGTTTAGATAAAGTATATATTATAAAAAGATTCAAACATTGTTATACTACATTTTGTAATTCCTTATTTACTTAAGATATTAATTTCTGAAACAAAGTTCCTTAAATTCTTTCATCATGTTTTCGTTTTGTATTTCGACCACTATGCTACAAAATAAATTTTTCATTATTTATTCTAAAGATTTTTATTAAAATTATTACACCCATAAGCCAGCGAGGGAAAACTAAAGCCTACTGATAACGCTGCGCTCGCATGGCGCTAGATATATAGCTCTCCCGGTAAATCTGTTAAGGTTGAGTTATTAAGATAAGATTAGATGAATGAATTATATAAAACCAAAAGAAACCAAAACAAAAAGAACCAAACCAAACAAAATCAAACCAACTAAACTTTTGAACTAAGCAAAACATCGGCTATCTAATAATAAATAATGAACTTGATTCAGGTAATTTCTGAGTAACCTTTTTATAATAATTTTATTTTTCCAATAGGTTTCTACGGACCTTATTATAGGTATATGGTGAAAAACAAGTACGACTCAGTTGACATAATATTTCCCGTAAATAATAAAATCTGTGTTTTCTGAAATGATAAGCTACAAGTAGACTCATTCGTTCTGTCGATTCTACGGAATCTGAATTAGTCCGAAGTCTTGGAATACTAGGTATCTTTATATACTTATAAAATATAAATATATTAACACGCTTAGTAAGCACATATATACCTACCTACCTGTATAATATAGGTATTTTTTTTTAATTCGTGCGCTAAAGTAGGAAGACTTTAAAGGCCCCGTGTATAGATGCGGTATAAGGTTTGGGTAGTTTGGTTGCGAAGTTGTCCGTTGGCTCAGGTTTTAAGTAGACAGGTCGAACGATGTTAGCAAAGTGTTTCCGACGACGACGGCGCCTTAAAATATTACCTAGAATTTTTAAAGAAAAATCTGGATATCATCTTAGTATAAGGTTTTTAAATGGCGTAATTGTAGCGGCTAGGACCGCTGGATTTTCTTCGGAAAGCCGATTTAAACACGCCCTTCAGCACAGGATAACTTAGCGAAACTTCATATTATCCCAACAACTTAATGTAATATTCACCAAGGAAAAAGCTCTTTTATTCCAGCATTCTTGCTCCTCTTTGCGAGCAAACGGCGCAGAATACCGACATAAATTTAATAATTGTATTTATTTTATAATTAAAATAAAATTAGTTTATTTTATAGAACTGTAGACAGACAGATAATGTTCGACTTACCACAGTATAGATTTACAATAGAAAACAAATTGATTTA
Source organism: Carpatolechia fugitivella (assembly GCA_951230895.1). NCBI lineage: Eukaryota > Metazoa > Arthropoda > Insecta > Lepidoptera > Gelechiidae > Carpatolechia > Carpatolechia fugitivella. The sequence goes on from OX579664.1 coordinate 8,333,281, forward strand.
CAGTTCAATCTCTGAATTGACTGATACTAAACTAAGATTTAGGTATATTTAAAAAAAAAACTTCTTAATGACCAGCATTATGTATCGAACAAGGGGCTTCTTAAAGCCTTTCCTAAATAAAATAAGGTTAAATAAGCTTTAGTTGACCACAGCTCAGTGCAAATTGGTCGTACAACCCTTGCTTTTCTTCGCGGTAGAATGGAAATAAGTGCAGTTCTCCCGTACTTGCCTTTATCGTAAGAGTGTTAGTATGGATAGTATGGATTCAGAATTAAAATTCGTAAAACAGTTTAATTAGACGATAAGCAATAGACACTTCTGTCCAAATTAGAACCTTAATACTTTTGAAGAATAGATAATTTTATTTTAATTTTTTTTATATAATATATTTAATTCTTTGTCTTATTTTATTTGCATCTTATAAAAAAAATAGAAATTTAACTATTTTTTGTACAGATTGCTGCCATTGCAATCGTGGCAGTTAGAAAACAGTTCCCAAAGCCCAAAAGCCATACAAAATTAATAGATTGCCCCTAACAATGTTTTAGTCAGTTTACAATGTTGGCAAGTTACGGTAAGTCAGTAGACTTTGAAGTTTAAGCTTTGTGTGTTCAGTTGCAAGATAATGGCGGGATATCGTGCGGGTAGTTCGATATTTGAGTTTCAGTTAGTACAGTCGATTGCATTATGTTAACGGTTTTGCACCTGTTACTGTCACATTACTTTTATGAATCGTTCTTTTTCTTAGCATGCATATGATATGAGTACATCGTGTTAATTAAATAACGCTGAAATTTTTGGGTGGTGACACTGAACAATTTTTCAAGATGCCAACTCTAAAAAAACGATCTCTTTGTATGAAAAGTAAAAAAAAAAATGAGATTTTAAAAAAGTTCTACAACTAAAGTTGTTCATTGTCACGGACTAAGGGGTTGTGTGTTATTTAGTGAACGCTTTTTTAAATTTTCTTAATCATTCATTTGATACGTCATTTATTTATTTGCTGTGTGTTGTCGATACAGTATCATTTCAGCATACGTATGTAATACATACATAATAAACGTTTATCATTAACTTTGTGTTAGCGTTTATAGAATGAAGCATTTATTTTTAATAATTTTAATATTAATTTTATACATGAGAAATAAAAATTGGAAAATTAACAGATTTTGAGGTGGCAACCCAAAAAAAACGGGCATTCGGGAGACGATGGTGAAAAAGATAATGAAAGCTACGGAAATTTTATTGTTAAAATAGTTTTTCGTTATTAATTTGGATTAAAAACCTGCTTTATTAAGTAATCTGATATATTATTTCAATAATTCAGAAGTGACACGAATCCAGAGGTATTTATAGTGCTGATATCGGTATGTATTCCTTGTTTATATTTCATACCTACTCAACGGCGAAAAAAACGCATTGATACGTTACAATATACTTGAATGTTGAATAGGCGTATATTTAAGATGCAGGTGTCTGGTTTAACTAATCACGGTTATATTGAGATAACTTTATCACGATTATTTCGGTTTGTAATAACAAAAATTATGCAGTTATTAAAGAGACCCTATAATGCACGACATTGTATCAATGGAAGACGTTGTAATGCACATACCATCAATGCATGACATTGTTTGGTACTCGTACAACATGGGCGTGTAGTGTAATGGAATCATCACAATGTCTCCAAATACTCGGCTGTGCCTATAGTAAAACCCATCACTACTTGCGTGTATGACCCATTTTTGCTTGCAGTACATACCAGCTATGAGTTGGTAATGTTAGTATTTAAAATTTATTTTGTTTACATGCAGAAATAATGTACAGTAACATTTATAATGTACCACTGTTCAAGATTTGTGCACACAAGGTTCCGTACGCACAATATACACCTTTATAAATTTTACGTAAATAAAGACTATAAAATGATAACTATAAAATAAAGACTACAAAATAATAAATTAAATTAATTAATAAATAATTAAAAAAATATATTAAATAATAAATTATAAAATAATTAAGCGGTTAATGAAATGAATAACTTATAGGTATACACATAATTCTACACAATATCTACATGAATTTCTTTTGCGAAATATAGCTACAATACAACATTGTCTTATTCCGAATCCAAATATTTTATAGTTCTGATTATATACGACTAATGCTGTTTTTGTTTTGTCCTGTTCCTTTTCCCAATCCACTAATTTATAGTAATGAATATCAATTATTTAGTATACTTATATAATAAGATATAATACTTACCTACATATTGTATATATAAAAAAAAAAAATAAGTACTTACCGTGGTTGCGATGTCGGATTACTCAAACAGTAGATACACGCCGGAACTAACTGCTGAAATGCGTAGAAAGAGGAAGCAATCACCATCTCCTGTACGTGAAGGCACACGTGGACGATCGAGACGTAGAAACAAATCACGTGATCGGAAAAATACACGCAGATACCGACGCAATCGCTCTCGAACTGATCGTATACCACGGACTCAAAAGAGACGTATGGGCAGGAGTCGTTCTCGAACGGAGAAGATACGTCATCGAACTGAGAGATCAAGGAGTATAATCTTGAGATACTCCAGTACAGGTAGTGATTCTACGCGGAGTAGATCTTCGATTCGAATGCATTCTTCAAGTAGCGTCTTTAGCTCTTCAAGCAGTATTTCAACCTTCTCAAGCACCGATCGATCTAGGTCTAGAAACAGACAGCCTAGAACAAAACGTCGACGCAGGGAACGTCAGTATAGCAAACGTAGCAGCAAAGATCATAGTGTAATGGAACGTTTCATCGATGCCATTAGTTCACATGGATGGAACACTTTCGTGGGTGCGCAAGACGTTATACCCAATTTTGACCCGAGCCATAGAAACCAATCAACAAGAGCTTGGCTGAAGAAGGTGAATGAGACGGCATCAATATATAAATGGAGCGACAAACAAACCATTTTCCATGCGTTACCTAAACTATCCGGATTAGCTCGACAGTGGTATGAGGGCTTATCATCAGTTAAGTTTACTTGGAGAGAATGGCAAAGAAAAATGCTTGCAAATTTTCCTGATGATCGCAATTATGCCGATAAGCTATCCGAAATGCTTTCACGAAGAAGCCGTCGAGACGAGACCCTTGAGGAGTATTTTTATGAGAAGGCGAAACTGATGATATTATATACAACAAGAGTGTAAAAGTGAATGATAAGAGTCAATTAGCATTTGTAGATTTTGGTAGTCAATGTTCGTTGATAAAGCAAAGTGTAGTTGATGAGTTAGGACTTAAGATAGATGACAAAGATATTCCACTATTAAAAGGTTTTGCTTCCGGTACACTGACGCCACTTGGAAAGGTAACCATCGACTTAAAAATAGACTTTGTTGAGGCCGATGTTGAAGCTTTTGTAGTACCTAACGAATTTCTAAATACAGATCTACTTATCGGACAGAATGTTACTGAGCTACCAACCGTTACTGCAATTAAAACAAATTCCAGTCTGGTACTATATTCGGATGATTCAGAACTCGAAAAAATACATATATATCTTGCCGAAGATGTTATTGTCAACAACATGAAGATTGTAAAGATAATTCTTCGTAATGAAGACTACACGGGACATATTTATATACCAGGAAACACATCATTTAAAGACGGTGAAGAAATTATTACGCTACCGGGAGCCTATTATGTTGAAAATGGTGTAGGCTACATACCTGTAGTGAGCTTTGAAAAGAAAGACGTTACCCTGAAAAAGAATAAACTATTAACGCGAGCTCGACTTTTGCCGGCGTTGGCTAAAGCCACACCTTTGAAACCTCCTACTGAATTTCAGGTAAAAACAATAACCCTGTCTGACTCTGACTCTGACCCTATTCCAAAATATGACAAAATAATTACTATTGACATGCTAAATATAGGAAGTGACTTGACGCAAGAACAAAAACAGTGTCTACTTGATTTAGTTAACGAGTTTCGAGACTGTTTTGCACTAGATTTGAGTGAATTAGGAAGTACACATATATCGGAAATGCACATTCAACTACATGATAATACACCAGTTTCATATAAACCATACCGGCTTCCGCATAGCGAAAGAATAGTTGTGCGTGATTTGATTAAAGAACTTTTAGATAACGAAATAATTCAAGAATCCAATTCATCATATGCAAGTCCGATAGTATTAGTTAATAAGAAAAATGGCGAATGCCGCTTGTGCATTGACTATCGGGCCTTGAATAAGAAGACCGTAAAGGATTCATATCCGATGCCAGTTATTGATGACCAGTTAGATCTCCTCAGCGGGAAATCTTATTTTACTAGTTTGGATCTAAAATCTGGATATTACCAAATTCCGATGGCTGAGGAGTCTAAACATCTAACTGCATTTATAACACCGGATGGGCATTACGAGTATACCCGTATGCCCTTTGGCCTAGTCAATGCCCCCGCTGTATTTCAGCATATGATTAATAAAGCTCTGAGAAAAGATAGATTTAGTCTGGCACTCCCTTATATGGATGACCTGTTGTCACCAGCAGCTTCCATCGACGAAGGTCTTCAGAATCTTCGACGAATTATGATTTCATTACGGAATGCTGGATTGACACTAAACATATCCAATCCAAGTGTCATTTTTTTGAAAGAAAACTAGATTACCTAGGTTATGAAGTGTCAGATGAAGGGCTACGACCTGGAACGAAGAAGACAGAAGCAGTAGCTTTATTCCCAACTCCTAAGACTGTACATCAAGTCAGGCAATTTGTAGGGTTGGCAAGCTTCTTTCGCCGATTCATACCAGGCTTCGCAAGCATCGCTAAACCGCTCACAAGGCTTACAAAGTCTAATGTACCTTGGATCTGGGGTAATGAGGAAGAGACAGCTTTCCAAACAATAAAATCTAAGTTGGTCGAGAGACCTATATTAGCCTTATATAACCCAGCATATTTAACAGAGGTCCACTGTGATGCCAGCAAGCTAGGAGTTGGCGGTATACTGCTGCAAAAAGTTGATGACAAGTCGCCATTAAGACCGGTAGCCTACTACAGTAAACAGACGACGAAAGAGGAAGAACATTTACACTCATACGAGTTAGAAACACTCGCCGTCGTTCAGTCATTAAGGAAATTCCGCACTTATATTATTGGTATGACGTTTAAAGTATATACTGATTGTAATGCAATAAGAACTACCTTAACTAAAAGAGATTTAATTCCAAGAATTGCCCGATGGTGGCTGTTATTGCAAGAATACAATTTTAGTATTGAATATAGACCCGGAGAGAATATGCGTCATGTTGACGCACTAAGCCGTAATCCCGTTCAATGTTCCGATCTTGGTGATTTAGATGACATGCGCGCTTACGATATAATGAACATTACAACTTCTGATTGGTTACAATCGGTACAAATGTCAGACCCTAAACTTAAACTAGTAAAATCGATATTGCAAACTGAAAGTAAAGAAATTAAGGACATAATAAATAACTACAAAATAAAAGAAAATAAGGTCTATCGGAAGGTAGGCGACAGTTTAAAATGGGTTGTACCTAATAGTGCTCGGTGGCGTGTATGTCAGCTGAATCACGATGAAGCAGGACACTTCGCCGCAGACAAAACATTAGATAAAATCAAACAAGATTATTGGTTCCCAAAGATGAACCGATTTGTACGTAAGTACGTATCAGCTTGCCTAAACTGCGCATACAATAAAGCTTCCACTTCCAAAAGTAGCGGTTTTCTCCATCCTATTCCCAAAGGGAACATTCCGTTCCATACGTTACATATGGACCATCTTGGTCCATTTGTTAGGAGCAAGACTGGTAATTCCTACATATTAGGTATCATTGATGATTTTAGTAAGTTTATCTTTATTAAGGCCGTTAAGAATTTGAAAAGCAAAACTACCATCAAAATCCTTACTGAGATTTTCAGTATAATCGGATGCCCGAAAGTTATAATATCGGATAGGGGGACTAGTTTCACATCATCAACCTTTGAGGCATACGTTAAGTCTATCGGCGCGAAGCATGTTTTGAATGCAGTTGCCACACCCCGCGCTAACGGCCAGATAGAGCGGTATAACCGAACGATACTGGAGTCAGTTGCTGCATCCAATCATGGCTGCGATGAACGATGCTGGGATGAACATTTAAGTAAAATACAATGGAGTCTGAATAATACACGAAATAAAAGCACCGGAACATCCCCTTCAGAGATTGTGTTTGGTCATAGAACAGTTAATCCTAGCGAGGGTTCTGTCTTAAATTCCATTCAGAATAACCTTGAAAATCCTCAACTGACGTCGCCTACGGATTCGAATGAGACGGATCCAGATATTCATGTGCAATGTACGAACATATCCGAGGTAGACTCTTGCGTAGCGGATTTGGATTCTGCGAGAGAATCAGCTCGGAGAATAGCCGAACAAAATATAGAGAAAAATCAAACGGCAATGAAAGCTTATTACGATAGTAAGAAATCACCTACTAAATTCTTCGCGCTCGGAGATCTTGTTATGATGCAAGTGGTAAAAGCAAAAAGTTATTACCTAAATTTAGAGGACCCTACAAAATTAGTGCTGTTCTTAATAATGATAGGTACGAGGTCTAGTATTGAGGGCCATGCGAAACGAAAATACAAAAGTGTATACCCCGCTGATGCTCTAAAGAAGTGGATTACTATTACTGCGTCTGATGGTGATGACGACAACAACAATAGTGACTCCAGTAGCGACACCAATGAGTGTTCAGAAACATAATATTTATACATTTATATAGCCTCCTATAATATTCCTTTATTTCCTAACATGTATATAGTTGAATGAATTTTTGTATTATGTTATTTAGTATATACCACGTTATAGTTCCTATCCTGACAGAAAATGTTTCAGGTCTGCAACTAGGCCAAGTCATCCTATATATTGGCTAAGAGTTCATGTTTGATGCATTGTGGAAAAAAATATGTGTAAGTGTCATTTACTTTTTCTATCTAAAAGTGAAACATGCTACTTACCTGTGGTGCTCACTTCAACCTATTTAGAGATGTAATAAAAGTGAAACATGCTACTTATCTGTGGTGCTCACTTCAACCTATTTAGAGATGTAATAAAAGTGAAACATGCTACTTATCTGTGGTGCTCACTTCCACCTATTTAGAGATGTAATAAAAGTGAAACATGCTACTTATCTGTGGTGCTCACTTCAACCTATTTAGAGATGTAATAAAAGTGAAACATGCTACTTATCTGTGGTGCTCACTTCAACCTATTTAGAGATGTAATAAAAGTGAAACATGCTACTTATCTGTGGTGCACACTTCAACCTATTTAGAGATGTAATAAAAGTGAAACATGCTACTTATCTGTGGTGCTCACTTCAACCTATTTAGAGATGTAATAAAAGTGAAACATGCTACTTATCTGTGGTGCTCACTTCAACCTATTTAGAGATGTAATAAAAGTGAAACATGCTACTTATCTGTGGTGCTCACTTCAACCTATTTAGAGATGCAATAAAAGTGAAACATGCTACTTATCTGTGGTGCTCACTTCAACCTATTTAGAGATGTAATAAAAGTGAAACATGCTACTTATCTGTGGTGCTCACTTCAACCTATTTAGAGAAGTAATAAAAGTGAAACATGCTACTTACCTGTAGTGCTCACTTTAAATTAAAGAGCCAAATACATTGAACTCGTTCAGTGCTCACAACCCTTAAGTAATAATGAACATTTTGTCCACAGGCATCCCTACTAAATCAGACATGGAACTTATATCTGCTAAGAGGCCATGGCATGACATATCATTACTCAGGAATTCAGGATTGATTAGTCTTAATTTTATCTTTATTATTATAATCGTGATTTTGTTAAATTTTATTTTGGTTTGCTCTTTTCTCTTGTGTTTCAAAATCATAATTTACCATTGTTTTGTATAGAGTCATACAAATCACCCGAATGGCCGAGTCGGAATAGGGTCATTCCATTTAAAGAACGGCCGACTGTTAGCGTTTATAGAATGAAGCATTTATTTTTAATAATTTTAATATTAATTTTATACATGAGAAATAAAAATTGGAAAATTAACAGATTTTGAGGTGGCAACCCAAAAAAACGGGCATTCGGGAGACGATGGTGAAAAAGATAATGAAAGCTACGGAAATTTTATTGTTAAAATAGTTTTTCGTTATTAATTTGGATTAAAAACCTGCTTTATTAAGTAATCTGATATATTATTTCAATATTTGTAAAAACAATCTACTTACATTTAATTTTCAATTAATTGCATTATGTTAATAACTGTCAAAATATTTGTTTCAGTAAAATTATATTGTAATTTAACTAAACGCTGTTGCTATTTTGGTGAACAATGTCGAATATCATAATCAATTTTCTATGCACAATTATGGGCTTTCACAATTTGTATGACGATGTGTTAATTATTGTCCACTTTTGTTTCAGGTAACATATCCAATATGTGGACATTTGCCAGATTTTGTCGGTCATTGTTATGTAAGTGATTATTGACTACGCAGGTGCTACGGCGTAGCGGCCGTAGTAATTTGCTACAGAGTATCTCGCAATGAAACTGTGTGCTACGAAGTGAATAAAACTCAAGGAAACTAGCTGTCCGCCCGCGTCTACGCCTGCGTTGTTTAGGGATTTTCCCTTTTTCTAAAACTAATAGCGCCTAAACTAAACTTGTGATGTTAGTAAGGATTTCGAAGACATGAAAGGTTCGTTTTGCTCCTAGATTCTGCCCATCACGAGTAACACGATACACACGACACGATTTGTTTTTTGTATACCTATCATAGAAAAAAAGTAGATTTTCATTAGAATTACACTAAAATATGTATACTAAGCTGGTACTTTTAAAACACAAAGACTATAGAATCATAATTAAAATTATTTCTTAAAATATTCTCCCAGCTCACAAGATACTACGAGTAAATCTCTAGCTCAGCCCAATCCGAGCGCGAGGTACTAATACTATAGTAAGCGCAGTGTGGCTCACAAATAAAAAATGTGAACATCTATCGTTGATGTGCCTGAAAATACCTGAAAGTCTGGGAATATCATTCGAAATAATCTCCATTGATTTTGGTGGAAATAAGAGTTTGCAGCTTTATGTCTGTCAGTCGCATCCCGGGGCTTACCGCGGGACTATGGGCTTACGTCAGCCTCTTATAGTCCGGGGGCTGCATTTCGGACTCGATGTAGATACGCCTTTAATTTCAAATTTTATTTCCTATCTGTCAAAAGAATTTTAAATACAAGAATAAAAAACACGTACTAGGTTTACTATTTGGAACAGTGAGTATTGGTGGTGTAAGCTTTGAAACGTGATATTATAAGTTTAATGGGGAAAAATATTTATTTTTCATTCTCAAAACTTCATAAACATCGTAAAATGCATACGTCATACAGAAGCTTTAAAAAAGACTTTGCATTGGTCCGTGTTATATTATGTCATACCCACATAATTTATTGTACTTAAATATAAACGAGGACATGGCTAAATATTGAAAATCTTTAACACAGTTAATTTTCTTTTGTTTTCATCTATTACCTAAAACCCATTATACTCGTACATAAAGATGTTGTTACATTTTAGAATTTAGAGTAAGTACTACAGTACAGTTCAACTTGACGTCTGTCAGATATAGTACGGGAGCCTACCGTGAAACTGCCTAGAGCTAGCGGCTTACGTTAGACTCGACTCAGATAGTGAGTACTTCAACAGTCCCGGGGCTCGATTCTGATACGCCCTTGATTTGACACGTAATGTCGTTATTTGGGACTCCTAATTTGACAGACGTTATGATACGAATAGGATACAGTTTCAAATTACCTGTTTGAATCCCCAAAGCTTCGATTTAGATAGAATAGAGTGATGTCTTCGACCAAACTGAAACATAGTGTAATGTAAAGAGAAATAAAATGTCTTATATTTTGCTTTCGATTAGTTTACAGAAGGCTCCTAAGTGGACCGCATACATTCCTTCGAATCTATTACTACAAATTAAAAAGACGCATTTCTTGCCTAAGACATTTAACTACATACATTAAATTACACTACATCGTGCTGTAGATATTCTTGCACACATATATATGCGGTTCAACGTGTGTCGTTGATTTAAATTACCCAGAAGTTGAAATTCACATTTTATAAGTATAAAGTTATTGATATCAATGCATTCGTTTGAATCATTATTGTGATGTGTCAAAAACCTTTTAAGAGATAAAACCTCTACCTGATCAAAATCAGTCACCAAGTCAACCTAACACTTAAGTGTAAAACAATGTCAAACGCGATTACATCAGCACAAATCCTTACTTAATTACCACTTATAGCTGTTCCACTGTAGTGCTAATTAATATTATTAGTGTGACAACACTGGCGGCGCCAGTACTGCCAACTCACGCCACCCTTGCGTGCGGAAGCCAGGTTTCAAGCATTTTCAAGCGAAAAATAATGGCAAGAACTGTTGAATTTTAATTAATTTGACCCAAATTTTGGGTGAAACGTCAGAATATAAGATAATTATTACAGAAGAGAAAAAGAAAAGGACATACTCGTATAAACAGTAAATAAATAGTATACGTAAAATTATCTTTTCACCTGAAAGACATACAACAATATAATACCTATTGGATCGAATGATGTTCAGTTTTATTATTTGCGGTCGCTCGTTGCGGTCACCATAAAAATAATTTACATTGAAAGTATAGTGTTTTTATTGGTATGTAGCTGTAGTTGATTGGAACCAAGAAATGTATATTTTTTCTAGAAAGAGAAGGGGACGCTTTTTACGATTTTCAATTGCTAAGATCTCAACTTGTTTGGCCTATCTAGGCCAGACCTATCGAAAAATTGTCCACATCACCACTTGCCCCCAAACTGAGAAATTAATAACGGGATCTATAAAATTATACACACTATTAATTAAAAAAATACTTTTGTTACATATTGTTTACTACATTTCTTTATTTTTGGTTAACTACGGAATTGGGGAACAAATGGGATGCACCCAAAATATTTATGATTATATACTCGTGCTTTCCACTTCACACCTCTACCTTCTACAGCAACGTAATATGATATGATATTATCATGGTAAATACATACTTAATATAGTATTTATGTAATTTAATAAATTTTGAAATTTGTCTCACCACGAACATTTAAAACCACCCTCAAGTTAAAATAATTCGTAAAATCGGTCTCTGGAATTAATTACATTCCAACATTTCACTAATTACTATGTAAAACGTGCGAGTGGAATATTTAGCAAACTTGATTAATATGTATGCCTAACGTCTAGACTTATAGGATCTAAATAAATCACCTTGGGTTGGAATTCTGACGCATATCTTTGGTCATTTATAATTCTAAATATGTAGTCTGTGCTATATGTCTATTTTATTTACTACGACGGCTCAAAAGACGCTAGCGGTCTTCTTGTCTTGTCGCCACCTGGCACAGGCCTTTGGTAGTTTTTATTAACCTGCAGGCAAAGGTTAGTGACCGATTCAGCCGGCACGCCTTCGTTTGCCGCGCCCATCCATTCTTTAAAAAAATAAATGTGTGTTTTGTGCACCTGCCAGCTGTAGTTCGCGCCTTTGTTTACCATCATAGCAAACACTGTCTTGCGCGAGTTTTTATGAACTAGGGAAAGACCTCATTTAACGCTTGATCGGAAAAATAAATAATAAAACTTTGCGATTCAATTTCAAACCACAAAATGTGGTGGTGAAATATTATATTAGGTCTTGTAATTCTTCGTGTTTGCTATCAACAATAGAAGAGAAACAACTTTTTTGAATTATTGTGCAGATTTCAGATTCGACTTGTTGTAATATGTTAAAAACTTTTCAACTAACTGTCCCATAAGTCTCCATTTTTCATTACCCGAAAAAAATACACATACTTTCTGAGAGAGTGTGATAATGTAAATGGCATGATTTATTACCTATTACAAAATTTCTTACTATAGGTACCTTTTTTTATTCTATTCCAAACTTCATATCCCAATTGAATTTCACGATTGAACTGAAGGATTACTCGTACCTTCAGTTTTGCTTTTTTCCTGATAACAAAAGTCTTAAGTCTTAAAGGGTTTTACAACTTCTATTCCTCCGGGAAGTGACCTGTATTGGTAATTCCAGAGATAGATCTATCTCTGTGGATGTATAGAGTTTAAGGTCTGTCATAATACAAGAGCAGGTATTAAAAAGTAAAAGTAAGTATTTATAGTAAATTACTTTTAAGAAATACTTATGACATCATAGGTTAAACAAGGAACTAATCTGCAAGAAAATAAAATGGTATTATAAGGTACCTATATTAATCTTAGAAGACTGTAGTATCGATTCGGCATACGCCCAACTAAACTAAAAATTAGTCCTGTCACTTTCTATTATTTTTAATTGAAAAGGGACCGATGATCATCGGTTTTGTTTTTGTCTTTGACTTCACGACTAACTGTCAATTTTAGTAGCTTTTTATTCGTCATCTTGTAGGTAGGCACTAAAACAAGACTAAATTTGACAGTTAGTCGTGAAGTCATAGACAAAAACAAAACCGATGATCTTCGGTCCCTTTTCAATTAAAAAAGTTAGAAAGTGACAGGACTAGTTTTAGTTTAGTTTAGTTGGGCGTATGCCGAATCGACACCAATGCCTATAAGAAATCCCTTCTGAGCAGCGGCGGTTGTTATACCAACACATTGATTCACTTTCACTTTCAAAGATGCAGAACTAAGTTTAGGAGTTAAAAGCCTCGTTAGGTTATAATTAATTGTTTTTGTGTGCAAAAATAAGTAATTATTCATCTATAAATGCTTCGGCAGCCAGTCTTGCAGGCAATTCTTAACTTTTAAAAGAAGTCGTTCATAAATATAAAGGAGCCTTAAACTTCTTGGCCATTTATAATCTTGCTTACGCAAAATGTGACTGCAAATAATTTACCACTTTGTTAAACTGAAAACTGAACGCAAGAGACGAGCATACTCTACTATAAACTCCGGAATACCCTCAAATCTTGTGAAAATATAATCGTAATCTAAGATTCTATTAATTCTCATGTTGTCTATTAAAAACAAAAGCAGTTGAGGAAGGAGTTATGCAAACTTAATCCATTTTCTTGAACAATTCTACTACCCGGCCATTACTTTTTGTTAGTACAAAATAGATACCATCAGAGATATAACTCAAAGGGAAAAATCTCGAGCAATTTTGTAAAGACTAATAACTCCCTGGGGGCGCTATCTCGCCACTAGATGGCAGTTAAATAAGCCAAATTGGGCCATCCCTTCAACGAAGCCTACTTTTATTGCGCCCTATATCTTTTAGGCTTTCTACTTCCATGTTGCCGATACCATCGACGCTTGAGTGCCTAAATCACGGCTTAGGATTTATAGTTTTTTCAAGATAATTATTTTACAATATTCCATTCTAGATACGACATTATATGCGAGCAATTAAACTATTTAAATATTTTCTATATTTGAAACATTAACAAAACCCACAGTTCTCTAAAGTTCTTCAAGCGGAAGCTGCGGGAAGCCATAAGCTCCGATGCAAAGTACTTGAGATACGAAACAATCGTTTTTTACTGGCTTATCTTACCAAACTGTGATGTTGGTTGATCCTGCAAATGGAATAGCACTCTTCAAAATTATCATATATAATAATAATAATAATTAAAACGACCTTTCGGCGCGTCTCATCGAGACCACTGGTGACCGCAGGGCTGGCAGCTTCCTGGCTCAAAGGATCAGTCTAGCCATTCAGAGGGGGAATGCTGCCAGTGTCCTGGGTACCATGTCTGGCGGGGACGCGCTGGACGAAGTGTTTTTTTTGTGACTTTTATACACATTTGACTTTATATTTTTTACTTGTAATTGTTTGTATTTTTTAAATAAAGTTTAGTTTATTAAAACGTTAATTTTTCACACAACCGGCGTTACTTAGGCATCGGCCAAACTGTATAATTATTTGTTGGCGGAGACAAGAATAACGACTAAATAATTATTCGATTGGCTCCTTTTTGATAATATGACATTTACATTTTAAATTCGCGTATAGTTCATAGTTTCGTATATATAGTAGAATATCTTGATAGATACTCGAAGCTGCTGATGCACGTAAAACTACTGTCGATGTTGCGGAATTTCACACAAATATTTACCTTGCCGAAACATAAAGCTTCTGTCCCAGTTGTGTATTCTTCCGGTGCCAGACCTAAAACAGCCTCAAATGCAGGCATTGACAAGTTACAAGGACATCGCCCCTTTAGCCGCAGGCGACATCCCGGATAAAGGAGATATTGTGAGTTTTCGCCACTTAACATCTAGGGCTGTCACGTCTGCTGGTAATATTATTTACGTGACCTTTTAACCTCTGCACAGTTCTCCAAAAAAGAGAGGATACAGCCTTTTTCTCAGCAGTGGGACATCGTAGGCTTAATTAGTAAGTTAGTAAGATAAGATAGTGTGCGCATGAAATGTATGTATAGGGTTTATTGTAAATGCATATTGTCCATTACCAGTTATAAGAAATTCGTCCTGAACGTAAAAGTAAGATAAGATAGTGTGCGCATGAAATGTATGTATAGGGTTTATTGTAAATGCATATTGTCCATTACCAGTTATAAGAAATTCGTCCTGAACGTAAAATAAGAAATGTTTTAATATGAGCAGAAAAAAACGTGTAAAAAAATAATTATTATAAAGTAAAAAATATTTTTTTGACAACACGTTTTTACGCACTAAAATGTATAAAATATTTTTTATTGAGATTTTTATTGAAGTAGTACTCTTGTAGGACTTAAAACGAAAAAACGTGGGGTGCATGGAATAGATATTCTAAGAAGTAGAGAACGATGGTGATGGCTGAAAAACAGCATAGCTGACGCTGTTATCTTTTCACTGTCTTATTTTCTTGTCTGTCTGTACTAATTATTGATACATAACATATTGTTTTTGTAATGACAATGAATAAATGTCTTCTAAATCTTATGAGTGCCAGGGGTTGTTATGTGTTATGTCTTGAAAACTTATTATTATTACCAGTAGTCTGTGTCTTGCACACTATATTCGTCAACTAATGTCCTGTATTGTTGTCAACCCTACAAGCTTTATATCCCTCTCCCTCTCGTTTGCTAGCAATGACGTAATCTTTAAAGACGATAACTAATCTCCCTAATTGATCTCTTCCCCGATGAGTTAAACAAATGAGACTGCCGTAGCCATGCAAAATTGACTCTAACGGCATATTTTTAGAGTACCCTTTAACATTACTTCCTCTTGGAAAATCTAATTTTAGACTCGCGGTATAGTCTAACTTTAACCCTTTATTGGTTTGCTTTAAAGTAGCAGTGGGCATTTTTAAAGGTTCAGTACGGATAAGCCCCACGCTTTTCCTGTAAACTATAAAATAGTTTCGTAAATACCTTCAAAAGTTTTTTGTCCTTTCATCCTTTCATCCCAATCATCGGTTCTATGTATCCGAATAATCATACCTGTTGTGGATGTCCATCAGTAAAATATCTTTTGGATGAAGTGATAGTAATGGTGAAGAGCAATAATTATGACATCTAATCAACCATCCGTTTCCATTTCGTAAATCCTATCTCATTTAACTCCCAATCCTGCATGTGGCGTACATTTCGCTACACGCGCCACTTGGTGCGAGATCTAGGCACTACATTTGATCAAAGATATGTTTATTTCATGCATAGGTTCCGGGCGCGCGTCGCAAGCTATAAAATCTGAAATGAGTCTATTCTAGGGGCAGGCAGGGGAAGCTCCACGAAATTTACGTTGCCAGAGTTTCCAGTTACTCCGCTACTTCCTACGTAGTTGCTAGTTTGATAATGCCAATTTGGGCTTTGGTTCACGTGATTAGGTAAGGTGTAAGGCTGTGTTTACTATGGCTATAGTGTCTTTCTTTAAATCTAAAATTAATGAGCTGATTTTACATTTTTCAAATCTGAATTCATCTAAGCTTTTGATTGTCTATATATCTAAAAATATAATTAAACTCTACGTCCCAAACTTACATACTGAATATTAACTTTACATGACATACTGAAGTTTATACACGAACTCATGAGCTAGCACCTTAGTCGTACAAGGTTCCGTACTTGGGCCTTAGATCCTAATGACTCAGCCCCTACTCCTTGTCTCGTAGACGTAGTTTGCAAGTTTCAAGTTCTGCTTCAGTGACCGTCACGTCTGGACAGGCGCCGCTCGATAATCCAATGTTCGCTTGTTTAGCTACTGACGTCTCAGGTTGATACTGCAGTAGAATAGCAAAATTATTTGCAATCGAAGCGTGTTTTTGGATTAGGTTTTTTGAATGAAAACTGCAAATAACCAAAACCTTAATTAAACTACCATAAACTTCCAATATCTATTATATTTTTACTGGATATACTTCCACCACACCACGATATCAAGTTAAGTAATTATTTGAATTTATAATGCGGTTTCGTGTTTAAATAAATATATCAGTAAATTAACCTCACCGGAAGTTGCTGCGTTTCGTGGTGCTGTTGCATGTTTCCGATTCATTAATAACAAAACTTTTTGCCTTCTGCTCCTGTCTGACTATAAAACTCCTTGCTTCTTTAATTTTAGGGAAAGTTGTATTTGAAAATTCAAATTTACGTTAGTTCGTCGTCCTGGGACCGTATTGCACGATATTTCACGATGTTGTTTATGTAAAAATTGCCTTTTAGAACTTTTACATTTTATACTGTTTCGTGAGTTTTGTTTCGAATTGTAGATAGCCTAGCACAAGAGTACAAGTTCCATACTCACCAAAAACTGTCTATCAGGCACATTGGAATCTTTTATATTTTTTATATGTATTTAACTTGTACTATTTTAGGTTTATACGTGCTTCAAACCCGAAAAAGAAGCCAGTCGGCAGAGTGGGTCTTTCCTTTTGAAGATTTGCCGACGAAAGTTAAGAAAAAACGAAGCATTGATTGGTAAAAAATTGTTGCTTCTTTTTTCGACAAATCAGGACATTATACTACAGTATCGCTTGAAGATCAAAGGACAGTGACTGCAGATTGGTACGTCAACACTTGCTTGCCCAGAGTCTTAGAAAAAGTTCGCGAAAAGCGTCCTCGAAGCAATGTTCTCCTTCACCACGATAACGCATCCTCACATTCCGCTACGGTAACTGAAGCCTATTTGACTTGAAGGCTTCAATGTGGAACTGATGATGCAGTAGTGAGAATGAAATAGAATATAATGTCTATTGATAACTTAATAATTAGTTTTTCTACATAGTCTCCGAGTCTCTCTACACACCGAGTTCAGCGCTTTTCCAAGGCTTCAATCCCTTTAAAAAAAAAGTTTTGTCTTGGTCCTGCAAAAAGCTCTCCATGGCATCCATCACCTTGTTATCGTGTTCGTACCTGTTTCCCCTTAAGTATTCTTTCAATTTGGGGAACAGATAAAAATCGCTAGGCGCCAGATCTGGTGAATAAGGGGGGTGGTCAATCAATTCGAAGCCAGCTTGCTGAATGGCAGCCATCGCAACTGCCGACCTGTGCGCGGGTGCGTTGCCGTGATGAAACAGCACGCCCCTTCGAAGTTTCCCTCTCCTTTTCTCTTTGATGGCATTCCTCAACTTGGGAATTAAAGCTGCATAATATTGGCCTGTAATAGTGGTTCCACGCTCCAGGTAATCAATCAACAATATCCCTTCTGAGTCCCAAAATATTGAGGCTATAACCTTGCCAGCCGATGCCACGGCATGAAACTTCTTCGGGGTCGGTGATGATGGCCGTTTCCATTGCGAAGATTGCTGTTTTGTCTCAGGATCAAAATGATGGACCCATGTTTCGTCCATTGTTACGAAACGAGACAAAAAGTTCTCAGAATCTTCTTGAAACTTGTCCAACAATATCTTCGAAATGTCAAGTCGATTTTGTTTCTGACTGTCGGTTAACATTCTCGGCACCCATCTTGCGGAAACTTTTCTCATATTCAAAGATTGTTTCAATATGGATTGAATACTTCCATATGAAATGCCCGTTTCTTGAATTAAGTATCGGATGGTAACTCTTCGATCGCTCAATACAATTTTCTCGACTTTCGCAACATTTCCTTGGGTGACTGACGTCGATGGACTGCCGTAACGATGTTCGTCTTCCGTTCTCGTTCGCCCTACTCGAAATTGAGAAGCCCACCTTGCGACAGTAGAATACGGCGGAGCAGACTCTCTTAATGTTGCCTCCAAATCGCAATGAATCTCTTGAGTCGTTAACTTTTTTAAACAGAGGTATTTAATAACGGCTCGCACTTCGTTTTTCTCCATTTTCGAGACCACGTTCCGACACGAAGCAAACAAATGACTACATTCAGAAAAAAACAAAAGAGAATCGAAGATTTTTTTTCTTTTATTACAAATATGTATCTGAGCTATGCCTGCCAGTATTTTTTTTTCTTACCAAGGAGTATGTCGTTCTCACTACTTTTTGATCCCTCCTCGTATATCTAGTCTTATTTATCAGAATCCGGAAACTTTCAGTATGCCCTACCTAAGTATGTCACGACGCCATATAAACACTTGTGCCAACATAGTGCCAACTAATCAGTTCAAATTTAACCACCAGAATTTAGCGGTTTTGATCATGGTCAACATGGTTACCGATGGCTGACCAATATTCAAGTCCTGACCAATATTGTAGATCCACAGGCGGTATAATACTCCATTACTATTGGCACAGATAATACAAATACTACGTATGGTCTACTATAGATCCATCCACACAAAGCTCATTAAAAATTGTCAACCGCAGCTACAAATTAATTATTTAAACCATTTCATTGTTTCCACAGAATTAAATACGCTTTAAATTGACATATCGATTTTGCTGGACGCTATCGGAGCTGTCAAGAACCAAACGAGCAGAACAATTATTTGCGACAAGTAGGTACCCATTTGTGATTTTACAAAAGAAGTAATTGGGTGAAAATTAACCGATCGCAGAATCAACGGGGTTCGTATTGTGTGCGCAAACAAAAATCATTCGAATTCCGAATGTTTTAAAAGCATTGGAGATCCAGGTTTGAATTCTAGAATTTATTGGCGTTAAAAGTGGCTTACGGAACGTTGGATATTTTGTTATTATGATTAATATTGATCTTTTGGGTATTGGGACTGGCAACTACAGCAGAATTAATATAAGTAAAGTATTGGTTGCAGTATATAAAAAAAATAAGATTTTCCTTGCTGATTTGTACGTACTTTGAAATTTTGGTTTTACTGTAACTGCATTCACATTCTGTGATAGTTGAAAAGTTACACAAGCTTTCAAAATGGCTCCCGCTTGACAAGGCCACAAAGGGTGACATGTTAGCCGCCCCGCGATAACGCCAGCGAACAATGACTATGCAAACACCTATACGTAATATGCTAGTTCGTGTGTTGGAGAATGCGAACTTTGAAATTGTATGGAATTTTAATGTTCAAAGTTACGATAATTAAATCGTTTATGACGGTGACAACGTTATTCAGACGTTTAAAAAGTAACGCAGTACACTCTAGGAGTATAGTCAAACTAATGGAGAATCGTTAAAAATTAAATTTTAATATATAGCTTAAAATTAGTATCGATTTGTAGTTACAGCTTTGTATATTACTTAGATACAAAATAAATTGAAGATAACGCTAATACCTACGTCGATAAATTTGAATAATATGATAAGTTCTAAACTGAATTTATGTTCAAATAGATACGCTGATAGCGAATCAAAATGTTCATATTCGCTTATCTCGATGTCGATTCTTTATTTTTATGCATTCAAAGATCGGATTGTAATAAATGGGTGGAATATTCTTGTTTCTTATTCAAATTTGCTCTATCTTTATAAATTGGAAAATCTTTATTGATGTGAACGATTTAATCTTATTGACTTTTTTAAGAATTACGTAAGTGTAAAAATTGGTGGTGTAAATAATATAGGTAATTAATTTCTCAATATAAATAGAATTGTTAATTCATTTTTTGATGTCACGTCTTTAACGCCATCCAAATATGTATTTTGTGCCGAAAAAACTCCACGGGCATATTTACGATTATTTCTGCGAAATTAATTTAGTGAATCGATGTATTACTAATAGACCTTCCTCTTGATCTTGTCCCTCGTTATTAATGAGAGGTATTTTGCAAAGAAATTAAAGATTCCCGGCTAATGCTCATACAAAATTCAACCCTACAGCATTATATTTCGCTTCTCAATCGAACAAAACCTTTCTATATATTCGTCACGTATATGTTGATCGACCATACATTATAGATAGGGACGTGATATGTGTCAAGTATCGTAGTTATTGAATAAGTAATAGCGTCGCTCCCACTCTGCGCGGGAGATGTATTTCCCAGGGCTACACTTCTATCCAAAAACACTTCTGCACTTTAGATATGGGAAGGCCTGGCATAGACTTACTAGTGATATTGAGGAATTCACTAGTACAATATTTATGTTGAAGCAAAGTAGTATGTTGAAAAAAGTACCATCAAGCATCCAATTCGAAAACTATAGAAGGTTAAAATAAAAGTCAGAAAAAAAAATCGTTGTGTTATATTTTGCCATATCACAGAAGGCTGAAAATAAAAAACACTATCCTTCTTCTTACAAATAAATCAGAGTATTATTGCTTTAGGTTAGAAAATAAACGCAGGATAAGAACTACTGTTAAGATTGACTTTACATGTTTCATGTTGTAGTCTCTAATCACCATGTATATGGCATCTTCAGACTTTTGAAAAGCCTCTTTGCAGCTGCGCAATGTCAGTCTTCATTATTTAGAATAGTTTCGGCCTCTCGATGGCCTCCAGTCAAGTTTTTATAAAACATTATGGAAGTGTGATTATCTTATTAACTAGATTATCTTCAGGTACTACGTTATCTTAATGCCAGCCCCAGTGCTCTGAATGCGTATGGACGAGCAGTGGTTTTTCAACGATGACATGTTTTTCAATGGGCACGGCAACATGTTTTACGATGGGCACGTGTTTGATGATGGGCACGTGCTTGATGACGGGCACTTCGTGGAACACCGGCACCTCCTTCAACACTGGGATCTTCTCTACGTGGTGGTGGTGAACAGTGTGCACTTCGTGGGGCACGTGGATTTTGATACTGCAACAAATAAAACGTAATTCAAGTCTTTCTAATAGTGCGGTAATTTTACAAGGGGAACTTTTTAAACATACAAGAAATACAATAATCTTTATTTCATAAACAAAAACATGGTACATAGCTAGACAAAGGAGACTCCCAGTAAGCAATTAATTGCCTGTGTTGGGAGGCCCCCCTCCTCCAACGGATCCTAAATTAAACTGCATGTCTTTTCTTGCAAAAAC
This sequence comes from Carpatolechia fugitivella, assembly GCA_951230895.1. Classification (NCBI taxonomy): domain Eukaryota; kingdom Metazoa; phylum Arthropoda; class Insecta; order Lepidoptera; family Gelechiidae; genus Carpatolechia; species Carpatolechia fugitivella. The sequence goes on from OX579664.1 coordinate 8,354,680, forward strand.
ATCATCATCATCAACTAAGTTGACAATTAGCAGTATTCTCATTCTCTCTTTTTGCAACTTGAATTCAAATCAAAATTTTCTGACAATTGCTAATAGCAACGTTTGTGTGTATGAATCGAACATAAATATTTTCAATACGAATTCTTGAAAGTTTTTATAAATTTCTACAAATCAATTATTTCTCATGTTTCATGGAAAGTTGATTGTGCCCTAGTTGGAAAATACTTCGGATAAAGTAGGTATCAGTAAAAAGTACAATATCCTACACGTGTCACGCGTCTTCCTACCCGTTAGTAAACTCACCAATTTTTTTCAAGAAAACGACATTATATAAAAAATGGCAATTTAGACCGCTCCTATAAAAGCAAAACTGTTTGATCAATCTAATTTTCTTCAGAAATTGAGATGTGAAATATTTCTATGAAAATATTTTGTTTGCAAATGAAAATATTTGTAAGCATAGCAGAGTGCGTGTCGTGAATAATAATTCTCTGGGTAAATCCAATATTATTTGAATAAATTGAAATATTGTATTGAATGTTATATTTTATTCGGACATAAATTTTGGTTCTATACTGTTTTCGATATAATTAATTAGAAATATCTGCATGTATAGGAAGAGTGCAGGTAATTTTTCAGTATAGTGTTGGTTGAGTAATGCAGAAAAATATTAAAATGGGAGTTTTTTCTCTAAAATTAACCTCTAGGTTTATTTGCATGATTTATAAGTGTAAAAAATTATCTTTGCAGAAAATAGTGTTACACCTTATGATGTGCCGTTTACTGTGTATGTCGATACGCAACGTAATACAAAACCTTTTTAGTTGGTAGTTTAGCCTATGAAAATAAACAACTTATACTCCACATCTATTCAAATCCTCAAATTACTTAGTTTTCTAAAAAAATAGTGGGATCGTTTGTATTGAAATGTATATATTTTTTGAAGTTTTAGAAAAGTTCTAAAACTGAGGTTGTTCAAGGACTGAACCACCACCAGGCTTTGTGTTATTTAGGTGAAATGAAAGTAAATGAAATTAATAGTTTATTAACTCTTGGTTGTTGCATCTCTTAGTTTCGTCATTATAACACATTGAATATACCGGGGTTAATATTGTGCTACGTTTAGGCATTTACTTGACGCTCTTGCGGTGAAGGAAAACATCGTGATGGAACCTGCACACTCCTGCGAAGGAATTTGAAGGTTGTGTGTGAGGTCAACCAACCCGCATTGGGCCAGCGCGGTCGACTAAGGTCTAATCGCCCTGATTTGGCGTTGGCCCGACTCTCGAGCCCCTCGGTGGGGACGCATATGAGCTGTTGGTGACGTTTAAGTATTTACTTACTGAGTCTTATGGTATGGGTCTGGTTCAGGCACGGGGTTCGCCAACACATGGCTGACGACCACCACGGCCAAACTCAACTGGAACAAACAATCAAAATTAATCCTACTAATATTATAAATGCGAAAGTTTGGATGTTTGTTGCCGAATCACTCATGAACCACTGGACGGATCGGGATTAAACTTGGCACACATATAGGTTAGGTCCTGAAATAGGACATAGGCTATGTTTTACCGTGGGAAAATACTTCATTCCTGTCTACTCAAACAGCGAAATAGGTAGGTATTTTCTTTATTACATACATGTATTTTAAAAGGCAATTAAGGGAATTAATAATAAGTTTTTTTATTTTTATCATTTAGTTATGTCAATAACGTCACTATAAAAAAGTTAACTCGGCTAAGCAATTTAAAAGCATAATTTAATTACAATTACTAAGGTTAACAGAATTACAAAATGCAAAAGAGCAATCCGTTAACGGTTTTATTTTTCGATCCAGGCCGACCGAAATCTGGATGCTTTCGAAAATCTATTAAAACTTCCTCTTTTATGAAAAGCGCTTTGAAAAACGCCAACAATTTAACATAAAAGCTTGATCTATAACCCTATGCATGTTCGCTTGCCCCGTGCAAGCTACATAACCTCCCTTTTGATACGGGGCAGGTAGCGGGCGATGACCTCTCGCTGACCTACTTGTACCGTGGGAACGGACCCTTACAGGAAAAACAGATGAAAATCAACTGTAAACGACATACAAAATTTACAGCGGTTACTTAGTTACCTTACCGTCTATTTTTGGGCCGAAACAAAAGGTAAATAAGAGGGGTTTTAGGGAAAAATTATGTTTAAAACGATCCCATTACGTTTACTATTGAATTGCTGTGGAAATTGTAAAAAGGGGAGAAACTTCTTTAATTTTTCAATTAAAAAGTATCGGTCCAGTGATCCAGTGAAGTAGTATAGTAATCTCATAGATCTTTTGATTCCTTATAGATCATAGATATTTTAAAACTTCACAATAGTGTTTAAGTTTCTATATGCGGTCGTAAAAAGGGTAAGGTGTCATTTTATATTCATGAATAATATTTAACGATTTAGTACCTATGTTAGGCATATACGATTGTTCTATCGATGATGGTATTAAGCCAGGATTTGACCAACAGGTTATCTGTCGCCGCTTTTCTTAGCACTGCGGACTTCGGACTGCGAAATCGTCAGTGTACGTTAACTATTCACTATTAAAGAATAAATAAGTCAGTTGAAGCTCTTTTACGAATTAAACAAATAAAAAATAAAATCACTTTAGGATAAAAAGTGAATTTACAGACAAACTCCCATAATTGTAAATGGTTCCCTTTATTTTACAAAAAGTCAGCTGTTGGATTAGAATAGTAGATTTATTGGTCAGATTGATAACAATTCAGATTGAAACTGTCATGATAACAATCCCACTCCTGTAAGTATTAAAAAAAAACTCAACTTTACATCACATATTTGTAGGCAAGTAGGTAAACGAGTAAAAAAAACACTACTCACAACAATTTTGTGGAACATGTTGGCTGCGCGTGCTACACTGAGGACTGTGCGTGTGCGCCGCTGCACGGGGTTAATATCTACGCGGGTTGTGCAAGTACCCACGTCGCCTGCGCAGCGTCACGCTCCCTGCGCGCGCAGCATTGCAGGGCGCGAAAACTGGCAGGGAAAACCTGTGATCGATTGATGTTACATTGTGAAAATGTATGTTAATAACAATATGCACTAGGTGTTTAGTAAAGACAGGAAGTCATTGATATTTTCGAGTCGGTGAAATGCTTTATAGAGCGCGTTAGCGTAGAAATTTAGTCATGCTCGTAAAGTACGCGAACTTATCTCGTTGGGAACTCTTTAGATAATTATTAATCCAACTCATACAAGCATTTCAAAATTTTTGTGTACTATTGGTTAAATATATTGCTGAACCTACTTTGGCATCGGTTGATAATCATCTCATAATATATGTAATTTTGTTACAAAATAGTAATTACCTACCCATGATTATAAAATGAAACAATTCTGAAATCCGAACCGTAATGCAGGGTTCAATAACGGTGGGTTAAGTTAATTTAACGAAACATTAAACTGCGTTAATCGCATTCACAATAATGAATGAAAATATTTGAAACCAGATTCCAAACCGCATCCTTTCAGGGCCTCGCGTGTTTCACGTCCATATTCAAGGTATTTAGTTTGACACGTAACTAACTATATGAATAACCGGGTTGACCATCGGGTCAACTGAATTAAACTGAACTAAATAAAATGAAGACATTTAAAAATTATTTACTACTGTGACACGTACCAATCAAAAAGAAAACTTCATCATCATAAACATTGTTTTTCCATTAATTGATAGTGTAAATATAATCATGAACATGAATGGCCCGTTACAGTCCACTGATGGACTATGAGCCTCCTCCACTCAAGTGGAGGGTTTTGCCATAATCTCGACGATTGGCAGGCGGGTTGGAGATCGCAGATTAAAAGGTTACTGTATCAGAGAGCGCTGTTGCCCGTTCCCTATTCAATGTGTAGTCCCTAAGTCGCCTCTTACGACACCCACGGGAAGAGTAGGGGTTGGTGACAAATGTATTCTACTCTACCGTCACCACACGGCAATATAATCTATGATCACCAATTTCGAGAAAAAGGAGGAAATCGCACTAGGCAAAATACCAGAAGACCTTTGTTCCGATCATCGACCTACTAATATTATAAATGCGAAAGTTTGGATGTTTGTTGCCGAATCACGCTTGAACCACTGGACGGATCGGGATAAAACTTAGCACACATACAGGTTAGGTCCTGGAATAGGACATAGGCTAATTTTTACTGCGGGAAAACACTTCATTCCTACGGGAAAACTCATTAAACGCGGGTGAAACCGCGGGTGGAAAGCTAATAACTAATAAAACACAACAAGAAAGCCGATAGATACATCGCTTTCGCCCGGCCGCCGCGCCGACCTGAAAACTAGTAATATTGTTTAGTAAATAGGATGTCAAGGCTCTAACTGTAATTTGTAAATTGAGTGGAAAGTTTTCCAATTCCCTAATTAATGTTTGGCAATTATGTAGAACTGATGGAATGGAACTAATTTCAATAATTGCATTCCGGTATGTTTGCTTATATTGACGTTTCCAGTTTTCTGGAAGGAACATGTTATTTTGCCACGCTCATACTCTCAAAGGATAAAACAAATCACTTCTAATGTTTATGTATACAATGTAATTTTGTAATTATAACTAATTACTTAATTTTTGTTCGCAATTTAAGTAATATTTGGAGTAGTTGAAGTGCCAAAACGGTCGAAAACACCATAACTATAATTTAATACATTTTAAAGTAACTTTATAAACATATTAAAACTCTAGTATAAAAAGCTAATAGTCAGTAAAAAAAACTATAAATACAGCAGTTTCACAAAACACTAAATTCAGCTCTCTAACATTCTATTTTTGGCGTGTTTTTAAAAAATGGTCATGATTATTCCGGTCAGTATGAGTCATTCAATATTAGTAAGTCGATCACATTTTGCGATCGTATCTTCGCACGTAAATTTCATTCACCACAAGCGTCTTTTTTGATCGAATGAATTAATATTGATTTGAGTACTCGTATTTGGATAGGTTTATTTTTTGACCAGTTAAAGGTTTCTTTTTATCTTCTGCAACATATTAGTTATAGCACAAAATCTTTTAAGAGTACCCCTATGCATATTGTGATAAAAATTATAATTTAAAAGTATGACGGTAGATTACGCCACTATTCCCTCTTACCTACTTTGAGCTAAGTCCATCACCCTTCAGCTATGCACTTATATTTAATCAATCAATCAATCAATCAGCAAAGTAGCGCTCTGACATGTGGTACCCTGTAAGTGGTTGGTCCGAGATCAGCCTAATTGCAGCCCACTGCTAGACGTAGGCCTCCCCAAGAGCACGCTAAAGCGCACGATCACCCGCTTTCCTCATCCAACCATCACCAGCGACCTTCCTCAGGTCATTAGTCCACCTGGCAGGGGGCGTCCCACACTACGTTTCCCGAGACGTGGTCTCCACGACGTGGAACCCGTCTGCTCCATCAACGCTCATCGGTTCTGCGACAGGCGTTGCCAGCCCACTGTCACTTCAGCTTGTCACACTTCTCGACGATATCAACTACCTTAGTCCTCTATCCTCTGCACTTATATTATAGGAATATATTTGACCAGTGTAACCGGCGATAGACCATAGATATAGTAGACAGTACACTATACTTATAAGTCGTTGAAAGTCCGTGATTCCACTGCATTGGTTTCTCATAAGTTCTAGAACAATCCTGACTTACCTAACTTACTAGAATCAGTCTAAGGAATCGGCCATAAACTTGTTTTACTTCCAGAAACAAATATAATCTTTTCCTATCGGTACAAACTTACTTGTAGGTAGTAGGTACTATTATGTAAACAAGATAGAACATTTTAATAAGTGAAGTACGATAATGTAATTGATCTATCTACCTTGGGTTTGCGGTGAATAAACTGCACTACTTGTTTTATTTCCATGTAAGGAGTAGTTTACCATGTATGTTACTAGTTCACCTACATTCGTCTGTTACATATTGAAGAGTATTCAGTCGTAACATAGCATAGCGGCTAAATGTATGCATCTCTTACAAAAACGCATGCAAATAGGTGATAAATAATTTACTAGGTATAATTATATCATTGATATGAAGTCATTGAAACTGGTTACATTGATTTAATTAATTCATGATAGCTATTTTCCTTTTGCATATTCAGTTGAACAACTGAAACATTTCTTTTTTTCATTCATACCTTTTTAATCTGAACTTTCTTGTTATAGAGATTTATTTATGCAACAGTCTGTATAAAGTATTCGTCTAAGATATCTAGGTTTTCTTTTAAGCAATAAGACATCTTAAGAAAACCTGCACGTTTTTTATTTCTCAATTTGTATGGTAACTGACGACACCAGAAGATCGCCGCTTCCATACAAAATCAGTACAAAATTCTACTCAAGTACAGACTGTTAACTGTTACGCTTAGATGCGTAATCTGGACCACCTACTTACATTTGTTATAAAATTTAAAAAAAGAGGTTTGTTTCGAGTTAAAGGTTTTATTTATTTATTATGGTTTTATTAAAATAAATGAGTAAGTTTTTGAAGCTTCATGAATACGTAAGTAGTAGATAATATTGCTAAATAAAAAAATATTCGTTACTAAGGCACATTATATAACTTCAATATCACAGATATGAATCACAAATTATTGGGTTTAGTCTTAGATCATTTCTGATCTTAAGGTATAGTTAGTTCTAGACTAAAGCAAAGCTTTTCATTAATGGCTAAAAGATAAAACCTTACTACGTGAGTGTTACCTTATTTTACGTCACGTTCATTAATTTCTTAACTATCAATGTTTGAGAGAGAAGTACTTTTATACTTTTGTTTAACAGACTTAACTACAAACTACAATAACAGTTCATATACGTCCCCACCGAGGGGCTCGAGCCTTTAACAGACTTACTTACTTACTCTCTTATATTTTTATAACCTCTTTAACAAACTCGGTTAACATGCGTCAGAGCTGTGACTTTAGAAGATTTGTCCACCTGACCGTTGAAGGTGGTCGAACGTGATCTGATTTCAATTTGAAGGAAGATTTATACTGGCCAGACAGAGGTGTTGTGTTTCAATCAATCAGGGTTGTCGAAAGACGTATCTTGTGTCGATAGTTTGTGCCGCTAATAAGATAATATCGAATTTCTGTGTTGTATTGTAACGTTTCTAGGGTTCTGTCGGAATTTTATATAGATTTTACTAGATATCTTATACTAATGTTACGACGTAAATACCGTTGATGTTTGGGTGTAGTGCTACCACTAAACTGATTTATTTTCTCGCTGCCTGACTATGTTCCTTGGGAAAATTTGTTGTAATTGTATACTTATTACGGTCAGCTGGGATGCCCACTGCAAAAAAACCTTGTATTTATTTGACAGCAACCTTTTTGTCTTCGCAGCCGGCACTGCACTCTACACAGTGCGACTCTCCCTCCGGTGTCATAAACTTTGTTACGTTACAAACAAAATCCCACCGCTACTCCATGTCCTACCTTACTCGGCGTTATTGTACTCGTCCCATACAATATCCAGCACATCAAAGTGATTCTCGTTGGAAAAAAGGTAAAGCGAACAATTTAGAGATGCAGCGCGGTTGGGAACCGGTGGAATAGCGAATGAGTGCAATCAGATGTATTTCCCTTGACACCGGCTCGTCCACAATCGGGAACTGTTTTTAGTTTTATAGTATTTTTTAGTGCGGATAAAATATCGCTTAAAATTGGTCATGTTTTTTTGCTGCCAGCAATTTTTAGAGCGAAAATTGGAATGTAGACAAATAAAAAGTAATGTTTTTTTTTTTGTTCTATAGCGAATTTTTTAATGGTTTGTGTTTGGGATCGTTATCAATCAATATAAAATATAATGATCCCTGACGCTTTGCTAGTCATCAAAAATATGGCTCTTTAAAAAATAGCGCAAAACCAAAGTGTTCTTCATAAATGATTTACTTAGTTTTAGGGGTACTTTATCTGTGTAGATTAGTCATGATCATGAATATGAATAAGACCACATTACTTAAGCTTATAGGACCACACGTTCCCGTCAGCAAATGACTTCCACATCTTAACAGCCTCATACTAAATAATAACCAGAGCCATTAGTCATCTCATCACACCACATTAGGTTCATATTACAGGCTATAAAGTTCACTCGCATCACAACATCTTACCGTACATAGCTTGTCTTTAAGTGGATATTAGACACAGCTTGGTTACCGACGTGTAATGTATTTCTAACTGCTCCTCAAAGCGCTTTCATGTGACTTAGACACTACTTACCGCACATTTACAAGAATGTATAGGTATATATAGAGTTCATAAAACCCCCAGCAAGAGGTCCGTAAGTCGCTTTGAAGCGGCAATCTCTGAGCGGCTTACATGCTGTAATCCCTTACAGGTCACTCACGTGACATCACCTCACCTGTGCGCGCTGCGTTTTTATTCAATCTCATACGTTGTTTGCTCTGAAAGGAAACAATTTTACGACGAAAAATGAACTGAAGTAAACAAGCATTTTACAGGAGCAGGAGGTTGCAAGCTGCAGTTGTTTTGGTGCTTAAAGTTTTGTAGTAAAAATGTAAACTATTTATTGCTGCACAAGTAAGAAATATTTCCTTTTGGAACAGAAACAAAATTTATTCGGCACCCATAACCAGTAAATAGCGATTAAACATTTGACGTAAATAAACAGTAAATCATTCAAAACGTACGTGTTTTCGGTTGTATTAAGCGATACCACAAATCATTTGAGGCACACGCCATGGTATCGGCACTCGGCAGACATTCATCTCGCGCGCTTTGACAGTTCAGAGCAGTTGCATCACTGCATTCGAATTACAAATTGTTTATTTATTTGGAAAGTTAAAAAGTAGAAGTTGGTAAGGCAATACGCGAGCCCTTTTTTAAGTTGCTTAATTACTTAGGAAATTCTAAATTTTCAGCGGGCTTTTTTTTAACGTAGGCGTTAAAATTATGTAGTTATAGGTATAACGTTATTAAATTTAACGCCATTATGTAAATCGAATGTTTTTTTAACACAATTAATCCTATTCTCTAGTCTTATACAATCCGTGTTGCTGCAGTAGCTAACTTAAGGCGCATTTCTGCATCTCCTGGAACTACCCCCATTCATCCTGTATAAATCGTGGGCGGTCTCAAAGGCTTTACCCGCGCTCCGATAAAGTGCATTTAGTGCATATTGTGTAGAGGCAGCAATTACACACGGTAGCAATTACCAAGCAAAACATTAAAGGTGAGTCCAGACTAGCCCACGGGCATGCTTGTGAAGACATCTTGTGGTTACGAGTATTTGCATTAGGCGTTTGGTTTGCGTTGTTAAATCAGCAAGGACAGGCGAGTCACACGCACAAAATGGCGTCAGTTGAATTAAATCTAGGTCCTAATTTTACAAAATAAAGAGTATAAAAGGTATTTTTTAAATTGTGTAGTCCGTTCGCTTATTTCGAAACTTTCTATAAATTTCAGTTGTTAAATTATAGCTTCACTGAAAAAAACTAAATATTACCAGTAAAACAACTCACCGATTGACAACATTAAAATTATGATGGTGCTGGTATTTCTAAAACAATTTTATATCCTCTCAAATGTATTAAAAAATTCGTAGACGTAGAGATAGCTGTAGTACTAGGCTGGTTTGTTTTCTTGCATCGCCCTTGTGCAGCCTCCAGTCTGAACGTGCCTTTAGCTTCAGTAGCAGTTGTACAAAGCAACACAATTACACCCCCATAAACGTCTGCGTGTAACCGGCATATTAGCTCACTTAGTTCGATTTCAGCTGACGGACAGGGTGTTGGGTAAATTGTAGACATTTACACAAATAATTATCGAACTCGACGAACTAGTAATAAGTAATGTGAAGTGGTAAAGGGCTGGTCATAATTGCTAGAGAATCATTTTCTTCAAGGGCTGATAGGTCCTGGAATGTACTGTATATACGACAATGTGAGTCTGAAAGCGTAGCAGGACACGAATTAGAGAGTCATTAAGGTCATGTCATGATACCACTTAGTATAGGAAAGAGTAGCTGTTAGCTACTGGATTGTTATGCCCTACCAGGGCCCATATTATATACTAGATGTTAGTTTAAGACCTGATGTAAATTATATACTCACCGGCACATCTAACCGCCCACTCTTCATTTCAGGGAATAATCGTGATTCTTTATAATTCTATTAGTTACAGCTGATGTCAGTTAAAAAGTTGTTAATTTAACGTTTATTTAAGTGTGTTTAATTTATCGTAAAATTATCAACAAATCAATTGTAATATATAACAATAAGCGTAGTTTAAAATTAACCCGAAATACAAGGGTGGGCGATTAGATGTGCCGGTGAGTGTATATGGAAGCAATATGTTTATTTTTAAATTTCAATTTGGATTAAAAGAGCTTGAGATGAGGGAGGCCGCTTATGTCAAACTTGGACAGACAATGACAAACCATTGATGAACATAGGCATTTGTCAGTAGGTGTGTAGGCTAATGATGATAGCGATGAGTTTTTTATGAGCACTTGACTTTTATTATTATTTATTTTAACAATTTACTTTACATACCTACGTATTTCTTTACTAAGTAACATTTATCTACTTTTGCCTTGGACATTCCTCTTCTAGTCCGCTAAGTTAATTTGCTATCTACATATGGAGACTTATAATTAACATTAGTATATTAATTTGTACACATAATGTAAAATTCAGCTGTTAGTCTTCCTAAAAATGAATAAATAAAATAAATAAATAAATGTGGGTGGGTCGTCTGAAGTATGTTAACTGAACGTTTTCTTTACCCTTGGAATAAGTATCTAGTCTTATAATAACTAAGATACTGATAGCTGATTTATAAAATCGCAACATCTCGAATCTGTAGGGAGCCCGTACCCGACTAAACAAGACGGACACTGCTCTCCGGCTAACCGCATAGGAGCGTATCATAAAAGATAGGGTTACCAATAGCACTTAAAGTATTGGGTGTCCGTTCGGTGTAAAATGGAGTGCTTTGAGCGGCGGCATGTGGGTGTAGAGTTACTTTCATCGCCTTGTTTGTCAAAGCAAGTTACCGTTTCTGCTACTGATACTACTGCACGCAATGCAATCATACATGCCCTTTGGTGTAGTAGAGTAATTGTCTTGTACGAACTAGTCTTAGTATTAATGTGTCGTAGATAAATATATGGAAGAGAACAATCTCACACCTAAGGATGCCGAAGACCGGGCAAAGTGGAGAAGATTGAGTAGGAAAGCGGACCCCAGCACTAGGCCGGGAAAACGCTAGGACGAAGAAGAGAAGAAGATAAATAAATAGGCGATGAAATGCAGGTTGAATCCTGTCCAAGAATAGCAAAGTTTATATTTTTTTATTTTACTTTCATAATATTTTAATCTAATAATATTGACCAATAGACAGAAACACATGAATACAAAGAAATATCTGCAAAATATATAAGAGAATCGATGGTATTCCTTTTTTTTATTTATTTAAAAAAATAAAGAAATGGTACGTTAATGCACCTATTAAGAAAACAAATAAATTTTAGTGTTCGTAACTTCATAATGAATCCGCTAAGAAGTTTTTTTTTTATTTCCGAACAGAACATTGACCGCTTGTCTACCCATATAGACATAGCTGGAGAAGATTGATTAGGAGATAAACATGGGATAAGGCCGGAGAAAGAAGAATTCTATGCGGGCGGCGGCGGCAATGCGAACCGCGCGACTTAAACCCCAAGGAGCTTAACATTCTACGTGCTTATGAGAGTATCAGTGAAAAACGCCTCCTTGATTATCAATACGTCCTCGCATCTTCAAAGGCGCCTTACTGAGAAGTCAAGTCGCAACCTAAACTTGTACCTTTCAGCACACCTGAGCCTCTTCTATATTCTGCCGTATAAAGGCTGCATAGCATGCTAGTGTACGTCATTAATATTATAATTTGGCGGGAACGGGAGCTCGCGTAATTTGATACTGAACACGCCCTGACAGTGACGGGACGCGCCTTCGTCACCGTGATTAAAGTTAAAGAGCTTAGTGACGTCACCGCTAGTTTACTACTTACTAACATAGTTAAATTCAAGTCAGTTACCTGTTAGGAATTAGTAATACTTAGTACTTTTATTTATGAGACATTTTCATTAGGAATATACAAATATGTATAGTTGACCGAAACATTAATTTTGCAGTTACAAAAATTACAAGTAAGGAATAAGTAGGATGAATTGATTATTTGTTCACTCAAAATAATTGTAATTGAGGTGCGTTCCTTAAAAAATCGGCGTGTATAATTTGTTTTTCTCGCAGAAGCCGAGACGCTTCCCCTTGCCGTCCTATTTTTAGCCACAGAATAAACGCAAACCATCGAACCGAGCGTTCTCATTGCGAATCGATATAAACATCAGTAATTATTCATACTACTCTGGTTCGCAACTTCTCGCGTGAGGTGAGGTGTCGCGCTGTCAACTGGCAGACGGGAGGCGGAAGGCGACACCTCTACTGCACTGCGATATCTGTGGTGACAATCGTGTGATAAAGCTGCACACATATTATACAGTGAAAGCCAATACACACACTGACACAAAAAAAGAAAGAATCCGAAAGTATGGTTTTTATTAAATCACTTAGTTGTAAAATCTATAAAATTATGACGACTTCATAATGCATTCGCTTTCATTTTATTTTTGTTGGGAGCGCACTAAAGACGACGTTGGAAGTGCACTAAATAAGGCAAGGCGGTTTTTAAATGACCTAAATTTCAGAATGTCGATCACTAAAATATTTATTTCTTGTTAACGTTTTTACGGGAGCAAATGCGAGCATTTTCGAAGTGTCTCTAGGTCTCTACGAGGAAAGTGTTCTTATAGGAAAAGTTCGTAAATTCTGTTTTTAGTTATGATTTTATTTCATATTAAAAAGTTTACAAACACACACACACACACACAAACAACACACAAACTACTACTACACTACTATACTGTCAAAGTGTCTGCATATAAACCATATTTCTGCCGCTGCAGTTTAATTACTTATCGAAGGAAAATTACTCTGATTCACAAGAGAGCGTGTGTGAGGTGAGGTGGAGCCGTGTAGCGACTGTCACCCAGGTGCCAGGCGACACCTGCTCTTCTGCAGCTCGGCATTATGAACCACACTGCGAACCAGACGGAACTGACGCGATATTATGAGGCTCATATTAATACTACCGACGAGCTCGAGATTAGTTATGTAAAACTAGACGTGATTAAAAAATTTATTTGCGAGGAAATAACATTTTTAGTACTTCATATGTTTTCAGTCCCTTTGGGGACTTAGGGGCTCAGGCCTAGCCTGAATCGGGGCAATCAGATCTATTATTTATTACCTAAATATAATCGATAATAGTACATTACGATACAAGGATCGTAGGTGGCATATTACAAACGAGGTGACTTTTGTCAGCCCGAGCCGCAGGCGAGGGTTTATAATGTCACGAGTTTGCTATAAAACCTAAGATCCGTGTGTTGTACGACGTTTTTCAATACACTTATGAGAAAAACGATAGTAAATAATTAAATTGAAATGGAAAGGTACCCCTACAAAAGCTATGATACTACAGGTAAAATTGATCATGTAGAAGTTGTAAAAACTAACCTTTATTGTATTGTGCGCAGTTTGAGCATCCTTACTATTCAAATTTATCATTAAATATCAACACTTAATCACTCGTAAAACAACATTCAATGTAAAACAATTAAATGAAAATTTCACAAAAATGGCGCCAACCACAAATCGATATTGTTTCTTTTTTATAAGCATAATTACGGAGAAAAGGCTCTGGCGGACATTCAGCCTCTACGAATTGATTCTTTGTTAAATCGAGATAATTTTATTTTTATAATTAAAATATTACTGGCTGATAATATTTTTGATACAATTTGTTGAAATAAAAAAATATAAAATACTTTTCTCTTTATATGAATCGATTTAAATATTTTTTTGTGTCAAAATGATCCTGGCCGAATTATAATTTTGAAGACCGTAGAAATAAAAAAAAAAAAAAAAATCACTAGTGCTGTAAAACGCATTTACCGCACAGTTTACTGCCTTCGTAAGTTAAATTTTCGAGCAAGGTGTATTGAAAAACAATTTTTATACTTTATGCATGAAACTAACTTATTCATACATAACCGATCAATCGATAGCGTCCAACAATAAGTTCACACGAACGCAACTCGCACGAACAAAATATTTTGCTTAATTATATTTTTCCGTTTCTAATAAATCCCCTAAGCTCGTTTCAAAAACTATTCGCATTTACGAAAATAAAACGGAACCATCACATTAGTGCGCTCCTAGAGTTCTATTCTAATGAACGATTGCATTGTTATGAGTCCTCTTCGTTCGTTCAGAGCTCATCAGGGCCGAGCTCAGGGCGGTAGACCCCCACAGTATGTTCCAATAAAATTCCCAGCGAAAATAAAACGGAAGCATCGCATTAGTTCGCTTCTAGGATTTTATTCTAATGAACTATTTCTTTGTTACGACTCTTGTTCGTTCAGGGTTGTACGGTACGGGTGGTGCCAGGCCGAATTCAGTGCTGTATTATTTCAGTAGCAATAAAAAACTTATTATCACAAAATAATTATGAATTTCCTTTGGAAAATGTGATGATTTAATATGTATTTTTACGAATATTTGTCACAACCTCACACTTGATCAGGTGAGCAGGGTAACAAAATCCTCATCTGCAAAAAATAATATTCTCTGCTTTCGTTATAGGAAATTATACTATAAAGTAACTCACGCGTGCCATTTATTCAATATCCCCCAGAAATTAACCCGGGTCCGTGCCTGTTCGTTCAACCATTCAGTTCATTCGTTCAAAAACGCTCCACTTGAATTTTTCTTCGCCATCTTAATTTGTACGTGACTCTGGAAGTTAATTAGTGCAATTATGAGATCCAGCCGAGTGGGTTTTTTATAATACCCACTACTTGCATTAAGCATTCAGCTAGGGCCATTCTAGAAATTAAATTAACTCTAAAATTGTTGGGCTGCCTTATCTTCGTTCCTTTGTGCCAGACGGGGAAGTTACATTATTGTCACGTAGTTGAGCCGTTTCATCCATCTTACCACTGTACTTAGAAGTTTTATGTGTAGGTGGGTATTAAATAACTGTTTTTAATTTTTAATTCAGCATCTATCCATAAAGTATTTAAGGTGAGGCCCTATTCGAAAAATCGTTCTTGGGCCCCCTTTGTAACTTGCGTATCTGACGTCTCGGAATATGTACCAAATCAAGAAAATTAAAACCAACAGAAGATTTTATTATTTAGCGACGTAACCAAGTAGATTTTACATATAATCAAGGAATAAAGCAAAATTAAATGATTAAAATCACCGAAAATCACCCTATATGCAAAATTTGCAAATCTGTTTTCTCAATATTTTCAGCGACAACAACATATTTTTTTGTATTTTTTGGGTGGCTATATTAATTGATATTAATACCTAAACGGCGAAACCAGCTAGTTTTTTAATTCGTTCTATATTTTTCACAAAAAAGAGAAAAGACTTCAAGAAAAACGATTTTTTCGCACGATTCCTGCGCAGTGTCGGACGTAACCTCCGTGAAGCATCGCACGCTAATTTGAACGTTATTTCAGTAGTGCGTCGGTTGAACTTTCAACTAAAGCGCGTTGAGTTGCTAATTTAGGATAGGGCCTCGCCTTAATGATTAAATGACTTCTACCTTAATTTTCATGGATGGATGTATGTCGTGTTGTTTGTATTGATTCTGACTTGTGATATCTATTTTGATTGTGGTTGCTTGCATTTTAGAATTAATGATTACAATAGCTTAAAGTAAATTGTTTAGGATTATGGAGTATTGGGGTGTATGGCTGTTCTATCTGTTGTGTATTTTGTGCTTATAAAAAAAATGCGCCATCGTTTTGTCTAAATTTGCAAAATCGACGATATAGCAATTAGTAAAAATTTTTTTGAAGTACAAATTCGTCGTGCAACGTTAAAGAATTAAATGTAGGTATTGCATGTAAAGCATTTTTAAGGATTTTAAAGCATTCTAAGAACCACCTCGCCTGTATACCGTATCGTGACTTGGAAGGTAAGTTAAGGCAGTTTAAGCGGTCACAGATATAATTATATCCTATCTGCATTTAGCCACGTGTTTGTACAAAGGTAGGTGCATAGTGGAATCGCGTGCGCAGGTACAATTATCATAAACTCGAAACTACTCCAAGTATTGGGGTTAATTTTCTGGTATGCAAGTATCGCACTGCATAGAAGTACAATGCCACGATTTAAGTGCATGGAATTTTACAGGGCATGGGTTAGGTTACGCCCGTTTTATGTAAACCGTTCTATAATACTTGTACTACGCTTTTGGTCTGTTACTTGAAAAATGTAAGTGAAAATGGTAAAACATCGCTATTTTCTCATATTTTTATAGGCAGTTCATAAAGCAGGGTATGTGAGGTTGACTGTCGACTTTACAAACCACTCATACAACTTGATGATGATGATTATGATATTAATTTAGCAATTAGAATAATGATACAGTTACTCCGTACAACAAAAATAGTTAGAAAAGCAGAAATCATCTTCGAGATCTAGCCCTATCCAGCAGATTTAAAATAGAAGAAATTATAATGTAGCTTCTAGTATCGGAAAGCAACTATAGTCTTGTTTTCAAAATATCTTATTACATACAATTAGAAAAGAAATTTTGTTTGCACCTGCCTCGAAAAGATAAGAAAACCTTATATTAATTGTATTTTTATTTTGTTTTAGGTATGTGACCACATGAACAGAACAAAATTGTACGCATTTGTGTAAGAGAGAATGTTATAAAACGCTTACCTTCGCAACAGGCAGTAAACAAGGTAAGAACATTTAACTGGCAACCCTACGCCTGTCAGCTGTGAATTGTCAAGCACTCGTATTTTTATTCAATTTTATTTGTAAAATTTGCTTAAATTAGTTATAAAAACTCAAATTACTTTAAGGAATAATCCAATAAATAACCTGTGAAAGTTTTTATTACCATAAATCAACTTAAACAAGAAGATTCGTGACTCCAGTGCAGTGCTAACCAGTCAACGGATTCGAACTGGCCAACGGAAAACCTGGGGAGTATTGTTTTCTTTTGTAAAGTAGACAATCAAATTACTTATTGTAATACTTATATATCATTTGAGAACAAGTTACACTACTGCCCAAATATAATTCAAAACAGACACGGCCCTCCGCACGCCGCAGAGCCTTTGTTTTGTCTCTTTTCTATTTACTTATTGTAGAATTGAAAGTGAAGACAGAATTAAGGTGCTCATGCTTTTACTTATCGTACTAAACATTGCACTGTAACACAGTAATATCAGAGAAAAATCAAGTAAAGCTAAGACATTTTTGCATCTGATCTGGTCTTATTAGAAATAGCTCTCAGTAGGTACCAAGTCTCTTATTAATTGACAAACTGTGCAATTGATTTTGAAGACTTATTTAGGCAGAGCTACATAGTTACCAATACATAGTTATAAATACAACCACGGGGTTGTACAGTGACTAGTTTTTAAATCTAAATAAATTATTAAAAAGATAAAATAGATCTAGTTCTGTACCAGAGTTGATCTTTTTTTTATTTTAAATAGTAATTTATTATTATACATTGCTCACAGACTGATAGAATTAAATTTTGAACATACGTTTTAGCCTTATTGCAGTTATTTTTACTTTTTTCTATTTTCTACACATACCTACGTTCCTACTTTATCAAGCAGCCGATACTGTCTCTGCATTGCGTTTCAGATGCCTGAAACAAGAAGCATGCTTGCGGAGTAGAGACTGCAGAAGCTACTGCAGGAACAGAAGGGCAATGAAGAACATATTGATCGGCTAGTAGAAGAAAGAAATAACTTGCAATGTGAAGTGAGAAATCTCAAGTCGGGCAATGATTCCCTGAGAACAAGCCTCACTAACATTCGCTGCTTGTATGATGAATTGGTTGCAGAAAATGAACAAAAACAAACAGCCTTAGACAAACTCAAGGAAGAGAATGGTAAACATCAAGCAACACTAGACCGAGTTTACTTATTAGAACAACAACTTCGAGAGGCTCACAATAGTCTTAATTGCCTACAAAATGACAAAATAATACAGGAGAACATGCATACTTGCTCATTACATAATGAACTGTCATTTGCCAACTTCAACCTGACCTCTGCTGGACTAGACAATGATTTATCTCTTACTGAGGAAACCAGCATGGAACCTTAGGTTGACCAAAGTGAGCCCAGTGAAGAGAAGTCTAGCAAGAAAACTTCAAGGTTTATCCAGATGAGACTAAAACTGATTAAGACACTCAATGGCATAAGAACTTTGAAGAGACAGTTAAAAACATACCGAAAACAGCATCACAAGAGAATCAAAAGGGCCGCATTACTTAAGGAAATATACTTATTAAAATCAAATTATACATGTTTAAAGAAACAATATGAGGTCTCTCAAAGACAGTTGATTGACAAACCAGCAACCTGTGCAATACAAAATCTTATGAAATCAAAGAAAAAAATGCACACAAATGATAGCATTGCTAGAAGACAATGATTTAGATTCAAGCACAGTTACAGAGGACAAAAGTGTGCTATCTGAAAACGACACAGCCGAACAATTTAACTCGGCTTTACTAGTACCTGTTTGTCCAGTGAGACAAAAGAAGAAAAAACCTGTTACAATCATATAACCCACATTGAGTTGTTTTTTGTTGAATGATCAACTCATTTTATTATCAAGTTAATCCGAACACCTACCATTAATAAATAATAAATAAGTGGGGACATCTTCACACACGGCCATCTGATACCAAACTAAGCAGAGCTTGTACTACTGTTATGAAAAAAGAACCTTCATGATACTGAACCTACACATTCCTTGAAGAGGACAAAAGTGTACTGTGGCCAAAGTCAGACCACCCCACAGGGCGCGTATGCCCTTTTGAGTGGGTTGTAACCTTCGAACCTACCCCAAAACCAACATGAAAACTATCCCTAAATCAACCTCCATACAAAACAACTCGAATTCCAACAAGCCAAACATTCTCAGAATCACATAGAGCACGTTGAAAACATTACCTACATTTTGCCCCGATATTACCTATTTCTTCCTATCATCATCTTCAATCCTATATGAAAAATATAAACTCCTAGCCCACATGTAAAATATAAACCTGTTCATCATCTAAATGCTCACATGCACATGTATTCCACATTTCACAACAACATTATAAAACGTACACAACATATCAAAATTCTCTTTCATCATCTCATTTTCAACATCAGCTTGTTGTCCCTACCTAAGCACTAAATATCCCTACCTAATCGTGACGTACTAAATCCTAGTCTTCTTTTTATCGTGTTATCATCCGCACGCAACTACGCGACGATACAAAATTATCACACGGAAACATACATTAGGGAACGATTACATTAGGAAATAATTATACTATAAAATATTTAATATTAATGAAAGAAATGTCTCAAGAAATGGGCCCTTTGCAACACGCACCTACGGCAATGTATATTTTAAAATCGCTAAAATAAAGACTCTATAAAAAAAAAACTATTAATCAATAAATATTTCATAAGTAAAAAAATAACTTCCGAGACGCCGACTCAACAGCTTCTTGACGCTTCTGTTTCGCTATTCCACAGCTTCGTTTCTCAGTTTTTTCGTCAAATAGTTTCTTTGAAAATAAGGGATCTCCTAAAAAAGACTACTCGCGGGAATTACACACCGGCCCTCCACCATAGAACGAAGGTGGAGGTGGTCTATTTAACTTAAAGATTGATAATTTCACAAGAGATGTTTTTTATTTTCTTTATCAAAGATCTTTTCACACGCGCAGTCTAACCTAGAATCTGCTCTCTTTTTTCCAAGTCAAAACTTATATTCCAAATTCAAATAAATCCAAATGTTCACGGCCAGCAACAGCCAAAGAGGCAAAGAGGTATAGGTATGTACACATACCTAACACATTGTTACGTGAGAGGGTAAACATTTCGAGTCACTGTCACGTATCACCAAAACACAAGAAATGTGCCTAATAAGCTCGTCGACAGCACTCAAACGTTCGCTCATTATCTCAAACGAGTAATTAACGAAAACGCTTCTAAATGCAAAATATATTGCTGGAATTTAACTCGTAAAGAGAGCGAGCGTCTGACGTGTAAGATAAAACGTATAAAGTTTATTGGCATTATTACGCTCAAAAACCGACGTCACTCCACGTCTTCAACGCCCGTTCGGAAGCGAGGCCACATTAAAACTACTCCCACCAGTCACGCGATTATGTATCATGTGAGTATCACCCTACGGGCTCAATTTGAGTGATATGCAACGTCATTTTAGTGGCAGTAAGAGAGTTTGAGCATAACGTGAAGACATCTTTGATGTTTCGTTCCCTCTCGCGCCCCGGGCGTGAAAGGCTCTCATAGATAAAGTGCATTTCTATATTAGAACTTTGAAACTGTTATAAAGTGAAATTTACGGTGTGAAATTGTTTTCGAGAAATAGATCGAAGAGGACACTATAATCATAAAACTAGTTTGTTGGTAGATTGTAGATATCTATTTTATGTGCGATTGAGTTTTTTACTTTCCTCCGTGACTTTTAGTGTCGTAATGAGGTTTTATTGCTTTGTTTTGTGATTTTTATGAGGGTCTTCTGGGTGTCCCGTAGGGTCTGGTCCGACCTACTTTAAGGCGCATATTTTGCGGATTGAGGTCGGCTCCCAAAGGGTGAGGTGAAGCGTGTGTCTGCCGAGTGACGGAGGCCCAACGAAGGGCTCTTCGCGTGCTGTCTAATTCTTTACATAGTCACGAACGTTGCTCTATGTTATTAGGAGTGAGTGGTGGAAAAACAAGAATTAACTATTTTGCATTACACTGAGCTCGACTGTCTCACTATGAATAATTTCAGGTATGTGACTGTGATATTTAAATAATTATAACTCAAAAGCTCTTTTAGTATTTATATCATCGAAAATGTATGCCGCTTACTTGTCGGAATACGATTTCCACACTAAAGCTCATGATCAAATGTTAAGGAATAACTAACATACTCAAATCACTGTTGAAAACCAACTCAATCTAATCAAACATTTGTACACAACGAAATTGTCGTGGAAATGCTTTAGCAAGAAAATTGACCTGTAAACTATGTCGGGGCCGAAGTCTCCAACTAGTTTACCATATTGTGATTACCCTTGAGTCCAACTCCTCGACGAACACAGATCATTCACAAAAGAAAGACTCCGATAGCATGATGAAGCAAGATGTATTAAAAATGTTGACCATAGCGCTGGCTGGTTGAGTCGACCAGCTGTATGATACCTGATAAGAACATCTTTGCATGAGTAATGGCTAATGCTGGACTATCACAGGCGAAACGTTATAGCTAGACATATTGAAATATTATGATGATTATTAAATTTGTTTTATTCTCGTGTATTCACATTTTCATATAAGTATTTCACAAATTAAAATAAAATGTTAGATTAGATTCAGCATCATTATCATTAACAGCTCATAATATATACCGAGAGGTTCGAGCATACCCTGAATTAGAGCGAGTCTTGGACGACCACGCTGGCCCAGCGACGCTCTTGTCTCAGTTTTCATGTAAGGCTAGAAAACTCACGCTCAGTAAGCGTAATCTTCTCCTGATTGGTCAGTGTCTGCAAATGTTAAAATGGATTCCTGACTGCGGGTACGTTATTGATTCGTTCTTGTATTGTTTTGATATTAGTTTTGTCCCCAATGTCGGAAATGGCAGATTCATATGAAATGTTACGTAGTTTTGTGCGGTTTCTTATCTTGTTTGGTAGTTTTCCTATTGGGTTGTCATGGTGACTGTTCGATTACGATCACGACTCATGTTTTTATAACTTCTGCGAAACAGTTCCTAGTTCTATTTTTCATCTTATTGTCTGTGTTGTGAGATCAACTACTGACGTCTCAAATCCTGAAGTCTTTGCACATGCGTACAACATTTTTAGGGTGAAAGAGAAAAATAAAGATATTGGTGTATTCAAAGTCAATGCTTCCCTTAATAGCGGCATCTGTAGAATGAAAAAATCTGCATTTTACGGCGTTTGATGATTAAAAGGTTTCCTTTGGCATAGTGAATACCTAGAACCCTTAGATCATTTTACGAAGGGGAGCCATCAATTTTTTTCATATAGGGTGGACCTTGTGGGAAAGACCCTGTATAACATAATGAGGAACACCTGTAGGTTCTAATATCGCGTCACAATATGACTAATAAAAAAGTTTGAATCATACACATCACACTAGCTTTTATTTCACCTCAATACTTTTTTTTTCTTAGGTCGGAGGTTCAGTCGTGCCGGCTGGGTCATTCCTCTGTCGTCTGAGGGCCAAAACCTGGGGCGTTACTTTATATAGGAAATACATTGTTTACTCAATGATATTTCCTACATTTTTTTAACAACCCTGTTGAACGAGCAAGAGAGAGATGATAGCTAGGAATTACATAGATGTTGTACAGAGATACTTTGTTTTATTCTGTAGTTAGAATTCCAAAAAGAAGACGATCATTACTGTAATCTTCGAAAAAAGCTAGGGAAACTCACACAAAGTAGTACGTTTCCGCTACTAGATTATTAATGGCCAATTTTAATTATTATAGAGATATCAGACGTTCAGTTACAACCGTTTGCTTCTCCTTCTCGCTCCAACACTGTTCGTTGTCTATTTTTAGTAGTGCTCGCAGAGAACTCGCTAAATCTGAGTAGTTAGGTATGAATTTACTTACGTAATTAACCATCCCTAGAAAACGTTCTAGGGACTGTCTGTCGTTTAGGCTTGGCATATCACTTATGGCCTGAACTTTTGCCTGATCTACCTTCATACCGTCGGCGCTAAAGTTGTGACCCAAATACGTTACCTTAGTGAAACAAAATTCAAATTTCTCACGATTTAATTTAATACCCACCTCTCTAGCCCGTTCCACCAGTGCTCTGAGACGCTTGTCGTGCTTTCCTTCGTTGCTCCCCAGACTATGATGTCATCAACGAAGGAATCTACACCCTCCAGGTCTTCCAGCAGTTGGCGAACTTTAGCATGGAAAATTTCGGAGGCTGAGTTGATACCGTAGGGTAGACGTAGATACTGGTGAAGGGTGTACCAAAAGTGCAGAGGTCTGCATTCTCCTCATTCAGCTGTATCATCCAGAAACTGGATCTTGCACCCAAATAAAAAAAAAAACTTTTGGTCACTTTATTCTCATGCATCGAATACGAATTTTTAGGAAAATTGTCTGTATTCTGTTGCAAAAGCTGGTAGCGCAGTTTTGCCTAACTATGCGGCGCAACGTTTAAGTTTTTTTTAAGCATAATTTTGTAAGATAACCTATACAAAAGGTATATTTTTCTAAATCAACATAAAATATTCTATAATTAAGTACTTTTTTAAATTAATTTATGTATAAGTTTTAAAGCTGTTTAAATGTATTTTTTCAGGTAAAATTTTTTACACTTCCATATTTTTTTCGAACCACTTGCACTAAATGAAATAAAAATACCAGATATGAATTTCTCGTCCTTAATTTATACGAAAATGATACCAAACTTAGCCTCATAGCTATATTCTAGCGCTTACAATTTTTTGTTTTTCCGGTCGGAGCGTCCCTTTGACCCTAAAGAGGGGTCGATCCCGTTGAGTACCGATCTCGATCGGTCTCTTTTGAACCCATGAGCAACTGTACCAAGTTTCAAGTCGGAGTCATATTTTCTAAAGGTTTTTCAGCTTAACGCCCCTTCTAACTGTATCGAGTAATCATTTTTTTTCGTCGAAATTAATACAATCAATACATTATGTGTATAATTTTTTTAAGAGAAGATTAATTGGGCTTTCTAAATTGGTAATTTTTATATTTTTATCTATTGAATGAAAAGAGATATAGACATTTCTGAAAAAAATAATACATTTATCACTATATTTTAATTTTTTATGCATAATATTGCAAATCAAATATTGGAAATGAATTCTACATGTTTGATTTACATGAAAATGACAACAAACACTGCAAATAGCAACACTGTTAGTAACAGAAGCTGTGCCCCCCCACCATTCCCCCAATAAAAACTTACATTAAAAAAATTTATGTCTACCCTTCTTAAATCAGTCTTAGGGTCTAACTGAATAACTCCACAAAAGGAAATGTCTTAATCATCAATAGCCGTATAAAAAAGTGTACACTGGCAACTATAAACACGACAAATCAAGCTTTTTTAAATGTTTTATAGAAAAACGTTAATAAATATAATTGCTGATTTGAAATTCAGCATAAAAAAACGGCATTTCTTAAAAAAATATGATAAACATAAAAAAGAGTCCTTATTTATAAAAAAATAAATAAAAGTTCACTTCATTGAAAAAGTGGCGAAAATGTTGATAAAATGAAAGTTGATATGAGCGATACACTCATATTTTGTTATTTTGTTTTCCGGAAATTCTCTATAAATGAAGCCTTTTTCCAATTTCCGCTCGCACTTTCCCAACATTCATAGCGATTTTAATAAAATTCAAAATAGAAAGGATTTTATTTCGCAGTTTGAAGAATTATTTTATTTTTATGGATTTATTAGTAGAGAGAAACTAGAACAGTGGGCATCTTTTGGCTGAAATTAATGACGATGATTGCTTAATGCGTGAGTACGTGAGTGAGTGTTACGTGAGTGTGTGTATACGTGAGTGTTAATTAACATTGTCAGCCTGCAGAAGTGTAGTCTACTACTGGACGAAGGCTCTATCCTCTCAGTTTCAAAACAGTTTTAGGCGGCTGTGTGAAAGTGAACCAAAAACTACTCTTACTTTATTTTTTATCTTCTTCTTTGCGTGTCGATGACAATTTTTTACATTATTGTAGATTTAACATACCAGTAACTGGCTTGTGGATAATATTTTTTACTTACTGTTTTTTATCTCTTGCTTCCGACTCAGTAATTCTTGTTTGCAGATTTTGTTACTTGTACTTAAGCAAAATGAAAGCTCCATTCTTACTCATCAAAATAGGATTACCCGATTATTTACAAACTGGGATTTTGCAGTAGTGACGTGTAACATTTCGATCAACCATCATAAGTAACTAATAATAATTGTATTGAGTCGCAACTAGGTTATTTAATAAATAATTTCATTTGTTTTGTACTAAGGCAGGCCAAAAGTTTATCATAGCCGACAAGTAACGTGTAAGATTTCTAAAGCAACTTGATAAAAAACCGTTTTTATATATAATTTTATCAACTCTATTTTGCTTGATTTTTAACACACGCCGCGCGCAAAATGGCTTACGATGGTTAAATCATTATAAAAACCGCTGTTGGAGGGAGAAAACTGGCTTATAATTGATTATGTGATACTGACAGAACAATAAAAAAAAAGACTTATGTGAGTTAACTGAAATTAAATGAGCCAACTCTATGATAACTGTACAGGAATCCATTTTATCATTTCGATTTCTGTAATGCTGGTCCCATCTCTACTGTATATGAATGCGAGTTCTCGCTTTCTTGTTATTTTACCTTGTTACTCCTTTCCTTTGAACACCGTTTGTATTATTTTCTCTATGTCGGGGATTAATAAAGAAAATGTACAGTAAATAAAGATTCCATTCGTTTTGTTTCTTTGTTCAACGAACGTTTCGGTACGTATTGTTTGTATTCGGTACTGTTTGGGTAATGTAGTAATAACATCGCTTTTCGTAATCTTAACTAGTAACGTAGATATAACAATTAAATTGTAGAATTTTATGATTACGTAGTTTAGACAATACGACTAATCTTATGGCATATATAACCTAAATAGCTATCTAACCACAAAAGTATACTTACATAGTAAGAACTAAGTACAACCACTGATGGGTCTTCGTTACTTGAAATAGGTGCCTGCGTACCCCCGCCCTCAAATTTGCTGCGTCATTCTCCAAATTGAACTTTGTCGCACCTTGTTCGACACATTGGCCGGTGTTGTATTGGCTGTATCGAAAAAAAAAAGAAAACAACATTTTATATTTGCAACTTTATATTCGATGAAACTCTTAACTCGCTTAATGTGGGGAGTTTGTAACGAGTTGTCGGTTTATTCTGTTGAAAACGAAATTGCTTCCGTATTCGATTCAATTCAATCGAAAACCGGAAAGTACATATTGTTGTTTTATGCTTTATTTCATTTCATTACTTTTCATTATACCTAAGTATATCTTTCCGGATTTAGGTGCCTTTTCAGCTGTTCCGAGTGTGTTGAGGTTTTCTTTTATTAACTTGCACTGGTATATTGTTGTTTTGTTGGAAATAAGAGCTTTTATCGCGTAATACTTGACCTCTGATGTGAATACGGAGTTTGTACACAATGAAACCGAACGGTCTATTGAAGAAGTTCTAAGGTAGTCATGGGAACCTGGTAGGTTGTTGGAAAGTACTTACATTGATTTCGTGTTGTAAAACAATAATTTCATTTTGAATTAATCAATAAAATATATTTACACACAGACAAAAACATTAAAAAAGACCTTATTATTAAGGTAGCGATTTCTTTAAGGCTACGTTTGGTTACGCTTATTAACTTAATTTTCATTAGAAGACGTTGTGTATAGATAGTTGTAGTTCGAAGCCAGTGACCCGTCCAACTAGTCCCAGGGTGAAGGCGGGTAAAGCCGAAATTCTGAAGTAGACATGACAGCTGCATTATAAGCTTTGTACCGATCCGCTGAACAAGGCTAGAGAAGTTTCTGGAGGATAGTTACCAATCTAAGAAGACAGCAAGACGTTCCGCAAACAATAATATCATGTTTTGTAACATTATTTTGATAAACCTCTTATGTACCAATTATATTTAAAATATCTGTACACACAAGCTTTTTGTGGCATCGGAATAGTATATCTATTGAAATTGTGCTTGTGTGGAAAGTTTTTGTCAGAGAGCGTATAATATAAGAGGATACTTGACTTTGTAGTACCTAAATACTAGTTGTACTGTAAAACCGACTGACGACGGGAGAGTTCGCCCAGCTTTTTCACAACATCCAATTTAAATACAAAATTCGAGATCAGAAACGTAGACAAGATTAACCGTGCCCGCTTAGCGTTCGCTCTACTCAAACCGTTTAGTGTTCCATATAATTCACGATTTACATAAGAAATTACCTTCTGCTGAAGACAACCTCAAATCATACATTAAGTTTAACGTTGCGTTCCACTCCACGCAAACGGATAAACAGATTAAAGCTCGCGTTTCCTTTTGATGGGCTTAGTTTAATGGATATCTGCGTGGAACGGAACTTTCCTCCGAATCACTTAATCTGGGAGAGTTCGGATGTATTTTTGTTTGATTTATGAAGCCGTGACGCCGCGGTGGCTAGACGGCCACGTTCCGTTTTGGATTTTCATAGTTTCAGTCGTTGATTGAGATGGGGATGCTAGAGTCCGTAAAGTCTCTCTCAGTTACAAAAATAATGTTTTTTTTTTAAATATCGCTAACAATTTTAGTGCTTTTTATATGCTTTTTATACCTAACTATACTTTTTAAGTTACATCTATACTATTATTATAAAGAAGAGAAGTCCGTACTGACTGACTGACTGACTGACTCATCAACGCACAGCCGAAACTACTGAAGCTAGAAATACCAAAACACAGTAGGTTACATTTATGGCGTAGAGAAGCAATACGAAGGGATTTTGGAAAATTCCCCCTCTAAGGGGGGAAAAAGGTGGATTCAAGTTTGTATGAAAGTCCGTCATTTCAAAAGTTGGGATCATGAAAATTTGGATTTAGACTGCAATTAATAAATCATTTGATACGTGTTTTAGCATTTTATCAAAATCCCTATTTTGAGGAGAAAAGTAGGGATTAAATGTTTGTATGGAAAGTCTGTCATTTCTAAAGGTAGGAACTTGAAAATTTGGATTTAGGCTGAGATTAATAAATAATTTGAGATGTGTTTTAGAATTTTATCAAAATCCCTATTTTGGGGGGCAGAGTAGAGATTAAAAGTTTGTATGTAAAGTCTGTCATTTCTAAAGGTAGGAACTTGAAAATTTGGATTTAGACAGAGATTATTAAATAATTTGACACGTGTTTTAGCATTTTTTCGAAATCCCTATTTTAAAGGGAAAGTAGGGATTAAATATTTGTGTGGAAAGTCTGTCATTTCGTAAGATAAGAACTTAAAAATTTGGATGCAGACCGAGATAAATAAATCATTTGACACGTATTTAGGTACTTTTTCGAAATCCCTATTTTAAGGAGAACGTAGGGATTAATTGTTTGCATAGAAAGTCTGTCATTTCTAAAGGTCAAAATCCCTATTTTGGGGGGCAGAGTAGGGATTAAATGTTTGTATGGAAAGTCTGTAATTTCTAAAAGGTAAAAACTTAAAACATTGGTGTTAGACTGAGATTAATAATTCATTTGATACATGTTTTAGCATTTTATCAAATTCCCTATTTTGAGGGGGAAAGTAGGGTTAAATGTTTCTATGGAAAGTCCAGTTCTAAAGTTAGAAAATTTAAAATTTGGATGTAAGCTAAGATTAGTAAATTGTTTGACACGTCTTTTAGGATTTTTTCGAAATCCCTATTTGAAAAGGGAAGTAGGGATTAAATTTTGTACGGAATGTCAACCATTTTTAAAGGTAGGAACTTAAAAAATTATATAATAAGACTGAATTATTCGGTTCGAGTTCCAAAATGTTTTTGAAATCCCGACTTAAAGGGTCCCTCTCCTTAAAGAAGGTATTTAAAAAAATTATAAAAAACGAGCCTCCTCCATTTTGAAGTTGGTTAAAAATGTGTTAAAGTATGAATTAATCTACCCGTGCGAAGCCGGGGCGGGCCGCTAGGAATTGAATAAAGATGGATGCTGCACCGACAAGAACAATGCTCTTTAATTTGAAATAAAAAAAAACCTTTTTACACGACTGCCCAAAAAAAGAAGTGTAATGTGTTCAGAGTTTCTTTATTCCACTATAACTTCTAAACGCCTGAACAGATTTGGATGTGTGGGGTGTCGTTAGAATCCTAACATGCAGTTAGTAGTGTTTATATTTATTTTTTGTACCTTCATCTTCGTGTGGGTAGTAAGGTCAACAACCGACCTCACAAAACCTGGTGTCAACGAAGATTTCTGACGCGCGTCGATCGTCTTTTGCTCCTCTGAGGGTGTCAGTGTTCCTTTTTGTACCTAATAAATTCTAAATACAATAAAATTAATATGTTTATTAGGGAATTGGACTGTTCACCATATTTTATGAATTATTAAAATATAGATCAGTAGCAAACGATTCGTGAAGAAAAAAACAGAATCGGTTGAAAAACTAATTTACAGTGATTTTTTAAAGTTTTAATATATCTGTCTCTTTCAAAAACGATTTTTTGTATGGAGATTATATGGCGTTACTAACAAATGACGTCACAAGTGGGTATGTGCCTCTCTGTCTAATCTTGAATTTCAAACCTTTATAACTCGGTCAATTTTAAAGATAGAGTAAAAATTATTTTAGTTTTCGATAGCAGAAACTAAGAAGTTTAGATTTATAAAATTAAAAAAAGTAGTCCGATACCCTATTAAATACACAGGATTAGAAATTAATGTACAAAAAATTATACATGTTTGTATAAAACCATAGGTGACAATATATTGTTAATTTTATAGTCGGGATAGTGTTTTTATTTGAAAAATGTAATGAAAACAATTTTTCTGAAAATACCGGCATGCATCGTGTTTAACTGTGATGTAACATGTTTCGCAGAAAGAATGTTTTAATTAAAGGCTATAAATTCGTTTGGAGCAAGAAATTTTGCGTCACGGACATCCAGTTACAATACTGCAATTTGGTTGGAGCAATTAAAAAAAAAACTTTTTTATAATCATTGTTTGTTCTCGTTGGAAACATTGCAGTCACTTTATTTATTTCGTATTGTTTGCTCAATAAACAGTTATTGTAGCCCTTATTTTAGTCATCAATAATATGCTCGTAGCTAAAAACTCCCTATTCTCTATGCTATAATATGCTGTTTCATATTATATGCTATTTCTTGATGTTTCATTCTGGCTTTTTATCTATCTCTATCATGCGATAAAGTTGTATTTTCACTTTTTGTTTTATTCTAATACGTGCTTTTGGTAGACTTTTTATTATGATAGACTTTGTTACAATAACATAAACATAACATAACATGTGGGGACATCTTCACACACGGCCATCTGATCCCAAACTAAGCAGAGCTTGTACTATGGGTAGGTACCAGACAGCTGATATACATTACTTAAATAGATAAATACATACTTATATAGATAAACAACAACCAGACACAAGGCAAACACAAGAGCTCATCACACGAATTTGCCCTGGGCGGGATTCGAACCCGCGACCCTGTGCTTCGGAGGCAGATACACTACCACCTGGGCTACGGAGCCGTCATCAATAATAACACTTATCTGTGTGTTAGTGTAATGAACAACCACGAAAATCTTAAAACATATATGCCATGTTTTGTTAGCCGTCCAAATCCTGCGACCTGTGATTACTTTCTCTCAAAGTCCGTCCAGTGCTCCAGTGTCCATCTGACCACGGAAGTACTTGTCTAATATCCCCTAATGCCTCTTACCCTTGTCTGCATTAACAATTAACTCGTGACATGCTTAATTCGCTAAGTGCTATAGTCAGTTTGGGTACGTGCCAGTAACTGCGGAAGCATAAGCGGAGCGGCAAGCGTTTCTGAGTATTGAGGATCGATCGTGATGATTTTGATTAATTTCAGATACCGAAAAAAAAGTATAATTGTTTATTAATATTATTATTATTTACTTATTATTAAATTGTGTTGTATCGTACTGAGTAAAGGTACAATTCTGTAATGGGCTGCAGACAGCAGGCTGCAGGCTACACTGCGGCTAGCGGCTGCGGTCGCGGCTGCTTCTATTCCAAGCGCAACCGCATGCCGCGGCTGCACAATGCCCATGAACGCCAAACGCCATGCCGGACAATGCTACCTAAGATGCTGTCGATAGTTTACTAATGTGTCTTTTGTTAGAAGAGGAAGATGATAACGACTTGTTGTTACTAGCATACGCCAAAAAAAATAAATTAAAAGTCGAACCGAAGAAGGAACTTATTGTAATCTGATTAAAAACATATAATTGGTGCAGAGGAAAAGTTTCGAAAGTATTGTTGTATAAATGAAAATCAATTTGACTTTGTACTCAGTTTAAATAGTAAAGACATCCAACCGAAAAAGCGACACGCTATTATCGCGCTCTCTGCGGTTCGCGACACCACTTGCGCTGCAGTCTGCGGTCGCTACGCAGTGTAGCCGTGTTTGGAATCAATTTCATAGAGATTCATAGAAACAAGTAGTGTCGCCTGCAGTCTGCAGTCCATTACGGAATAGGGTATCGGACTACTTTATTTTTATTTTATAAATCCAAACTTCTTAGCTTCTGCTATCGAACAGTAAAATAATTTTTGCTCTATCTTTAAAATGGACCGAGTTATAAAGGTTTGAAATTCAATATGAGACAGAGGCACATACCCACTTGTGACGTCATTTGTTAGTAACGCCATATAATCTCCATAGAAAAAATAGTTTTTGAAAGAGACAGGCATATTAAAACTTTAAAAAATCACTGTAAATTCGTTTTTCAACCGATTCTGTTTTTTTCTTCACGAATCGTCTGCTACTAATCTATATTTTAAAATTAATTCATAAAATATGGTAAATTTAGGAACAGTCCGATCCCCTATTGTACCTTAATATGAATAGTCTAAAGGTGAAATATTTGAAATAATAGTAAGCGTAAAATGCTTGTCATGTGGCAATTGTCATACTAGTCTTCGTATAACTATTATTTGTGTATAGATAG
This sequence comes from Carpatolechia fugitivella, assembly GCA_951230895.1. NCBI lineage: Eukaryota > Metazoa > Arthropoda > Insecta > Lepidoptera > Gelechiidae > Carpatolechia > Carpatolechia fugitivella. Next base: position 8,386,634 of record OX579664.1, read on the forward strand.
GTATAATATACTAATAATATTGTAAATGCGGTTAGCCTATCTCTCTGTCCTGTAGTTTACTGGAGCAATTTGATAAAAGATACAAAGTAAACACCCATAGATCTAAAGATTTCTTTTTGATAAATCTATCCAATTACTTTCCGGAGTATGTGTAGAAATGTTCTTCTTTTCGAGTTTTTGGCAACCTATACCGCCTTCGTCCAAAAATAGGAAGTAGGAATGTTTATAAATTATTCATCTCGCTGACATACGAACCACACCCATTGCAAGAATAACGAATCGTAGATACGCCCAAAATGTATTACCCTATTAACTTGACCACCTCTGTCTCGGCAAATCTGGGTCTAAAGCGGGTATAAATTATTTATTCTGTGGAACTGAAAATGATCCTGGTCGTAAAGGTCAAGATTCAGGCGGCCCAAGAAACCCTCAAACGGAACGGAAATATCTAACAATAATATCATCGAAGGAAATATCTATCGAAGGTTTGTATGAAAATAAATAATAGGTGTTGGGTAGGTGTAGGGTAAGTGTAGGGTAGGTGTAGGGTAGGTGTAGGGTAAGTGTAGGGTAGGTGAAGGGTAGGCGTAGGGTAGGTGTAGGGTAAGTGTAGGGTAGATGTTGGGAAAAATGGCAGGACAACGTTTGCTGGGTCAGCTAGTTATTTTCAATAAACAATTTTTAACCCCCGACGCAAAAAAGAGGGGTGTTATTAGTTTGACGCCTTTTTGTATGTCTGTCTGTGGCGTCGTAGCTTCCGAACGGATAGATCTTATAGATTGTTTTGTGTTGTCTTATGCGTTGACATAATACTTATATTGTCTCAGAGGTTCATAAAAGTTTTTACCAGTTAAAATTTTAGCGTATTTAATCCAAGCAGATCTTTATCTTTGTACTTTTTAATCAGTGCCGCGTCCCTACTGACCAGCCAACAAAACTGTACAGGCGGAACAGTATCGCTATCAAATATTCTCGTGGAAGCTGTATAAGAGTATCTCATCTCGTCTATTATTCAGCGCGAGGTGGAAACTAGCAAACTAGATAAGTTTTAAAAGGACCAAGTTAGATGAATCTTGACTACATAATGACACAGATTAAAACTTGTTGATTTTGAATTTGCTGGTGGAAGATGTAGGGGATTTAATGGGAACTATAATAAATAACTTCTTTTATTATTTATTCTCATAATTATAAAACCAGTAAAAAATCATCTATTTACAAGGTAGTTTGAAGGCATAAGAAAAGCTCCCTTAAAATCCAGGTTTATTTGGTTTATGGTACATTAATACACTTTTAGTTGACATTTTAACAATATTCATCAATCAATTCATATAAATTAAACATTTCGTTTATTTTTAATTGTGTTCTGTTTTCTGGTTTATCTTACATTCACTCATAAATAAATCGAAGAGATTTTGCATGATGATATTGTAGGTATAAAAAATCCTTACTCCTACGGTAAAATCGTAGCGAAGTATTGGCGCTAAAATACTATAGGTATTTTAGTATCTAGGGGCAGGTTGCGTCTGTTTCGACCTGCCTCAACAATATAATGTTACATTAAAATAAATACAGTTAGTATATCTAAGTATGTTACTGAATTTATAATACTTATCAATAGAGAAAATATAATCACATTTTTTATTTTAATTATAGGTTACAATTGTGTACTTTTTTAAGATAAGTTTAGTAATTTGAATTTGCAACACATTGGTAACTTATATAAATACATATAGTTAATGGCGTTAGTTTTCGGCATAAGCCAGTACTAATGGTTAATACATTTAAGATTATCATCCAATCAGAGCGTATCTGATGAGCGAACGGAAGATAATTCACGAGATATGTATCGTAATTAATGTACTATTAACGCTTGCATATCTTCTCACTACGTCACGCAAGCCCTTGTGCACTTGCATCAAAAGTTTATCATTGTTACTAATTTTTATTTTACAACCGTAGAGATCAATCAAGCAGTCCTAATTCGAAAAAAATAAAATAACGGGTGGATTTTCGTGGGCTTAGAATGTAGAAACGACATCGATCTATAAACTTAGATTCGTAGGTTTTATGATTAAATGTGATAAAATTAAAAGAAACACTTTTATAGTCGACGGTAAGTTTACTTACCAGATTCGAACTCATCTTGACGTCAGTCGACTATTGAGTGGCAATTGTTTTAAGATTCTGGGATTAGGTAAATATTAGTTCCATTCACCGTCATTTTACTCCAAATTCTTTACAAAACATCGCGCGTCTGCGTGATGCGTGACGTAGAAAAATGCACGGAAAATCTAATGTCAGTTTCATATATTTTACGCGCGCACGCCTTACTACGCAAAAAAGAGATGGCCAGTATCTTTCTAGGAAGATTCTTTTATAGGCCCTAAAATATGTCCATGAGAGAAGTGCACATAGGCCTAGTACATCCGCTGCGGGTGTACACAGGCTATCAATAACAGATTACCATGTAAAAGCTATCGCCTAACGGCCTCAGAGTCGGTAATTGGCCAATAAATTTGCGGGGTATAAATACTCTGCAAGTAATTTGAGGCGCCAGGGAAATAAGCTTGCTAAACAGGAGCTTTCGCTGAGCCACATGATGCGGTACTTACCTATACACTCGTCATTACCTGAGGTGTATTATCACACCCCGGCGTGTCGTGTATTATTATGACATGATTACAACATTTAGCTTAGAACAACTTTATAACATCAATCTATTCATTTATGTGCTCATGTTATAGGTAAGTAAGTACTCAAAATATTACAATTATGTATACAAGGTGTAGGGTACCAAGCCGAAAACTTTTGCCAAGAAAGAAAAAAGTTTTAGGTATTTTTGCCGTGTTAGCTAACCTAACACGGCAAAAATACCTAAAACTTTTCACTACACACAGATACATATATTAAAAATACCTAAGTATTTTTAGTATATGTATCTGTGTATGTAGTTATATATGTAGTATATCGTTCTATATGTATATATTTATTTTAAATGTATGTAGGTTAGGTATATATTGTATGTATTACGTAATATATTATATTACATCTAAATTATTGTGCACGTTTTATCCGCTGGAAGACATTTCGCTAGAAATAAGCAGTGCCTGTTGTGTCGTTTTGCTTTATGTTCGTATTTTTAATCTTTTGTAATGTTCTTGTGTACAATAAATAATAAAATAAAATAAATGTAAAAAGTTTTTACACTACCCATACAAATTATTCTATCAGCTTGCACTCTTAGTATGAAGGCTACAATATTTTTTTTCATATTTCAACCCAAGTTGTTCAGTTTCATGAGTACTGTCGCTGTGTTTCGTTTTACACCCTGTATAATTTGTAAAAAAAGTTGATATAATATGCTCTAAGATGAAACAAGTTACGAAACATATAAAAACAAGCGACAACAGAAACAAGATTAGATTAGATTCTAAAAACAATAAAAATAGATCTTTATGCTTCTATTATTTTACTTTTTAAAGGATTTAGTCCTGCAGTAATTAGCGGTATCTACACGTGTATAGGAGCCTGGTACGGTCGGACTGCAGAACGTTACCCGTATGGGACGTGAGCGGACTGTAATAGTGTGCAATTTGCGCCATTGAGAGACTATGCTCCTTAGAGAATACACGCCCGTATTCACGAGGAATAGACAAGGAGTTATTGCGATGCATTCTGAATTATTTCGATGACAGGTATAGGTTGAAAGCCTAGTTGGCAGCGTAATTCTGCTTTCTGTGTAAGGTTCGACTCTCGGGCATTGGGTAGTTGTGTTAATTTATCAATATCTGAATATACTGTGTTTGTACAGAAGATAATCATGACGTTACGACTTGCTATAACCGTTCGTTAATTTTGTTAGATTTCTAAAGACGCAATTTTTTTTTCTTCTTCTTAATCATTATCATGAGAGTCGAAGACCACCAACCTCAATCTGGTGTTAGTTATGGGGCCACCAAAGGTATCTGACATGAAGAAAATGACGAAATATTTATTAATATATATATACTTCTCATAAAAAAAAATCGAAACACCTTGCAAGTTTGTGTTTTGTAAGGAATAACAGAAAAATGTGTACGTTTAGGAATATAGTGAGTAATAAGAGGTTTTCAAATCGTATGTGATCATTCATTTCTCACTATTAAACGACATTTGACATATATTTCTAAATATACACATTTTTCTGTTAATCCTTACAAAACACAAACTTGCAAGGTGTTTCGATTTTTTTGATGAGAAGTATATTTGTCAGTTTTTAGATTGTGCAAAAGTTTGAATATAGCCAACTGTTCTACCTTTTATCATAGTCAACAATCATCCATAAACAAAGTGAGTTTACTGTCACTGTTTACTTGTCTACGACAGATCCTTTGTGTCAAGCTCCCGAGGTATAATCTTAAGACGATCTAAGTGTTCACTTGAAGTAACTTAGTCCGGCTCACTGATTGTGTTAGCAAGTTAATTTACCCACTGATATGGAAATTTATATACAAGTACTTAGCTATAGTGTACATATGTCGGAGTTTGTTATAGAGATCCTACGTAAACATCCTTTGTTGAAGATCGCTTAGTTCCCTTAAGTACACCTAGTGTAAACAACAACGACTGACTATTACTCTAAGTATCTAAAATGATTAACGTTTCTAGTAACAAATTAACACATAAATAAATCCTTAACTGTATGTACTACACTACCGGCATTTTAAGCAGCAATTACACGTCTCTAAATCTAGTGACTAATTCAAATCATATTGGTGTTTTGGGTCACACTTGTGTCATTAAATTTGTGTTGGAACAGCAATGGACCTTTTGCTCTCAGGGTTTTTTATACACCATGAAATTTCACTGGTTGATTTGTTGAGTCCATTAAACTGAACAACTTTCTCCAAGGAACATCGGCTGTTAAACTACAAAAATTTGGCCCGTTCGTACAAAACCGCGCGGCCTACTGATCGATTTACTATGGGGAAGTATTTTTCTTTATTTGCCAGCACATGTTCCTTGGGGAAAATTCTTCAGTTTCATAGACTGAACACTTCCTTTAACGAAAATCAACCAGTTAAATTTTATGGTGTATAGCGGTCGATATGTCAAGAAGAAGAACATTCAGCTTAGAGGGCCTTAGATTATTATTGTTACAGATAACGTCTGTTAACGAAATATCTAATCATCATTCATTCATTTTTCGCTTTATAATTATTAGAAGGCCTTGTAATCCGAATTGCATACATAATCGCTGTTTAAATATACTTATTACCAGTGATATTTTAGTACAGATGACGTAATGTTCATACTATTCGGTGTTTAAAGTTGATTCATTTTAATGCTGGCAGGCAAGCATTTTATTATTAATTCGCGATTGTATTTTTTTTTTCTTAAGTTAAATTACTTTAATAGGGATATGCACATTTTTTTAAATTTATTAATCGAAATATTTCAAGTTCCAGATAAACACATAAAAAATATTTATTCAAATATCTTGCTTAGAAACAAAGTTATAAGACTTCAAAGTTGATGGTTAGACAGAGAAAGTCATTGGTCACTGTTGGTCACGCAGGCCATACATCCGCCATGGAAAATTTTGGTTTCGTAAGAGGGACAGATATATTTGTTGTATCTAGTTTGTTTTTCGATCAATTTCGATTCTGTTTTGACTGTCAGTATTCTATTTTTGTATACTAAGATGAACTATGAAAAAAACGAATATATTTTATGCATAGTCCTTATTTCGCGCTAGTGCGACATCTACCTCACTTTATATATACTTTAGAGAGCATGCTTCGTTTGACACATAAAATATGTATTTTTTCTCTTTGCAGGTACGTTAAATTACGAGTAAGCTCTGATGCAGCTGGAAATATGCTACAAAACGCAAGTACATAGAGTAATTTTTATATAAAAAACATGTTAACATTTCGATGTTTTAATATGTTGCAAAAGTTTTAGTTTTTTTTAAGAATTTATTTAACAAATGACGTATTTTACGGAATTCGCAAAAAGTCCAAAAGATAAAATAAGTATTGTAAGTAAAACTTTCATGAAAGTATTCACCAGTATTTCTGCTGCTCTGAGAGAAACCGCGTCAATATAATAGATACCTAAATATAAAAAATGAACTAAAACTGGACCGATATCCTAAGGCGTTTAATTCCAGTTCAGGCTCGTATTCTAATAAGCTGGAAACATTACTCCGTTTTATGGCGCGTTTTCACTTAACTCCGTCCGCTATTTCTCTCCCGGAGTCATTTCGTGCGGCCCTGGCCACCGTGAATTATTTACTCTACGGCCCGAAGATAGAACATTAAAATTTCACTGGATACATACCTGTGCCCTGTAGCACCTGATTCTACCCGATTTTTCGCAAGAGCCCAGTTTTTAATTGTTTATTATCGTTCAAATATTTTCGGTTGATTGGAAGTAAATAAAGGTTGGATTTACTGAAACGATGGACTATTTGAGAAAAATATTGGATTTGTGATCAGGTTCATTTATGTTACAGTAGGTAGGTAGGTGTATTTGCTTAACTAAGTACCTTATCTACCTATAAATTTTATTGTGCGTTTTTCTCTGTTGATAAATTTTTTGTGTTTGAGGTAAGAGATTGGGTTATTTTTTTATTTTTAAATGTGCTAGTAGTTTGCATTATTCATAAATTTTATAACCAATATAAATAATAATGTTTTTATAAAACGGGTTGGTTAATTTTGTTTGTACTTACGAGTATATACAGGTAGTGTTGTTTTCATTTTGAGTTAGTTTAATCTTTTCTTTTTTAACTGAATATATCAAGGACTAAGTTCACTTTTATTACATTGTAATTTCAGTATTTTTTGTAAAAGGTACCTGCGTAAGGATATTGTAAAGATGGTTATAATCCCTCGCAAGGGATAAAAGGAATCCTTAGTTACCGCAATATCGGAGATTAGGTTCCTGACATTATCCTGGGGATAATTTGAAGGCGCTAAACACACCATCGAGCGAAAATATAAAGCACACTTCGTAGAATTGCTTCGTCATAATGATAAGTAAAGATAAAGTAAAACGTATCTACGTATATTGTGTAAGGTATCCCTACATTTTTTTTTAATTCCATTGTTAAAATTGAATGTAATAAAACTTTTTACAAAACAGAAACTTTAAACAAACTCTTGGTAGAAGTATTTGGGCCAAACAATACTTTTCCAAGCAGTAGACAGATAGGTACTTTGCACCATAATAGCGTTTTTTTAGATAGTTATACTTTACATAACTCGTCCCTTTTGATCAAGATACCTTTATTATAACAAAAACACATTAAAAGATATATATTTTTTTAAAGTCATACGTGCTTAGCTTTATCTTTGAATCCGGATTCCTAATTCGGTCCGTGAAATCGAATTAATGTTATTAGTACCTACCGTTTTATATAGTAAGTGCCATAATTAATTCTGGATAAATGAAATTACCTGTGTGCCCACAAAATGGCACAAAATTAATAAAGATTCGCCATCTCTTTGAAAGTACTTCAGTATTCAAGCTAAATTGCGCGGAAGATTCAACAAAAATTACGATATAGTTCAAGTGTAAGAAAATGCTTTTGTAATTTGTTCCTCTTCATGATATTGAAATCACTTAACGCTTTCTCGGAAAAAAATACTTTTTATCCATTTTACTAAAGCTTCTTATGAAACCAGTAATGTAATAATATTTTTTCGTTATATTCGTATCAACCATAAAATTTCATGAGCTCGTTGTATTTAATTATTGTATTAACGAATTTATGAGCCAGCGTCAGTAGTTGTTTGAAGATCATCATCATCATCATCATTGCACCCGACACAGGTCTACTATTATGTGAACTGATACCAAACAAAATGCGAATTTATTTTAAATAATTATTGTACTGGTGTAACTATTATTGACGACCGAAAAACAAATTCTACAGCGCCGCTGAGCTTTTGCACGGAATGTACGTATTCAGATCGCACCCTCCGATCGATTTTTATCAACCGGAATGTTTCTATAGCACAGGCACTTAAAACGCCATTAAATCCGAACACAAATATAATCGAATATGCGTCTCGAATCGACAGGATATCGACTCGGTGCCGAATCGGGCGGAATTATTCGAAACATTTCGGAGCCGCATTGCTACAACATAAACGCAACAGGGGTGCTTACATTGCGCTGCTATTCCGAAAAGCAATGTTTAAACTTTTCCTTTGCAATGTACTATAAAAAGTTTTAAATTTAGCTCTTTGTTCAACGAGATTAAATTGGAATACAAAAAGGAAGTGTATCGTGGACAATCGTAAGGGGCGGCTATTACTTATGTTTTCTTATTTTATGCTATACGGTAGTACTGAGTACTTCTTTGCTACAGTAAATACGTGTAGACAATGTCTACGTGTCGTAGCGATTCGTAGCAAGAAAGGATTTGAGTCGTAACTATTCTTGTCCATGGCCGCAACATGTGTGCCATGCGCGATCAAATTTTAATGTGCCGATCAACTTTATTTCAGACTCCAAAAGTTTCTTGTCGCTGTACTGGAGTTAGATATTGAAAATAACTTTCCTCTTAAAATTTCTCAAGTTACGATCACGACCCTTTCCAGTTTCCACGTCACACAACGTCCCTAAACTTTTTCTTTTTACATAACATGCATCTAAGTTCAGTGACAGTACATTACTCAAGCTACGGGTGGCCTGGGGTTGTATCGCTCTATGTTGTATGGCACGCTCTAATATTTAATCTCATGCCGGAAAACTTCTCACTTATCGGAGGGAAATGGATAATCTGACTGCGAGCACCCGGGGGTGTGAAGAATCGGGATACATTTTTTTTTTATAGTAGAACCAACAGTTAATAAAGTTTAAAAGATTAAAACTTAGGAACTTAATAACCAATAAAAGGTTCTCGTATACAGATATTATTTGTCACTGAAATAGTATAAGAACTAATGTTTTGGAGCTTTGAAGAATATTTTATCTAATTACGATTATACAAAAAGTACACTTTCTGTTTGGTATATGTACCTATTTAAATCGTAGGGAGGTAATAGGAACAATAATTAAGTTAAAAATAAAGTTGTTACATAATTTAATCGCTTTTTGCGACTACAAACTAGCTATTTGTTCGCGATTGTAGCGATGTTTCGACTGATGATGACGTTGCAAATGTCGCCACAATGTCGTCGCAATGGGGTAGTTGCACTCACAAATCGCTTGTGTGAACGTGTTTTTTGAGACATTCTACACGTTTGAATCATATCTGAAAAAAGTCGGACACTTGTGGCATGTTTATCTATTATTTTATCCGAATTAAAATATCAATACTATCAAACCAAACAAAAGAAAAAAACAAGAACCAAAAAATCTAAATATGCGCCTGCAGTGTAGTTATGTATTATAAAGCAAATTGCTTGCGCTTTATGTACAAATACGACAGAAAATCTATCCGTCCTTGCTCACAGCATTTTCCGCTTATTCGGAACATCCCTTATCTCGAGTCAACGCAGAGTGCTGTTTACCCAACTGGCATTTTTATGAGTTATGGCCCTGACGTAGTGCAGTTTCAGGAAAAGAATAACAAAAGTAGATTATATTGATGATTTGTGATCGGCCTGAAGTAGGCATTTGACGTGTTGGTACTATAATATAAATGTGAAAGTTTGTTTGGATGTTTGACGCTTTCACGCGTAAAGTAGGTACTGAACTAATTCGGATGAAATTTGGAATGGAAATAGTTTGTACCCTAAAATAACTCATGTCTAATGGGGGACGCCTGCGACAGAGCGCAGACGGGTGACCTGCTCTGTTTAGAGAACCATTTTACCCCTAAAAAAAAACTCATAGGATACTTTTTACGGGACAAAGTCTTATTCCTACGGAAAAAACTTAAACAAAGTGAGCGTATAACTGGGCAGTCAGCTAGTTGGTGGATAAAACTGATTTGTTTGGTACATAAATTTGAAGATTAAACAAACACACTTAAAAAATATATATTTATCGATCTTGGACAAGACTCATCAATCTTTTATGTTGTTTTTAGGAAATAGACACACAAGCATCGCATACACACACAGTGTCGTAGGTGCGAGTAACTCCCCTTTCTGAGAATATGAGCTAAAGTGAACCGTGTCATCTTCCTAGAAATTCCAAGTGCCTGTTCCGTTCATCTCAAGTCGGCTCTTCTAGGTAATTGGCCAAGGCCAGGTTACTGGTAGACTTTACATAATTTCTACCATCACAATAAGCTACGTCTTCAGCGTGCCCAGTCAAGTCACAGTCTCCTGGAACACAGCCATCAATTACTTGTTTGTGTAGATTCATTACTGCACGCTCCATACATTTTGAACGAAGTGTCAGAGATACGCCAGTACTAAACAAAGGTTTATCCAAGCCACCATTGTATGTATATATACAAGCATGTGTACACAAGAGAAGCCTTGGACGATGTGTGCAGTTGGATATATTGTGCTTGGCTACGAGGGGTCTGGCTAGTTGGCAGGGCGCCACGAGACACTGCTGGTACAAAGTACACAACGCCCTCGAGGCAGGGGTTAAGAAAGTGAATACGCTCATGAAACTGAATGTTCATTTCAAATCTTCCTTATCGCGTTCTTATTTTAAGGGAAATGGTGAAACTACTTAGGTTGAAATAAAAAAAAAGTATAGTTGCAATTAAAGATTGTAAAGCCACACAGCCACGGTAGATTGTCTTATCCGATTCGGTCCAGTGGACTACAATTTCCGTTCGTGATATCCATGCTAAGATAATCGACTTACAGGAATGGATTAGGATTGTTAAGGGGGTTTATTTCTTTTATGAAATGTATCATGAACGCGCGCAGGTGAATACGCGCCCGAGTGATGCAATTTATACTTTGTTGCTCGTAAAAAAAGCTATCAATAAAAAAAACCGGTAAGAAATTTCGATGAAATATGTTTCAGAGCCATAAGTAAGATGTAAAAATGTACCCTATAATTATGTGCAGACCTATCACTAAACATCTTGTATGATTCGATAAAATCAATGTTCTGTGTTGTTATTGCAGCTAGAGATAATGGTATCGACACCAATATAAGCACTGAAGATGACAATACGCCCTTAACCGTTTTTAGTTTTCATGGGCACTATCACCCATATTTATCCCAAACAACTTATAAAGCTAGGCATTCCGTTCAGTTAGTTTTTCCATGTGTAGGCTAGCTGGCACGACGCCACGAGGCACGAACGAAATAGAATTATTCATTTGGCTGGTGTAGGCTCTTGCCAGGGGTTATCTCCACGAACGAAGGTTGTTTTATCTGAAGAGTTTTTTCAGAACAAAGGAGAAAGATGACTGAAATAAAAACTGTGATTCTTTGCCAAGATTAAAACGAAGAAGGTCTGCGATGTCTGCGCGTGCTAAAGTGTTATTTTTAGCCGGCAATGTAAGGCGAATAATGAAGTTGAGGAAAGTTTCTTTTGTAAACAGGAAGTAGGATCTTTTGTTTATAAGTAAGATGGAAAGTTTATATAACTTATTTTACACAATGAGGATACATTTTTCGCTTCTATTTGAAATCGAACCGGATTTTTTGTTCAAGATGTTTAAAACTATAATTTTATTTTCACTGATGCATAAATCTAAACTGACGCAAGTTAAATAAATAAGGTATCTAACCAATTTGGCAACGATGAGTTCATAAAGATGTGATTACTTAACCAATTTTGAACTTTAGTCTGCTTAATTCTACGAGAAACTTTATATTCCTTTGCATGAATAAAACGAAGACCAATGCAAATAGTCATCTGCAGTATTGTAGAGTAATCCAGGGCCAGTCGCAGGCAGGGGGCGCTGCAATCAGAATAGTTGGTGCCCCCGTCCGCCGAATAGTTTTACGAGCAAATCTTTATAGCGCCCGCTTAATTTCGCGCAACTATGCACCCGGCAAAATTAATTTATTACAGCACTGTACACTGGAGCACGAAACTGATGCAGTGAAATTCTGTGAAATCAGCTGATAAATATGGTTTTAATCTAGAAGGGTCTAACTACCCTACTACCCTAAAACAGATAAAAGATATAGGTATACATTTCATTTAATCTCTTTAAAACTTGCTTTTCAAATAACAACGAAACATGGTCAAATCGCGATGAAAATGTGAAGAAAGACTAAAATAATAAAAAAAATATTTAAGTGGCTTCAGTCAAAAGAAAAATCTTTTCAAATATTAAAGTACAAGATACAACTTGACGTAGAGTGAGTGGCACAACTACGTATCTCTTAATAATATACGTCTTAAGATCTTTTATAAACACACTTTTTCTATTGTCTGTACTGGCAATGTACTCGTATTATTTGCATAATTAATAAAGGCGCCATCATAAAACTAAGTGAAAGACTTATAGCAGGAGAACCTTTGCTTCAAAGAAGTTAGCCGATGGATTAGTTTAAGTTATTTATACAGTTCTTACTATAAGCTTTAGGGTATTAACTTTGAGTGTAGTTTTAGTCTGTGTTTAATAGTCAAAAGTAACCAATAAGTGGTTACAAAAAATATTTTTTATTTTATAACATTTTGAACATTTTTCTTTCGTAGAATTTCTACATGGCTACGCCTCGTAGTAAAATTGCTACGCCGTATACGATTTCTAAGGATTTAATTTACATTAATCAGATACACCAAACAGTCCATAACCATTATGCCTGCTGTGGCTTACTTGTTTATAAAGCATAAGGTCACAGTCCGTTAAAATATAAGCTGGGGATTAATCATTACTTCCATATTTTTGATAATATTGAGGAACTTATTAAGAACGCTGTTGTGTAATGTGCCAGTAATAATCATAAGTTCCAATAACCATGTATTGCCGACTGGTAATTTAAAATATCTTTGGATTGGTATAGACCCATAGGTCATAATTATTCTAATAATTGTGTCTCTCATTACGTAACTAATCGTATTTCACAGTTGAATCTGACGTGGCAACGTTCACCTTGTCCGTCTGTCTGTAGATGGAGCTTGATGCCTCAACATGGATCGTATATCCAGTGCCAGATATAGAGGCTGGTGCGGTGCAGTATTCGGTAAAGCGTTACAGTGCACTCTATTTAGTTAATCCACTCAACCCTGATTGATGGAGATGGGTTCGGTAGGCTACTCAACCGAAGGAGATACAAGGATTGTGGTGTGAACTACGATCTGGGTGGCAACTGTTATTTTTCATACTCATCATGCTTCGCCTGTTCGGATGCAGCTGTCTATATCTAAGCAACTTCATAATATTTACCTATTCCGCTAGAAATTCTAAATATAGACACTTTGCTCAACAATTCTGCTTCCAATGAAATGAATTATAGGCAGTCGCTTTGTGGCGTCAAATCAATACAAAAATACGTCGTAGCTTATTCTAGATTCGCGTGAATTAGCCAAGAGCCCGTCCTCCTCTTATTTTAATCGCGTTGTACACATTTTTGGATTACAGAATAATTGTAATCACACTCACACTAATATTATAAATGTGAAAATATATTTGGATGTTTGGATATTTGTTCCGCTTAAACTACTGGACGGATTTGGACGATATTTGGAATAAAGATAGTTTGTAACCTGGATTAATACATAAGACATTTTTTACCGGGAAAAGTCTTATTCCCACGGGAAATATTACATAGCACGAGCGTAGCCGCGGGCGGCCGCTGTATATCATAACATATGACACAATAAAGAAGAGGCCTATAATACTCAGCAGTGGGTAGATGTGGGCTAGATAGATAGAGATTCAAACACTACACCAAAAAATGAGAAAGTGTTCGTGTTCCCACTATTAGTTCCATACCAAAACACCTCATATTTTCACTACGAAAATTATCCAATCAGCCCATAGTGATAGCCGTAAAAACGCCTATAACGGGTGTGTTTTACGTTAGCTTCATACATTTCATTACTCTATAATTATTCTGTATCATCCCCTTACTATCATACATAACTAATGCCAGTCCATTACCAGTTTTCCATTCAATCCACGTGACAGCTTTCCAGCTGGGTGATTGATGGTCGCTGTTTTAGAAAAATACAGTTACGTTATCCTTGTAATGTGTTTTTTAAAGTCACATGACTGACACAATTGCATGCATTGTGTTGATGAACTGGATTAATCTATATGGGTTTTATTTTTAATTTAGTGGACTGGCTGAAAGAGATCTTGCTTAGAGATGAGCACGCACTTGTAAATTTGTTCTAAGTAATAATAAGTATGTCATTTTAAGAGTATTATGTAAGTATTTAAGGTAATGCGCACAATATTTCTACAATCAATTTACACTTACCCTTACGGACTTCAGATTCGGCGACTGCTTAATTTTTGCATCACATATTACATTTTTACTATTCTTAATTTTTATTGATTGAGCTGATAAAACGAGTGTGGCCGACATTAAAATGTATTTTTTGATTATTATTGTTCGATAGACTTTATATTGACTTTTAAATTTTTCATGCGCTCAGTAGCATTTCTTTACTTTTGAAAAACTAGCGATAAAGTTCGTCATAGTTTTCCTCATTCGTCTTTCAGTTTAGTTGCATCGAGGATCGATAGGCATTATTTATGAAACAGGTGACTGAAGTGAATCGACCTCATTCCGCGTGCAGCCACGGAACACGGTAGCAACGTAGCAACGATAATGCTTCTTCGCCATGACGAATATGTTTGCATGTTGCTAAAGTCTTTCACGACCTAGTTTTAGCCTCTTTTGTGTTAAAGTCACAAGTCTTTGTCGTGGATGACAGGTTCATTGATAGTTTTTCTAAAAAAAGGATCTTGTGTGCCAGTGTTTAGATGTTACGCAACGCGTTGTAATACACAACTGTTCGTCCTGTTCGTTCGTAGAGGCATGAATATTATAAAAAATAATAAAATGATGTGGGTACATCTCAGACAAGAGTCTGTAGGGTATCAGTCAGCTGAGATACGTAATAATATATTACAATGGTAAAAAATATGCTGAAGTTTATAGATAATTAACACCCAGACAAAGCAAACACTAGTGCTTTTCACACAAATTTTTGGCATGGGTACTGTCATAAATGTTATTTTGAAAGCAAATATTCTATGGAATCTGTTTTTTGCGTATTGCGCGTATTGAGTGCTGTTTTAAACATGCCGGCAATGTCATATTGTTGGTCTATATTTGTGTAGATATACAGTCAAACAGCCATAAGGTTGATTATATTACACTAAAAAGGACTACTAAATGTTTAATTAATCTAAATAAAAAAGTACCGTTGATGTTATACCACTAGGCCTTTAAGTCTGAATATACCTTGCTGTGTAAACGTGTCCGAGTGTAATTCGACTGAAAGCCAGAAGGCTTAGAAAACTAGGAACGAGGATGACGTCATAAGTCTCCTTGATTTGTTGATATTCCGCGGCCGTAGCTCCTACTCCTTCCTCCTGAATTCGGATTTCGTGTGTGCTCTTTTGCACTTAATAACTTATAGTGAAACACTAAATTTTGAATGGTAACATCTTTATTTTTCTCTACTTTTTTGTTTATTAAATCACGTGTGTTCTTTCCTAATATCATAAGGAACAGCACCAGAAATTTTGATGATATCGGTTTAAGTGTATAAAGAAATACACCTTCTCTTTTACTTTAAAATTGAGTGTATGCAGTTGCTAAATAGCTTTACACAATAGCTTTTAAGTAAAAAATACGTGTTTTAATCACATTGTAGAGCACTCAGTTAATTCCCTTTAGTTGACTATCCTCCAAGTTGACTGTATATCAGTACGAATAAAAGAACGAGCCGACATTCAGCCGGATAGTCAATTGTCGACCTTACTACCTATACGATTAAAAGCGATAGCTTAGTAACACTTACCTCCACTCCACGCCTACATGTACCTCCTAAAAACCAGAAATAAATCTACTTGATACCATCTAAACACTTATACAACAAAACACATTGCAAAATTGCAACAAAGGTACGTACGTTCTCATTACCCCGGCGGGTCCTAAATATAAACTCGGCTTAAGCCGTAAGTAAGTACACAGAGTTAACCTGAGCTGAGCCAAGATAACCCAAGCCGAGTCGTTGGCAAGCAGCCATATCCCGGCCCTAACGTGTATAGGCTAACTGCAGTGGTGTACATTAGTATGTTAATGTTAAAAGTCCAGCGTTTAAAGCTGAGCTACGTAGGAACGTTTGGTGCTAGGAGCCGTTAAATTTTCGGTTTACACTTCAGCTGGCTAGTATAAAGAAAACTAGCGTGCTTTGGAACAAGTTATAATATTCTTACAGACAAAAGAAACTATAGGAATATTCCCCTCCGAGAACATGAAAAATAGAAATATGAATTATGGTACATTCCATTTCTTGTAAACACCTGTTTACTTTTTGTATTACTTTATTCGAAAGCGATTCACTTATCATGACGTCGTCGACTAAATCTTACTAATCCTGTTACGTAAAAGAGAGACGACGCTCTACAAATCCGAACACCCAATGTTAATTTCTTTCGGCCTGTACTTATCCTGAATTTCATCTCAAGTGCTGAATAGTTAATTTGCCATATAACACAGTACAACACAACAATCATAGGTTCAAATTAAAAGCATCATGATTAAAACAAAATAATATAATATTGGCAACTGCAAAACCAGCCGTCCGAACGGAATATCACGGCTGTCAGCTTATACGTATATAGACGGCTCACATTAGGACATACGGGTATAACAGTATAACTTGAATATTTCGTATACATAACGTTTGAGACGCCGCCGAAGCCGATATGTTATGTGCAATATTGTCTACGTGATATCTAATATATTATTGCCAGTAGAACGTACCCGAAGATATTGCGCAAGTTAGAAATTGTATCTCGAATTGCAATTCAGATGATAGACGTACTGAAAATTACATTTATTTTCGATATACCGTATTGAAGATAGTAAGGTGTTTGGATTGTGAATAAGTTAGCCAACTGACGAATGTGATAATAATACATTAACATTGGTGTGGCTGAAATACTTTTATGTTTCGTGATTTATTATCATTATGAATTTCACTATTATAAATGAGTATACCTATAGGAAACATATTCTATATAAACAAGCTATCATACAGGTTTGCATAAACTACAAAATGGTACAAAATTACGTCATACGGAATGCTCTGAGCAGAAACGTATCAAATGTTAATCTTGCGCAGGCTAGATCCCAAGGTGTACAAAATTATGACGTTATTAGTCGGAAATGCAGATGTATTTAATGTTCGGAGATCGCTTAATTGATAATCTCACACGGGAAGCGCCGCGCCTTAACTTGCGACTGCGGAAATTGCAGTACGGCTATCTACGTCTATGTACTCGTATTACCTAGTAATTACTATGGGAATGTATAGTTTGATATGTTATGTGTGGCTGATAGATGTGCCTTGAAACTCCTACTATAATATTATGTGAAGACTGTCTGTTTGCATTTCACAGCTAATCTACCGAACCGATTTTTTATATAAATTGATACAAAGATAGTGATCCAAGAATAGTGATCCAAGGACTGACATAGGCAACCATGGGAAAAAACTTATTCTCATGTCTCAAAAATGCGAGTAGACGTGTGCCCTAGAGAAAAACAAATTTTGATTGGTTCGTGTCCTTTTCAACAAAAATACCTACAATTTATTTGTCTATCATAAAAGATGACACGAGGTGTCCCACCCTTTTCAGTCCTCACACGGTCACCAAAATCAATAGATACGAGGGGCGTCAGTTCGAGTAACAAAACGACATCATCTTAGGGAAAACTACGCTCAGCTAAATTATTCATCCATACTACAGATGTAGTGGTAGCAAAAACGTCTGAGACAAAATATCCTGGGCCCTTCGTTACGTCGACTCGGAGGACCTGTTTCTGACATGCCCTCCACCACGAGTAAAAATGTGAGCTACTATATTAAGTATTCTTTTTTGTCGGATTCGGTTAGAGAATACGATGTCCCCGTTTTGCTTAGATATTTGTTTTGCAAATATGGGGAATTAAGTTAATTGCTTGGAAGATGTAATAGAATGAATTATAGTTAAGTTATTTAAATATTCTGATTCTAGTAATTAAAAGTTAATAAGAGTGGAACGATTAAAGAAAATTAATTGATTCGACCTTAAAGCAGAAGGTTTATTTAAATAATCTTCAGTCGACTTTTAGCTACAAATACTTATAGCTAAAAGCGCCGAGGTTTTCTTCGTAGAATCGTTGGAATTCTAGCATCAAGTTTACATTTCAAAATTGTAATATTTATCGGATAGGAACGTTGGTCTGGTATTTACGAGATGTAAGCGCCACACGAGGGCCGGGGAGTCGACCCCGCCGCAGCGTCAGCAAAACAAGCGACTACCAAACCGTTGCTATTTTGCACTGCTGTATTGTTCCTACGTGGTACGTGATCTCTGAATCTGTTGCAGTTTCGCTTCGGTTGTTATTAACGTCGTGTGGTGTATGCAGCAGTAGATATAGAGTCATGGTAAAAAGGCTACGGCTAGCGAAAACTCTAGTTGAAACAGTTGAGAGTAGTGAAGTAGCAATGACACGATTGGATTAGTAAAGTTATTCTAACGGTCTCACCACAAAGTACCTAGAACGGCGGCACGTTTTTTTGTGGTCTCGCTTTGTGTAACTTTTATTTTTGTGCTTTTATTTAAAAAAGCGGTGCTTTCATAAAAATAAAATACTATTTACAATTTGTGCTTCCATGAGGTATGTATGTATATTGCTAAAACATTTAAAAATGTCGTAAAATGTTACAGATGCAAACATTTTTATTGACATAGAGATCTCCCTCGTCTGCAATGTTTGTTTGAGCATTAGTAGAGATAGGTTATTCGAATTATATGCTGAAAAGGCGTATAACCATAATGAAATCTTCATTGAATATGTTAGAACTTTTTCAAAAACTTTTAAAAAGGTTTGTGCAGTAGCAAAGGTTAACTATATTAAAAACAAAATAGTTTCGGCTGATAATGTTGTAAAGACGATTTGGAAGGTGATAAACTGCGAAACGGGAAAAACTAAACTCTACGACAACAGACATTCATTAAATACTGTTAGTGGTATCATTACTGCAGATGAAGATATTGCTCAAGAATTTAAAACATTTTTCACAAACATTCCATTAAACACTACAGAGCCGCTTAATTCCTCACCTTCTTCTGCTCGCGATCTGCTAAATGCTAATGTCCAAAGGTGCCCAACTGCGTTTGAGTTTAGGCATATAAACCCGCAGGTAGTGATTAAAACTTTTAAGGAATTAAAGCTAAAAAATACTGAAGACTTATTTGGTATGTCGGTTAAGTTGTGTAGTTCTATAATCGAAACTCTGGCACCTTACCTAGCCTTTTTATTCAATTCTTGTGTTGATCAGGGTGTATTTCCAGATTTAATGAAACATAGTAAAATAATACCTTTATTTAAGTCAGGAGATAAAAAGGATCCCGGTAACTTTAGGCCAGTGTCTATACTTCCGGTACTCAGTAAAATTTTTGAAAGGATAATACTTAATCAAATGCTATCTCATTTTAATCTGAACCATCTACTCCATAATCAACAGTTCGGATTTACTAAGGGGCGTTCGACCACCGACGCTGCAGTTGCTCTCCTACATCACGTGTACGGGGCTTGGGAGGAGTCGCAGGATGCTATTGGGGTGTTCTGTGACTTATCCAAAGCTTTCGACTGCGTCGATCACGAGACGCTGCTAATAAAGCTGGAACATTATGGAGTTAGAGACGGAGCCCTAAATTTGATTGGTTCCTATCTAGAAAATAGAATTCAAAGAGTCCAAATAAACAACACGAAGTCACTGGGATCTAAAGTCAAAATCGGCGTGCCACAGGGCTCAATTCTTGGACCGTTCTTATTTTTAGTATATATAAATGACCTGCCTTTTATGGTACAAAACCAATCTAGGATAGTGTTATTTGCAGATGATACTTCTCTAATTTTCAAAGTTAGTAGACATAATCAAGACATTGACGAAGTAAATGACGCTCTTTCCCAGATCCATGATTGGTTTACGACAAATAATTTAATGTTGAATCCCAAGAAAACAAAATGTATAAAATTTTCATTGCCTAATGTAAGGAACAACAACTAAGGTATTGTCTTGAATATCGAAAATTTGCAATATGTAAATGAAACAGTTTTCTTGGGGATCGCTATCGACGTACCCTCATTTAAATGCGTTATCCGCAAGGCTCAGCTCGGCGGCATACGCAGTCAGAAAGATTCGTCAACTGACTGACGTTGCTACTGCCAGACTTGTATATTTCAGCTATTTTCACAGCATTATGTCCTACGCAATTTTACTGTGGGGTCAAGCTGCTAACATAAATAACATCTTTGTGTTACAGAAGAGGGCGATACGTTCCATATATGAATTGCGCGGTCGCGGTTCCCTAAGGGAATTGTTTAAAGAAATTGATATCCTCACGGTATCCTCACAGTACATATTTGAAAACATCTTGTATGTCCGGAAGAACATAATGCTATTTCCTAAGAATTCTGATATACATAATATAAATACTAGAAATCAAAATAAAATAGCGCACCCAAAGTTTAGACTGTGTAAGGTTAATAATTCATTCATGGGGAACTGTATTCGCTTCTATAATAAAATACCAGATGATATTGTAAATCTGTCCGATAGCCAATTTAAAGCTAAAATTAAAACTATTTTATGTTCTAAGGCCTATTATACGATAAATGATTACTTAGATGATAAAAACGTCTGGTCAACTGTTGTTCCAAATCAGCGGAGTAGATTGTAATTATGACTCATGTATGATTCTTTATATATTTAAAAGAAAAGTACAAAAGATACAATTCCTGTGGAGTTTCTTCTGGCCGTTCTTCTCCACAGCGGGCGTACACTGGTAGTGAACGTGCCATCCATGATAGCTTTGACGTCGAAAAATGATTTGTAAAAATCTTAATTCGAATTAAAAAAAAATTACTTTGACTTTTTGACTTTTGACTTTGACTTTGAGCGCGGCCGTTGACATTCTCGGCCACGAATAAATGCCCCGATTGTTATCTCCATATTTTTTCATGCTATAAACGAACCCAGCATACATATTCTGTCGTGCCACCACCAATTTCCATATCCCTCAAATATATCAAAACGTTCCGAATATTTTATGCTGTCGGTATCTAACAGGCGTTTTGTGGTAATGTCTTCGTTTGATGTATAGCAGTCAGGAGCACTCGTGGTCTAAATATCTTGCCATTATGTATATTGTGGCTACATTAAGATGTAACGTCGCAGAAGGGAGCCTCTTAGCGTTTTTTCGGTGCGTAATCACGAGCCAGATTGCTCTGTCGCGAAACGTAATGCCACATCGGGTGGGTATTTGTAAAAATTATAGGCGAACATTTATTTCGCGAGTCGAAACATCGTAGTGGGCGGCTCGCTCGACTTGCTCTCACCAGAAACCCGATGAAATTACACGGCAAATGGCGCCTCGTTTGTGCTTAATTTGTGCATTTGTTTGTCCAATCTTTTCCGGCCAGATTCGGTCGAGAAAAAATAATTGAAAGAGCCGTTCGGTACCGGAATTAGTCGACATAAAGCCCCACTACCTCACCCTAATTGGTTCGGGTGATGTTATTAATTAACTGTGTTGCTGAGAATATAAATAGTGAAACTTTAGTCAGTAGTCATCTCGAGCTGGAAATATAAAGGCATAATAAACAGCCAAGGGAACGAAGTGCAAAGAAATTTTGTATGAATTACAAATGAATTTTGCGGAGTTGGTTCAAAAAACGGGCACTGAGAAAATCTCCTCGCGCGGCTACTTGTTTAAATAATAAAAGGAGCCGTGGAGGTGCGCGAATTGCCGGCCGCGAACAAAACGCGCCCGACTCGCTTGAATTTGCAATTTCTAGGCGTTTCGTTCTTTCGCAATTTCAGACGTCTACAATCTTATTTACAAAAGTGAGCTTTTGAAATATATTGAAATGCTAATCATACTCACTCATACGTAGTTAAGATAAAGTAACAAAGTTTGCCCTTATAATTCAACAAAGCATCTATATTTGCCTACACAGGCCAGAGGTTATGGAATTGAAATCATCTTTAAGTAATTACAAAGATTTTCATCCAAGCACAATTTGCTTACTTACATTGAGTCCCGTGTTGGGCGCCAAGTCCGCGGCCGCACCAGAGTTACGTAATCTCCGCACACCATCGCCTCGCCGCGCCGCGCCGTCGCGCTTTCTATGTACAAACCTCTTATTTTTCTGGCATCGTGTCAAATTAAAACCGATAAGAATAAGCCTTCTCCTTACAGACTCCCTGCTGGCATAAAACAAAGACGTCTTCTCACCGCGTGTTCATTTATCACCCTTTGTTGAAATAACGTCAAAACTGTCTGCTACTATTCTAACGATAGATCAATTTTCGAAAACAACACTCGGTCCAACTTCTTCTAATTATAGTTGGCATGAAGTTACAACCAATTTTGTGGGAATACGAGAGCTCAAACTAAATTAATGTACGAAACTGGCGCCGCATGTGAAGTAAACTGCGGATCTCAATGGAGGTCGACCCGCTTGCCTTTCATTTTCTCTTCAATAATGAACGAGTGCTGACCCGCCTTCGCCGGCGCAGAATTTAATTTTAATGCGGTGCTGGCCACTATCACAGCTACGTCGCCTAACAAAACATAGCCGCCTGCCGCAACACAGATTAGAATACGCTTATACCGTGTTTGTTCACGGTTAACCTTTTTGATGTTCCCCATCTATTATAAATGTGTTATAGCCAAATAAGGCTCCTACTATTCATGAGCTTGCTAACTAGGGTCCAAGAATGTCCTTTGGAACGATCGGCACCATTGCTAATCGTAATGGAACATCCGACGTTTTTGGATTCAAAATTGGAGGAAAATTGCTAGGAATTTCATGAATTGTCGTCGGCAGTTATTATTCTACGTGTAAGCGGGAATTTGTCTATAGGACATAGCGGGTTTTGTCCTGAAGTTTCTCGTGAATCCGCATGGTTCGCTGGGTCCTTTCAAAAGTCGCTGGGTTTACGCTTTCGGTGGTATTGTTCGTGGCGTTTTGACTCTGAATTTGGCCGCTCGTTTAGAAATTTCTCAGCGATGAATAATGCTTTCGTTGCAATTCGTTCGTGGTTAGACTGGACGGTTCTCGTTCATTTAGGAAACACACACGCTTTCGCTTTCAGTGTTTACACCTGCGGTTTCGAAAAGCAAACTGGAACGTACTAGTGACATAGCAGTAAAGTTGTGTGGCGGCCAAATATTCTTAGGCTCAACAGTTGTGCTAGTCTGATTGGGATCAGAAATTAAAAAACGTACAGGTATATATTTTATATTGGCATTTACGGTGGCTCTTTTCGCTACAGTTTCGCTTTAGTTCGGTGACCTAATCCAATTTTCACTTTTATTGTTATCGCAGTGATAAATCTTCACAAGTTAGTTCAGCTAAGTCACTACCCTGATCTTCAAACAAACAGCTAACTACCTTCATTTTTTCTGCGGTTGAGCCCTAAAAACTCTCGGTAAGCCGTTGTTTGCCGACTTCCGTGGGCTTACTCTGTTCCACTCGTAAGTTGGAGTACAGATGCATTCGACGTGCCTAATCTTTCAAATCCGGTGTGATCCCTTACTTCAGACTGAGGATAGCAGGCAGGTGTGAGGGAATCTGTTGAAAAAGTGATGAATGGAAAGATAATGCAATGTACGGAACAGCGCGTGCGCTATGCCTGATAAAGGATATTGTGTAAGTTTTGACGTCCTAAGTAAAGTACATAAAATAAAACAGTTAACGTAGGCAGAAGTCGTGTATGTAGTTTCGATCCGTGTGCTTACTAAAAGAATTTCAGGAAACAAAACTCACATAAAAAATGTCGTCTCTTTCTCAAGGGTAAACAGAGACGACGTACTCGTAGCCATTATACACTTCCTAAGTATTACGATACAAAAATGACTCTTGCAAAACATTTTTTCTAAGGATATCCTTTCATACGATAACCACTATTGTGGTTGTGGCCTTATCAATTGTGATAAATTGCTCCTAATTGTGCAGACGAGATGGTGCTAAAAATAGTAAAATTGACTGAGAAATTCGTATCAGGCTAGCTTTATAGCACAGTAGATCATTTAAAAATATATATATATACATCTACATTATCTTCCGAAACATTTTGTTTGCAGCTGTAAAAAGATGATGTATGTTACAATTTGGACCCATCTGGACCATGACCATTAAAAATGTGGTCATTTCATGCTGGTTCATTTTATTGTTATTTTCCTCTACATGCTATTGCAAACATATTTTTTTATGCAATACCTACAACATTACAGCGAATTATATATTTTACTTTAAAAAATATGTTTAATATTTCTTCAAAAGTTAGGTGTGTTTTTTCCGGCCATATCATAGATTTTGTTATTTCGCAATTCCAAGAAAACTACCTTCTTTTTGTCATCTTCTTTTGTTTGTTTTTTACAGCACTATTTATTTCTCATAGCGGCCAGTGGAGCAGTTATTACTTTTTTGCGATTCCCCATGCGTGCTGGGGCCCGCGCGCCAATTTTCGCGCTCGTCAAAGTTCGCCACATGTCGCTCGCGCGCGCGTGGGTAGAATCCGATAGTTCGCTACGAACTGTTGTGTTTTGTAAGGTTTTTGCCCCCGGGAATGAAAGTTCTATGTTTTCTGCGCAGCACCGACAAATTATTTAACATTTTGAGTGCCGCTAGCAAACATCGTAGCGCGTCCAACGAAATAAATAACATAATTGCTAGCTACGCTCGCCACGCTGCGCGCCGCCGCGCCGCCGCCCGCCGCCGCCGCTACCGTAGCAAAAGTCGAAACAGTTAAGTGGGTAAAACAATCTCATAATAATATAAAATGTAAATATTATTTAATGAAATACGTTATTTTGTGGATAGTGGACTGCTATAAAGTTGACATCATTAAATGCCTTTGAAGGAGTTCATAATTTTTAATATAAATGTTTAGCAATTTGCTAGACTTGTGAATTTATTTGTTATCTATTCTGTTTAGAAACCCTTTTTTTTTTTTTTTGTTGAAATTTAAATAGAATTGTTCTATATTCGTCACTAACCGACATCTCATTTGTAAGCTTTGTTCGGATTTCTTAATTCTGCTCCGTTGACGCAATTAATATTGTATTAGCGTCAAGTGCCATCTGTCGCCGCTCCTTGGACTAAAGGAGAGCTTTTTCTAAATTGAATTCAATTATCTTTACATGAAAGAGAAGTTTTGTAAACTCGTTGTCAACTTATTTAAACAACAAAAATCTAGTATAAAAATGTTTCCAACGATTGTTATATTATTTATAATCTGTATTAGTTACTATTTTTGACACCATATTAATTATGAAAGCCAAAAACAATTATGTATCTGCGTGTGTTTCTTTTTTTGGTCTTCTGCTCAATGATCGCTGGTTTTCCTTTGATCCTTGCCCCTGCTATACTTTTAAGAAAAAAAAAAACCGGCCAAGTGCGTTCCGACTCGCGCACTAAGGCTTACATACCTTACGCAGTTAGTTTGTAAAACGATATGACGTTGGATTCTAATTTTATTTGAAACGTGGCGCCATCTTTAGCAATACTTTGTACTATAAGTTTGAATTTGTAAAAAATATATTTTTGTGACAGACAGACAGACAGCCGGACAAAGAAGTGATACTATATGGGTTCCTTTTTTTACTTTTGAGGTACGGAACCCTATAAATCAAGAATTATTTTTTAAACATAAATCCATCTCGTTAGAAATGAACAAGCATCCTTTGAAAGACATTTATCATTTCTCATTACAGTCTTGTAAAACAAGACTTGCGAACTTACCATTCATATATATTTCAGAAATAAATGTAACAATGGGACCGATTCTTATAGAAACAGATTAAAACTGAAATGAAGTTCAGCATAATTCAGACCAGAAGCGTGTACAGATGGACAAAGGAAAAATTACGTTATTCTACTTTTTCGTTTCATTCACAAACATTTTAATGATATCATGCATTAAGTAACAGCATGGTAAGGTCGATAACCGACCTCTTCTCTCCCATCTGTGTCATAAGACGAGACGACATAACGAAGCCTTGTATTAAATATAGATTGTACGTACGTGCGAGAATTGGCCCCATTAAGTACTCAAGTTTCTCAATAACTTTGACATCAATTTATTAAATTGCCACGAAGATTAAGTAGTTAGTAATTTTATTAATTTTGCTAAAATAGTAATTTATTATTAGAGCGGGCTATTAGAGTTGTTTACATTGTTACTCCAATAAATTTGTTTCTATTACTTATCTATTAACTTGCTTTTCTTGAAATCATAGATTTATTTTATTATTTGTTTAGAGCAGTTTGTAAAGTTGGAGTTATGATACGAGTATAATAATTATTATTAAAGTTTAAGTACACGGTGGATTTGTTTCAGCAGTCTTTTATTTTTATTAACTTCTGGCTCTTCGATACCTAGTTCGTTTTGTTTAATATTTTTCTACATAATCAAATGTGTATATTAGCAGCATTGATCGGTTGTCCCTATGACCGTGCTACGTAGTAAAACCACGTTCGAGGGACTCTAACTTACCCTATACGCATAATTAAAACAATATATTTATCGAAATCTATCGTAGAAAAATAAACATCGTTTTTTTTATTTATTAGGAACAGCAAACAACTGTGTACAGGTTCTAAACTAATTTGTGTTAAGTTGACGTTTATACACAGTCCACAACACTATTCACAGATTAAAATAGGTTTATAAGTAGTTGCGAAACAGAATATATGCAACAAATGTAAACAACGCAAAGAATACCATAAAAAAAGAGAAGATATTGAAAAATATTCGAAGTATGTTTACTTAATAAAAAATAAAAAAACTAAACTACTACTACTACTACTTGTGTGCAATAAAGTATATTCTATTCTATTCTATTCTAAAGAAAATAATAGTCAGAAGTAGGTATCATGTATTATGGCATGTGGACCAAAGAGGCCCGATGCCACAGTATCCCTCGTTTCAAATAACCTCGGAAAAAAGACTAAAAATATGTATGAAAAAAAAAAAAAGAAACGGTTGTTCGTGATTCACACCTGTCAGCCAATCGACTGTCTGGAAATGTATCCCATAAAAGTCGTTCATATAAAATCGTTCATATTCTAATCACTTCAATATTCTAAGTATCAGGAGACAAGTTAAACACGGATTGGTAAGCAGCGACATATGACTTATGTATTATAAGGACATGTTTACTAACTAACGTCAACAACAATGAACTATCCGTCTCTCTCACTCACCAGTATTTAATGGAGCATCACACGCCACTAGCAAGTGTCGTAATTAATTATTATCGTCTCTACTAGCAGATGTCATTGAAGTCACTAGTTAACAGATAACAGATTGAGCTGATAGTGGAAATGCCATTCTGTTGTAAACTGTAAATTCTCGTAGGTGGTTTGCGGAAGGGAGTCTTTGTCTTTGATCGCTACGGCTATAGCGAGATAGAAGTTGTTTCAGTATTTCTTATGTAAGCTATTGAACATGAACATGAACGGCCCGTTACAGTCCACTGCTGGACTATGAGCCTCCTCCACTTAAGTGGAGGGTTTTGCCATAATCTCCACGCTTGGCAGGCGGGTTGGAGATCGCAGATTAAAAATTTACTGTATCAGAAAGCGCTGCTGCCCGTTCCCTGTTCAATGTGTAGTCCCTAAGTCGCCTCTTACGACACCCACGGGAAGGGTTGGTGACAAATGTGTTCTACTCTGCCGTCACCACACGGCATGGATGTAAGCTATTAACTGGTGGTTATGCTTGAAAATTATTAAATCTATCAAAAGATATAAAAAAAATGTATTGTTCTTAAATATATTATTTGACTAGCACAACAAAACTTTTGGTTTTACTAGCGCAATGGTTTTATCATGTAATGCTTAGTTCGATTAGGTAGGTCAACGTGGTCGGCTAAGGCCTGATCACCCTAATTTAGGTTAGACTCGATTCCCTCGGTGTGGGGACCTGCGAGAGCTGTCAAGAATACTTAGTACATAATCAATAACAAAACATAATTGCATGTATCACAAATAATTTCCATTTCTGTGGAAGGTCCCGATTGCTCGCCTCACTAATCTAGGGGCGTTTGCAAACAGATTTGCTTATAAACTAGGAACTCGTCATAGTCGGCTTAAGGAATTGTCTCGTGTCAAATGGGTCGTGGTGGGCCAACGACTTTGATTATCAGTTAAATGTTGAGTTATGTAATATTACAAATTGGATTGGACTGGACCCTGTGGGGTACAATGTCTCTTTCCTAAAATGTGCTCTTCCCAAAATGTCTGCTTTCTCATAGGGTGCTCAATTATCAATTATATAGTGATTATGTTAGTATCTATATATTTTTTAAGTATTTAAAAAAAAAACTGTGTAAGCTCGAGCCTCTCAGTGGGGACATATACTAAGTTGACAACAACAACATGTCTGTTATAATATACCGTGATTAGACCCGTTAATACATATAAAATAAGTCTGCGGTATATAGGAAGTTTTCTAATTTAATCATGATTACTTAATTATGTTATGTTACATTACGTTAAGATAAGATAAAGATAAATATAAAAATGTCTTTGTCTTTAAGTAAGATTTAACAAAATAATTTTTCGACGTCAAAGCTAGGACAAAAGAAGTTTGTCCCTGGTCGGCACGTTCACTACCAGTGTACGCCTTCTGTGGAGAAGAAGTTATTCTTTATATTATTTAAAACAAATAAAATAAAAGTGTAAAGCCTCCGAATCCAGAAAAAAATATACACATTGCAACGAAAACCGAACAGTTTAACTGTCGAAACAAAACAAAGGCTTTGTGGTGTAAAATTACTTTGATATCCTCATACTTTGTTCGGTTTGCATTTGTAGTTATTTGTTTTGTTTACTACACGTAACTTACTCATTCTAGGTGAAATTGGGGTAAAATAAAAAATACAAGTATTAGTTTGCAATAACATCCTCGAAAAAGTTCTACATAAATAAATCAAAGAGTCCCGACAAAAACCGACCAGTTTCAGTGGACTTTCTACGCACTCACGCACATTCGCGCGGGTGGTGGCGTACCAAATTTCAACACAATGTAATCTGGGACCCGCGGCCTCTATATATCACGAACTTGTGACATTCCCAGCTAATGTTTCAACCGAAGCGATATTACATGGCGAAATAGTGTAATTAGCTGTTCTAGGAATGTTTACAATATGCCAGTAACCCCTGAAAGTGTTAGAGTAGGCAGCACTTAACACAATGATATTCGCGTAGATGACGCTTTGCAAATCTGTGTCAAGGATTATTGCTTGGGTATCGCATGTTTGACTTTGTTCGGTTTTAACAAAATATTTCTCAAATTTTAAACATATTTTTACATGGCTCATGACAGATTTGAGGAGTCATTTACCATCGGAACAATGTTATTTAGCAATTTTTTTTTATTTTGTCTGTCAAATTTTTATGTAATTCGCACCTTTTTAATAGAACTAATTGTTCCGTAATTAAAGAAGTTTACTTTCAATACACATATTCCTCCCACTAGCATGCTAAAACTATCTTGGTGTAAACCCACTCGCCACCTCAACAACAGAGGATTTTAAGATCGTATTCCGACCGTTTTAGGGTTTCAATGGGTTAAGTAATTTCTCTGACTCCAGTACACTTAATTGGCAAGATTAGATACAATTTACGACCCGCGCTGAGATAAGTCAAAGTATATTTTGCGCGCAATAAAGCACTCGCTTGAATCTTGGGGGATAAGTTTAAAACTAAGGAATATTGTTAGTCTCTAGAATTCACAACATTATTATATTTAGATCTGTATTTCTTGCGCATTATCTGCAGTGTTATTTGCCACTCAGTGGGATGGGAACTATGTGCTATCATCGAAAAATAGTACTTTTTGTGGTCCTCGAAAGCCCTTAGGCTCGTGGAAAAATGGAAAATTAAGTACTTTTTCTACACAATCACACTATTATTATAAATCACACTTTAATATTATAAATGTGAAAATATATTTGGATGTTTATATGTTTGGATGTTTGTTCCACCTTCACGCTTAAAGTACTCGACGGATTTGGATGAAATTTGGAATGGATGTGGTTTGTACTTTGGATTAACACAACTGATACTTTTTACAGCAAAAAGTCCTATTCCCATGGGAAAATCTTATATAACGCGAGCGTGGCCCCGAGCAGACCGCTAGTTTTTGTATAAACTCAAACCAGGATATCGTGTGTCGGGTCAGCTTGATAATAATAATTTATTCTTCATATTACTTAATGAATATACCTATATAACATCAACATTAGGTATCGTCTATGCATCATCATCATCATTCATTAATCAATCTTACATTAAACTAATGAACATTAGAACACCCATGACCCATTGTCAGCGGTTCACTTCATTTATTCAAGTCAGTCAACTTATCAACTGCATGGTGTTCTGTTAGCTTATTACATAATTTTATAAAATTTATTCTTTAGTTCATAAATGTGTGATTTAGTCCTAGTAAAGAAGATGAAGGCAATGCATTGTAACGAAGAAAATCCTTGCGATACATTTACACGAAAAGAATCTAGGCTAAATAAGAAAAAGATCATTACAAATATTTTCTGTCTCTACGTGTAGGATTTCTTGCTGTCATTTCCAGCGCCTCCATCGCTTTCCGTGACACGCTGACGTTTGCATGCGAAGCGTTCTGACTGTTGTTTTTGCTGAATATGTATACGTAATGGAATCTTGAAGCGCCATTCGACGGTTGACAGCAGCTGCTTTTTCATATTCCTTTTTTGAATTAGATTTTGCTGGCTGGCAAGAAAACGGTACCAGTTTATTTTTTAGCGAATGTTTTTTTTTTAATAATCTCAATGACATTTTCGTTAGCATTATCAGATGGCTAACTCGATTAACGGTTCGGTCAGAATGCCTCGGTTAAACCTGTTCTTAACCACCGCTTTGTTAGTTGGTCGAATAGGGTTCTGATTATTTATGCATTTGTTTTATTATACATTTATGGTAATTGAAAACGGTTCTATTTACTGCATATAAATGACTTTCCAAGGAAATTTTATAGCCACTTTAAGCGCAGAAAGTTAAGAGGCAAATAAACTCCCAGTTTAAAATTCTAAATTGCTTACATCTACTCTTTTCTGCCGCCAAAATTCGAATCTCTTTCAAGTAATTAAAGCAATATTACCTGAAATTATTATTTATTTTCACAAGCAAAATATACATGTTCCTTTCTAAGCTCATCAGAGCGTGAAAGAACATGTAAACTCTGCTTTTCATCCTCAATTAAGACATGCTACATGCAACATTTAAAAGCGTGTTATCACTGGCAACTGATACGGACCTGGACCCCTGTCTCTGAATGATACGTAAGTAAGCGAGTCTCTACGTGTGATGGTTAGGACATACTACCAGTCAAGAGCCTGATACGATTAATTATGAACGCTGAGTATTTGCTTAAATTTTGCGAGTAGGCAGGCGAGGCGAGGTGGTATAGATTTGAAGTAAGTAAGTCGTATACTTGTGTACACTTTTAGATTTTGAAAAGTAGCGTAATAGTTTTTGTTTCATAAACAGCCTTCGTCGTTTAACTATCTGTTTTGCTCCTGGTCCGGAGGCTCTGGGTTCAAATCCCGGGGGAACGCCGTCCCCAGTTTGATTAAGATATTGCATGCATGATTCGGAAGGCATACTAAAGACATTGGTCCCGGCTTTCTATAAAAAAGTAAATCTTTTCGTAGAAGTAGTCGTTGCATGGACCATGTCAGTGTCCTTTGCCGGCTTAACAATTCTGACTCCAGGGTTTGTTCCGTTAGTCATTGACTTTACAATATGAAGATAATTATAGTTTTGGAAGTAAAAAATTAGGTCAGCCATTTAAAAAAAGTACTTAGGCCACTTTGGTTTCTTACTGAAATTTTGGTTAGTTTTTTTGTAAAGAATAAGACACTTTTGTCATAAAGTCTACTGTTGAGGCATTATTTTCAAAAAATCGAATTTTAGTTTAAGATTAAGAGAAACTCAAGAGAAATTCAAGAAATTAAGAGAAATTCAAGTTTAAAATTAAGAGAAATTCAATTTAAGATAGCGGCTCGCGCCTTTTCTTCCGAATTTCTAAAACTTGGATTTTAATTAGACTCCCATACCTAAACAACATAATGTCAAAACTTTTACTCCACCCTTTGTAAAGCAAAGGCTTTCATATGCCCCCACAGAATGGATTATGGATGTTACTTCAAAATATCGGCCTTAGGGCAATTTTTTCAATAGTTGTTCAGCAATGTTTTTAATACGTGAAAATAACCTTTTACTTAATACGGAAGTTCCAGGGCACCAAATACAAGGTGAATTTCTAAATATAAGCTGAAAATGTAAAATTACCTCATTGTATTGTAATAATGCTTGCTAAGAATTTTGCGTTTCGTACACGAGTTTGTTACTCCACATCTTGTCCTTTTTTTAAACCTATGCAGTAAAGTTTGTGTGTTTGGGAAACATGTGTAGATATCTACTTGAACTTAAGTTTACTAGTTTTCCAATAGAAAAATGTAATGTATGTAATGTTGACCATGTACAACTTGTTAGCTAAATACCGCATAATCTTTCAGGTGGTGGCTCAGCCCCATGAAACTGAACAACTTTTGAACTTTATTTAGCGTTGTATATCGTACCTTTCGTTTACCCACAATCGTCCAAAACATAAATGCCTGAGTATATAAAGTTATGATTGCACAATAAGTTGCCGTTGCATTCCGTCTGGCTCTGGTGCTGAATAATTGAGAAGCAGCAGTGGAGGCAAACAGAATCAAAAATTAAATCTAATTCGCCTTCGAGTCTCGTTACGCATTCCGCCCTTACAGCTTTCCGCTTTCCGCTCAATAGACGCCTTGTTTAAGCACTATACTGAAATATTTAAAGCTGTGCGATAAATTAACAAGTGGATATTCTTAATTCACATAAAGCTTCAAAGGGTTGTTAGTTATTGCGCTACTGAAAGCCATTTCGTTTCCTTTGAAGTAGGTACCGTTGGAAGCTACGAATTTTAATAAATGAAACAAATATATCCATCTCTATGTGTTGACGATTTGCGTAGCTGATGCATTTATTATTGTAACCAAACTCGATTTTTTTTTTAAGCTACATAATTACATGGAATATTTTCTTTCTTAGGTGGTAAGAGGCGTAGGTCTCATAAAAAACACGTTTCTTTCTTGATAGGAGAGACATGTTCATCTTTAAGTTACCTTCGAAGAAGCCTGACGCACTTTTTTCGCTTCATCCTCTTCTGTTTTTCAGCTTGTGTCAGTACTGAATACTCCTTCCACCTTTTCCTTAATAACCTTTTCCACCACCTTGTAGGTTGGCTGGAAGAGATCTCTTATAGAGATAAGCTCGCCTTTGTAACAAATTTTGTATGTAAGTTTTAGTGTTTTTATAATATTTTTACCTGTTTTTTTCAGAGAGTTTCAGATTGATAGAGAAATATGCCCTTTAAAACAAAATATGCGTTTTTGCCTCTTTTATCGACATTTATCTACTCGGTCTCTTTTCATTTGCCTTTCTACATAAGCTCTGTTTTTTCAACGTTCTCAATCACAATCTTCCTAACCTCTCACGGAACCCTCATTGTTGACTTTTTGCCCTAGTTTAGAGTAGGCTCGATCTTCTCACTTAATTTCTCACCGATCATACTTCTAAAGACGACCATTATTTTTCTGCCATTTTCATTATGTACACTTTCTCTTTCTGTTTTTTCTCTTTTATTTGGGTTAATAAACAGTGCACAATACATATAATATACCAAGGTACAAAAAATACCACCAAATACCACCAGTGCAGGTGGTTTGCCGCAGTCTCTCAATTCCTTGGAACTAGGGCTGCACGATGTACATTGTTTGTAGTTATCTAGTATCTAGCTATGCATGTGCCGGGTATTCTTTCAAGTGAACTGCCTTAATCAACGGAGCTTAGCTTTTCATTAAATCGTGCCCCCATTACCGCGCACGAAAGGAAAGGCTTTACTCAACTGCTTCTTGAGTTGAGACCGTTACTGTAACTGGTATGGGAAAGTAACAGGTATGGAGGTAGATATTGACAACGCCTTTCCCATTAAAAGTAAAAAATGTTCTTATGCTATGAAAATAATAATTACTATTTTGTAAGATACCAATTAAAACAAAAACCCTTAGCAATATGTGACTTCGGCTTATTGACGAAAGCAATTATGAAATTTTTAATTAATAAAATTATCTTAATTTTAATGGGCATTTTATTTTTTAAAACTTAGTAAAAATAACCCAAATTATTTTATATTTCTAGCGTTTTTCGACGTCAAAACTAACAAATACCAAGGACAAGGAAGGCTTGTTTATGGTTGGTACGTTCACTATTAGTGTACGCTCACTTTGAAGAAGAACGACCAGAAGAAACACCACTGGACTCGAATATTTTATACTTTTCATTTAATATATAAAGAATCATACATAAGTCATAATTACAATCTATTCCGCTAGACAACAGTAGACCGGACGTTTTAATTATCGAAGTAATCATTTATAGTTAAATCTAAGGATCACAGTACCGAGTATTTATTACGGCTGTTATTTGTCCGCCCATCTCTATGTTTTCATTACCGTACACGCGATGTAGTACGTATAGGTACAATTTCCTTTAATTCGCCGTATCCATCATTGATTCAGGTCGTCCGACAATTTGACTGCTGATACGAAGGAAATTACGGTTTCCTTTGCTTGCTTGTCGGTTGTGAAAAGAAAATTTTTAAGGCATTAATCTGTATTTAGACGTACATCAGAAAATAGTGAAACATTTAAAGTTTTTAATATTTAAAACTAATTTTCTGTTATCTTAGAAACTCGCAGAGTTACGAATTATACCTTACTGGTCGTATGCGTGACAGCTGTCAGATTCATATAAAATCTTCGTCTGAATGACGTATAACTTTGTGGCTCAATAAAACTTGACATTGGCGAAATCACCATGGAAACGCCATTTATCTAAGAATTGAATTGAATTGAAGTTTGCGCAAGTAACTGCGCATATAAATCGAGATATGTCAAGCAGACGCAAAAATTTCTGACGCGCGTCGTCTCGCGCCTCCAAACTTACAAAGTTTTTATTTTTTATTGTGCTAATGACATTATAAGAAGACTTTACACCACTACGTCAATTCTTTCATCTCCAATCGTCGTCAGAAGCTGTCAATCGACTGTCAATAAAGCACAATATCTCCGCTATTCTTCGATAATTTAGTTGTAAAATAAAATTTGTTTTAGCCGACCTTCTCTAGGGTAGGCTGGGCGAGAGCGGGCTATTGTTGAACATTGTTATTCATCGGTCCGTCTTTACCCGGGGCACCCGGACATTAATCGGGAAACGCCGGATGTACCGAAAATTATAACCTCTAAGTTCCGGTTGAAGCGGCGTTCGAATACCCACACCGAATATACTGAGGGGACTACGTATAAAGGTTGTATGTGGGGTCTAAGAGGTTGAAGATAATTGAATTTCTGTTTTATGCTTACGAAGTATTATTGAATGAAGAGATTGAATGAACTTACAAATATATAAAGCTTTTGATTTCTATTCCATAAACAAAATTCCACATTTTTTAAACTTTTTTGAACTCTTGATATTACGCAGCGAGATATTGAATAGGTAAAATAAAAAAAAAAAAACGAGAATGAAGCGAAGCAAATACTAAAATGCTTGTAATAAAATTGAAAACTACTAAATGTACTAATCGTACTGTTGCATTTTGTTACACTTGCCCCACCCACCTTGGTTCACCTCTCTTTGGTATTTCTATTTTACCCTGTATAGCTATCGCTATGGGGTTTAGCAGTAGTACAATGTATTCCTGAATGGGGTGATTTATTTGTTTGGAAGTACATTGTGCAAGAGCACTTTGTCTCGGCTATCTTCGCTCTTTTGTATTATTGGTCAAAAGCTGCTTTTGGAAATATTTTAAGCTTGAAAATAGTTCCTCTGTAAGCGGGGACTGTTTTTCTTGTTACTTTTTGTATTTTTATCCCATATCGTACTTACACAAATATAAAAAAGTTTGCGATCACTTTGAAAAATCGAAATCTTTAAAATCCCTGTTACAATTACATTATGATTAATTACTCAATTTTTGTTAGTAAAAAATAAAAATAGTTTTAATTTTTAAATTCAAACAGGGTATTTCTATTTGAAGAAAACACACAAGTTGGAATTTTTCTTGATAAAGTTAAATTTATTAAATTATATCGGCTTATGCGAGTGATCACAAACTTTTTTTGATGTGTGTACGTAGTAGTGCCCATTGCTGCAGAGTGCGGTGTGTGTGTGTGTGTGGGTAAATCATGCCTATGTCTTGTCAATCAAGACGGTTTGGTTCAGGAAGTTAACAATTTGATCAGAGTGCAGCTCGTTGTGTTTAAGTACATAAAGTAAATGTTACTACATACGGGAATGGAATATACCCAGGTATATAATAATAGTAGTGGTGCAAAAGGTAGTTTCACGAATGTTTAAAAAACTTAAACTTTGTTTATTAAAATTATTTATTTTATTAAGTATTCTATTCTACCTTAATGAAATCCAATGTTCAGGGGGCCGTTTCACGAAGCTACAAGTTACAAATTACAAGTACAATTTGATGTACATCGCGTAGACAATCAGATAAAACGATAAGGGCTTACAATTAAGGCGAATTGGCTACGCAATGAATATCAAATTGCTTCGTGAAACGGGGCCCAGGAGTCATACGAGTACCTTTCATATTCTTTTAACATTGTTATTCAAATACTTTTTCACGTCGTCTGTTAATATTTATAGAAAGGAGTAATGTTGTGAATTATTATAATATTGGCCATAAAACGTTACGATGTTTCTTTTAACTGAGATAATAAAAATATATTAAAAGTTCGTATATGTTGTGGCGAGTATTTTATGCGTGCTAGTATATTGTTTGCGCACGCGTAGTGAAATAAGTTCGCAAACGTGAACAAAGTGCAGAAATTTATAGCGTTATTTTGTACAAACCTAAACCAAACCACAGAATACAAACAAAAAGTAAAACGACACAACAGGCACTGCTTACGTACGTTATCCTTTATCCAGTTACAATTCGTTCGTGGTTAAGAGGAGAATTCTTGTAATATGCAATGTGATGGTTCTGTATACCCTTCCTTATCTCGTTTTGTACCTCTCTCCACTAAGTTCCGATTGCAATAGAAAGTCCTCGACTCAGTAGGAATTGCAATTAGGCCTCAAGCAACGCATAGTTTGTAAGGAATTCCATTCATATCTTCCCGGACTCGGGGAAGTGGTGTAGGGGTATCTTGGCCCTAACCTTAAGGTAAGGTTATATATTTGTATTTAACCCATACAACGTGAATTTTTATAAGTCGCCGTTACCGGATAGGGTGGGTGACTGTTTGTATAAAAAATCATATATTTGAGTATTGGGAAGAGAAGAAACAAAAAAAATATATAATTTCATCTAAACAATTTATTTAATTTTGATAAATCTGATAGTCAATTCTGTTCAGTGTTGCAAGTGCAAAAGGCTACTTTTAAAAGCTAACTTAATTTAGGGCACGTGTGTCGTTTTTATTGAGAGTTAATGTTGTTTTAGGTTATTAACTTACTTTTGTTTTATTCCAGCTTTTGTTTTGACTAGAATGGCATTAAGGATTCTGCGGTTTCCAAAGGACGCAGAAATTTCCGGAAGTCGTACATATTAAAATGAGTTTGCAAAAACTTGCTTCGTCTGACGGAACTCGTGAATTTTAATAAAGAAGTTACGGATTCGGTTTTCTTTTGTATAACGTGTTTATTATCTCTGCAATAAATTGATTGTTGTTTGATATTGATTTGATATTATCAATAAATCTATTTTTATGTATAAAATAAAGGGAACACTGTAAATTACGTAAAGTAAAAGGTAAATTTATTTGCATTGTAATGCGTTGCACAATTATATATCCGAAGAAAAAGGTAGAGGTACTACCTAAATTAAACCAGTACTAGTTAGCAATAGCTAATTCTTCGTGTAACTAAATCAAACAAAATAGCTCTAAATATCGATCGTTTAGAAAAATAAACCCCGTTCAGTCAGGCTTCTTTGATCCTTAGTGTTCCGATTTGTTTGCCAAGTATTGGGTCTTTGACAGCCAAGGGCAGGTGTAACCCGACCTCGGCGGCTCACAGCCAGGTCGACTACCTGAGCAAACTCTGTGACCTATATCATGTTCCTCGTTGATATTTTACAATTTCGACGTGATTTTTTTTACGACCCCTCTTAAAAAAAATCACAGATTTCGAGCATATTGTAAATGAATCTACGGGATTCGTCAAAAAGGTTAGGCTACAGGGCAAACCCTTATAACCCTATCGTCTTTGTTTTAGGCTCAAATTGTAGCTGACTAAATTGTTCAGAGGAATTTTTCTCAAAAATTTTATATAATTCTTCGTTTCCTAAATATCGAGCGCCAAAATAAAAAAATCTGTAAAAATGGATTTTTTTTCACTATTTCGACCTTAACTTTTTTGTTTTTGACTTTCTCGAATAATTCTTTTTGCATCTTACAGCTCTCGTGAATACGCGTCTTTTGAGTCTATTTGAATATCATATCTTCACAACTCTCCGAGATATAAGGGGATCGCACTTTTTCGTGAAATCGGACCCTACACTACTGGAGCGAACGAAAAGGGATTTCCAATGTCAAAACACAAAAACTGTGATTTTTTTAATCTGTGGTTACTATGAGTTTTGTTTACGACTCTTCTTAAAAAAACACGATTTATTTTTATTATGAGCAATCATTTTCTGTATTGGGCATCACATTAGTAGATAGGCTAGTACGCACACATAAATCTGCAACTAAATGCGCTGTGACTGTGACCCCTATACTCACAAAAATATGAGAGATTACCGATAGAGAACTTGAGAAAATTCCAGCCAACAATGTGATAGAAAGGCGAGCTGAAGAATTCAATGTGAACAAATACGCCGTACAAAAGTTCAACGATTCAACGAAGCAATAAAATGTAAGTCACGTAACCCCATTCACGGAGGTGACTCGCGACACACCGGCGCGGCCGCCACGAGCAAGCTATGCAAAACGCAGCGATGGAACGACGCTCTCGCAAAAAGCACCCGGCCAATCCCGCGTTCCTGACATTCTTCAAAAAATACCAACAGGTCACTCAATATTTTCATCACTATTCGTGTTGCGAGCCCATTGACTCTACACAACTAATTTAGGTTTTGGTATTTTCTCACAAGATCAAGTACCAGGAATTTTATCAAAGATCTTTGCGATTTCGCCCTTAATATTAAGTAGAACACCACAGTCTTCTTCAAACAGAAATAATGGGAAGAGATAACGAGTGGCTGGGCCATTACCCAATTGGGTAAGCGGGGATTCTATTCTTTTGTCCGAGTTTATCTTGTTGGCTGAAATATGATCTGCGGACGGCGCGATTGTCGCAAGCATTCAATTTTGGACCCTCCATCTGCGGTATCAATACAACTCTGTTTATTGTTTAAAAGCTTTCAGTGATTCTTCAAAGTTGAAATTGGAACTCAATGTAAGACAAGAAAACAATTTGCGTTAATCTGATTAATTTCCAAGTTTAATTAAGTAGGTCATTTAGGAGGTCTGACTTTAAAATACATTGATGGTACGGGCACACCAATAGCCACGGAAAAACACCGATTGGCTGATTGTGAATGGACTTTTGTATTAAAATAATTTAGAATAAAGTTTCTTAACATCCTTGACTATTATCGATTTGCGAACTTTGGCCCGCAAAATAGACATTTTTCTCGCAAAAATAAATTCAACGCTTAGCTCCTGGTAAACATCAAGAAGTTTGCTGTTGCCAGAAAGCCTCGTATTTTCAAGAGCTCGTGGGATGTCGCCGGCGACTTTCTTCTTATTTGTTTTGCTTTTGCACTTAGAACATAACTCACTTCCTTATTAAGCTGG
The DNA here is from genome assembly GCA_951230895.1 of Carpatolechia fugitivella. Classification (NCBI taxonomy): domain Eukaryota; kingdom Metazoa; phylum Arthropoda; class Insecta; order Lepidoptera; family Gelechiidae; genus Carpatolechia; species Carpatolechia fugitivella. The sequence continues at coordinate 8,426,713 of OX579664.1, forward strand.
CAAAGTGCAGTTTCGAGATAATATGATAAATTCCCCGAGTTAACGTTCGGGTATCCCTCTTGTACGCGAACTTTAAAAAATAGTTAATGCCGTATCAAAGTTTCCAAGCCTGCTTCTCGAGTTTGTTTTTTTTCTACCGCTGTTAGCATTTCTGCTCCTGAAGAGAGTACTTAATTTCTAGGTACCAAGAAAGTTGCTGGTTCGTTTTAAAATCAAGGAATTTAATATGCATTGCATTTAAGTAAAGTTGCCATACAAAAACCAAATATCCACCTGTTTGTTTATTGAAAGTTAGATATATGTACCTGAACAAGGTTTGGCTGCGTAAGTAATTAAAAAGCCGAGCATCGCATATACGGTTCCAATGTCAATAAGAAATCGATTGATTCTATTCAAATCAATCTCGGAAGTGGAATATTTAAATTCGAGTAGGTAGTCGAATTCTTGATAAAAGACTCTTCGAACAGGATAACATTTTCAAAAGACGGTTTAATTTTCTTTTACGGATTCCCGAAGTCTATTCAAAGAAGGATTGATTAATTATGAAGACCCCATATAGGAATCAAACAGCTTCTTCAATACTGGTATATCGAGAACGTTATTATGACGAAATGAGTTCATTTGAAATTCAGTATTAGAATAATAGAAAAAATAGTTTGTATGTTTGAAGAGTTCGGTGGTTGTTCATCAACATCATCATCAATGGCCCGTTACAGTCCACTGCTGGACTATGAGCCTTTGCCATAATCTCCACGCTTGGCAGGCGGGTTGGAGATAGCAGATTAAAAGTTTGTGTAATCCCTAAGTCGCCTCTTATTTGAAATAAATTATTTCAAATAATTATTTTGTTATTTGTATTTCAAATAAATTTTGCCCAACACTGCCCGGGGGATATATTTTCTCGCCGGTAGGCTTCGAAACGTTGGGTCCTTGGGGCCCGAGTGCAAAACATTTTTGTCTGATCTCTCGGTGCGTCTCAACGAGGCTACTGGTGACCGAAGGGCTGGTAGCTTTCTCTCCCAACGAATTAGCCTTGCAATTCAGAGAGGGAACGCTACCAGCATTTTGGGGACCATGCCCCGTGGGGATGCACTGGAGGAGATATTTTATATTTATAATAAATATGTGGGGACATTGTTTTTTTATAATAAAAGTTTACACCTTGATTAGTAAAAATATTGCAAAGTGCCTATAATTTTTTTTTCTTGTTGCAGGTATGTACGCATCTTGATTAAAAATATCCATGGATGTCCACGAAGATAGTAGTCCAAAGATATACTGTTTAACCGTAAGTAGCAAACAAATTACCTTCTATGAGGAAAAGTTTAGTTAGGTAGAGAATATTTACTTCCCGGAAGATGTATATTATCCTTTCTTAGAACGTCCCGAAAATACTTTTTCGCGGAATGATTTATGTTTACTACACGTTTCATCAATAACTCATTATACGTCCCCACCGAGGGGCTCGAGACTACCGTGAACGTTTACGTGATCATAAATTACTTATAGGATTAGAAGATTTTAAATAGAAGCTGTTTCAAAGAGTTGAAACCCAAATCCGTGTTCATAATAACTTTCTGCATGCGTTTCCTAAAAATATCATCAAGTATGGGTTGGTGGTGTAACTGGTGGTCAGACCAGGAGACGCGGGTTCGATCCCCACCACGTACTAATTTCTTATTAATATGTACATTTACCTGCACACTCCTGCGAAGAAATTCATGGGTTGAGTGTGAACTCGACGTAAGCTCGAGCCCTTCGGTGGGGACGTTTATGAGCTGTCGATAATGATGATGTAGGTGGAAGATCAAACTCAAATACCATAGACAAAAAAAAAATACAGTTTATTTAATATATTTATAATGTAGCTATCTGAGTAACCGTTCTTGATCAGCACTTAAGGCCCACACCCGGGCTGAGTAGCGGAGTAAAATACGTTTCATTACGCATAATGGCTGAATTAGCCGTCCTCGAGAGGCTAAATTTAGCCGATATTTACGTAAGTAAAGGCTGCTACACGTTACGGCCTTCTACAATCGTTTGACCGAAACATTGAGGCCTGTTATGTGTCTGTCAGGCTTTTTCTATTTCATTTATGCTACATAGCTACGGCGGTGTATGGTTAAAATTAGTTAAGTACTTTAAAAGGCAATTTCTCAAATGAAAATCTTGAGTCAAAGCTTTTGAACTTTAGAGATATTGATTGTGCTTGGTTAAATTATGCTTCTATTGTTTTTAGTTTCATTTTCAATTAATAAAAAAGATATCTAAATTAAGCTAGGTTAAAGATGCTTGAGTTACTGTTTTTACTTTCGTTTTTTTTATTAATATTAATATAACAACCTGATATGTGTTTGTCCTAAAAAAGGACGTTGAGTGTGCTAGTCGAACTACAAGTATGTAGCTGCCCTAATTCACCCGGCTTGTCTATAAATCAAAAAGGTAGTAAATGTTTCCATAGTATAGGACATTAATACCGTTATCGGCTATACATTAAGCTGGTGGTGCCCGTAGTAAACAAAGCTTAATAGCGTTGTAATTTTAGATACTACCTTATTATAACCTCGACTAACCCTAGTGAATAAAGATAAGAAAGCATGTCAGGTTGAAGGCGAAATTATGCTACAAAATTTGGTCCAGTCTACGAAAACCACTTTCCTCAATGTGTCTAAGGTTTAAATACAGTCGGATAGAAAAACGGTCGTTATAAACAATTAAATGATCAACGCAATGTTTGAAAAGATTATTTAACCCTTTACCCACAAGAAAATTTGCTAATGTTGTAAAGATTATTTTCCTATAAACGCAGTAAATGTAACCTTTACATTTGCACTTACAGCGTTTTAGCTTGTAGTGTATATTAGCATAGCATATTAAGTTTATTATGTTGTCGGAATTATTATCTTGTTGATATAATATATCAATACATTATGTTTATTATATAATACTTATTTCGTATTATAAGTAGGATATTTATCTTTTACCCCTTTTTTAGTTATCCCTACAAGAAAAATTCTCACACGGATCAAATATTACACATTATTTGACTAATAAGAGAATATCACGTTGCACTTAAGTCGAGATAACACATGAATTTTTGGCATTATTTATTTAGTGTTAGAAAAAGACGGATATATACGTTTGAAAGGGAAAGATAGAGGAATTTCTAATGAACGTAACATGAGGCGAGGGTGAATGACCTTTCCTTTAGGGTGGCGATCCCCTTTGGACGAAAGCAGCAGGAGGTTTATTCGATGCATTTTCTAATTGAAACGTTTTCTGTTTATGTAAGCAAAGTACAGTGACGTCATAAGTGCCTCGTGACGTTTTTCTCAATGTTTGTACACATCTATTAGTCGTATGTTTGACAGTCATAAAAGGGGCGTATTTCTGAGTAATAGCGGTTATTTTCCTTTTTGATCGTGTTTTGTTTGTTTTGAATAAAATTACGTAAACGAGTATACCCATTACAGTAGGAAGCATAACTCGTATATTGTTACCAATACCAAGCAATACCAAGTAAGCGCACTTACGCTCTTGTGAATATATGTTTAAATCAGAGCTAAAAGTACCTTCAAGCTTATATTTTTGTGAATTTTCTCTCGCAAAGTTTTACACCTATTTTACAGCTACGGTTATTTATAGCGCTATTTTCAGCTGCATAGACGGGCTGCATTTTTGCTGCAAAAAGGACATTAATCGACTGCGCAGTTAATTTCCAATCTGCGCTTTCTAGCAACAGCTTTTTATCTGCAGTAATACAGCCATAATTGTATAGTTAATTGTATTACAGATATAAATTAATACATTAACTTGGAAATAGATCGATAATATAAGGTTTTTACAATCTAAAATAAGTACAGAAACTACGGCGCCTTATTGTTTGCCATTAATTGCCATGTGTTTTATTTAATTGTTTTGACTCATTGGTTTGACGTTTTAGATTTGACAATCAATTACCCTACTCAGTTCAAAGTCTAACTGCATCAGCACTAAATCACAACAGAGCAATTGAAAGATGCAGTTATATAAACAGCTTATTTACCAGCCCGCACTGGGCAGCCTTGTCGACTACGGCCTGATCGCCCTAATTTAAGTAGGCTCGAGCCCTACGGTGGGGACGCCTATGCTGTTGAAATGTAGCCTGTCTGTGTAGACCCTTAAACACAAACACAGTGCTTATTATCTGCGCGGCGTTGTGTGACAAGTCTGGGGTTGTTTCTGGTTTGGTCTGGTTTCAACCGGTTCCAAGACTGCGTCTTTGGAGCGTGAACATGCGGGTGTAACGGGGTTGTGCAGAGAAAAAACTTTTTATAGATTGTTTGTTATAGGCTAAAGATATTTTTAATAATGAAAAAACAAAGTTTGTAAATCGATACGTATCATGGCATACTTTTTACTAAGCATAGTCCGAATTCGATGGTTCTTTTTTTTTTACTATGGTGGTTACCTTCTAGGTACACAAAACAAAATATTTTATGAACACATACTGACTAAAATCGATTTTTAACTGCATAATTATTTTGATAACGTATTTTTTGTTTAGAGGAAACGCTTTAAATCAGTTTGAATATGATGACTTATGATCCTAAGAGAAATGGTTCAATCATAAACAAGTAGTCTTATTGTTCAAACTACTGAACAGCTGAATAAGGAACGTTTAACTAAATAAAATATGCAATTGAAATAAGTGGCTTACTAAAATTAACAAAATTTTACTTCGCCTCGTTTACCCACCTTCCATTACACGCCCGTCACTCGAATCTTTTCACTCGGGACTTAAACGCAACATTACTCCTCTACCCAGCTCAATTACTCTATGTACCCAGATAAATACGTAAAATGCAAATTGCACGCGACACTTTGAAAAGACCAGCGGTGTTACAACCCCTTCCAATCGACGTTACACCGTCAAAGGACTGTGTGCATAGGGGGCGTCTGTGCAAGTGACCGGTACGGGTGTTACTTTATTAGGCACTCGACTGTACTAATTGGCTCGCACTGTTTATGAATTGAGATTCGAATCCGTTATAATCGGTTCAGAGTAGTAAAACTATTTGTGTGCTAGTTTACGCACTAGATCCGATTTCCGTCATCCGAACTACCATACAAATAGTTATTATATTACGAATACTCCGGACCGATTTTCTCGGATTAATTTAAGGCTTGTTTTTTGCCTTGCGTGTTCATGTAGGATAATAAGCAAGAAAATGTTAAAATGAGAAAGATATATAAAAAATAATCATTCATCATCATCAGTTGAGAAACCACATCTCAACAAAAAAACGTATAAGTGAAAAATATTTAACCTTAGAAGAACATTACTTCTTTGACAATACTTGAGAAAGTTTTATCCAATCTAGCTGCGGTCGAAGTTGTTCATTCATAAATTCTACACTAACAAGAACTGGGTGCACACTGGACATCTTAAATTTTCTCAAAGAAAACCTGAGATCGCCCCGATTACGAACGATCCAGAACCGTCAAGATTGGATTACCCGATAAAATTTCCAATATGAAACTAATATCGTTCGATCAATAATTACAAAACTTTAGGGGCCTTACACACGAGATACGGATACTACGAGTATAGTTTAGTTACGACGATCGGTCCCAAAGTCGGTCGCTTACCAGTTACCAACTGGGACCAACAAACAAACAACGCGAGGATTAACTTTGCGTACGTAATTTACGTAACTTCGTGATGGCTTGTTGGCGAAATATTATTATCTGCTCTCCTAGACGTCTTTACCTCACCTGGGAGAAGATGTGCGCATTATGGTGCTTTACTGCTCTCAGAGTTTGGCGAGTTTTTACTAAAGAACACAATATTAGTGACGCAATCAGCGCTGTTAATATTTTTTATTGAAATATACCCATATATTTTCATCTTCGGACAAAGAACTTGTCCATTCTTCCGTGTCTGGTAATCATAGTTATTTCATCCTTTATCATTATTCTTACTAACATTATAAATGCGAAAGCAATTATGTCTGTGTGTCTGTAACACTTTCACGGCTGAACTACTGAACCGATGTCAACACCTCTCACAGGCAGTAAGATTATCAGAATCAGAATCAGAAACATTTATTTGTAGGACATCACAACACAAAACACATACATAAAGAATAGTACAAAACTACTGATTACAAGATTACTGTATCTAACAGCTCCATCTTTCGTCATCGCTAAGAACAATAAAATGTATCTTTCTCCGTGTTCAAAGATAGCGCTTTTAGTTTTAGAAACAGGAGAAATCCAGCGGACGGACATCAAATGCTCTATAATTTATGATGTTTTATTAGCAATCAAGGTAATATTATTTACAAAAGCTGTGATGACGGCAAATGCTTAAAAATTGCAATATCTTTTTCCTAACAAACAGAAGATTATTATTTCAAATTCTTGACAAAATACGCTGTACCAGTACCAGTATAAGTGAATATAAAAGCTTTTATAATAAAAAATACAATATTTGCGAGCTGTGTCCCGTCCTTGCAGTCACACCGTAAAAACAGTTGGCACGACAAATTGGCCGTGTGTACAAAATATAATACCTCTGATCGTGTTTTGTAAACAAAGTTGAAAGAGCTACATATTAAACCGAGCACACTAAAAGCGTAGCCATGTTCCGCAAATTGAATCAATTTGCAAATAATCCGACGATATTGTGAGCCTATACAGAGCACGTCCACAATTGGTACCTACTCGCTCCCCACTTAGTAATTGATGCGGGAATCGTTGCGTTACTAAGCGCTTTCTTGGTTCGTTATCTTTCGGCGGGCTTGAAACCCGTTAAACCCGTTACGGTAAATTCTCTACAAATTCCACTATTTTAGTTTGATTACCGCATCAAATATGAGAAGAAATAAAAACTGTATTAGGAATTTTCAGACGATGATAATATTTGTTAGGAAAAACCGGTACACATTTTCTTCGATATCTTAGACAAAATAAAGACGGGTATTATCCGTATTGCAAACAATAATACAAAAATAAAATAAAGGAGATATATTTGAACACGAGTATCAGCGATATTATAACAAAAAATGCATTCAAAATAAGAAGACGGTTCAATGATATCGGTATGAATTGACTAAACGGAGTAAACGGGTAAGAGACCGGTATCACAAAATTGGTACGTATATTTCAAGCCCTGACTTCCGTCGACCTTCGGCGGTGGTCGTGACGGGTAAGATGGATTCTTGGAATCAGGTCAATGTAGCATCATCCTCAGGAAATGAGGGCAAAGTGTTGCGAAGCGAATGAGACAGACTTCTTTGTGTCTCTTTGAGGAAGTGGTTTACAACGTATTCTATGGTTTTTTAGAAAGAAAAACAAATTAGTGCGACCCATTTGCTATCCGCTTATAATTTGATTTAGGTATATTTGTTTACATTATTTAAGTTGAGTCGGTGGCGTCGGTGGTCTAGGGGCTAGGGCCGCTGCTTCCCGTCCGGGAGACGTAGGTTCGATCCCCAACACGTACCAATGTGTTTTCGAATTTTGAATTCATATATACGTTTATTCGACGCTCTTACGGTGAAGGAAAATATCGTGATGAAACCTGCACACTCCTGCGAAGAAATTCAAAAGGTTGTGAGTGAAGTCGACTAAGGCCTAATCTTCCTAATTCAGGGTAGGCTCGAGCCCCTCGGTGGAGATGTATATGTTGATGATTTGAAACTCAAGCACTTAAGTTGTCCATTGATTGTCCTTAATGTTCTGTTTTACCATATTCATTTTCATCGAAACTGGCTCGTTCAAACAACTAAATGCGCATTATTTTGAAAGGAAACTAAATGATAGTCTTTGTTATTGATCAGATTGTTCAAATAAAACCACAATGGTTGTTTATGTAATATTCCCAATGTGTTGTTGAAATACCATCGAAAGTACATGAGGTGATTATGTGCGGTCTCGTACTCGGCGCCAGATAAAACCGCTGATCAATTTTTGGAGATACCAGTAATGTTATTATTTTGCCTTCCGATTTCGTTAACCGATTGATGAATGATGACAATATTTGCATTACGTACTCTGACTTATCAAAAGTATTACCATGAAGTTATCGACTATTACAACTTTTTATGAAGCAGTTTTCATAAATTTTAATGTGATTTAAAATAATTGTAAGCTAAAAATCAGACATGTAGAGATACAATGAAATTAAAAAAGATTGTAAATAACTTCGCGTGGTTTTCTAAACGACGAAATTTCATGCTAACTTCCTAACTTTTCCTCCATCATTTTTTGCAAAAAGGGAATTTTGCAAGAATCCCTTCTCATCCTAATATACAATAACTTTCTGGACCAAGTATTTAGTTAATGCTCTGCGTTGATCCATCAGTCATCTCTTGTAATATCTAATCTAATACTTTGAACAAGCAATTCTATGTATAACTAGCAGACGCGGCAGATGTTGTCCTGCCATTTATAACCTATCCTGCGCAATTTTCTTATTATTTTTTCTTTTTTTTTACTGTAAAAACCTTCTACGAGTATTAGAAAACATTTAAAAAAGAGATGAATGAAATCGGTAAAGTCGTTCTCAAGTTATAGCGTGACCAGGACAAATAGGGGTTCATTTATATATATATATATATGTAGATAAGAATCTCGGAAACGGCTGCAACGATTTCGATGAAATTTAACATATAGGGGCTTTCGGTCGCGATAAATCGATCTAGCTAGGTGTAATTTTTAGTAAAACGGGAATTCCTCGTGTTTTCAAGCTTAAAAGAATTAATACGCCATATCATTAAAATGGAAAGGTAATTTCGCCATCACTCTTAATATTATAAATGTGAAAATACATTTGGATGTTTGGATGAATGTTCCGCCTTCACGCCTAAAGTACTCAACGGATTTGGATGAAATTTGTAATGCAGATTGTTTTTAACTTGAATTAACACATATAGATATAGAAATATATAGAAATTAACGTGAGAAAGTCTTATTCTCCGGGCGGGCCGCTGGTCCTCCGTAACGCTGCAACAGCTCAGTCTGCAAAGTCTACTTTGGTTTTTGAGTCATGATCATGAGTTAGAATTTCGACAGATTTATATTTAATTTGTTTGTTTCTTTTTTTTATTTGTTATTATATTTTTTTATTCTTTCAGTTAGTTATTTAAATACAAAAAATAAATTTTCTTCTAAAATTTCTTTTATAAATGTTTTTTCGTGGTCCAAAAGTGTTCCAACAGACAGATGACACGAGCAAAGCTCTATACTTAATGTTATAATGCTTCGTATATTGAACAGCACAAGTTCCTTGAAATCTGTATCTTTGTTATAATAAAAACATTTTATGTTTTGTAACGCGGCTCATTTGTCGTTTACGGCTGCGCGCTGCGCCTGATTCGATTTGGCGAGGCTCTATGAGCCAGCTGTGATTCGATACGTTTCTTATCTACACTTGCAGTCGCTTGGAAATATCTTTACGAAACGTTCGGAATAATGTTGTTGTAAATTAAGTTGGTACAATTCTATTGCAGCGTTTTAAATGGATTTGATGATTTTCCATATCTTAAAAAGATCAGTATAAAATTTACGAAGCATGTATTACTAATAAGTACTATGTCTTTTATTCATTTAATCTTACTTATTTTTGCTTCATAATTTATTCTTTATAAACATCCGCAAACTAATTCCAATATTAGTAACATAACAAAACTAATAAACCTAAGATCCTGAACGGAAGAGCTTTTTGCGAAATGTCTGACTGTTCGCCTTGCCTGCGACATATAAGTTTATGTGTTATGTTACGTGTTTTTCTTTGCCATCCTTGGATGTGTATCATTAATCTTGGTAATAAATATCTGTGCATTTCCCCGGGCCGCTGTTGTCCCGGCAGGCGGTGTTATGATCCCCCTTGATGGCCAAGAGGGAGCACTTAATAAAATGTGTTTTTCCAATTTATTTTTATTCTTGAGACCGCGCGCGTTTAGCCCGGGTTTTATTTTTGCATGTATCAAAGCGACGCGTAACGTGTTGCATGTATCAAAACCAAATCAAATAAATAAATTGGTTTGGTGTGATATGAAATATATTAATATATTTTATACCATATAAGTAGTAAACTATGGATTATTTAATTTAAGTTTTAAATTATAGTAGCAACTTGGTATTTAATAAATCAAATATCATAGTAAAAAAACTACTTTTATTTCCCCAATAAATCGAATATCCAGTAAAATTCACAGAATTAACATTTTATTTAAGCAAAAGCAGACAACGCAGAAATAACAATCACATTTCAAGAAATAAGCTCAAACCAAATAAGAATATACACGAACTCGTTCTCTAGACAACTATTACAAGTTTTAAAATAGCGTCACATGGGATACAAAGTCTTATTATATTGGCGTTGACTGCAAAGTCCTGTGTTTCATTCGGTTTATTACACTAAAGACGGAGACGCCGACAGCTCTGTCCCCGAGGAATTATTTGTTATTGTCTGTGAAGTTGGTTTCGAGATATATTTGAAGTGCAATGGAACAAATATGTGTCTGATGCTTAACGAGTTTAGCCCCAATAGTCTACGAACAAGGACCTATAGAAGTCGCATTCTGTTCAAAACATGGTCCCACGCAAAGGGCAACTAAGAAGGCGGGGCTGAAAAAAGGCAAAACACACTCTAGTTAGTCTGTCACGCACTGTATGACGGACTGCATTGTACAGTGGTTTCAGCGAATGCAAAAATGCATTAATTGCGAGGGAATATACTTTAAAAAAATCTAGTCTTGTTTCTCAGAATCCAGAAACTTTCAGTATGCTCTAAGTATCTATAACTAGCTATATTTCATCGAAATTGTTGCAGCCTTTTCCGAGAATATATTATATAGATATACCTACATGCAAGAATTGCTCGTTTAGATAAATAAATAAATAATTTTATTTAATTGCTTTGATTTTATTGCTTTTATTGATTTTTCGATTCGATATTGTGTAACATACTTTTATTATTTACTGGTATTCATTTTCACCGTTGTCCAAAACAAACTTCTATTTTTACTATAAAACTTGTTGAGCTATTCTATTTATTTTTCCGAAACATAAAACGGGCAATAGTGGAATTGTTTAGGTTGCAAAAAAGAATTTTCTAGTTTTTATTATTCGTAAAATAAAGGTTTAAATTGTATCGAAACGTACTAAATTGTGGTTCTGTAGCAATAATAGCCAAAACACAGATACAAAAATAACGTTTTAGACTTAGATAAATGAAAGGCTCGCGCGGCGCTCGCCTAGATACCGCTGGCATAGTTCTAAAATGCGGCAACAAATACTACGCCGAATTCGGCGTACCCGAGCTCGCGCCGACGCGTCTCGTCTCGTATTTCCTCCGAGCTTGCATCCTTCCAAATTGTCATTGTCATTGTTGAGTTGCCGCATTCACGGAGCTGTTGTTTTTAGATAGCGCGGTATCTAGGCGCGAGCCTTTCATTCATCTAAGGTTTTAGACTAACTTTTGATCACAAAAAATAAAATAAAAAAATCCCTCCCGACTTGTCGTCACACCAGTTTTCACCGCTTCGGCCGCCTACGTAACCGCAGTTTCGTAACCGGTTTTGATGAAGGAAATTTTATTCCTTGGTGACGACAAAAAAATGTGTGTGTGTTTTCTATTCTACATGATTTAGTTTCTTATAATCTTCAACATTCATCTATTTTGAAGTAAGAAATACGATTAAATAACTTTATTACTACAAAGCGCATGAGAGTCATAATTGCATTACTTATCTAAGAAAAGAACAAAACTAATTAAATCTTTATTGTTTTGCATGTAACTAACAATATTACTGTAACTATAACTAGTATCGAAGTATGATGGAACCTTACTTAAGAGTTCATAACAATACTACGCTTATCTGACAATGATTTTCATTCTATTAGTTATTACAAAAATCCCATTGTGCGTCCCTAAATAATATGGCCCACGGGTTTTTCGTTTTAACGAGTTAACGTTAAAAAAAGTTAAAAGCTTAGCCAACGAGGTTCGGTGCACAAATAGTGGACTGCTCTTTGTCACAACTTTTCCGTTCGAAATTTAAAATTGGTAGTATTGGCTTTGGTTATGCAATATTACTGAGTTTCAAAGTTTAAAAAGCACTAGTTTTGAGTACTTTTATACATGTAGGAAAATTTCCTGTAGAAGTGCATTTGTACTGTAAATATGAGGCCGATAAATCGCGTGTATTAGATGCAAGCCATTTAAAACACATGTGTCACGTTTTTCCGCTTTTATACAGATAAATCTTATATCAGATTTCCCTGCAAAATAGATACTTTTATTTTGTTTTTAATTAATCTGTAAAATTAAATCGGGTTGAAAAAACTAAAATAATCAGTATAGTAAATATTGTATAGTTTTTGATGAACTGGAGTTATATATCAATTATTATTATCCTTGTATTAGGTTAACTTTCATTCCTTTCAAGAATCAATAGTTGACGTTATCTGTAGTTCCTAAAAGGGTTTCTACTAACTTTGGAAATGTGGAAAATGGAAATGGAAATCTCTAGCATTTTATGCTGACTTTAAATAGATTTATTAAAGGAAATCGTATATGAAGTAATATGTCTAATGATTAAAGTAAAAAAATAACTATTGTATCTTTGTTTTCGCAGTACATTTTGTAGTATCTACGAGTATAAGGAAGAGAAGTAAACGAACTATGATAAATCGATACAAACCTCTACTATTGAAATAAAAGGTAAATAGTATATTTTCAGTGACACTTACTTAAATTTTCTATTTCACGTAAAGTGTGAAATTGAATTACGTATTGTTAGTGGCAGTACCTATTTTGTCCATATCTATTACATTAAATAAATTCAACAGTAATCTGTAGATTTACCTAACTTTAATAAGCAACCATTGTGAATCTACTGGATTGTTGTTACAAAGGAACTGTCACTCACTCTGTTTGCCAGCGCTTGTACAGGGCTGTGTGTTTAGCCCCGCGCTTTTTGTTTGCCATACCAATGACCTGTGTGTAAAGAATTGTTGCATTTTCAGGAAAGTTTGTTTTACAAAAAGTACTAAGGCTACCTTTAAGGGAGTAAAAAACTGTGTATGAAAAAAAAAGGAAAGTTCAAAATCTTCTCTGTGAGCTACATTAAAAATAAATAAATATTATAATGTCGTTTGTTTACTTCAAAGATTTCTGTCTCTTCGCGAATCTTATAAACATAGACAACTTTTATTGCACACTAAACACAATACAACACAACAATCATAGGTACAAATTAAAAACATCACGAATGAAACAATTACAATTTACACAAACTCGGGATATGTAGGTGAATGCAACCCAACACGCCCTAGTCTATTGTCTTGTTTGATTTTCCAATTACTTCAGATATAACTCAAGTGATGGCGTCACTTACTCCTTAATGAAATATGGAATTGCAACGTCTCACAATGCAGGACATTGTCACTCTGAACAGTCCCCCCTGTCCGAGCAAAGCCGATTATAATCACGATAAAAACGCGAAGAGGGGGGTTCGAGGGGGTCTTAGAAGCCCCCTGTTTAGCCCCTCGCGACCTTATCGGATCTGCTGTCAAAAGTCTTTCCAATTTATGTATTGCAGCCGACGCCCCGTAGTATTATTTATTGGTGGGCGCCGGCAAGTTGCGTTTTATTCCACTTGCGAATAAAGATGTATCGTTTCCAAACCGGAAGGGTGCTTTCATGTATATCTTGCAGGCAAAGTGACCTTTAGTTTTTGACAAAATTGATCTTTTCAGTAACTGTGAAAAGTTATCTGTTTTTAAACTGATTGTGAGTACATACAACTAAATTCAATCACAAATTTCTGTCGTTTAGAAAACGAGTATCAATTCCCAAAGTGGTTTTTAAAAATACGTTGTGGAAATACGTTGGGGAAAATCTTTCGTTGAGAGACGTTTTCGATTAAAAAACTATTAGCATAGATGCCTTTCGAGTTTAACATTGATGAAATATCCAAAACTGCTTAGTACAATCATAAAGTAGTTAATTGCAGGTAGAATTTTGATAGCAGTTTTGAAGTGCGCGTATTCGATATTTGTAATTTAAAACAATAACCTGCCCATCCTAGGTGAACTAATATAGATTTTTTTAAATGGGGTAGAAAAAGTTACTTCACTAAAATCAGACCGTAATATTCGCGCCCACAGCAATTAGAACACCGCACACCACAACGAACGAGTTGAAACAGTCGATAATACGTGTGTTGATGCTCGCGAATAAATGGAGACACACCACACCTGCATGTGCTAGAGATGCACTTGAAGTGCGCGATCAGCTGATTCAAATTATTTGCATCATTAGTTCTTTCTATTATCATCATCATCTCAGCCGAAAGACGTCCACTGCTAGACAAAGGCTTCTCCCAAGGATCTCCACAACGACCGGTCCTGCGCTGCCGGCATCCAGCGGCTTCCCGCGACCTTCACCAGGTCATCGGTCCACCTGACGGTTACGGTTCTTTCTATGTCGTACTAAAATCTTTCAAATTAAAAAATGTTCCTATTCCTCAGTGTATTTGAAGCTGGCTTTATTCATCGTATTATGCTTTATTGTAACTCGAAGATGTGTGCTGTGCAGTTCCACATAATATGATACATTAATTTTGAAAATGATAAACGTATTATTTGCTGAAATTGTAAGAATTATAAATGCCATTGTATGTTTGTCGACGTAACAGTTTGTATAGGTTTGTAAGTTCATGTATTTTAAATAAGATGTCGAATTAAGAATTTATTTACCATTGAGATTTGTCGTCGTTGTAACATGCCAGTTTCGTTTGTAAGAATCATCTTTTCGTTACTAACTAACTTTACATTAGCATTTGTCAGTTTAAAGAAATGTTAGCTTTTGCAGTCAGGAACTTACCACAACGTAACTTTGCGAGCGACGCTTCGTGAACTACGTGTTAGCTATCAAATTTACGACTTCAGTCTTCGACTAAGAGTCGATAAAAAGCGATCTTTAGCATTTTAATCTTAAAACTAAAAGTTTTTATTACACTATCCAACTTTGAGCAACTGTGCAGCGCAGTTTTTCTGTCAGTTTTTCAAATGTTGTCACTTTGTTTTAGTGTCCCGTTTTGTGCACTTTGATTTTTACAAGTTGGTAAGCTACCATTTCGATAAGCAGTTCAACGCGTGCGACTCATTCACAGGCTCAGTGAACCAAACGTGTTCGAGATTCAAATCGCCATCCCTATCGCAGTATTTGCGCGCTGCGGTCGACGCCGGGAAATGAATAGCCCAATTTTCCGCATTTTCCGCCATTAACAACATCCGGCCAGAATACGGGTGACGCGTCCGCAAATAATGGACGCCCCTATGACTGGCCGTGTTTGCGAACGCGAGCGAATCGGCCAGCGAGCAGCGACAGCAGTTTTTAAATTGTCTTTTAAATTGGTATTGGCTGGCAGTGGTAAGGCATTTCACTCGTGGTAGGCACTTGTTCGAAATTTAAAATGACCTAAATGAGGTGACTTTCCTCCGAAGTGGCTGGCCGTATCTACACCGTTTGCGAACATTGTCAAATGTCAATGAAAAGTTAAGTAAAATTGTTTGCTTAACGTAGAGCGGTAATCACATTTTCAAAAAATGATTTGTAGTTATTTGGTAGTTATTTAATTTATTGGATGATACACAATCAAGGAAAAGATTGAAAAGATAACAGTGTCATATATTCTAGCGTTTTTTTTTAGTTTAACGCTCAAAATGAAATTATAACTAAACTACTAGTCCTGTTCTTTATTTGGACGATTGATAGAGATCAAGGTCCTATCATAACATTAACATGTTAAACATTTTCAGTTTTTTCCTTCAATTCCAAATTACTAAACTTGTTCTAAATTAAAAATCTATCTAGACAATGTGAAGGGTGTGTGGATAATGGCTGACGTCCTCTATTAACCGAATGTTTGCCGGCCAGTTGCAAGCGTACAGTTGGCAAAAGAGATACTTTACTAATCCACAGCAAGGTTTAATACAACGCGTTGGGAAGGTACATTTCTGCCGACTGTACAAGTCTGAAACGGCTGCCGACAGCAGTTTTTAAATTGTCTTTTAAATTGGCAGAGCGAATATGAATACTGTTGGTAGGGCCGCTCGGAGCGCAAAACCTATTTACTGCTATAAGTGGTTATATTTTGGCGGAGAATACACCGAGGCAGACAGAGATGGCAAGTTTTAGAATATCTTTTTTGCCATTTAGCTACTCTGCCCTTTTAAATCGAGGGAGCTATGTTTGATGGTTACACGTATTTTGTAATATGTACCGTCGTACGAAACTTTTTGAATAAAGATTGTTTTTACTATAAATATGTTTGATTATCTTCAACTTTTACCCATATGTAATTAAAAGCTTTTCTTACAATACACGGAGTAACTAATATACGGAGTTTTATTTTATACATTATTATTGTTACAAATTACGTCTGTTAACGAAATACCTAATAATTATAAAGCGAAAATTTTTAAATTTTGGCTATCCGGACCAGAAAAAGTTCTTTTAGTTTCTTGGAAAATCTATTTCGAATGATACTTAAAATAAAGAAACAATTCTTGATTTCGTCGCTTGCTGGAGATATAGGTAGGTTTAAAGACAGATAGATGTAGTTTTAATTAATCAAACATCAACATCAACGGCCCGTTACAGTCCACTGCTGGACTATGAGCCTCCTCCACTTAAGTGGAGGGTTTTTCCATAGTCTGCACACTTGGCAGGCGAGTTGGAGATCGCAGATCAAAAGGTTACTGTGTCAGAGAGCGCTGCTGCCCGTTCCCTGTTCAATGTGTAGTCTCTAAGTCGCCTCTTACGACACCCACGGGAAGAGTAGGGGTTGGTGACAAATGTATTCTTACTCTGCCGTCACCACATGGCCACGGGTTTTAATTAATACTAACCAATAAATTACAAAAATATAGTGTTGGACCAGCTCACTTCTAGTAGAATATGTTCTTCTTTTTAGGTGTTAGAAAGGAATTTTTGTGTTGTTCTTTTTACCTCTCGATGCTATCGTATACTGAAAATTCGAAAAGCGCACACGCGTATCCGCTGGCGGACAACTAGTTAATATTTCCTTTTAGATTAAAGGGAAGAAAAGGAGTTTATTTCGCCCACTTATAACAAAGTAAGGGCTCATTGTCTCGGCCATAAACTACACAATACTGTTCGGTTTTATCTTTCAAAGATTAAAGCGTGAGTTAGAGGATACGCTCTTGTTACACTTAAACGCTTTTAACTTCGTCGACCGGCTGAGAAGCTTAGTTTCATATTTTTTTTCTTATTTATTTTTTTTACTTATCGAAATGGTAGTTTACCAAGTATATTTCTTGGAAAAAGTGGTTTAGGGCCCCGGACAACTTTATACCTATATCTAATGTATTGATGTATGAAATATTCAAAATACTTGCTTCAAAAATTTCATGGCTGTTTTGGAGTGAATTGATCCATAAAACTATAGTGGGAAAGTTTTCATAGAATGTAGACGAGTATAAATAGCGCTATGCCATGTTTGTCTTATCCGCCCGCTACGGTTCGAAGAATCTCTGCTGATCTGACTACGGCGTAGACTAAACAGCTACGTCGTAGCCACAGACAGCTACGCCGTAGAATAAAGAGCTCAACTCAAACCTCTGTTTAATATCACAATTGATGACGTCATAGCTTTTTGACGGCAGTCTTCTTGAGTTCTGAGTTCTGTCTTCTTTGGGCGGTGTACCTGCGCAAAAGTCCCGCGTTCGATTCTTGATGATTACTGTCTGTGTCTTCATTTGTGTGCTCGGAGTTTCTGTGTAAGAATTTTTGAATTTTGTTTTCAGCAGAATTGTCATTTGTCTGGTAAAATATCTCGGTCCGTTGCAATAAAGAGCGTCATTATCAGTGACCTCGACTCCACAAGCCACCGATCATAACGGGTAGTGCTAACGATTTCCGATACAGCCTGCGAGCGTTAACGACGCCGTTTAACGGCAACGCCGGCGTTACAACGCCGTATCGCGGAGTAATGAATTTCCTTTTCATTTTAACGTAAGCTGCTGGGTTAAGTATTAGGATATTAAAAGCTGTTTGTGGTGAAGAGGCGGTTTTTTATTCTGCTTTTTACTGTTGTTGTGGGAACCAGAATCACCGACCTGCAGAGGCTGGTGAGCGGAACGAATTACGTAAAGCGTTCGTTGATACTTGTACGTTTTGTGAAATAAATGTTCAGTGCATTTTCTGCCGTTTTCATCTGTTTTGATTTGTATGTCTTGTATAATGCTATTTATCTTATCTATCATACAATCGGCATATAATGTATTCTCACTGACTCACTCAAGATAGTTACGATACGGCCTTAAATCAACAGACATTAAATAGTTTCATTTTTAGCATTTTTTGACCGAGAAGCGAAGCGTCTCTGTTTTAGCTTGGCCAAATTTGCTTTTGTGTGTCTATCTGTCTGTCCATCTGTTTGTTTCACTCTACAGGTCGTGTTTCTCAACCGATTCTCGTGAAATTTTGTGAGCAGGTCCGATAAATTAATCGATTTTTTGTGTCCAGTCAGTTTTTGGAAATTTAAAAAAATTACTGTGTTATGGGGGTTGCAAGCTTACAAGGTCTACCGCTGAGGCTGTTTTCCTCTGCAGGTCACATTTCTCCAAAGATTTCTGACGCGTGTCACCTCGCGCTGCGATCGTCTTTTGTTCCTCTGAGCATTTCTCAACCAATAAAATTTATCAATGAAATAAAAAATAAATAAAAAAAACATGGGGTCAGGGATGTTTGTGGAGAAATAATAAAAATAAATATGAAAAGATATACAGACTCGCGCAGCTCACAGAGCCACTAGTTTAATGCCAGTGTTATAATGTATCTCGTCAGAGCTTAATATGTATTTGATATGTATAATTTTACAATTTGGCAGTTCTTCTTCACACTTCATTGACATTCAATCAACTCTCTCTATATTTTCAAAACTAAACATCACAGAGTTATCATTGACTGTAATATACCGCAGTCTGCCACAAAGACTCGGAAAATAAGTAAAATGAAGAGCGCTCTTGATTCTCCGACAAAAAGAGCGAAAAAGAAATATTTTCGCTGTCAAGTCGAAAAGCGGACAGCGTTGTCCTTTGATTTTCCACCCGCTGGCCGCGACTATTGATCCCCCCGGCTTTACTCGTTTTAATCGCGGTTTGATACTTTGGCCGCCATCGCCACGGATAGATTTCAAACACGATTATGTTTACAGAAATGTTTTTGCGAGCCCCTCGATGGGGACGTATTTGTATATGACAATGTTATTTTACTGGCGTTTTATTGATAATTTACAGTCATTATGTTTTCTTATATTAACTGCTAATATTGGTAGGAACAAATCTTGACTCACTGATTCAACTTGCGTGTGTGATTATGATATACAAAATACATAGTATTGTTTAAAAGCAGTGAAAGCGAGAAATTATTATCCTACTAATATTATAAATGCGAAAGTTTGGATGTTTGTTGCCGAATCACGCTTGAACCACTAGACGGATCGGGATGAAACTTGGCACACATATAGGATAGGTCCTGGAATAGGACACTGTATACTTTTTACCGCGGGAAAACACATCATTCCTACGGGAAAACTCATTAAGCGCGGGTGAAAACGCGGGCGGAAAGCTATAAGATATAAAAAAATATATTAAATGTAGTCAAGTTTGTTTGTTTTATTACAGTCAACCGTGAAAGTTTGTATTTCTTTATTCTTTTATTTTCAGTTATGCTTTATGTTTATTTTTTAATTAAACCCCACCCTACACCTTCTTAACCCTTACATAACGTCGCACAGACAAACACTTTGCTCTAAACTAAACTTTAACTCAATTATGTACAGATCAATTTACGTTGTCTAGACAAACATGGCCAAACTACCGTCAATTCGAGGAGAAATTTAGCTCCCACTCAAGGGGACGCGTCACGAGTAATTCACGAATTAAGTGACGTGCTATATCGAATTGATTAAATGTGATTATTTTCTTGTAATTGTTTGGTAATAAAAATATAATGTTACCACCACTATCAAATTATTTGTGAATAAAATAAGACTTGGCCTAAAGGTCGTGTAACCAGGCCATAAAATATAAAAAAGAAAGTTGTGTGCCTTTTTGCGTTGTTTTTGTGTACTTAAAAGTACGTTAGTTTTTTGTGTGTTAATGCCTCTATCGGTTACTTCTATTTTGATACTAAGAAAATATACAGCAGGATTTAGGTTTACTGAAACCACAAAAACATGTTTTAATTTAACAAATAACTTTTAGGTGTCCTGGGAAACAAAATTACTTAGCAGTGACTAACAGGGCTAGAAGCCCTAAAGTGTCAAGTAACAACGACTTTTGTTGTAAATCAATGAAGCATTTAGCATAGAGAAAAACATTTATCTATGCACTCACCACATAAATTCACATAAAAGTTGAATTAAGTACTTGTTGAGAAAAAAAAGTTGGAGACGTCGCGAAGCCCTTGCTAAGCTAGTAGTAAAATAAAGTAGGTAGTACTCGTATATACCAGTATATCAGTATATCTTGGCTAACAACATGGTCTCAATAACTTGGCAAGGGCGGGTAAACAACTCGATTTGTTCGTGATATTGGCGTTGTTTATTACTGTTTGAGTTTAGATTGATTTTAGTCAATAAGCTTTTATGTTAATTATTATTATATTTATTATTTGACTTATCAACAGAAATATTTGGGCTGTATACATAATATTTGGAATCTCTTTTTTGTGCTACGAGTAATTAAAAGACGCCACCGGTCACGTTAGAGCATCGTCAGAATAAGCATTAATTGCTACGTTTGCTACACTGTAGTAGAATTTAACAGCTAAAGTGCTAAAATTTACAGTCCGTACGTACAGATTATCTGCCTAGATATCATGAAATAGGCAATACAGAATCCAGTTTCATGAAATTCAGCTCTCTTGGTAGGCATTTGTTTGCGACCAAACGGTCGATTCACTCCAAGAGATAAACTCGGAAAGCTATCTCTTACTTTTATGGTTCACTCAATATTCACCGCTTACATTTTTCAGTATTAAAGCCTATAAAATTTTTTACGAGATGTTCCTAAGACCACCCCCGTTTATGGCCCTATTTACTTTTTAATATATCTTATTTGGAACTCTTTTGAATATAAATTGATTCCGAGTGAATGAAATTATACAATTTTAAACTTCTATCCTTTCAAAATAATTCATTTTACTTTAGTGTCTAACTCGTAAATGTGCGATAGGTACACAATAAGGACAACTAGTAGAAAGAAATCACTCGATATATCATATATCAAATGAAAAACAAGACTAAGAACATTTAAAAAATTTGCACTAAAAATGTTTACTTTTCAACTGCATTTCCAAGTGTACATAAAATCAGCTGCAGCGACGCAGTAAAGTGTCTTGATAGACTTACACGCCGCGAGCTGCAAACAAAACCTATTTGCTATGAACACTGCCGTATAAAACTATTTGCATAATAACCACAACACACTACGAGTTGCGAGAAAAAGCAAAAGAAAACGTGCAGGAAACTGTAGGAAATGAATTTCACTGAGATGATTTCACGTTTAAGTGTCGCCGGCCGAGTTCGTTCGGTGCCTGACAGTTCTTCTTGTATTTTAATATTATTTTTATTATTTTTCAATAGCAGGCGTAGCAGCGAGTAGAATGGCTGTAAATGTTTTTTCACTTCTCCACCTCGGAAAGTTGGCTTTTAATGCCCGAAAACAGGGTCGAAAATCGCTTATTCATTTCTAGACATGCAAACCATTCTCATGTCTAGAGAGGAGAATTAGTTTGAATTTCGAACATTATCTTACACAGGAAAAAAGTTTTCATATATCCGCGCGTAAAATAATTGACGTAAGCCATATTTTTTTTTATTGGGTGTGTTCCGAATCAAACTTTCAGCGCCGTCAGCAGCAATCAGAAAACCAAAAGATTGTATGGGTTTTGCCTGCCTTTAAGTGCGCTAAAATTGATTTAAGCGCGTCTCGGAACGCAGGGATAGGTTTTCATACAATTTTGGAACGCACCCTACAAAAACATAACCTAAAAGTTTGTTTATTGTTAAGAATTATGATAAAATACAATAATTTAATCACATCTTATAGAATTATATCTAAAATAAGAGAACTCTTGTACATTTTTAAGTACCAATATTTACGTAGGTAAGTAAATAGTTAAATTATTTCCTTGCCGGAACAGGTGAAAAATAATGTGTTGGGTTTGAGAATCTTATTCTCACCTCGAACCTTAGAATCCCTCGCGAGCTTCAGGAGTCTAGTTTTAGAAGCACGAGCGAACTGGATTCAATATCAGTTCTCTGAATAAAAATCAACATTCCTCTCTTACCTACTATTTTGTACTTACCAGAAATTTGAAAAATAATTACAACGAAGCTGAAAAATAGGTACCACAAAACGAACATTACGTAAGGTTCCTACCAAAACAAATAACATAAATTCTTTGACGATTCCTTATAGGTAATTAAGACTATTTATTTATTAATCCGAGACTCACTGAAATTTTCCTATGACCTTTTAAGTTTTCTTTCCAACACATAACTAATCAAAATCCAATTACCGAGCCACATAACTGCAAACATTGTAATCAACGCACAAGCACCTCTTACAATCCTCGCTACGGCGGAATGGAATCGTTACGAATTGAGAGCGGTTTTTTGTTCGCACTAAGAATACCAGATGAAGGGACCGGGGTGAGGGCGGGGGTGGGGGTTTCATTTCGTCCCGCATTTTGGGCTGTAATTATAAGGGGGTTAATTGTTGTCTGGACATTGATACGAGTATGAGAAGGTATTATTAGATTGTTTATGAATCAGAGCTTCTGGATTATATGTACATGTGACGGCTACGTGTTATAACGAATTTCGGGCAGTAAGCCGTATTATTTTCTCCGTGAATAAAATTGGTAAATTTGGGGCAGACAAATCATGCGGTTCTTAAAAAAAACTAATGGTTAATTTTATTTGTACCTTTTGGATTTGCTATCGTTCTTTAAAAATATACTTTGAAATCTTTTACACAGCTATAT
The DNA here is from genome assembly GCA_951230895.1 of Carpatolechia fugitivella. Classification (NCBI taxonomy): domain Eukaryota; kingdom Metazoa; phylum Arthropoda; class Insecta; order Lepidoptera; family Gelechiidae; genus Carpatolechia; species Carpatolechia fugitivella. The sequence goes on from OX579664.1 coordinate 8,449,793, forward strand.
TAGCTATTCGTTAAAGTACATAAATGTTGCTTTTTATTAGTTATATAATTTAAATTGTACAAAATGGACCATAAAAATGCGAGTATTGTCACAGAAGTCTAGCTCTAAAATTTTCAGCTTCAGTTGTAGGCTTCAACAAAAAGTTGGACCTGGAAATTGGTTCGCTTCCATTGCGACAAATTTCGACCTAATTGGATAGGATCCAAAGGAAAAAAAAAGCAGTTGTACTAAGTGTTTTCAGTTAGCGCCAAGCTTGGTACCATTTAATTTTGAAAAAAGCTTTTTTTTTGTACTAAATCAGGTTTTAACTTATTAGTAAAATTTATAGAAGTTTTTGACATACTCGTGTTAGTTAAAAAGTTGTAGCGATTTGTTGTAAGATCTCTTTTATGCATATCTTACAAATATAATACCTACATTGATTTTAACAAAGTAGCATCATGCGGAATGATAGATATAATTATAAAACATTTATTTTCAACACAAGAAAATAATTATATTCTCTTTTCAATTTTTACTTTTTCCGACGGTTTTTCGGACAATTGAATGAATGTGAATTTGACCAAATGTAATGAAACGCTTTTCCATAGTTTATCGAACAATGCCCAATGAGGCCTTTTACCGCCCAAATCACACAAATGAGGTCATTAATCTTGAGCCACCATGATGTCTTTTCCTATTCGTCATCCTTTCATTCTTACAACCTCGTAAATAGTTCGTGGTGGTGGAAAACAATAGACAAAGCCAGTAGCAACCAAGTTATGCATTCAAGAAGCTTTGGAAAGGCGACATAGGAAGATAACAGTGTTCGATGCTGCGTAAGTATAAAGTTAACAGCCAACGCGTTGTTCATAAGAGCAATGGATAACGACGCAGTGAAATTCTCGCCAAACCTGGTATTTTCTTTGTAGATTGAGTATAAGGCGGCGTCCACCCGGTACGAAATGCGAACAGAAGCGAAATAAGGGTGAGGGCACATCAATCTTCGTCTGCGTCTCATCGGACGAATCAAAAGGCTAACCCGCGTGGTTGGCGGGAATACAGATTACTTTTTAAGGTTTAAATGTAGTCTGTTGTCTATTTTTAAAACAAACACATGAAGTTAGCTATGCTCTTTGGCATGATATAAGAGAGGCTCCTTTACTTGCTATTGCAACTTCAATTCTGAAGACGACTTTTATGTATTTCATGTTGTAAATAGTTAAAAATAACCCCAATATCCCCTTCCCTCCTACTCGTATTTTGGCTTCTCTGCGTTTCTTATACCTGTATTTAACTCTTCTATTAAAGAACCTTTATGTCTGCAAAGGTCACGCACAAGGCCCATAAGATTCCCATTTTAACATCTATTATCGACTGTTCCCTCACCACCCTCCTGGGTAGCTACAGAGCAATGACGTCATACGTGTAGAGTGCCTCAAGTGTTGAATTTGCAAATATTGGCTCGTTTTGAGGGATCGCTGCAGCTCATTTTGAATGGAGTCATTTGTAATGGGGGTGGAAGAGAGTGCTTGTGGATATAGTTGCCAAGTTTTAGATTGCTTCGGTGAATAAACAGAAATAAAATAAAGCGAAGGCAGGAGGGAATTTCCAGATAAAAAATAATTATAGCAGCTACGCTCTGTTGGTTAAAAACGAATCTAGATAAATCTTGGAAATAATCTGCAAAAAGAATCTCAAGTATTAGGTATATTAATGAATGCATTACGAATTTGAAAAAAAGTCTTATAATACGTTAGATTAAAAGAAATCGTTAGCAACTTTTGATACAGTGAAAACAAATCAAAGTTCAATAGTGTAATTATTATTTTTTTATGATATATATTTTTTTACTTTTAGACATTATATTTGGTAAACAGTTCAGTATAAAAGTAAGCACAAACTATGCTCCACCAATTGCCACAGAATCACAGTCAACGCCTCTGTTCACAAAAGTGCAATTTGTATTCGGAACGTATTGGCTGACAGAGCAATAGGCTGAATGGACCCCAACGTTGGTCCCACGCGCAATACGCACTCGACTCGCAAAGTGGTCAATCAGTATACGAGTTCGTATTGCGTACGAGTCAATAATAGGGGCCGAAAGTGGTTGATACGCTGAGAGAAAGTGAGTTTTAGCACTGAGTTTACTATACTGTACAGTACAATAGAAGGTACTGGTAAAATATGCACAGAGGTTTTAGTAAACAGATTATAAATACTAAGTATCGACGATGCATTAAAAAAAATACGGTCTTGACTATAGAAAGTATAATAACTTGCAAAGGTTTCCAAACAAATTGCTAAGAAACACGCCATTTAACTGTACATTTTTCCGATTCTAACATTTATTTCTGCGTGTACATGAAGTGTTTTCATTCATTCACGGGAGATTTATTCTCACGGGAAAAAATAAAGTAACACAAGCGAAGTCGCGGGCGGACAACTAGTAATAGTGAAACCTTAACTATCAAACAAAAGGAAAATCACTAAGAAAAATATCAATGAGCTTTTATTGATTGCCTTTTTCTTCAAATACAAACTTCAATGGCTTATTATAACAATCACAAAGAGAAAAACAATCAATAATTTCTCTTTATCCGTATTTCTGAAGTACTTCGGTAATTTGCAGGTCAAAATTATAATTTATTTGTAGCGTTTTCTCCGGCTTGCGCGAGTGAAGGCGGCTCGAGTGCACATTGTTATCATTTCATCGAATTCATCAGACCCTCTTCGAGGTATTGATCCTCGTTAGCTGTGATTGGCGAGAGCCGACGGTTCTCAACTGTATACCCAACAACCTGACAATATTTTTACATGCAAAAAGAGTCTTTATTACAAGCTCTCACAGTACGCTGCGGTACAGCTTTATCTAATTGTTCACTGTAAATCTACGTAACTGATTTAGAACGGTTTTGTAACTATTATAAAAAGCGTAATTGGTTATATTAAAATTATAAACTGTCCCGAATAGGATTTCCCAGTATTTTTCATTAAATAATTAAAATTTTATGAAAAATACTGCTTAAGTAATATCAATATTTGTTAGTATATATATATTTAGTCTAATTTTATACTTATAGGTACTGCCTTCCTTCCTTCCTTCCTTCCTTCATCAGGAGGGTTGCAAAGTCGACAACTGACCTCACAAACCCAGTGTTATAGAGCCGCCACCAAAGCCCACTGACTGGGCATGTGCAACGACTGCTTTCGTAGGAAGTAGCCGAGACCCATGGACTAACGTGCCTGCCAAAGCACGGAATCTACTTTCTGTTCAGACAATCTGAATGCATTCGTGGCCATAGTAGTCAAGTCACATGGAGATGCATTTTTTAAATTATTGCAGAGTGGTTAGTATAGTACCACTCGTTACAGAATCCACGGAATGATTGACACTAATATCGTATTATAAATGTCAAAATATATTTGGATGATTGGATGTTTAGATGTTTGGATATTGTTCCGCTTTAACGTCTTAACTACTGGACGGATTTAGATGAAGTTTGGATTGAAGATAGGTTGTACCCTGGATTCACACATATTTTTTACGGGAAAGTCTTATTCCCACGGAAAAATCTTACACAACGCGAACGTATAGCCCCGGGCGGACAGCTAGTTTTTAATAAAAATATTAAGTTGAGGAAACCGCGTACGTTTTTCTTGATTTAGAATATGAATTGCAGTACGAGTGAATCAAAAATAAGTCTCCAGAGCCGTATTCAGATCGCGCGCGATTTATTATATATTGGGTATTCCTAAATATATAAAGTTAAATTGTCTATGTCTAAGAATAGAACCTGTTGCTAGGATTCCAGCATCCAGTATGACATTTAACTTCTACCATCGTAATTACGGAGGCCTACGCGGTGATAAGAGGGCCGGTAAGTACCGTCCGCAAAAATAGGAAATACTCGTAGTTAATATAATGTTTGGACCTTTCTATAATATCAGTTTTGTTTAAAAAAATTTGACACTTTAGTACTAACTCAATACTGCTTAAATGTAGATAATACAAGTAAGTAGTACTATTATTTTTATCTTTGTGCAAAAATAGTACTGCGACTTTTTACTTTATCAAACATGCAAACCATAAACTTTTTTACCTTCTTTACTGTTTATATGAAATAACTGAAAAATATGAATGCTTATTTTGGTAACGTTCCAAGCCCGGGTGCGCAGTGGTCGACCAACGTTGGCTCGGAAAGATCATTTTGCACAACGCAATTAAACTTTAACTTCATTAATGAAAATACCTTATTTTCTTTCGTTCAAATAATGGGGCGGCCATATTGTTCTCAAGCCCCTATTGTGCTTTACAATAAAAGGCGTATTTCTGCCTTCGGCCTATTGTAGGACCGTCAGTTTTTTGGGTTCCGCTCCGAATTCGGTTGCCTTATCACAAAGTCCCTATGAGTCAGTTTTGAGAATCTTTTAGCGAGTGACATTTGAATGGTATCGCAATTCGAATGATAAGTACGGCAACCGTAAAAGATGAGATAAAACCTTTAAGGACAAAAATGAATATTCAAATTGTTAATTGAATGACTAGGTCAAATTAATAAAGCTATTTACACAATTTTAAGTTCAAGCGCTAATTATGTATTTACTTTGTTACAGGTAAAGTGATTATGAAAAGAATCTGCTGCTACGAGTACAACATGTGCAAGTTGAACATTTCTGAGAATCAAGAGATCACAAAAATATTATAATCCACAAAAAGCTTTCAAATTCCTCCAGCGGAACCTTAAAGATTCAGAAGAGGGCACCCACTTGCCTAATTTTCTTTTAATTGGAGCACGTCACAAAATATAAAGTACCTCTGTAAGTGGCCATTTTGTTTTTATGAGCGACGAATACGAGCTTAGTTTTTACATTACTTTTAGTGCTTCTTGCCATGTCCGGATCACGGGGGGCTTGTAATTAAAATTAACGTTTCCGTAGACGGTTTCCACTGTGTGGGTATGAAGTTGTCATTGTATTGGTATGGCTCCCTTTTCATGCCGTGGGAAATATGAAATGAATTATTTTGAATGTTTGTTTATCAGTAACTACAAGTTATATCAACGCTGTGAACCTTTCCACAGTACGTTTTTCTTCGCCGTTAAAGTCGTAACATGCGTCAATTATTTCAAATTTCAATAGTATGGGAACATCCGCATGTTATTTAGAATACAGCACCTAATCATATACTAACCGATTTATCTAACATATAAATCCCAATTTAACAATGACAACCAAGTAAAAGACTCTTAAGAACCAACAGATATATTTTTTAAGTCGCTACCTTATAGGCAGAAAGACGTAGATTCTAATGCAGCCGGAAGATTAACGTTGGGGTTTTATATTAATCAAAACTATTGATAACCAAAAACTTTGTAAAAAACCTTAGCTCACTAAGCTTTTCACAGTTTTATCTCTATAATCTAGAAGCGAACATATCTTTTTGCGACCGGCACGGAATAGTTACCCGTAACATTCGATGTTTCTAGAACTATAAAACTCTTATTACTCTAAAATGAGAAGAAAATTTATGACCAATTTAACAAGAAAGCGCTTCCTTTGAAGAGTTCGAAAATTCCGCGTCAGAAATGCAGATTCTATGAAGTTTATGCAAATGTTTAAAGTTTACAGTTTTCAGTTTCAAGGGATGTTATTTTTTGGTAGCAACTACCTATATAACTATTCGAAAGGTATGAGTGGAATAAAATATTAAAAACTCTCGCAGTTTTTTTTATTTACTCTTGTTTACATTTATGCATAGTGAACTGACTCGTTACCTTCGAATAACTCGTTACAGATAATTTAAAAAGAAATGAATGAAACATGTGTTTTTTATAAAAGGTATTGTGTGCTTTCGAAATGAAAATTGAATATGTTTTGGACGACATATCTTATCGTGTGTAATAATGTAATAACGCTACCATTATGAAAAAACCTGAACCTGAATTAACTCCATTTTATACATAATGTTAATTGATATGAAAGATTCTTGTTTTTCGAACTTTGTCGTAATTAATTATTCAATTCATTAATATGCTTGGTATGATTTGGTGCTTTTTTAGGGACATAATAATGTCCAGTCAGCGAAAGAGATACGGGCCGCTCAAACCGATGAAGTTTTCTCTGGTGTTTTTTTGTTTATACCACGAATAAAACTACGAAATTCACTATTATTCACTTCACAGATACGTATTTCTTATCGCATCTAACACGACAAAGCATTTAAGTATTAACTTTTCACCTTAACCACATCCCACATCTCAGCCAACCAGCATTATTTTTTTCTTTAGCCATCAATAAGTCCATATCTTCCAATTTAGGTTTTTCGGGAACATATTTTATCAGGAAGTCATAAACCTAGACCGAGGCACGTCCGTCCTCGAGTAAGTGTTCTGGCGAAATGCCAAGGGCGGGCAGGGAGGGAGGAAGGTAACGGTAGAGGCTAGAAACAGAGATGTTCTAATACACATACATAACAATACAAAAAATTAAAATATTTATCAAAAGAATGAATATGTTACGTATTTGGGTCGTATAAACAGAAATAGTAAATGTATCATAATTATTTAAGAAATAGTGCTCAAGTGGAGAGTATAGGAAAGAAGCTTATTGGGATGTCGATCCAGTCGATAAAAAAATATGTAAATAGGTAGTGTAAGACAAGTATTCAGAAAGAACAAAACAATAATTTGGCTGTACAGAGGTACACACAGACAGAATATTAGAAAAGATTATGAAAGTAGAGATAGGCGGTCTATTTTCACAAAGATATTCAACAAAGTGTGCCTTTACATGCAAGAGGTTATTTATACACAAGGCTGATAAAAATATAAATTAATGGGATTTTCATGAATATATGTCGGTGAATCAGTTAGTAACAGACGAAATCAAATATTACTAGAATATTAGGATTTCGCCTAGTCAGCAGTTTTGCCTAATCAATAATAGATTTAGTAAACTAATAATATTCTTATAGGTCAAGCTAGAGTTAATAATAAGTATCTATCTGCTAGGTCATTAGGATGGCTAAGCTTGTCGACGGAAACAGTATATACATATATGTAAAGAATATTTAATTGCTTAATACCTGAATGACTCATATTTTTAGAAAGAAAGAAATAATAAAACAATTTATAATTAAAAAATGAGTAAACGGTTATGAGTATGTTACCTATAATATATTAAATATAATTTAGCTGAAAAACAGTTAACACAGGTTACAATTAGCTAAGTATGTAAGTCTTGTTTAAAAGTGGTCTAACATATTATGTTATACATCAACAGGTCTGAATTCTTAAAGTATAGTATTTGCCTTCATATCTTAATACCTCCCAGGGCCCGTATCGTTTGCACCAGCCTATCCTTTGCCATAGAAAATTCAATTCTACTTAGTTTTAATAAGGTGGAATTTTTACCAAACAAGCCCTGCTTTAGGCCCGTTTTTCTTTCAAATATATTTTGGTATCGACATTTTTAAAGTCTAGGCAGTGCTAGGCTTATAGTATAGGTACTAGCGGCCCGCCCCGGCTTCGCACAGTTAGATTAATTCATACTTTTTAACCAACTCCAAAATGGAAGAGGCCCTTAATTCGTGTTTCGCATCAAACATCTAATTCCTATACATTGCATTTTTTTATCTTTTCTTTACTTCGATGATAATGCAATAGATGGCGCTAGCCGTCACATGATGAAAGAAAGAAAGATAATATAACATAACCTCTCCGTGTTTGCGCTCGTTAGGTTTGTCTCGACAACCTAACGAGCGCAAATAAGGAAATAATTTCCCCCTTAGATTAGTGTTTAAAAAAATGCGTATTTATAACGTGTTGTTGTAATCGATTTTGTGAAGATTTTTATATTATTTTTTGTCATCCTTGTCTTGCCCGTCTATAATTTTTTTTAATATAAAATTTCACGTTTTAGTGGAATAGTAATTTTATAACAGTGTCACAATCAACAGCTCTCATACACTCTTCACCGAGAGGCAAACCCTCTGTGCTCTCTGCTCGGTACGAGAGCCTACCCTGAATTAGGGCGTTTAAAATTTTTTTTTTTTTAATTGAATTAGTCGACCACGCTGGCCCAGTGCGTGTTGGTCGACTTCACATACGACCTTTGAATTTCTTCGCAGGAGTGTGCTGGTTTCATTACGATGTTTTCCTTCATCGTAAAAGCGTCGAATAACTGTAATAAATAAAGATAATAAATTGATAATAATTATTTGTTTCAAAATATATACCTTATATTACTAACTAGAATAAAAGTAAGAAGAGTTAACCAACCAAAATGAGCGTCTACGTATCTTGAAATCACGATAACGATATGCTTCGATCTATATATATATATATATATACGATTAAAATTTTAATTTTATTTTTTTCTACTGACTTCTTTTTTTAGCCAACTAAACAAACTCTATATCTAAACAAATAGAATAAAAAGAGACACTTAAGTTTATACTCAAAGTTAATGCTAAAGATCGTCCGATTACTGTAGACAATTCAACTCTCAAAGTTGTAAAAAGTTGTGATAAAAAAGGTTCCAAATCGGGGGTGTCCGGTAGCAAAGAAAAGAAAAGAATAGAAGTGGTGGGAGCGTTTCCCCGCTAAGTCTACATCCCCACTCTAATTACAGTTACAAAGAGTTTTGGAGTTGAACAGCTTACAAAGGCGTTCTGTTACCGGCCTGAAATTACCGGAACCAACTGCTAGATTTTCAGCATTTTTACGGCACCGGTTTTTTAATTAAAGCAGGTTGCAATTTATAGAATTGTTAATAATGTTGTACTGTTAACAAATTTTGCTGAGGCTGAGAATGATTCCTTTTTAATTTCTGCATTTTAAACTGGCAAGGGTAGGAATAACAGACTCTTTGTTTTTCAATATATTTTTGTAATACACCTTTTACCCATGCGAACTAAAATAAAGGAATATTACGCGAATAACAACCAACGAACTAGCCACAAAGATAAAACCACTATTAAAGTAAACTACCACAATATCCGAGTGAACACAAATTTTATGTTACCTACGTTCCGTTTTAACCTGAGTAAGCGAATATTTTATTACGTTCCAATTTACGCTGGAATCATCGTCCTAAACGTCATTAGTGCTAAAAGAACAAACACGAGTATCGCTGGCCGTCCCTTGTAAACAAGCACACACGTGTATAATGATCGTAAAGTTTACCGAGAGCGTCGTTAATGAAGAATGGTTATAATAGCTTCTGAAATAAAGGTCTAATTTTCAATACCGACTATGTTTTTTAATGGTGTTTGTTTGCGTTATACCTAATCGTGTCTCACCATCAACCTCGTAGTCATTTAAAAAATAATGTGTTTTTTTTTATCGCACATATCCAATCGGCAGGTGAAGGATACCTACTAATCAACCTGCCAAAAAGCGTTCTTTAGCTCCTAATCCAAACTTGAAACGGAACAGTATTGATCTCAGGTCACACAAAAGTGGTTAGCGGGAAAAACGGTAACTGAGCGGCCGGTTTCTATTGACCCGCTCTATAAGGCAGGGTGCATAAGAACTCGAATATTTACAAAATGTCTCACCCTAACGGGACGCTTCGGGACAGTGTGTGTGGCCCAAGCACTTTCCAGCGGTTAAACATACAGACCGTAAAATGTTAGTATGGTTTGTGTCCTAGGCTCCCAGCTCCTGTTAAATAAAAATACAGAGTATACCAGCTATTCGATACGTTGTTGTGGGTATTAACTAAATAAAACTAAATCAAAACAAAATCATTTGACTAGCTGTGATAAAACTTTTGATAATATTCGGCATTTTTTAATACTACGTAATATCGGTAGTCACTTTTGTTTTGTAAGCTGTAACATGACGTTTATTTCAGCAGGTATAAAAAAAAAAATATATATTGACCCTATCTTAGTCCAATTTTTGTTTGTGTCATTTTTCCAAAATGTTCATGTAGCCCCTCGTATATAATTATGTAAATTGAAAAATACAGTGTATCGAAATTCGGAAACACAACATCAGCAGCACATTTGAGTAGGAAATGTCGGTGCACTTCGGGCAGGAGTCAAATATTGCGGGGTCAGTTTGAAGGGATTTCAAATCCTGAGTACTGTGGCCGACAAAAGTGAGTTCATATTGTTTATTTCACAAAATTAGATATGTGGATATTAAGTAGTTCTATCATCAAGATTTTGATGCTCAGATAAAATTTATAGACAGCTCTATACTACATACATACCCCGTTTTTTTTAACAAGAAAAATAACTGTGTGGAAAGTCTATGTTAAATGTGAATAAATAGATTTTGTGCAATATCTTGAGCCATTTAAATTTATATTACTAAAGAGAAGTACTTACAAAAATACAATGACCAAACGTGAGAAGAGAAAACGCTTCGTAAAAATAATATATATGTACAAGAAAGAAACTCGCATCAGTCATTGTTTCTTTTAGAATCACATTATCTGTATGTAGGCAGACAGGTATCTACAAATCCCGCCCAACCCAACGCCTGCGCTAAAATAGAGCAGAAACCTACTATCTCCCGCTTATCTGACTAAGCCTAGTTTCAAAGCGAGTTGACAATTTGACATTGAAACAGACACTGATCGACGACTTTTGTTCCCGGTTGTACCAAGGCTGTGTACAGTCGGCTTCAGTTGGCTCAGGGCCAGGCAGACCCACGTTTTATCTATTCAGAATTCAATGCAGCTATAATAAAATTGTCTGGCCACGTTTCACGAAGCTTACGGACCACCTACACATTATTTATTTGATAAAAACATAGTAAGCACAACACAACTTACAAGCAAATTAAATAACTAAGTTTCAAACTCGGGCGCAACAAAGTAAACGTAAATCTAAACACCTCTAGATTAACCTCGAGTGGGGTTGTTTAGTAGTGCGATGTCAAACTTACATATAAATACGAGTAGGTACTTGTATAGGACATTACTTTATTAGGCGCTCACATAGTTGAAAAGTTTCGGGCTTTCAGTTCGATACAAATACTTTCGAAGTTGACTCAATAGATAATTACATACCTCGTTCGCTGATGGCTGAAATTTATCGAAACACTTTGTTGGACGGTTAATAATACCATTACCACCAAGTGTTTACATACACACATACCACCTTTATCTATCGATATTTGAAACTCTTGTTATTCTCACACCCTTTTGTTTAAAACGACTTATTTTCCATCATCAACAGAACACCTTTCGGTGTGATGTACTAAACTCACCATCAACAGCTCATATACGTCCGCAACAAGGGGCTCGAGCCGATCTGGTATTAGTAACAGTATATATTGGATCAAATATTAATTTATTTGGCTTTACGGCACCACATCACTCTCTGGGTTTTGTCAAACAGTGTAATGCATATCCTCTGATTGCTTCTCCCCTATAAACCCTATAGGCGCTTAAATCACGTATTATAATTCAACTAACTCGATAATAAATAAAGCCAAAAGAGTCGTAACCAAGGAATAATTACTTTATATCCAATTACCCGCGTACCAGATAAAGACGCGCAACATCAAAGCAGGAGCAATACCAGAATTAAATTCAGGAAATGTCTGCGTTTTGGAATTAAAACGCGTATCACGTGTACACCCCGGTCTCTAGGGTGCATTAATGTAGGGGCGTGCACGGGAATATACGTGTATAGGTGCAATTTGTGGTCGACCGATAATGGGTATTTTTCGGGGAAACGTCGGAATGTGGAGAATAGAAATTTTGGTTACAAAATATACAATTCTCGTGAAAACTATCGTGAAATACCACAAATTCTAAATCAAACACCATCATCGAAATTTCCATAGCAAGCATCGCATAGATGTGTGCTAAATTTCACACAATAACGTTAATCATGTGCAAAATTTCACACAATAACGTTTTTAATCATAGCCGTAGAGTATCTCATCTTGTACAAAACTATAGAACAAAATTTCAAACGTAGATTAGATTAAATACCTCTCCCACATGTAAGTATAAGTAAGCACATATATCTTACCACAATAACCAAACGGTTTTCTCCGCTTCGTTTAATACACAAGTACATTTACCACAGGGAATCTTGAGAAAACTTTATTCCGCACATAATTCCTAGTGATGGATGCAAGCTCTGAGGCGATACAGAGCTTTTCCATTTCGCATAAAATTTAGCTTAAATGCACTCTAGTGCAGCTACTTACTCCCGCTTGATAGGGGTGTAACGAGTTACATGCAAATTGTGTTTTGTACGAGTAATACGAATATATGGGTATACGTAAAAAGATGTAACCTAATTTATCTTGTAATTTGGTTTAAAGTCCACTCAGACTTTTCTTGCGCAATGTACACACCGATGCAAGTTGGGCGCAAAATGTAAACGCGAAATCAAATTAGCGCTCTTAAAAATAATAGAGCAAAAATATGATAAAAAATACTGAAACTGAAATTGGTGACTTAACCTTTTTGTAATTATCTATAAAATCAGTATTATACATTTAACTAGCAGCAGTCCGCCCGCGGCTATGCTCGCGTTGTTTAAGATTTTCCCGTGGGAATCAGACTTTTTTCTGTAAAAATCCTACGCGTTAATCCAGGTTACAAACTTTTTCAATTCCAAATTTTATCCTAATCCTTCAAGTACTTTTAGCGTGAAGGCGGAACAAACATCCAAACATCAAAATATCCAAACATCTAGATATATTTTCACATTTATAATATTAGTCTGATGTGATTTGATATCCTACGAAACCTCGTATTGTGTTTTGAAAATGAAAACAAAGTCTTTAATTAGAGCAACAAAAGACAAAGAGAAGAAGGTAGTACTGATTGCCACCTCCTCCGGCAGAAGATAACACCTGAAGAGGAACAAGATCAAGCACTCCTAACACAACCCACACTATACTCGTAAGAAATAGAGTAGACTATTTAGGCAAAACGCGTGCCTGATGCTTCTAGGCCGCGCCACTATTTAGTACCTACCTGCTCAGACGTCGTTATTTAATAACTTCTTACGAATATTCGTAAAAGGCCAACCCTATTGCGAGCATTATGCTAAGCGAGCGTTTAGGTGTTAAGCGCGGATAAAGTAAGATCAGTGTAATGTATGAGATTTGGTGGTGCGACGTTTTTCGATGTTGATAAACTTAATTTAGGAAATGGAGGAAGGGAGGGACCCCTGTCGTAAACAGGTTGAATGTATTGATGTTTTTGTCGGAGAAGGTTGTGGAAGCTGGATTACTTTAGTTTGTGAGTCCATTCAGCTGATTTGAAATATTTGGTCTAATGTACTCGTAGATATAAAATTATACGAATATTTGTTCAATTTTGGTATAGGTACGAATGTGAAGGTTAATCTTATTTTTTTATTTGTAGTTTGATATTTCTTTTTTAATATTTTCTTTATATACTAAACTTGGCCGTACCTTTATTAAAATATTGGGTAGTAATTTATACTATTTAAATTAGTAACGTAGTTACCTAATTAGTAACTTGAGCTAAAGATAGAACAATCCCACATAGAATACCGATGGTTTCGGTAATCTAATACTAAATGCGCTGAATTCGGAGAAATTAAAACGAAGAATTACAAGGGTATCTAAAATTATTCAGTTTATTGGTGGATTATATTTATTAGAATAATACCTACAAGTTTTTGCTAGTTCAGTGCAACTTTTATAATTACCTTCACTTAGTTTATTTATTAATCTTTGAAGTAAATATAAGCTTTCCAAATAAAGCGAAATATAAAGCAGAATTTCGGGCGTTATGCAGCAAAGGGAAATCTAGTATTTTGGGCAAACTGCCGCCAACACTCGCTAGTTCAGGCTCAAAGTTGGACGTTACGTGAAGAGAACTCGCATTTAAAGGCCAGTGTTCAACTATTGCTTTGGAGATCCAGAATCGTCCAGATCAAAGGAAAATAAATATACCTACGTTTCGTTTTTATCATCAGACTGTAAGTTGTTTTTAAATGCACTCTTATTCTTCGATGTCTTCGGGATAAATGATACCCTAACAATAAAGTCGCCTGCAGACCAATAGTTTCTACTGTGTTAGTCTCTATATTGTATGTTAAGGTGTCAGTAAAGTTATTAATTAGAAAACTGATTAATGCATACAATAATAATTTTGTTTTCTCGCGGTTTCTTACAATTGCCTCACGAATTCCGACACATGGTGGATCAGTAGGGTTAGTTGAGTGAACCGAACCATCATCGTGGTGAAAGAATTGGCTAGACTGAGCTCAAAAAGCAAGCCAACCCAGATCCAGGCCAGTAATAAATCCTTAACATTTATGTACTCATATTTTTATATCCATTCAAGGATATTTGTAAAGACTAATAACAAAGGAGCAAAATATATGCTTTCCAAATCTATACCTCAGTTTCCAGTGATTCATGCTACGGGTCATACCAGCCGTTTTGCGCCGAATCGAAATTACTATAAAAACTGAATTTCCACCCGATCTCTTCTACCGGTAATGTATTCATACATGTATCCACTGCGCATTGAAGAGAGGATTATACTGGGCTACCTAGTTATGTTATGCAACGTGAAAAATATAAAATGAAAGTCAAGACGGGTTTAAGACCTAAAAAAACACGTAAACCGCATAAATATCACTTTAATAGCCAAATACAGGAAGAAGACCACGTTTTGTTGAGGACCAAAGCAAAAAATTGATACTTCATAGTTTGCGCAGTCAAACTGTTCGTTATCAGTGAAGTGGAACCTTTTGCTCTACATCTACCTACACCCGCTCGAATTAGAGTTTATAACCGTGGTGTATGATGATTAAATAGATTAGAATGTTTACTCCACATTGGTTACAAATAGATAGTACTTGTATTAAAAGGTGATGACATCACCAATTACTTTACTTAAAAGTTAGGTAATATGCAGAACAGAACTATCTTTTTACCGTGCCCACATGTTATGCCCATGCACGGAGCACGAATTTTCGAGGGCAGCCAATTTTCCACAACGTGATGGGAATATTCGGAAATTACCCGTTAATGTGTGTGTTGCCTAGCAACCACGGGTTATTTCTCTCCTTTTGTTTGATTAGCCGCTAAAGGATTCTGTGCAAAATATTATGTCAATGTGGATCCCTTAAATTATGAATGTTTAGGTCATTGTTTGTTGGAATTGGAGCTCAGTTTTACTAATATTGTTCAGTTTGATTCTATAATCAACTATTTGACATTGAATTTTATTACGATAACTACAAACGCTAAACGATATGCATGAAAGTAATATTTACATTATACTTTCTGTGCAATTTCTGTGACTTTGTAGAATGAATGAATAATTAAAAATAATGTAGAATGCGTCCTTCATTTACATAAAAATAGAAAAATATTTATTGAATGACACATACAGACAGCACAGTATTGCACACCAAAAACAATAAAACACAGATATTTATAAATAAAAATAAGCACAGTTCAGAAACAAACACATAACAAAAATAATCACAGACATACAATTTACAGAAGTTACTGAAAACGGTTAAATAAATTTGTTTGCGGAGTGCACCGCGCCATCTGCATTGGGCTAACCAATTCATTATAGCTCCTTTGTTTTGTTTTTTTCATTATTCTTTTGGTTATCTGCCAAAGAGAATTCTAGGGCCTAAGATAGTAACAAGTAAAATAATAATAAAAAATTATTTCCAAAGAAAGACATGTTTCCCTAACCCTACTGACCTCTGCTGCTCTTTGAACTGTTTTAATGTTTCAAAATCAAAGACATATAGGGCGGACGGTTTTGTACCTGAGATCTCCCATTGAAAAGCTTGTTTTTACCATTTTTACCAATGAAGTTTTCTGTAATATTTTTTCTCAGCCTCGAAGGGGCTGTTTTTAATAAAGTTTAAAGCACAGTTAAGCCTGTTCTAATCCCATAAGCCTCGATTTGGTGAACGACGAGCGAATTTCTCTCGATTTTTTCGTATTCCAATTCTATTAATTGGATTTGCCTTTTTTAAATACCTAGATTATTTATCTATTAATGCGAATTAAATATTTACACTGGAATAAAATGTAGAGAGCTAATTAAATAGTAATTAATAACTTTAATTACAATTTAGAAGATATTCTCTCAAGAGATATTCCTATGCTGTAAAATCGAAAAATACGAAAGAAAAATTCGTATTGAAAGCAGTCATAGAGATTATGATTATTAAGGATACTAATTTTTTTTGCTAAGTAAGACAGCTTCCAGTATTTCAAAGATATAAAAATACAAGTTGAAGTTTGCGACTTCAGAAAAATTCTCGCAGCACTCGTCTACGGCGTAGCAACAATGTGCTACGAAACTGCTACGGCGTAAGTCGGACGTAGACATTCAAACTTAAGCGATTTTCATGAATTCTTTACTTTTAATATTTAGCTAATTTGTCATTAATTAGACGAAATATTGATAATGGTCATTGCTGACGAGGTAATAAATAATAACAAACAAAACACAACCCAAAGGTAACAAAAGCTGTATTATTCAGTACTTTTTCTCATTCTCATTACAGATTTGTTTGTTTATACATTTAGTGTGTTCCGTTTTCCTTGTTTCTCGCGTGAGCCGACGGACAATAAATAATGTTTCTTTACGTAATCACAGACAACACTGCTCTTCTTATTTATTATGAAATATATTTCATTATTATATAAATTAACATAATCTTACAATTAAGTATAATTTATTAATATTAGTCAGAAAACGCAATGCAATGTAGTTGCGGGTGATCGTGCGCTTTGGCGTGCCCTTGGGGAGGCCTTCGTCCAGAAGCGGACTGCAATAGGCTGATTGATTGATTGATTTGAGTCAGAAAAACTGGAAAACCAACCAAAATTGGCATATAGTAAACATTGAATTGGACGCGACTTTAAAGGTTTAAAATGTTTTTTTTAGATAATCTTTTACATTTCAAACTGGGTAATAAGTGTCATAAGTGTCATTCTTAAGAAAATCTGTTTTTCTTGCCTAACGTTATCTTAGACTAACGGCAGAGATTGCTTTCTAAGTACTTACTTATTACAATAACAGTTACAGCTACAGTTAGTTTTTAAAACGACCGTCTCAAGTATCGCAATAATAATAATTTACTTCACATGTCCAATTTGCCGCGTCGGCGCCCGCGCCGCGCCGCGTGCGACTCTAAGTGAATTTACTCAAATTACAAGAGTGTTATTTAGATGAAGCCGCGATAATTCTGTTTGCTAAAACCGAGACGCGCATTATTTATTCAAATCGAGTTAGTTGAACGTGAGTGTCTAATTGGGGCCACGAGGTAAGGGGCGGGGAGGCCTTGACCGACGATATACGACATCCTTCTTTACTAAGAAAAAACCATTGTTTCAGTGTTGGAACTTACTCGTATAAAGTTCAAGAAACAAGATGTAAAAGTGTTTCGTTATCTACGTGGACGCCACTCGATCTTTGGGAAATTCGGAAATAAGGAGGTAGAAGCTAGGTTTCTTAGGGTATTTTTAGGTTCTCTATGAGATTGTCTATCTGTTTAAGGTTTTGCTCAAAATAGTTTCGGCTACATTATTAACACCTTGAATCATTTTTTTTTCACCTCGATATTATTCGATGTTTCGTCTTATTATTCGTACCATCGTTATAGATGGTAGTAGACCGTAGTCGTGGACTTTCCGTCTCAACTTTTGTTTGAGTACTTTACCTTTATTCGCTGCATTTGTGTGGCTTTCAGAATGTTTAGCAAAAAACTTCTCAGTTTGACATAAAAGAAATAATTTCGTTTTTGAAAAGTTGATTTGCGTAATTGTTCGCCTTTTTCCTGGCTTCACCCCTTTCCTCAAAATGACACGGGCGCAAGAACATTTCAATTTTGTGCGACTAAATTAATTCCGCAAACTGCTTTAGAAAACGTGCGTGTAATGCTGCGGTGTGATCTAGAAGCTAGCTCGGGGGAAATCAGGGCAGTTACGCGAGTTCCGCCAGTCCGCCATTTTTATTGCCAGGAAAATCCAATTACCTATTGGTTAAAATCAAAAGCAGAATAGCTATTTTTGCTCTAACTCCGTTTTGTTGTTGACCTCTTCTATAAAAAAGGTCTATTAAAAAATATTTTTGCTTTCAGGTATGGCGTAATTGAAAGTTGTGATGCGAATAGTCCAGTGAGTTTTGTCATGTGTAGTTTGATTTAAAATAACGATTTTGCGGCGATGGTGTATTGGCTAGGGCTGCTGTCTAGGAGGAACGAACCCCATTACATTGGTACGTGTTTTCGAAGTTCAAATTCATATTAATCTAATAGTGTGGGTCTTATTGTTACGTTAGCAATGTTTTTCAGGCAACAAACGAAACAAATACGCGGGATAGTGCGTGTGCATGTGTACTCGTACTACCCATACAAGTGTGTAAGCATTAAAAAAAATAGTGTACATTATAGCTATAACAATCACAAAGGAAACCTTTCTTCTAGTCCTAAGCTTACATCGTCACAGAATAAATTAACGCAGAGGTGTCAGCTCGGTCAAACGGATAACACCGCGAAAGGGCAGCCGGGGCAAATTAAATGAACCGGAAAAGTGAATAAAAAGGTAAAAAGGGGACAGCCGCCTAACCCTTCGTCCTCAGGATAAATTGCCTAAGTTATTTTTCTTTAATTATAAAAGAGAAAAGATGATCTGTATCTGTAAGTTCTTTGTCTAAAAGAACATTAAAGTGTCTAAAGAATTGTAACTTGGTTTGAAATTGAGATCAAAGTCACATTGACTATCTCGCAGTTTCTCTTTAGGTTTTACATCATAATCATTAAAAAATAACAACCTCCGTGGCCGAGTGGTCGAGACTTGGCCACTCATTATAGAGGTTCCAGGTTCGAATACCGGTGGGGTCACTGTCAAGCAAAAATCTCTTTGTGAGACTTTCCTCAGTTTGACATTGCAGGCTAAATATATACATACACGACAACAAATATGATTCCGTGCTTCGGTAGGAAAGTTAAGCCGTTGGTCCCGGCTACTATCTAGTCGTTACACGAGAGATGTCAGTAGCATTTGGCGGTTCTAAAACACCGACACCAGGGTTTGTAAAGTTGGTTGTCGACTTTACAACCCACACGATGAAGGAAGAAAGGACTCCATAGCAACATCAAAACCAGCTAAAACTGACCTACATCTACGACGATCAATGCAGGTTCCATTTTCACAACCCTTCTATGCTCCAGAAAAACATGCTAGTATAAAAATACATTTTCACGAAATCCCTGCCCGATAAATCCCAAAGCACATTACAAAAATGTATAAGCACACCGCAACAAAAGTAAGGCAACAACACAATATACGGTCGAACAAACGCCTTATTATTCTTTAGGAGTAAGGTCGGGTAATACAAGTGCCATTTGTCAAGATAAGCGTGCACGGGGCCACGGGGTGAGATAGGGGTGTTACACCACCAGATTTGCACCTATGTTTTCGCGGTCATGGACACTCTTTTACAGGAAACAAAGGTGTTTGTTTTTATTTGATGCTCTAAATATTATAAACCCGCACTAGGGCAGCGTGGACGATAATGCCTGATCGCTCTAATTCAGGGTAGGCTCGAGCCCGACAACAATTTTATTGATCTTGCTTTAATTTATTAGTGCATAACTGAAAAATACTCATTCCATTTAACATCTAGATATAAGAATACTATTTAGGGTCAGGAACAGCCTTTAAAACTAAGTAGGAGTTTTTACCGCAAAAGCACAGCATACTGTATAATTGTCTGTTATAGTTTAATCGACGCAACGATTACTAGTCTACTTTTTAATCGGGTGGGTCGTACAGTCAACAACCGACCTCACAAACCCTGCTAGTGATGTAGCATTATTAACACAAGTTAGCTTACTGTACTAATTAAAACGGACATCCTGTATACAACCCTCATAACTCCGTCAATTTTAAAAATTTCGAAAAACTGACTCGACAAAATAAATCTATTAATTTATTGAACCTGCTCACAAAATTTCACGAGAATCGGTTGAGAAACGCGACCTGTACAACAAACAGATCACACAGACAGATAGACATACAAAAGCAATTTTGACCAAGCTGAAATAGAGACGCTTCGCGCTCGCTCGGTCAATTGATAAGACACTGAAGGACCTCTGAATTCATACACTAAAAATCCTTTCAAAACACCACGCTGGCGCATGGCGCATGGCAGCTCTGCCAACGAATTTATACATAATTTGTTGGGCTCAGCTATAAAACGCAGAACTATGAAGAAAAGAATCGATCTGGAAAATAAAGAGGTTTCACGCACGAACGCTCGCTATTTTGGTAAGCAGAACCCGATAATCATGGCCGCCTTCAATATTCCCATCATTTCCGTAAACAAGTTTGTTCGCCGAATTGAGAATAGATCTAGAAATAAAATATTTTTTCCATTGTATTTCAGCAGAATGCCAAAAGTTTATTTTTGGTACAGTTGGTAAATCTAAATATTTTTAACGAGTTTCATCATTTTTTTAGCTTTGAGGACGCTTATATCGAAACCATTGTAGCCTACGAGTCATATTACGTGACTGCTACGCCGCGCCGCGCTAGTTGCTAAAAAACTAAACGAATTGTTGAAAAATATTAAAGCATTTTTATTTATTTACATCATTTTGCTAAGTTTTATTCTTTTACAACTTGTAGATAATATAAAAAGCGACCCTGCAATATACTTGTTGTTCCTGCTATATGACGATCATTTCAAGTGCAATGTGGTTAGTGACAGATGCACTGTAGCAAACTAGGTTACATTGCTTTATCTCTGAGGAAACTAATTGAATATGCAAATAATTAAGCATACTCATATAACGAAAGGACTACTAGTGATGTATGTGTCATCTAATCACACTAATATTATAAATGTGAAAATATATTTGGATGTTTAGATGTTTGGATGTTTGTTCCGCTTTCACGCCAAAACCACTGATTTGGATGAAATTTGGAATAGAGATAGTTTGTACCCTGGAATAACACATAGGATACTTTTTACCGGGAAAAGTCGTATTCCCACGGGAAATTCTTACTTAACGCGGGCTTAGCCGCTGGTGGACCGCTAGTTGTGGATAAATCCTTTATTCGTCCTGATAAATTTAATTGCAATTTTATAACATATCACAGGCGTAGAACATATTATTAAAATTTTACCCTCATGCTTTTATTTTAAAATAGGATTAGAAAAATATATTCACAGATTACAAGATTCACATGACACTTGAATTTTATTCTACGGGCATAGTGAACAAACATTAACTTCCGAAACAAAACAATCTTACTATAATAATATTATAAATGCGAAAGTTTGGATGTCTGTTGCCGAGTCACGCTTGAACCACTGAACGGATCGGGATGAAACTTGGCTCACGTTTAGGTTAGGCCCTGGAATAGGACATAGGATACTTTTTACCGCGGTAAAACACTTAATTCTCACGGGAAAACTCATTTAACGCGGGTAAAACCGCGGGCGGAAAACTAGTACTTAATATTTGCGTGTATCGGGGTCGCAGTCATATCTTGACCGGAAGCTCCGCTAAGCTCCAATACTGGAAACCTTGAAACTAAAATAAAATAACTTCCCTCTTCAAAATTAGATTCCGGTGGTTATATTGCTTTTGGTATATCTGTATAATTTCGAATCTTGAATCCCTTTCTGTTTCAACGATTTCATATTCGTAGTGAGTTTAGCGGTTGTGGTTTTTGGGATTCCGTGTCTCCTATGAAAAATTAGGACACGTATCATTTCTTTATAGGATCATTAGTGTGTGATCAGCTCTTTATCTAAAGTTGAAATGTAAAGTGAGATGATCCAAAATAAACTAATTTAAATTTTAGGAAAAAGCTTCTTAGCAATTATTTTGCTTCATAAAGCCATAATTTATGAGGTAGCAATCTTTTTCGTAATGCTCAGTCTTGTGTAGATAAACTTGCGCTTTTGAATGATATAAAGTATGTTCTTGACGTGGCTCTTTGTGTCTTTATTAAACCGGGAACATAAGAGCGAGATAGCGTCATCTGGTTCTGAAGATAAATTTTAGAACTCGAATTTCAAGGCAGGGTACACCAACATTGTTTGTGACGTATTCAAAAACAGTTGTGAACGGATGGCTAAATAATGTTTTACAAACTGATTGTGATACTGACATAATGCAAATCGTTTAGCACCCCGAACTACTGTTTGTACCTTTATGAGATATTTTACGAAATAATGAAATAAGTTTATTTGATTTTAATGATATGGGTTCGCATTTCACCTTAATCTCACCGGAAAGTAACAACATAGCCACGAGTAGAATATTATATTATGTTTATCGAATATGCCTATTCGTTCCTGGCCTAGATAGGTTGCGTACGAAAGACATTTTTCTAAAATGTCTTTTTTTTTTAATTATAAGTTGCTATATTAGCCGTGTGGTGACGGCAGAGTAGATTAAATTTGTCACCAACCCCTACTCTTCACGTGGGTGTCATAAGAGGCGACTTAGGAACTACATATTGAACAGGGAACGGGCAGCAGCGCTCTCTGATCAACCACCTGCCAAGCGTGGAGGGTTTTGCCTCTACTTAAGTGGAGGAGGCTCATAGTCCAGCAGTGGACTGTAACGGGCCATTAATGTTAATATTATAAATCCCCACCGATAGGCTCGAGCTCTTCGTTATTATATAAATAAATAATTTTATATCACTTTGCTCTATTCCCGTTCACAAACGCTTTAATAGAGACTAGTGTATTAAGGACCTCGACTCGACATCGCTACAGTCAATGATGAAAGTAAAACATTATGTTACAAGTAAACATTACGACACTACAAGCTCAGATTCAGTTCATAACTCCAATGCATATTGAAATTCGACCCTTATATTAGTTTGACGTTATGCCTCCATTCCGAAGCAATCTGTTATAAATTGGGGGTTGAATTTCGAAAACGTTATCTATAATTCATGTAAAGGGTGAACTGCTGCTTAATTTATGTAGGCTACAGTAAGATGGCTGTTGAGATAACTTCACTAATTTAAATTTTAGGACACTTGAATGAATTCTGGCTAAGTATTTGAAAGCATCACATCTTGTTCAATACTCTCTGTTGAACCTTAAAATCGAACTGAAAAAATTAAACTTATTGTATTATTTTGTACATAAAGTTTGCATATTTTTTTTTATGTAAGCAGTAACCAAATACTTTAGTGTATATTCTGATATAAGCAAAGTTACCTGTAACAAAAATAATCTATAATCAAAGTTTTTGTTTGTTACCAACTCATTACGTCGCACATTGAAATATGGAAAATCAATTAATAAAATTTTATTAAGGCTTCTTGGATTGAATGGAGATCGCGTCTCGGGAAACGTAGTGTGGGACGCCCCCCTGCCAGGTGGACTGATAACCTGAAGAAGGTCGCTGGTGGTGGCTGGATGAGGAAAGCGGGTGATCGTGCGTTTTGGCGTACCCTTATGGAGGCCTACGTCCAGCAGTGGACTGCAATAGGCTGATTGATTGATTGATTGAAGGCTTCTTCTGGGCAAGCGTATTCCACCTTCCGGTCTTGTGGTACCTTCTTTTCATTCAAGAGAATGAACACAAACATGAAGTGCTGAAGACTGAACCCATATACGTACTTTACTTATCTAATTGTTGAGATAGTAATAATACCACTATACATACAATTGAAGCTTCATGACCATCGCAAGTTGTCATAAAATTGCGATTTTAGCTCACTAGCGTTACCAATAAGCAGTAATTCATAGCAACACATGTGGAATATTAATCCTGAACTTAGCATGTCTCCAGGCAGTGGCAGGTAGCCTACGGCAGCGATATATATCTATCTGTGCGCGGTGGCCCTACATAACAGCCAGATTTATTACCCCAGGGCGCACTTCCGAAACGTCATGGCGACATGGAGCTAGCAACCTATGTGTGGGTTTCCAAGTAAATGGCTTTGGATGTAAGAACATGAGTCGGTGCTCGGTATTGGAGTAAGAGGAATTGGAAGCTTGTTGATTAGAGGCCGGCCTCTGCTGTAGTAGTGGGATGGAATATACAATATTTACTTGCATTCATGTCCAGTACATAGTGCAGTTCCAGGAAAGCTTTCCAGTGTTTGTATTGTAGCCTACAAATGAATGATTCTGTGCAACTATAGGCTTCAATAGCAATGTTGTATTTAATGATAGTGCCGGCAGACGCATTAACCTTGCAGAGACTGGAGCACACGTGCATGATACGTAGACGAAAAACAATAGAAACTCTATTTCTTTAGTTACCTACTTTAACATATTGTAACTTTTTTCTTGTGTCGATATTATCTTAGCACGATTCACCTGTCCTGTTACTTACATGTTTTATATGTCTTCAGCTTCACCAAGGTGTTTGAGTTTTCAACGTTAGTAAACACATGTGCTATCGTTCAAGTAGGGATATGTACTTTTAAAATAACATAAAATATTTTCCCATCAGCCAGTCACAGCATTTACGAAACAAAGTATTATGGAGTTATTTCTGTCACCACTACAAAATACTCATGGTCTTTCTACTTTTCCTCCTCCATGTACGACAATGGGCGGAGCAGTCGCAGGCTGGCACGGGCGACATGGTTACACCAAAATTATTCATAGGCGGCCTTGTTGGCCAATTGGTTCGTGTACCCGCGTGCTAGCTACGACCACCAGAATGCTGCAGCGCTGTTGCCGCGCGCCAATATTACAACGATAAAATAAAATAGAATATAGGGAATAATTTCTCGCGTAAAAAGACACAAACCGTCCATTGAAAGGACAAAGTGATCTAGATGAAAAGTAGGTAGTTGTTGAGTTGGAGAAAAGCATAGCTTCTAAAAAATGGCTGGATCGCGGGAAAACTTTAATGTTTTTTTTTTTATGTTTATTGCGAGTACTTATTAGGTACTTATCATTATTTTAATCTGCAATTTTATCTATGCGAAACAGACGTAATCTTTAAAATACTGAAAAAAAATATTATTACTAAACCCCATTTGTCTCAGCGCCACAGTTCCAGGGCACTCCTCTTACCATCTCCACGAATATTGGGATTCTTGGTGTTGACATTACGAGCGAGGTCCAGTTTCGGGGTCATCTGGAGGATAAAGCCAAGTTGGCTTCAAAAAAGCTTGGGGTGCTCAATAGAGCGAAGCGGTACTTCACACCGGGGCACAGACTTTTGCTTTACAAAGCTCAAGTTCGGCCCCATATGGGGTACTGCTCTCATATCTGGGCTGGAGCGCCCCAATACCAACTCCTTCCACTCGACTCCATCCAACACCGGGCAGTTTGTATTGTCGACGATCCAAAACTCACAGACGGCTTGGACACCCTCAGTCTCCGGAGAGACGTTGGCTCTCTGTGTGTGTTCTACCGTCTGTACAATGGGGAGTGTTCTGATGAGCTGTTTGACTTAGTGCCACCGTCACGCTTTTATCACCGCACCTCCCGCCACAGGGCAGGGGCTCATCCTCACGTCTTGGATGCTTGGCATCCCAAAAAATGTACGGGTGTCGCGATCTTTCCTCTCGCGTACCTGCAGGATGTGGAATAAGCTCCCCCCTGAGGTGTTTCCTTTGTGCTTTGACATGGGGTTCTTCAAGGGGCGAGTTTAAAGGGCTCTCAAAGGCTGGCAACGCGTTGGCAACCCCCCTGGTGTTGCGAATGTCCATGGGCGACGATGACCACTTACCACCACTGTGGCTCGTCCGCTCGTTTGCCTGCTTAAATAATATAAAAAAAAAAACTGTTAACCCAAATAATGACTTAGTTATTATAACTATTTGACTAACAATAACAAAAATTTAGGTATTGCTAGTCAAAGGTTTTTTACCTCTAAAATATTCAGTTTAACAGTTACTTTTTTGTGTTAACAGTAACAAAACATTTCTGAAAGTGAAGTATCATTATTTTATTAAAATATTAAACAATCGATATTTTTCTAACTACGTAAATATGCAACAGCACACACACCGATATGCCACGTTAGGCCAATACGAAATCAACTAAACAGTTTAGTTGACTAATTATGAAATTGTTGAGCGGCCGTTACTCGTGCGTGACAATATTTTGCCAACAGCGTGCCAACTGGACCGAGGCATTGGCAATTGTTATTAATACGGACATTGACTCAGCCAATAATCTAATGTTAATTTTCGGTGTTTGATTTGTTTCTAATTAATACCTAAGTTGTTTTGTGAAGTGTACTCTGGAATGATACTAGTTAGCGTTTACGGCAATTTCAAGTTTGGGATAAAGGTGCTGTCAAGGTCAACTAATTCCACCCGCATGTGCTGACTACTGTAATAATATTCCTACCTATCTGTTGAAAAACAAAAGTTTTTTTTTCTCCCAAATTTTGTGAGTAGTTAAAAAGCTGACAGAGAGATTGATTTTATAGTACTTGTAGTGAATCTGGCACAAATTGTGAACCTTAAAAACACACGCTCTTCTTTAATATGTCCACATGGGGCTCGAGTATTCTTTACATTAGGGTTAATACTTTTCTATGCAGGCATTGATGGTCGCTTTACATGCATATAGTTAAATATAGTTTTCCCTACATCTATAACACATATCCACATACTCATCATCACTTAAGTCCGTCAGCACATAATCTCCTATTAATTTTCCATTTATTTGACAATTGAAACAATCTCCTTATCAAGCCCATCGTCTTATAATCCCTATCCAGCGGCTAGCGTCCCAAGGGTTGTGGAAATCATAATTGAGGATGCGGGATTCATCACACGGAAATTCTCGCACTATACATTTTGGTATACGTAGCAATTATGTCAGTTAAAAAAGAATATCAACAGCTCCTAAAAGTCCCCACCGAGGAGCTCGAGCCTACCCTGGATTAGGGCGATTAGGCCTTAGTCAACCACGCTGGCCCAGTGCAGGTTGGTTGATTTCACACACAACCTTTGAATTTATTCGCAGGAGTGCAGGTTTTATTACGATGTTTTCCTTCACCGTAAGAGCGTCGAATAAAGGTACATATGAATTCGAAATTCGAAAACTCATTGGTACGTAGTGGGGATTGAACCCGCGTCTCCCAGATGGGAGGCGGCGGCCCTAGCCACTAGACCATCGACGCTCCTAAGAAATACTTTTACCAAAATCCAACAAAAAAATAATACATTCTGTTAAAAAATATAATCTGTTATTGTTTATTTGAACAAAAAAACTACTAGAGAGAAATACATATCTGTCACGGAAAACAAAAAAATACTTAAGAGTGGCACCACCGGTCATTAACCCCTCATGCAATAGGGGCTACCGCCCATACATGACGGCAAATCATGAATACAATTACACGGCTGAACCTCACTGCGGATTAAATTCACCGCTCCAATGAGTCCCGGATCTGTTTTGAAATGAAGTAACGTGTAATAGAGACGGTTTCAGCAGTAATTTGCAGTGCTATGGGCTGTAGGATTGATGGACAAAGGGTCCATAGAACGCTGTCTTGGATGATAGCGTGCGTTGTGTTTGGACTGTGAATAGATTTTACAATAAAAACAGGTCGACAAGATGTTTCAATTGGGATGTATTTGAGATGACCTTCTTTAAAGTTTTTCAAGGATTTCATGTAAAATGTGAGCTGCTGGTAAATGTCACTCCACAATCCTGTGCTTCTTTCTTTAACAACTGTGAAAAGTTATTTCAATATAAAATAGATAACATAATGCAGTCTACATTTCGAAATTCCTTTGAAAACTTTATAGAAACTTTCACGACCTTCTGGAACATTCCAAAACCAATCCTTTGCTATTCTCCAGAGCTATAGAAACTACCAAGTACCTACACGACCATTGTGAGAAATCCTTTGTTCTGTGCAAATCAAAGATGGCGTATTCTGTTGTCTTAACTCCCAAAAGCCTTTAACTTAAGAATTTTGACTATTCCCTTTATGCTTAGCGCTTGTATTGTAAGCACAAGATTATTTCATAATTTAAGCAAGCAAAAGTATGCTTTCGTTAAGAAGAATGTATGTAATATATCTTTTAAAGCTCTTAAACAATTTTATTACATTATTTCATTATCACAAGTGCGTTCACATTATTTTCTTTTCTTTACACAAAAGGCAAAGGGACAAAGTCAAAACTTGGGTTTTTGGTTTTCATAGGATCATCATCATTATCATCATCAACATCATCAACAGCTCACATCATAGGATACACGTCAATAAAGATAGATAGATAGATAGATGAACTGTTTATTCAAAGACAACAAAAACAAAAGAATGTATATAATAAAGAGAGAGAGAGAAAACAAAAAAGAAATATGTTATCGCTGATGTACTGCATCCCTGAACGGGCCCTAACTCAGCATAATATTGCGACGACACGAGGTACGTCACAACGCTGTTCTTCCGTCATGATGATGAAGATGAAGAATAGTTTGATTGTGTTGTGGTATTCGATGTCTATTATAGATGTTTATGATACGAAGGGAAATATAAATCAAATGCTGAAATTATTAATACCCACATTAATACCCAAAAAAATTTAATGACGGATCTAAGTGATTTAATAACATCCTATGGAAATAAATGATTTTGACTTTGACTTTGACTTTGATTGACAGTCGTTAGCAAGAGAACATCTTTTTTCGATACAATATAAACAAAATAATACTCTGATACGTATAGAGTCCATACAAAAAATTTAAATTTGTTTCTTGGTGGAAATCACCCTTTACGAGTAACTATGTTGAAGACCGCGAAAAGTTATCGTTATACGTTGATCTAGACGGCCGCGAATCTTACCTAAGCTCAGTAGACTTCTGAAACTCCACCCCGACAATCACGAAACCTTTTATTATCGCCGAAATGATACCCATCCCCTAATCTCCATACCAATTCCATTAGAGTCCTGCAACAAACCCAGCATTATCATCTGCAGATATTTCGCTGGGTCTTGAATCTCAGAGGGCCCAAACTGCGTCTTTTCATTTACACTCGCGTACTAATTCTGAGGATTGGCAGCAGGCCTGTGTGTACTCTTGCCTTGACGAAAAAAAAAATTGGAGGGTGGGGGTCAGGAACATAGTGCGAGTATCTAATTTAAACAGTCTTGGTGAGGTATTCCAAGCAGATAAAAAATGTAATCTTTTATAATTAATTAAATCATATAGGTGCGTACTGATTAAAATAAAGGATTCGATTTTAGGTATTTTTGACCCAATATGAATAACTGAGCATTCGCGTGGCTAGTTCGTATTTCCATTTTTTTAGATGTCCTCATATTTATTTCGAACGTGAATCTGATAGATAATTTTTGCAGCCTTGCACGGTATATGTAGACATGGGCTTTCGTACTATAAGCAATTTTTCGTCCGTTATCCTGCCCCCCCCCTGCCCCGCGTGTTTACCGCCCCTTCCCCCTGAACGTGATTCGAAAACAAACGCGCACATTTCCAGAATACAGTATTTGTTCACGCTTACTGAAGCGTTGTTCCGAACTGAACGCGATGGACAATGTTATTTCATCTCGTTACGATATAATAAATGGCTCCTCTATGCTTACGGTGAATCAACAGTGTTGGTAATTACGGGAGGAAATAGATGTTTTATATGGTAGTAGAAGTGGTGTTTGTTTGTGAGCATATGAATGCTTCATGCTATGAAGCTATGAAGCTGTCGCAGATGAAGTTGATAAAAGTTTAGATTGTTAAATAGTAAGGTAAGGAAATAAAGAACTAATAATTTGGCGTTCGGAACACTAAGTTTTTTTTTACTTTAGTTTTACTTTGAGTTCGTTTGCTCAAACACAGTTATCAAACACGCTTCGGCCGTTTAGGAAACCGGGGTCTAACACTTTCCCAACTGATGGAAACTGATGTTTTAAGAAAAACTCTTTTTAACAAATCACATTGTCATCAACTCTTAATTGATATGAACCTCAGAACTGATGGTACGTTTAATAACAACGTAAAATGTGCCAGAAATACTGTAGGATCCTGCTTTGCTATTCCACACCACCCTTCGACGGAACTATAATCCAATTATCGAACAAGTTATCTTACGACCACTTTCACCCGTGAGTAAGACCCTTCATATCACTATAGAATAATTATTATTGCTACTATTGTTTAGAAACAGTAAACAGGGGCTAGTGAAATATGCGTTTACAACCCACCTAGGCAGATACGGCCAATTACAATGTAATAACAACTTTATTACCCAATACTAAGGCTGTTAATTGCTTGTTTACTATACCTGCAGTGACGAATTCTTGCTCGTCGAATATCAACTCTATTTCATTGATACAGGGATGTTTGTTTACTTGTGATTTATAAGACGGTTGAAGACCTTACTAAAGTTTTTGTGGTGGACTGGGAAACAGATAAGAGATTAGAACAGGAAAATGTGTTCTAGATAATATTTGATTGAAGAAATCTTGTTCTGATAATATCTAAGAAAAAGTTTCGTGTTATGGTTCTATATAAACTTTATTATTATGAAATTGGCATTAAATTGTGATGGTATTTTAGATGCTAATACGTTCTACCCGCCGATAGCCTCTAACTTGGCTTAGCCCTTTAGGCGAACCAGAGTGTACTTACCACAGAACACACACAATCTAATTATAAAATATAGCTCTCAAAATAATAAAATAAGCTGGTATTCTTTATTTAATTAATGTATTTGATTTTAAAAAAATATTAGGTAGCTTTGATGTTGAAATAATGATATTATTGTGTAGAATCTTTCTTCGCTAATAAGAATTATTACTTCGTTAGACTTTATCGTTCTTTTTCCAGTAAAATAATTCACTACTATGTTTAAGACAACTCGTAAGTAATCAATTCAATCTTTTATTTATGGCGTTTCACTTGTAGTATTTCGCCAGTATCAAGTGGTTTTGCCAAGTAAGTAGCATGAGATACACAGACAGCCCTAATCCTAAGACTAGGGAGCTGAGAATTACTCCAGCAATATGATAGCAGCATTACTGAAGCCACTACGTGGTCGCTGCAAATCATCAATAAATGACGGCTAAATGCAAGCGTTTCAATTGTCTTGTTAAAGTTTATTGTTCAGAGTCATTCACTGGATAATAAACTATCGAAGTTATACACTAAACACACTCAAATAAACTAAAAAACGAAAATTAAAACGAAAGTTCGACCGCCATTGACGGATGCTAACAATCCACCCCGTAAGTAATCTTCTCGTAAAATTCTCACCCGAGTTTGACGCAAATAGTAACGCTCAAAACTAGTTCAAGATGTAATGGTAGGTAGGGGTCAGTAAAATAACAAACGTAGGCAAACCCAATACGTTGTCGGGAATTTATGACCTCTAACTCAAAGCAGAGGTCGTTTATCAGCAGCCACTGTGGTATTTGCTAATTGAAAATGAATGTCTTAACGGAGGGCAGCACGGTCGTGGACTGGGGAGTCTTGGTGCAAGGGGCTGAAAGGTATATTACTGGCATTTACGGGTACGTGACGTGAACGGACTCTCAGATGAGATAGGTACTTGTTAGTTGAGTTCTTTAATGGTGTAGGCATGAAAAGAAAACAAAAAATAAATTAACTATACTACCTATTTACAACAGTTAGGTAGTTACACAGATTTTATGTTCCTTTATATTTTAGTTGTTTTTATTGATGCGTCGTCATAGCTATCTTTAGATTTTATAATATTTTAGGTATTTAAGGCTTACTTTAAAATGATACCAAGTCTACCTAAAACATAACCTCGTGATGCAGACCCAAAGGTTGTAGACCACTATCAGTTTAGGTTTGTGAGGTCGGTTGTCAACTTTACGACCCACACGATGATGATGATAATCATAATTTATGATCATCATCATCCGACCTCACAAACCTAAACTGATAGTGGTCTACAACCTTTGGGTTTGCATTACTATACGAATACCGAGTTTCTTCAATACCTAGTTCCTTGTTAAATATCTTATAACGTAGTAGGGCAGCGTATTATCACATCACACTAATATTATAAATGTGAAAATATATTTGGATGTTTGAATGTTTAGATGTTTGTATGTTTGTTCCGCTTTCACGCCAAAACTACTGGACAGATTTGGACGTAACCTTAGGATAACACATAGGATACTTTTTACCGAGAAAAGTATTATTCCCATGGGAAAATCTTTCATAGCGCCAGCGTAGCCACGTGCGGACCGCTAGTGATTCATAATACAATCGTAGCAAAATGTTACGCGCTACGTCGTAGCCAGAAATATCATTTCGTCACCATTTGTCTAATCTGCGCTACTACGTTATAAGATATTTAACAAGGAACTATGTATTGAAGAAACTCGATATTCGGTACTATCATCAATGTTTTTAGTAAAATGTTGATTATATAACGGTTTTTTCCTCATTGTTAGAGTACAATAAAGATCTGTTTGTACCTGTAAGGTAAAACTTTGGCCATTCTGTGGGGTCGTATCTTATAATCAGTCGACCGGACGTATTATTGCTTATTCCGCGGTTCGTTAAACCACCAAATCTGGCAAGTTTCGGACAAAGAGCTAGTTCCGCCAGTTCCGCCAACTTTAATGTTTATTAACTTGACGCGCAACAGACTGAGGGGGCTCATACACTAGTGTACTTCCGCTTTTAGGTAATTATTACAATTCTTTTATTCTTAAATCAAAATTTCGTATGGAATTTGCTAGAATTTAATAATACTAAACTTCCACCAATAAATTACTTTAAGAATTTATGTTAAGTGTGTATGTCTGTCACGAAATACTTTTGTATGCTCACGAATTTTCCTACATTTTGGCAGACATTTCTGAGATATCTTTGAGTTGAGTGACGGTAGGTAAAAAGGTGTTGAATAATCCAAAATACTAAGAATAATTTTCAACATATTCTTACTAGGTATTCGTATTTTTTAAAGCAGTATACCTATATTTTATTTCTATAAAAAATAGAAGATTATTATCGTCTCAGTTTTTTTTTCACTTGCTATTTTCTTTTTAATTATACATAGCTAAGTAATAAACTAAATTACTTAGGTAGCCTAAATATTCTACATATATGCATAAAAAACCTTTTATGTACCAACAACATATCCAGTATATCCTCAGCCTAACCCCGAGAGTCGGCAAAACTTAGTGAAACTGTCATAAACTGTCTGCTAAGTTCCTGCTTACCTGATGGGGCAGGTAGAGGAATTAAGATTATATCAAAGAGCATTGCGGGAAACAAACATGTTTGCTTACTGACAATATGGCGGACGCAGAAACGGTGTTGCTGGATGTGGCTTGGCTTAAAATTATGTAGTTTTAACTTAAATTAACGGTGGTGTAGAGGCTATGATCTTACGACCTACTGCCCTTATGACCGGTAAGTCACGGTTCTGGTCATCTCGTACTTTGAAAATATTTATTTGAGGCTCATTTGGTTTGTAAAGTCAAATTAAATGAGCGTGTGTGACGTGGTCTTCTTGATACTCTGCTGATTGTCATAACGCATAAAAACTGACGTACTGCTGAACACGCCTTAAGGCATGAACGTAATTCAGATTATAGTCCTGAATTGGTTATAGTTTGAAAGACGTGTATGCAAAATAAATAAATTCACATCCAGCAACGCTACATCTTCAAATCGGAACAGGATGCACTGCTAATGAATGCGATTAACTTTCTCCGGCCAGTACTTTGTCCGCTTTGTAGCCGACTGTACTTTGAGATACGCCTGTATTTGTTGCCGACTCTACTTGTAGTGGCTGAGATCCCTGTTGTGGTCTGTTTTTGTTAGGATACTGTTGGCGTAGTGGGAAATGTAAGAGAGCCCAAGTGGAGATATGTTTTACGGATATACGCAACTAGAACTAAAAGCTAGATTATTTTAATTGAAAAGTGTTAATGTACTTTTTATTTGTTGCAGGTAAAAACCAATCGAGAGCATGGAGCATCTATGAAGCTAATTTCAAGTAATGTAAACAAAAGATATATAAATACCTACTACAAAATGCATAAAAAATTAAACCTACAAAAAATAAATTAGCTTGATGTATCTTCAATTTTGTTAAAAATTCGCATACCTTATAATAAAAGTCGCGGTGGCCGACGACGGTTGTACGAGTACGCGTAAAACAAACTTGCTATAAGAGACTAGAATAATATTTAAATTATTTCGAAATACCTCGCAACGGATGTGAGAAACAGAAAAACGCTAACAATATTCCTTTGCACGTGTGATCGTGGATCGAATCACACGCCATAATATATTTTGTCTACGTTTGCCTTATGTTAGTGTCAGACACTCAGAAATCGCTCGCTTTACTCTCAGACACTAATTAACGAAGCTGCAATTAGCGGCAGACACTCGACAATGGTTCGGAGCTTAATATTTTAAGGGCCGGTTAATGAGATTAAATATTGTTTTCAGCCCTCTTGTTTTCAACTTCAGAAATTTCGTCAGTGTTGACTTTCTATGTTTACCGAGATGTCTGTAAGGTTTTAATTGGTGATTACAATGACTTAAATTGTCCACTTAAAAGGTCAAGTTTTCTATCTTTTCTCTCGTATTAAGTGTAGCATCCACGCTACGGCCTCACTTTTATTTATTACTTACTCATTTATTATGAAGTACTCTTATGTATTTTTTTTACAAATTGCTAAAAACCGTCCAAAGAACTTTAACTCCATTAACTATCTAAAAGATTACACACGTTTCTGTAATTAAAACTGGCATAAATCTCTTTCGCTCATTCTGTTACAAAGGAGAAAAACCTACTTTTATCTAAAGAATTTCCGATTGAAAGAATCCAAAGAAGTGCTCAAGAATCCGCAACCCTCGGACTACGTTTTACATCAGATAGATGCAAAAGTTCCCAAGGCAAATGCCATTACTTTTGAGCTGCCTTTTTTCCCTGAGGAAATCGTTTAAGTTAACTCGTTTAGTCGTTCAAACTTGCCTGTGGTCGCACTACGGAGATAAAAGTTGTTGGTCTTCTATTACAACTCATTTTTTTTATCGAATATCGAGTTTCGTATCTATTATTGCGACGCTCTTTGTTACCCGAAAAGTTAGTGGAAACGACTAAATGTAAATTTTTGTTCCTTTGTACGCTGTCTTGTTCCTTTTTATTTTATAAAATAATAATAAAATAATAATTAGATTCATGTACCTTTATCTAAGTTTATACAATTATACTTATTAGCAAACGGGACCGTTCAACTATATTGTATTCGTTTACCGTTATCGACAATCAAGAGAAAAATAATTCTACGCATGTTTTTTCATTAAACATCGCTTACGAGCTAAGGCCTTCAAAATAATAAATTTATCAATTATTTCAACGTGTTTCCCGAGATGAAGTTATGAATGAACGTCGATGCAAGGTTAGCCCGTTGGGTCCGCTTACGGTCCGCTGTTCCTCCTAGGTACGCCTTGGAAGACTGGATATCATATAAGCAGAATAATCAAATGGTGGTTAAATGTAAGAATGTTGTGTTTGGGAAGATAAAATAATGTTATAGGTGTACATTTTTTCTAAATAAATCAATACGATTGGATTGACGCGAGATTTATATTCAGGGGCAATTTGGCGCGCTTTTTATAGCACCCGGCCCTGCACAGCTGTGGCACGGCCCTCGATCAGATACCGGGTTTTTACTACCATCAGATATGGGTTTGGCCAGTTTCTATGTCGCACTTATTGGTTATGCGTCGAGCTGCCTAGGTTTTTTGTGAAAACTTACGTATTTTAGCGACGACGACGACGTTCCGTAGTAATCAAGATGCGGTATTTTAGTTAACTAGGTTTACGACATTTTGCAAAACACGATTTTATAAATTGTATAGTGGTTATACTTATTATAGATGGGAAAGTGTCTATGTTTGATTTATTTTCTTTTCTTTTCAAGATATAATTAGTTAGATCGAAGAGAAAACTAAAGACGCAAGCAACGTAAAGCAGACGCAATACCAAAACGCACAAGAGCTGATGTACCTATAATACAGTGAGTTTTTTATTTTATTATTTATTGTACACAATATATGTAATTGGGCAGAAAACAAATACATACAAAAATGACACAATAGGCACTGCTTATTTTTCTTTAATACTCCTAAAATTGTTCATACTATCCAAACATCAAACTCGATGTTTAAATAATTGTTGATTTCCAGTTTGAGATGAATATTGTTGTTTGCCCGGTGACTAGACCTAATGTGAACCGAATATCATTTTATCAATAAAAATTTTCAATGATTAATTAAAATAGCCAGAATGGTAGGCTGGGTTTTGATTTTCAACTTATTACTGGTCCAATTAATTGTTAATTTTAGTTTGTTTAATTGTTATTATGAAGTGGTGTTCAACACACTAAAGTAATTCTATTTAAAACATTTATTCCATTAATTTTACGTTTTGTAGAATGTAATTACTTTTCAATTTTACTATAGTTAAACCAATTTACAAATATTAAGATAAGTGTGTATTACTTGGAATACACAACTTTTTAAATTCAGTGAAATGACGATACGTTGTACAGTGGAAGCAATATTTTATGTCATGAACAAATTGTTCACATAACAGACATTTTACAGAAATAAAAACGGCATTCCCATTTTTATCAGTCGGCGATTTGATGTCGCGATAATATTTTAAATAAAGAGTTATAAAATATAGCGCTTAAATTCATTGGCAGTGCCGTTATACGAGTTTCTGTAAGCTCTTTGATAATGAAAATGATGTGTTGAAGATGACGAGTTCCTAACTGATTTCAGTCACGGTGACTTCAACTGCAAGTAGCGATCGATAAGGTAAACGATAATTTTAGTAATAGGGTTAACTTTGAAACTATATAACTTTATTTTATAAACTAATTCTCTACTATACATTTTGTAGCAGATAAAATTAAAAATACAATAATATGGATATCAGGTCTAATAAGAAACTGCCTATATACAAGTTTTTTATGTGTGCAGGTCAAATCTTCTTCTAGCAGATGAAACTATAATAATATAGATATCAGGTCCAGCCAGATGCAGCCAAAATCTTCTCCTCAAAGGGGAACTTTTCAATGGTTCGTGATAAAGCAAAAGTAATAATAATGATTAATAAAACGCTATAGGTTGCGATTTTTTTCCGGTCCACGTATTCAGAGATACAAAATTACTGGTTCGTCCTTTAAAACCCGCACAACAGATCCCATCTCCCGCTGATTATCCACATACTTATACATACCCACTTCATTTTTTTCCATTAATAAATACCTCCTCCTTCAGCCGGATGTGCCCGGCCGGAAGTCTGGGACGAAATGTGCGGTTAATTGTGCGAAAAGCGAAGCCCTTCAGTTCGAATTTCGAACGACGATTTGCGAGCGAGCATCAGGATTATAGGGGATTGTATTTCATCCATCTGTGCACCTAGCGGATGTAAGTAAATGGATATAGGTATAGGTATAAGGATATAGTTACGTTCTCTGGCCCCTCATAAAAACATGTATTCTTTCGCTCTCGTATCGAAAAACTGCAGAAAATTAAACCGAAAAGCATTGGGAAAAGATCGCTGTTTTTTTTTTATCGATTAGCACACTTCCATAGTAAAGGTTAATTCCATTGTCAGTTCAATCTTGTGTTTAACATTGGACATCATTAATATGATATTCGATAATGTTTTTTGCACAATACCAACTTCCCAGTAAACTCACATTACTACCTCGCATAGACCAGTATGTGTTTCTTGAAATATAATTAATAAAGTAAGCTGAATTATAATATATGTTTAGGTACAACTAAACAAATATGTCGGAATTTCATAAACTTTACAATTAATTGATTTCGCTTTTTAATAACCCTCACAGTAACTTGCAGCTAAAGAACTTGCTTTCAGAACGTTTCTCCTGGAATAAACACACAATAGAATCAGTAATTCGAGCCGGTTCCCTCGGGAAAAGTGTGCGCTCATTATCGTTTTCCGGTCGCGCCGCTTGCTCCCGTCGTCGTCGGCCCGCTAAGTGTTGGAAACAAAACAGTTTTACATGAAAAGAGGGCGCTGTTCACAAATCTAGGTGGAATAGATACTGTATATGTAAGGTAAATAGGTATTAGATATGTTTTAAGTACAAGCTTAAGCTTTTCAGGTTAAGATGTGTATATGACAAATCTAAACCCTAAAATATTGTCAAACGTGGTTTCAGTGATCCCTACATGATTTTATGTAAATTATACATTCAAAAAATTGTATGCTTAAATATTAAGCTCAGCTTTTTGTTTGTATATTAATAAGTAGATTATAAGTAGAAAACCATCTTACACACGTAATTATTATATTTTCACAAGAGCTACCAAATTGGCGCGAGAGCACACTGTCTATCTGTCAAAGTCCTCCCACTAGTGTTGTGCGCATGCGCTCTATGGACACAACCACTAGTGATGTAGCAATATCAATAAAGTTCGGTTAACAATATAAAGATTTTTACTTCAATGTGAATTTCAACCTAGAAACAGTAAAGGCTTAAATATATAAATAAACGTATATGACATACTCGTATCTACTTCTTCAAAAACTCTTAACACACAACACGAAACACTACCGACTGACAATAAAGTCGAGAATGGCGTGTGAAGAAGTTGATAATGGGCTTGGTATAGGGCTGCCAGCATTAAAAAATAAAAAAATGTACTACGCTTTTGTGGTCTTCATGTCAAATCGTCCAGACCTAAGTTGAATCACATGAGAAACTATTATATTTCGAAAGCCTTTTTCTTACGTTTTGCTGTTGTTGTGTTTTACGTCTTACGCAACAGACATTTCAAGGTACTAACAGCGCGCGGGGCGCATAGATTCAGAATGATGACGCTTGTAAAATACTAGCTGTCCGCCTGCATAGTGTAGATTTTCGTTTCTAAAACTAACGAGCGCGTAACATAGATGGAGCTGCTAGTTTTAGTAACCTTTGCGATAAGGTGTTATATCGTGGGAATAAGACATTTACTTCCTTTACCTTTCATTTCAAAATTTTGGTCGTAAAAGCGTAACAAAAAACAAACAGAGTTATCTATAAGCTGCGGATTCTTTGAACCTGCAATCATTAAAATTATACCGTGTTTTTAAATCACGTTTTCTTTTTCTTTAGAGACAGCCCTGTCATTAATATATTCGCACGCATAATGTATGGTAATGGGGACAATTAAAGGAATACAAATGGGGTACAAGTGTGTCATCGAGAGACGTGTAAACGTACAAATGAGTGTTGTGAAGTAACATGCTCGAGTAGGCAATAATTAACTTTTAATCTTAACAAACGCCGCATGTCAATGTACATATATATACATGCGGACGTAAAGTTGAAACAACAAAAATAATTGGCAAGTGTTTTCTTTAAAAGCGAATTTATTGTAAAAATAAAATATGGCTGACTGGGATTTAAACCTGGAACTTAAATAAAGATTTTAAATACATAATTGAGATTCATTTTTAAGGGGCTACCCTATGTGAACACTAGCGCCACATCGGTAAAAAATCATAACTTCTTCATAACTTAGTGAAAACACAAAATATAAAAAAATCCGGACGATCAAAATTAAATTGTTTTGTAAATCTTTCGTATTTTTAGAAATGATTAATTCAGTAAACTATAGTTAATTGTAGTTACAGATAGCGAAAGTGCTAAAAATGGCTGTTTTTTTGCACATTTTCTATCTCTTACTACAGCGTAATAGGTATTATAAAAGTAATTTTAAAAAAATATTAAAATACCCACACTTTGAATCGATCGTACAAATTTTCTATATTTTGTGTGTTTTAATTAGTTGTGATTTTTTATCGATTTGGCGCTAGTGTTCACATAGAGTAGCCCCTTAAGTAGCTATTGGGAGGTTAGGAGGTGATAGAAATATTTTAAAAAGTCGTAGATACTAAAAAGGCTAAATAGGTCAAAA
This sequence comes from Carpatolechia fugitivella, assembly GCA_951230895.1. Classification (NCBI taxonomy): domain Eukaryota; kingdom Metazoa; phylum Arthropoda; class Insecta; order Lepidoptera; family Gelechiidae; genus Carpatolechia; species Carpatolechia fugitivella. Next base: position 8,489,645 of record OX579664.1, read on the forward strand.
GTCAGGTATGATAAGTTATGAGATCGATTCTAGACCTTACAACCCACACCACAGAAAGTACTAACTTCTTCTGAAAACTAGAATTTTTCAGAGACCTTATTTCTATAAGATAAGTTTCTGTTAACAAAACTGGATGAATCCATGTATAAATTTAGTTAGAAATCTATATGAAAAGTTTTAGAGAGCTGTTCCGCTATGTCCCGCCACGTTCAGTTCATTAAATGTAGCCTAAAAGTTCATCGAGCTCATCATTCCATATTCAATTTGCTTCTTGCTGGGACCTCCATTATATTTTTTATGAGGATGTAAAATGTGTCTTTCGATCCTTTTCTACCACGTAAAGTTGGTTTAAACTGAAATCAGAACTCGTCAGGTTGAACCAGGAAACTGATTTAACACCGATCGTTTTTAAATCTTTTTGTGCCTAAGTTAATTTATAAAGTAACTGGTCAATCACTTCAGTGAGAATCTAGAGGTTATAAAATGTGATTCACATACTTACTTAAACAACTAAACCTGTTTCATACAATTTAAATAGGTCAACATCACGTAGACATTATTCAAGAACCAGTCGATTTGTAACAAAGATGCTAAACAACCTTAACTCCAATCTCACATTGTAAAAACAAAATTTAATTCCCAAATGTACGAGGCCGTATTTCTTGTTGCATAAAAATTCTACATACTTTCTTTTTAATTTTCACTTTGCAGATTGCCGAGTTATGGTATTCGGGATAGGAATAAAAGAATCGGGAATGTAGGTCGAGGGAATCATAACAAAAAGATAACGGAAGAGATATTCCCGGCTTAGGAAGACGTAAAGCGTACGAAAACGTTTTGTAGCTACGCCGTAGTAGATAGCTACGCTGTAGTAGTCGTAGCGCTTCGTAGCAATGTGCTACGAGTTCGTATAAGCGATCAGTGGTTTTAAGTTTCTGTCTACGAATAAGTTTCTATACGCGTTTTTGCGTTCGTCTTCGTAAAACGCTTAAGAATATAAATACAAACGTCTATTATATTTTTAGAAATAATTATAATAATAAAAAACAATCCAAATTCAATATTTTGAATTCTGGGTTAAGAAAACGTATCTCAAAACTAAAGTGAATTCACTAACGTTTCGCAGGTTGGCAGTCATCGCGTTCAAAAATATCTACCGCATTAATAATAGTTTCGGAAGTAATTCAATATCGCGCGACTTGCCCAAACGAATGTGACGGGACAAGTTTCCGCCGTTTGCCTTAAAAGGGCAGAGCTGCGGTGTTTACAATTGGACAGTGAAAGAAATATAGCGTGGTTCCCCTGAATATTTCCTTGAATAGTCGAGCTATGTCTAAAGTGCTTTGAACTATTATAACTGGTGTTACATTTGGTAAAAGTTGATAGACCTGTAATTCAGCACGATAGCACTCTTTCAATATCTCAAGTTTAGTTGGTTTTAAGTTATGGTTTTTTTTAATCTTGCCTAATATACCTTAATCACATACCTGATAGTAAATTATTAAAACATGAAGTAATGAAATTCTCTTGGTGCTTCAAACAAAGAGAATTCTAGTTTTTAACCACGGCAGAAAAGGTGTCAAGCTGTCTAGTCTAGACTAGGTTAGTGTCTAGAACAAGCACAACAAAAATAACACCGCATCTGTGAAGTCATGCAAAAAATTCCAGAACAGTCTTACGTCAAAACGGCTCTGGGCATACTTCATAGTCTTGCGAAACTTTTAATTATCTCGTTTGCTATCTCGTACCATCTTTCACTCTCCCCGTGTGTATTCCCATGAACCAAGTTTAATGAATCTTAATATCATCGAGAATATTTCAAGATGTTGGGGTTAATGTAGCGTTAGAAGATAAACGGCGTGATTATGGCTACGATCAAGAGATACCACAATATTTATAGCGTTTTAACCCTTCAAAAGTAATGTTCAAAATTTCGTGTCCCAGATAAGCCACTACATTTTTTTTAGAAGAAACCTCGTAGATTACACGGTATAAGTCGTTGAAATTAAAATGGATAGCTGAAATGTTTCCACTTCATTAATTCAGGTGAATGGGCTTGTTTTCGGCGGTGGAAATTAAAAGTAATTGTGGAAATATTTCGTGGATATTAACTGGACTTTTCGTTTTAGTAGTAAATTATTTGGGTGCTGACAATTTCTTGATAACTTGGCTATTTAAAATGTTTGCTTGTCATGCCATGTTTAGGTTTATTACTACAATTTTTTCATTAGATTTCTTAGTTACATTTTCCTTCGTCAGAAAATATGACGTTTTTGTTGTTTTATTAGGTAATAAAAACGTAAGAAAAGAAAGAAAATGTAGTTTAGGTAACTAATAGAAAAGCAGACTTTGTACAGCGCAGTCGTACCTAAAATTAACTCTCTCGCTGAAGAACTGCAGTTGGAGTGTGAAATGCAGTATCCAACTTATCTGCGTATTTGCGGTGGAGTCTAATAAACACCGCTTTATGAGAGCGGGCGAGGCGCTGCAATTCGGAATAATGTGGGTTATTAGCATTTGGCTTCCAACTGTATGTGTGTAATATTATGTGAGCACAAAGTGTATGTTAAGTGAGCGGATTCGGGTTACAATATTATTTTAATTCTTCCTCCTACGCGTTAATTATGTAGATTTGCTTTTATACAGGAATCGCTCCAAATTGTAGAGAATAAGCTTTCAACAAAATCCCAAAGGACTGTAAGTTAAGTATATAGTTTTATTCTAGAAACAAGAACACTCGACACAATCACGCAGCCTTTGTGAGAGCCATAAGCAGCACGTGCTCAAACAGAAACTACAGTAACGGCTAGGAGTGTCGCCGGCGCCGCCGCCCCGGGCGAGGGATCCCGACACTCGCACTTTTGCCGCGCCACTTGACCCACATGCTCACGTGTCTCCAGGAACAGGAAGCCGGGGAGGGGGCAAACACCCAACTACAACCCACCAACCAAAAACACCCCGAAACACCAAAGCACAAAGATCAAGTTCCCTCAAACGATCCCCTAACTCAAAGGCGACTCCCCGCGCAATTTAACACTTTGTTTTTCCTTCAAACATGGCGGAATATTCAATGTCGGCGGAAAATGAGTTGGATGTTACTAGTTAGCGATCCACCACTCAGTTGCTCTCGTAATAAGTTTCATATTCATCCGGCAAGGCGGAGCTCTCTAATGAATTTTTCATCCAGTTTCGGCCTACACTAGCTGCAATAATACATGTAATCTAAGCTCGCGCGACTCGATCTCTGTATTCACAAATGTAATGCCATAAAAAATTCAGGAAGGGGTAACGGATATATCTGCTTATGTATTTTTAAAATGGCGGAAGCGTCTGTTCTTGTCGGAATCGGCACGCGCTGGAGCCATAAGAATTTAGCCTAAATTAAGCTTTCTGTGCAAAAATTTATCGCAAGTTTACGAGGCTCAGTATGTGCCGAAAGGGGCGACGGCGAATAAAATCCGAAGAGTTAAGGGCCAAGAGAAAGTTTAGGGAAATTTGTTGTGCGTTGATTCAGTTAAATGTTGCCAACTTTTAATTGGTTTAATAATTCCGCCTTTTCTGATCGCGATGTAGGTATAAAGTGTTAACTTTTTCAATTATCGTCAGTGAAGTTTTAGAATTGAGGCTATGATTGACTGTTTCCTTTAATACATTTGATGTTTTAATTAATGTTTCGTAATCTTCCCAGCATTCAATTTGTTTGGATTTGTAACTAGGGTCTTAAAAGGCTTCCTTTTCGAATTTGTTACGATGAACTCCTACCACGTACAGTAAGTAATTTGTTTTTATTGCAAGAGGAGTCGTATCGTTCTTAATTATGTGACTGCACGTATTTACTATGTATTCGTGTAAAATGAAAAGTAGTTTTAATTCATAAAGAAAAGTGTGTCGTAAGTTGTTACATAAAACGTTGTTAATGTTACTCAATCCGCACTAGGTAATTAAACACTCACCAGCTACAGCCGTACAACTTCGTCGCAGAAACTCGCCCGAAATCCGTGTCCCAAAAACGGTAGATAAGCGACTAGTTCCACAAATCACACATGTGCGTACTCCGCGTATTTATCAACGGGCTAGTGCGGGGCTGTGTTGTAAATTAAACCGTAATTAGTCAGGGTGGGCGGGCAAGTGATTTATGCGTGTTTTTACGGAAACTGGCCCCGGCCTAATGCTATCGTCCACGCAACCGGCCTTGTAATAACCTTTAGTGTGAGTGTGCCCTTGGTTTTTGTAGCTGCTACGGGATTGGACGTTACTGATTGCGGGACTAGTTTGTAACTGTTACTTGTAAGGGTGCTTAATGAATCTGGAACTGTTTAACGTTTACAGTTCCAATCTTCTTATGAACGTCATAATATCTCTGCATCATTTTGTGACTTGCAATAAATTATTATGAATTATGAATTATCATGATGATAAACGCCGAATAAGGGCTATGTCTGGTGCAGCACGCATTCTGCAGTAGATTTTTGATTCTACATAGTTTTTCGACTTTTCAATTCAAATAGATTCCATAAATAAACGAGTAGGCAGATACGTATGGGAGAAAGCTCAAAAAGATATTCTCTTACAAAACACAGTTATTTTCCGTGAAAAAAAGTATAATTATATAACTGTTATTTTTTTAACTAAAAGTTAAGCCCTATTTCTTTAGATTCCATACAGGGAAAATATAAAAGTTAATTTTGATTTGATGCTAATAATGTTGGAGTTAATGGTGTGTTGTGTGTTATAATAACATAACAGGGGTATTGACCCCCTTAAGAAATATGTGGAATATGTTTGTAGTTTCTTAAATTTTCATAGTTTTCTTCAATCTACTTGACTAAATCGTAGTAATTTCTTTTAATTCTTATCCAAGAAGCTCTTTATGGCGCCTCAATTATTTTCCACGTGCGTCATTGCTCTCTCTAGTGTAGGAGTATGACATATAAGCCGATTTACACTTCGCCAAGTAGCAAGTGCGAGTTGCAAGTCAACTTAATCGGTCAACTTGCAACTAAAAATAGAAGTCCGGTCTATTGTTTGCAAGTGCGAGTGTTTCCTTGGCAACAGGAAATAATATGCTTTTTGAGAATAGGAAGATATAATCTTTTGTTTTGACAACTGTACTTGCAACTCGCACTTGCAACGCGCACTTGCAACTCGCATTTGTACTTGTCAAAGTATAAACTGGCCTAGCGCGTGAATTTTTTACGGTCAGTAAAAAGAAATCGCACGTTTGGCATGGAAATTGTGGCTACTTTTATTTCGGGGACATCTCCTACTCTTACGGCAAAACTGTAATCGCGCACACAGCTATTTATTTTAATTTAAAAAAATGTAGCGTGAGTATTTTTCCAAGTGAATTGCACTTTTTCCACTTGACTCCTATCTTTGTTTCGCCGGTAATATATCAAACTACTGTCTCTTTAAAACCTAACAAAGCATTAAGTGTCCTTTATCTTCACAGTACATAAACCGGTGGATCCCGGTCGTGCGCTCGCGCGGCCGGCCGGTCGTATTTTAAACCGGAAGTGACGTCCCTGCGGCTCGCTGATAACCGCCTATTGGTTATTTACTGACCACAAACAACACTATTTTTCAACATTTTGCTGTTAAATGTGAAGTTTTTATTTTTTTCGTTTCGTTTTGATGAAAACTTCGTTTAGAGACTATACGATACACCTACTTAATAATAATAATAAATAATAAAAGAACTTTATTTACTAAACATCAAGCACAATGATGTACAAAACTAAGGAGGTTACAAGTCATAGATTAATTAATAAATACAATGTACAAAATGCTGGTAAAAAGGACGGATCCTCAGCATGAATGCTGTTTTTCAGCATCCTCCTATAATTCGCTACTTCTAAATAAATATCAACATATTATTATGTATTTTTCTATTCGATACTTATGGTGCCTCAGGAATAGTTTAGTTTAATTTAGGATCAGATAAAAAGTTGAAACCCTGCAGTGTGTGAGATGTCCCTACAAATACATAATTCATTATTTTTACGGAGATAAGACAAAAATATTTATCTTTACTTCTAGAAAAGTTAAGGAAAATATGTCAGTAAAAGCGCTGCCATAACGTATGACAAAAACAAAACGTTAAGAGCCGAATGGGAAAAGGCAAAAATATTATTTATCGCCATGCTTAGAGTCGGCATGTCTATCGCGCGGCGTCAGCTAAATGAATTGTGGGTCTCTTTTACTCAATCCGTAACAGAAAGAGAGGGATGGAGGCGGTTGTTTGTTATCGCGACAATAAATGCCGTCCTTAATGCAATGAATAGCTTCTGCCGGCTCGAGTGAGGACGGAAAAATAAAAGTGTGTTTGGTGTTTGCCTGGCTTCGCTAATGGTAATATTGTGAGTATAAGCTCTATAATTCTTCCGGATTTTATCACAGTGCTGAAGCTTTTTTCGTCTCAATGCTACTTGAGACACGTAGCTGTGTGATATGTACAGGTATATAATAAAACTAATGCCTAAGCGCCTTATTTATTTAAAGCACGAGGTTTAGAGTTCTTAAGGCTACACGGTAAGTAGTATCCACACCCAGTCAAGTAGTAAATAGGAACAAAACAGGATCTGTGACAACTACGTATTATTTGCTGAGTTTAGTTGACCGATTAAGTTATCTCGCCACAGGTACTTGTGATAAAGCCCTCAGCAACTGCGTTCTTAGTTTCATTGAGCATTTCACTTTTTTTTATTTTTAAACCTTGATAGTATTGATTGTTCTGTATAAGAGTATACATTATCACACACGGCCATCTGATCTCAAATTAAGCAAAGCTTGTATACTATGGGTACCAGACAGCTGATATACATTACATAAATAGATAAATACTTACTTATATGTATAGATAAACAACAACTAGACACAAGGCAAACACAAGTGCTTATCACACGAATGTTTGTCCTGGGCGAGATTTGATCCCGCGACCCTGTGCGTCGAAGGCAGATACACTACCACTTGGGCTACGGAGCCGTCAAATAAGAAAATCAAAGTTTAAGTAAAATACTTAAAATATCACTTCTATCTTGTGGCCACACATTTTTGTTCATTTTCAGAGGCAATAAGCGAATTAAAATATAAAACATTTTTGATAGCCACGCACACCACAGTCAACGAGCTTAATTTAGGTTTTCTTTTAATTTCATAAGCACAACTAGCACACACAGCACCAAAGCTTTGTTGCGTAACAAAACTTTACCTACTTAGTAGCGGTCAGCACTATTTACAAACTAAACACACTACCCTCATCATGTAAATATATGCAGAATTACGCATTAAAAAAGCATACACCGCGACACACAGGGGAACGACGACGCTCGCTGAATATTCATATAGGGAGAGAGATTGTATCGCCTCATAAACACCCCGTGTGGTGCCCAGTCACGTGCCCTAATGACCTGCTAGCCTACCGCATAACTCGACTAGAATAAGCTTCGATGAGAATTTAACGTTAAACAGTAATTGAATCGAGGCCGCAGCGTATAAAGGTGTCGCACATCGTCGCATCTCTATTACATGGTAATAGTGGTAGAGTGAAAGGTTAGACGTTTGTTGTACAATAGCCGCTTGTCACTTTGACCTTGAAAGCTCCCTGACCTTTGTCCCGTAGTAGCAGGGGCGTTATTCGTAATGCAAGTGTCTAGCCGCATGTGCATTATTATTATCATTATTTATTACCTACTTATCAAACTTAAATGTACACAAACGATGGCACGTGATGTCATAAACTGATTCAACCTTAAACTATGTAAGTTACATTTTAGACATAAGTAAAAAAATAAGGGTATTTTAGAGGGATTAGACAGTCATCTAATCTTCTGAAAGAGGTGTTTAATATAACTGGAGTTACGTGGTACCCCCGCTGGACACATTACGCTAGTATTACAGGTAATTTCAATTTTCACTCAATGATCCCATTGGATGTAATAGCCGTTTGGAATATTACTTGTAATAAAACGCGGCACGCCTCGGTTCTATTGTGTTGTGTTGTGTTGTGTACTTTTATGGCATACTTGAGGCTAGCTTGGAAAAGGTGTTCTAAAAAGGTAGTTTAAGTTAGGTTTCTACGTACGAAGATCTAGTTAATATTTGAATGAATAAATAAATGAATGAATGAATAACAACAACATAACTTAAGAATATATTCTGTGCTAAAAAGAAGAGATGAAAACAATACTCGTCTTTGAATGTAGCACTCGAACTAGTGAATGAAATGAGCTTTGTAAATAGCCAGCTTTTATAGATGCCACCCAAAAAGCAGGTTTACGGTATTCGTGGTTTGCTATTTTCTATGAAATAGTTTTTTATTAATTTTAATCGGATCAAAACACTGTATATTATAACACTTTAGCTTATAAGAAAGATTTTTATCTAGTGTTTTATCAATTCAATGATTCATTTATTTAACGATAATAAAATCAATAATATTGAAACTCTTTTGTAAAACTTTTAAAAACATGAGCCCAATTTACTTGAAATTTTGAAATCAACGCTATTCAAACGATATCTGAAAAGACGAACTCTTCATTCAACCCGAAATTTCTCGTCCATTTTATACCAAAATCACATACGGCCATGCTCTTTTATTAGCTTATAAAAATAAAAGAGTCCCTCATTCCTCGTTTTTGTGAATAAATGATCTGAATTGATCTTTTCATAGTGAAGAGTGAAGTAGGTATACGACGTGATATGTTCATGTGTTATTATGTTATGGTACGGAGTATGTTTATTCCATTTGGGATTAAAGGGGTCACTTTCTTACTGGATTGAATAAAAATATTTGGAATATGTGCCGAGAGATAGAGCTGGGCCGCAGTTACTAAAATCATGAAACTAGAATTTGAGTAATTCAAGTTCTCAACTTAATTTTTTGTGACGAAATTCAAAAATCCTATCTTTTCAAAGAAAAGCATGTAATCTTTTTTTATTTATATATAAAAATGGCCTTGTCAGTACAATGAGATTCAAAGATTGAAAAGTATTTGTAGATTATGCTTACTTATTTAATAGTTTCTATTTAGAATTTTTGCAGTACTAGCGGTGCACCCGCGGCTACGCCTTATGTAAGATTTTCCTGTAGATATAAGACTTTTTTTTTTTAAGTATCCTATGTGTTAATCCAGGTTACAAACTATCTCTATTCCAAATTTCATCTAAATCTCTTCAGTAGTTTAGGCATGAAAGCGGAACAAACGTCCAAACATATAAACATCCATTTATATTAGTGTGATTTGTGGATGCGTACAAACCGAATTAATTCTAATATTAATTCTGTGCTCCTACATAAAAATGTCTATAGGTAGAAACCAACTATGTGAAATGTTATCGAGTCGTAAACACCGTACTTATTACAAATGCAATATTTTATATCTGTATCTACCCCTATAATAAAACTGTAACTTACTAATACCATTATCCTATTACTACTATTGATAGAGTAACATTAGGTTCTTTCTTAATGTTGTTTGTCACGAGAGGTAACTAGAATGCACAACGTAATAACTGTTATTAGTAACTATGGTAATTGTTACAATTTTACTAAGCTTTGAAATAACAGTTACATTTAAGTGACTCTAGGTACGTCCGTAATCTGGGTAGTCAAAAAGAAACCCTTATAGCTTCGCCATGTCCGTCTGTCTGTCTGTCTGTCCTTCCGCGGCTTAGCTCAAAGACTCTTAGTACTAGAAGGCTGTAATTTAGCATGGATATACATATTAATCATGCCGATAAAGCTAAATAATAAAATAAAAAAAAAATTAGGTTTCCTCTGGAACGCGTGAAATGGGGGTTTTTTATTCACGACTACCTCATAGTGTGTGTGAGGTATCGTTGGATAAGTCTTTTAAAACAACATCAAGTAGGCTAGGCTTTACAGATTATCGAATAATAGACCAACTTATAAAATGAGAAAAATATTTTGATGAATGTTAACTGTCTTAAACAGGTACCTAAGTAGTATTGGACAACTACGGAACCCTACACTTTGCGTGGCCCGACACGTGCTTGGCTGATTTTTTATATTATATTCTTATTTTTTCTTGTTGACCGGTAATATTGTAAGATGACATTCCGTTCCTGTTTATACCCGATATAATGATATCGGGTATAAACAGGAACGGAGATCTTTAAATATGTAAACAACCCCTTTGTCGACCTTTTCTATAGCATAACATTCGCGTATATCTCAGAATGTTTCACCATGTCAGACTTTTGTTAACTACTGTTTTTATTGTAATTATACTGAGTATGTAGTTCTGTGCAATTAATTTAAGAAGTTATTCTATTGGGATTTTAATATTGAGTATCGTTAAAACTTACTGACTGTTAGTAATTTAGAGTGAAACAATAACTGTAATGAGATCTACACACAAATCTCATACAACAATTGCTTAAAGCAACGTAACTACGATACAAGGAAAAGGTTACCTTTCATGTTATATATGAAAGACTCCTGTTTCTTAACAGTTCAAAGAAAAACTTTTTTATCTCGTAAGCAAGAAATAGAGTGAATTATCCTAATGGAGTGTATGTTACAGAATGTCTGTATGAATATAAATATGTGATAAGATAACTCAGAACATAGGTAAACAATGTTTCAAAATGGACGCAACTTATATTATAAAATACGCTGCGCTAATTTGGAATTTAGCTAACGGTTTTTAATGTTACTTTTTCTATTGCATGCTTGTGTAGGTATGTTTGTTGTGTATTACAAATAAATGTCTTCTATGCTAAATAAATGTTATTGATTCATTAGATTTTTTTTGTAGTATTTGTCTCGTTGTAATCAAGTAGGGACAGCGACTTTTTGCAGTTGTGCTGCAAAATATGAACCGTTTTATCGTTTAGCCAGCTTGTCCCAAGGGTTGCACTTTGAAAAATACGCGTGATGTCATTGAAAACGCCGCCGTGGAAGAAGCTAACTTTTTTTTCTATCTATATAAATTCTGAAATAAAAACACATGACGACTACATACATATATTATGATAATGAGAAAAGCTTCTTAATATAATCAGATATTTATCTCTGAAATACGAATTATAATCTGTACTTTTTCATCTAACCGACTTTAATCTACTAAAATTTATAATTGGTAAAATAATAATTGAATGAATGAATGAATGAATGAATGAATGAATGAATGAATGAATGAATATACTTTATAATTGTATAATAATTGTATTTTATTGTATTTTCGTATAAAGCAAGTATTGCAACTCTATTTTAATTATTTCAGGTGATGGACACTATGTATACCTTACATATAACGCCATAGTCCGTCCGTTACAGTGATATACCTACCAAAAATAACCCGTGCTATTTTAAAGGTTACGGTATATTTACAACCAATTTCAGGCGCTGGTTAATAATGCAGCTGTAAATTAAGGCTTTAATATCACGCGCACAGCGGACTGTTTCGTTTAGCTTCAGTTCGGATCCGTGGTGGAATGAGTGAACTGAGCGTCAAGCGAGTTTTAACCTGAAATTCAAACTGAGTGGAATGATTACGCCCCTCAACAGATGGCGTTGTACATTATTTAAAATGAAAGTACCTTAACCCGTGCCCGATAACATACATAAGAAAACGACAAGAAAATGACCTCCGGTAAAAACCTCCGGATTGACGCTGCTAAACAATTAGTTTGTTGAAAGGTCCAAACTTCTTTTTATTCGTGTGGGCTGTATGGTCAACAACCGACCTCACAAACCCTGGTGTCACTGTTAAAGCCTGAACTTATGTTTGCATTGAAAGTATTATTATAAAAACTTATAGTTTTGTTGGAGTTCCCAACCGGCCAAAACAAATGAAAGACAGCAGTAGTGGTCTTTTCCCTCTCGGGCGCGCAACTTTATACTTTACTTTAGTATTTATCATTATCATCATCATCTCAGCCAAAAAACGTCCACTGCTGGACGGCGGCGGCCTCCACAACGACCGGTCCTGCGCTGCCCGCATCCAGCAGCTCCCCGCGACCTTCACCAGATCATAAGTACGATCAAATAAACAAACTTCAAAGCCAATAAATTTACGTATTGCGCAACATCTCCTGTACTGTACCACAGTGCGATCGCGCATCGGCAGTGATTTATGGCCGGCGCGCCACGCTAACTTACTCCAGCGCTCATGTTCAGCGAATATGGGAATTATCCTGCGTGCTGTTTTAAATTTCACTACAATATATCCCCCTGATTTATGACGGCCAAGGAAAAATTGTGAGAAAAGTGGTTAGCATGAACAATTTTGTTTGGAAAATAGGGGGTGGAGGTACAGGTTTGTAAAACTAATCCTGCGCAGTGCATTGCTTTGTGTGGTCTAATCAATTCAGTTTATTTTTTATTTTTATGTATGTATACGTGTTTAGAAGAGGCCTTTGTCCAGCAGTGAGTCAGTCTGGATTAAATAAGATAAGAAGATAAGATAAAACATGTATGAGTTCGCGTTTGGCCAGTATCATCTGATGGGAAGTGATGACGAGGTCGAAACCATGCTTGCATCCAGAAGATGTTTATTTACCAGAAACCGGACTACCCGTTGAAAAACCCCTTCAGACGTTAGGGTTTTATTTAAGTATTTACAGAATGATAATGACGCCGTGTGGTGACGGCAAAGTAGAATACATCTGTCACCAACCCCTACTCTTCCCGTGGGGGTCGTAAGAGGCGACTTAGGGACTACACATTGAACAGGGAACGGGCAGCAGCGCTCTCTGATAAAGTAACCTTTTAATCTGCGATCTCCAACCCGCCTGCCAAGCGTGGAGATTATGGCAAAACCCTCCACTTAAGTGGAGGAGGCTTATAGTCCAGCAGTGGACTGTAACGGGCCGTTGAAGAATGATAATTAAAATAAATATATGTTTATCAGATTCAAACGTTTGCAAACGTTATAATTATAGCATAATAAGAATACGAGATATCGTTGATAAAATTCGAAAGGGTTCTAGGCCCTGTTATTTACTTGTCTTAAAAACACCCACTACTGGATAAGGGCCTCTACTCTTTTTCACCTCCGTTTCTGTGCAATTTCGGTGTACTGATTTCGATTTCTACCAGCTATAAAAAAAACCGACTAGCCCAGTTCAGAATTTTCAAGCCCTCTAACGTTGCTAACAAACCATCCATTTATACTCCAAATACAAACCAGTAAAGTCCACGGTGAGATTAGATTACAACTTACCTGTAAGCACTAAATTTCATCCAACCTAACCACAACCACTAAAATCAATAAAGTGGGTACGTATTCTCTAACAAATCTTGGAGCTAGTCGAGTTACAGTCAGCCACACCACACCGTAGCGTATACGTTTTAAATCAGACATGAACTTTATATTTGCGACTAAGAGTTAGCTAGATACGTCTAAATGTGGCTGACCGTACAATCTAAGGGGCCTAATCGGGAATTCAATATCGGTACAACAACTGGTCGGTGAATTATCGAGTTGACCGCAAACCAGTGGCTGAAACAATTCAACCAGCCGGACTCCGGGGAGCCAGTGCTACCGTGAAGTGGAGTTTTACCGAGAGTTCTAGAATTTTCAGGAGAATTAGATGTGATATTTATAAAAACTATTTATAGTTCGTCTATCTAATGTTCCTGTTAATTACTCCTGCGTAACATGAAGTAGGAGAAATAAATAGACGAACGTTAAATTACACCTCGACTATGTAACCGGACGTTTGTTTATTGCCAGTGGTATAGTAGCTAGAATAAAGATTTGTTTGATTTAGAAAATGTCTGCTCGGCTCAACGTGCTAATGTGGTGTGAAAGAATATATAATTTCAGTTACTTTCTAATAATGCGATTCATATGATCACGCTCTTATCCCTGAGGGGTGAGCAGAGGTGCGATAATGCGATGACAAAGTAAGTTGAAGAAGATGATATGATCTAAGTCTGAAACGAATAGTACAATGTATTCTATGGGCCGGCCTGCTCACTGCGCCTAATTTTTGAAGCAGTAAAATTTATGACAAAGGGAGTATAATCCGTCTGAAGTGCGGTCCGAGACGGACGTGTTCAGAATTCTTAACAACGCAACGGTACGGTCAGAAAGGAAAATTACAGCGAAGACGGTCAATGAACTGCGCACAACAAGACCGGGTAATAAATTAAATTACAGTTGGTACAAAGCTTAGTAGGACCCACAAAACAATGCCCAATACATCTTATAGTATAGATATATTCTGCAGTAACAGAACGTATTAAAAATATATATTTCTATCGTTTTTTTTAAATTTACAAGTGACGTTTCTTTATTATTAAAGTTCGTATTTACAGAAACATCTATTCAAAAATATTAAAACAAACGAAGAGATATTTCATGGTACGGTGTGCGAGATTCTTTTTTATTTTACTCATGAAATAAAACAGGAATAAAAGTATACTGCCTTAGCTAATTTGTTCGTTTCATTTGCTATCGGTACCGCAACACTTGTCCGTATTAAAGGAGTTGCGGCACACTTGCGAATGCAGATTCGATTACCGAGTCGGGATTGTGCATCGAATGTACAACACTATTCGGGAACACGCTCTCTCTGTTCTTCTTAATCTTGCTCTTCGTAAGTAATTAGAGCATTGGAACTAAAATTCAGTTCACTTTTTTTATAAAAGAAAATATAGAGAGCAGGAGGGGGGGGGGGGGGGGGGCGGTTGCCTTTAGGCTTTCAGACAAGTCCAAACAACCGACTGATCGAAACAATATTTTTGAAGTAAAAAAAATGAAGATAGAGAAAATACGACGATCGATCAAGTCAAAAATTTTTTATTCGAATTAAGATTTTTACAAATTTTAATCATTTTTCGACGTCAAAGCTATCATGGATGGCACGTTCACTACCAGTGTACGCCCTCTGTGGATCAGATCTAGAGCATTTAAATAAGTTTTATGAACTACCCCTAATAACGAGCTTGCTTAGACAATTGACGCATTGCCGCGTTCGCGAACCAACTACGCTAAAAACCGGTTCATCAAACGAGCTTGTAATTCATAAAACACCAAGTTCAAAGATGTTGATATCTTCCAGTTTAAGTTTTCTAAATTTGTTTCCACCATCAAACAAAAAGTATAATATTGATTACCGATAACATTCTCTATTTTAAAATTTAAAATTATCAGGCATAAAAAAAAAGAAATTGTTTAATTTGTTTGTTTTGTTTAATTTTTATAATTTAACTTTAGTCAGACCCACAATATTGCTTGTTTACCCAATGCCATGTATCATTTTTAGTGAAAACTTAATTGGCTTATGTAATGTTTCTAATGTTATTGTCTAATGTGTCATAAAAGCTGTATGTTTTCCATAAATAAATTAAAAAAAAATTTAAAAAAAACAACTGGATTGTTGGATTGTTGCAAGCGGAATGAAGTGCACCCTGCCTACCTAACTGGGAAAGATGCATTCTAGTACCAGCGCAAATTATGGTCGTAGACAATTCGTAGCCACGTCGTCGTAGCAGTACGTAGCAGCGTGCTACATTATTTTATCGTATCATGTTACTAACGATATTATTTTTCTTTCAGGTAAGTTCCAGGAATCTTCAACTACTTATTACTGCGTAAGTATATAAAAAAAATCTCCAAACAACATTTATTTTAAATAGGATGATTAAGCTGGAGCCATTGATAAAAGCTACGTTGACAACAGCGTCTTCATACTTTTGTCAATATTTTTCCTTAGCTATTAATCTAAGCATTAACTTCCTTGTTACAACTTCTCTCTTTGATACTATGTTTTTATCCTACTCTTATTTATTTTAAAGCCTCAGCCACACAGAGCGGGAGCGGCGCGGTCCGGGGCCGGGAAAGCGGGACGTGCTACGCCGCGCCATACAAAGTCCCGCTTTCCCAGCCCTGGACCGCGCCGCCGCCGCTCCCGCTCTGTGATTTGGGCTTAAGAGTCACTCTTAATTTGCAAAACTATTTTACCCAAATAACAGTGGAGCCTGAAGTTATACAGTAAGGGCAGAATCCTCTTGACAGTACATTTATATTTCCTTTCTTCCCTATATTACGCATCATTAGATCGATAAACACGTCGGCAGTGAATTGAAACGTCCTTTTAAACCCTTCCGGCAACCGTTGAATTCTTAATGACTTTCCAAAATTCAATATAATAACAGCGAGAGAGCCAGTACAACCGCCCATAAATTTCTGCTCGCTCGTCCACTCCGTTTGACGGGCACAACCCCTGAATAATGGCCGGAATTTCGCGCCATAGACCAAAACATAAACTATTAAAGAGACGGCTACAACCGACGACGGTGCAATTTTATGACCCGATTTTGCATATTGAATGAGCACGCAGCCACTTCGGCCTGGCAAATAGCTGTATTTTTTTTTTATTTGGTATTAACGAAGTATAGCATAAAAGTGTTTTGGCAGCGGATGTCACGTTTGTTCCCATTTGGGAGCTGGAACGCTTCATTGCAGGCTATAAAAGCAATCCACGATATAATTAACGTTATTTGGAAATCAGACTCTTGTTTACAAATTGTACATAATATTATAATAAAATGTTAACTCGAACATAATGATACAAAACGTAAATATCTAAAAAAATACTAATTATCAACTACTCTGCTGGAGCTGCTTCCGCTGCAGGCTCTTCAGCAGCAGCAGCAGCAGCCGGTTCCTCAGCTGGTGCCTCTCCTTCAGCTGGTGCTTCCGCTGGCGCTTCCGCCGCTGCTTCAGCAGGAGCTTCTCCTTCAGTGGCTGGCGTGGCATCTCCTTCAGTGGCTGGCGTGGCTTCTCCTTCAGCTGGAGGTGCTTCTCCTTCAGCAGCAGGTGCTTCTCCTTCCGCTGCTGCTGGGGCCTCTCCTTCAGCTGGCGCTTCCCCTCCCTCCGCTGGCGCTTCCCCTTCAGCTGGCGCTTCACCTGCCGCACCTTCAGCCGGGGCAGCTGCTTCACCGCCTTCAGCTGGAGGCGGTGCTCCTTCTGCAGGTGCTGCCTCTGCTGGTGCAGCCATTGCGCTCTTCTTCGCTTCCACGCCTGCAGCTTTGGAAGGAATAGCAGTGGGTGGCAAAGGTTCTGCCGGAGGAACGCCTTCTGCCGGAGGAGCACCTTCTGTAGGAGGAGCACCTTCTGCAGGAGGAGCGGCTTCCGCAGGGGGTGCTGCTTCTTTCTTTTCCTCTTTTTTTTTCATCTTGCGGTCCAAAGGTAAATATAATTTATATTCCTGGGGTAACTCTTCTTCAGTGTACAGTCGATCAGCGAAATAAATTCGCCTCAAGCGTGCATTAGCGTGTACCTGCACTCGTAGAGATTCTATAAATTGGCTTCCGTAGGCCCTTCGTGTAAAATCTGCCAAATTGAACTGTATTTGATTCCAGCCCCCAGACAATCCGATTGGCATAGTAGTGCAAAAAGGCCTGATCTTTGTTGTCGACTGGAAGTTTGAGATCCTAAATCTTCGACGCATGTTCTTATCGTCCAAAATTGTGATTTCGAATGAAAAGTATCGTTTAAGATTTTTCACTATCATGACTAGAAATGGTAATCTAATGCCCAGTACTTGATTATTTTTCGGGCAAGTTATATATGTAGTGGCTACATTTGTACTAACAATCTCAAGAACTATGGAATTCACTTCTTGGTCTGTAATTCGTTTTATGTGGCCATTTTGTACCTGCGAATCCCATATAGACAGTGGATTAGAGCCACAGCTATAGAATATCGATAGTAATCCACTCTGATACGTGTTTTTGAACATATTGTACTATTTGTATCAGTTGTTCGTAGAATCTTGTTTATTATTTATAAAATATCTTGTTTATTTTATAACAATCTGCTCATTTGTACGAGGTTTGACAAATTGTTATCAAAATGTCATACCAATCGGACTGACAGATTGATGAAGTTTTTGTAAAACGCCAAAAACGTTCTGGATCTTTGGGTAACGATCGTGATTTTAGTATGACCAAAGAGGTTGGGTAGGCTCGACGCGTTTCAGAAATTTTTGACTGTCCCCAGTTCGGAGGAAAATTTTCTCCGAGGTCCCCAGTCTCCACAGAGATATGAACCCAGAACCTCCTGAACAAGAGCCAAACGCATCTGTTATTATTTATCACTCTACCTCCTCTTATAAATCTTGTCCAGTTTATAATGTTCATAAGTTGTGTTGCTGCAAGCTGCAATTTAGCATGTTTAATTTCAACCGTACACATACATACATGAAATTACGCCTCTTTTATTTATTCAACCGTTTTCAAGCTTAGATCCTATATTTGATCTAAGTTTTTAAGTAAAAGCAATTATGGTATGAATGTAACTACCTTATGATGACCGGAACATAATATTTTGCAATTGATTTATAACTTGTCACTTAGTATTTGCATGGTTTTTTTTATTGTATAGGTTTTATTAGGACATTATATTCTTGATAATCGTTGTGTAGGTTTTAAGGTCGGCAACATATCCCACAAACCGTGTAATCAGTCAGTAAGTTAATAAAAATATCTCTCATTATTATACGTATATTACGGGTATAATGTCAAACTTCACTCTTCGAAAGTAAAACAATGCAACTTAGATTTTATCTCTTAAAACAGAATTCATATAAACATATCGTTTGAAGTACACTCATTTTATTTGTGTTAAAACCCTTAAGGACACAAAAGTCTCCAATTTGGTTGCTGCTAACATTTGTTTTACAATTTCGATATTTTGAACGGTAAAATAGAACAGAAAAGTAAACTTAATTAGCTGGCGGGATCTTTTGCGTAGTTTTCATAGATCCGATTGCTTGGTGATCGTACTAATTAATGAAACTAAATAAAAGCTTGTAATAAATAGGCTCAAGGTTCTTGCTGAGTACACTCAACAATATCAATGGATAACGGAAGAAACGTTTATCCCTCTACCTTATCATTTACATGTTTCTCATCTTCTTGAGTCTCAGTAAATATATCGGGTATTTTGTATACTCTGCTTATATTTGGCACAGATAATATGTTTGTACGTTCACTTGATTTGCTTTTAGGTGTAGACATATAATTAGAATACGTATTACTGACATCTGATGATATCCTGAAAACTTGTGTTAAATCCACATTTTGTGAATCACTCCTAAACAAACCTTGAGAATCTCTTTTATCAACAGCAGATTCACCTCGAGATGCATTCATGTCAACGTTTGCGTTATCTAGTGACTTTCTAACTAGTTCTTGAGACTGTTTAACCGACTCTTGTGATCTTCCTGCCAATTCCTTAGATTTTCTCGCTAATTGCTGAGATTTTCTATCCAAATCTTGAGATTTTGCAGTCAATTCTTGAGAATTTCTAGTTGGAAGTTGTAATTCAACTGAGCTATGTGGCCCTTTTTTAGAACCAGATGAGAGAATAGATTTCCTTCTAGTGGTTCCTTTTTCTTTTTCTTCAGTTGGCCTAGTAAAAGACTCAGCATTTATGTTCTGCTCTTCATGAACAAATACAGGTATATCTTCCTGTTCTATATTTTCTCTTGAAAATATAGGTGGAATATTTGGCTCTACCTCCGCGTCGGTCGTTTGTTCTATAGGCTTCCTGCTTTCACAAATTCTGTGCAAAGGATAAAATAATCTGTATTCTTTAGGTAGTTCTTCTTCCGGAACGAGTCTTGAAGTGAAGTATATTCGCTTCAAACGTATATTCGCGTTGATTTTCAAGCTGACGACTTCAACTAATTGTGTATTGTATGCCTTTTTTGTAAAATCACAAAGATTAAATTGGATCTGGTTCCAGCCATCAGCAAGGCCTATTGGCATAACTGTTGATAAACATGATACCTTAGTGCAGCTTTGAAAATTTGCTACTCGAAATCTTCGTTTCCACCCTTGGGAATCAAGAATAGTCACCTCAAATGCAAAGTATTTCTTTAAATTTTTCACTATCATTACTAAAAATGGCAGGTAAATCCCTAAGGTTTGATTACCTTTCGGACAACACATGAAGGTTGTCGTTACATTGGTGCTGAGTATATCCGTTACTAATGTTTTAAGTTGTGGATCCATGAGTCTTTTTATACATCCATTGCGGACGTGCATGTCCCATTCTAAAAAGGGTTTAGAGCCGCCGCTGTAGAACACTGTTAAAAAGCCTCCTTGATAAGCTGTTGAGTATATCCCCATTGTAAAGCTTAACAATTAAATTATAATTATCACTTTTCCTTAACATATTATTCTCCTAATAAAAGGATTACAACCCGTATTATAAAAAGGTTCTCTGTGCTTACTGGTGATTACAACCTAAATATTTTACTCAACTGTCATCCATCAGTGACTTTTGTCATAAAGCGTGGACTATTAAAAAAAGTAAAGGACTACTTTTAAAAATCCGAAAAGGTCTAAGCTTTTAGAATGTATGTTATAAACACTTTGATTATCTTGCACGTTACTTGAATCGTGGAAACAAAACATAATAGCATTTTGTTCAATGGTTTTCTTATCAAATTCTGGTAATAAATAAAAAATAGACACGATTGTCATGAAAACTCTTGGAGAGGTCCTCCAGCATTGAACGTCTTTTGGATGAAATGATGGTTCACGAAAATTTTTAATATCATGCATTTTAGAGTAAATCGAGCACTTTGATTGAGATAATTTATACTATAGCCATGCTATAGCTTATAACGGCAAAGCTGATAATGATAATATCAGACGAAATACGTCCACCGTCAGAGAAAGCCCTCCCAAAATTAGGCATTGTCTAACTTAATTCACAGCTTAAAAATTACAAATGTAGGTACTAGTATTGTGGTGAATGCCAAGACGTCTTCTATGTAAAAGAGCGAACACAATCGAAAGCACTTAGACACGTCGCCGCCGGAAATTAGAGTTTTTGAACCTCCCCCACTTTCGCCCTCTTCTCCCCCCCGATATTACTGACGTTCGGCGTCTGCATTCGCTACAATATAAGTAATAATAAAAATAGAAGGTATCATTTGTCATATTTACCTATGTTACGCGAAGTTGGAGATTTCTTTGTTTCGTCGTAACAGCGCTAACAGCCTATGGGTGGAGCTGATTTGGTTCATGAGATTAGTCTGCAGCAGCAAGTTTAGTTTAAAAATATATAAGTAGGCTCAAAGGATAGCACGTTTCTTCTGGGACAGTCGGTTGAAAAATTTGATTATAGCTTTTTAACTTGAACATAATGATTTATGTAGTTTATAATATGTTATTGTATTTTATGTGTTTATGGTGTATGTATGTCTATTACTAGTATGTTTAAGTATCAGCTTGGAATAGTGCACAGACCCGCATCGTTATAATATGTGATAGTCTCTATTATTATCTGGTTGCCTGCAAGAAATTGCTACCTTAGCAATAAGCCCGCCAATTGTACATAATTCTACTTTCATATTGTTATCTGTTTGTGTTCGTGTGCAATAAAGTATATTTCATTCATTCATTCATAATTCTAAAAAAACAAACAGTAAACATGAGAATGATGAATACATAACTTTTTCACCTCCCCACCTCGGAAAGTTGGCTTTTAATGCCTGAAAATAGGGCCGAAAATCGCTTATTCATTTCTAGACATGCAAACCATTCTCATGTCTAAAGAGGAAAATTAGTTTGAATTTCGAACATTATCTTACACAGGAAAAAAGTTTTCATATATCCGCGCGTAAAATAATTGACGTGAGACATTTTTTTTTATTGGGTGTATTCCGAATCAAACTGTCAGCGCCGTCAGCAGCGATCAGAAACCCAAAGATTGTATGGGTTTCGCCTGCCTTTGAGTGCGCTAAATTCGATTTAAGTGCGTCTCGGAACTCAGGGATAGGTTTTCATACAATTTTGGACCGCATCCTAAAAAATTATAACCTAAAAGTTTGTTTATTGTTTTAGTTGTTTATTTTTATCTTATTAACTAAAAATGTTAAAGTATTATGATGAAATACAGTAATTAAATCTTAACTTATAGAATTATATCTAAAATAAGAGCTCTTGTACATTTTTAAGTACCAATATTTACATAGGTAAGTAAATAGTTAATGATTTCCTTGCCGGAACAGGTGAAAAGTAATGTGTTGGGTTTGAGAGGAATCTAATTCTCTCCTCGAACCTTAGAATCCCTCGCGAGCTTCAGGAGTCTATTTTTAGAAACACTCGCTTCGCTCGTGCTTCTATTATACACTCCTTCGCATGCTCTGGATTCAATATCAGTTCTCTGAGGAAAAATCAACATTCCTCTCTTACCTAACAAATAACTATTTCCTACTAATTAAATTAAAATTAAGTTACTTAGTAAACATTATTTTCTCTGAATCGTACTTTCCTAATATCAGTTACTACAGTTACTATTAAATATAGGTAAACTAATAAAACAATATAATGTTATTTGTAACAAACTTGTAATCTGTACTAAACGCTCCAGATATCTTTACGCGTTCCCACACCAAATCCGATTACGACACTGAAATAAATGAGCCCGTCAGCCGTAAACAGAAAAACTTCCTACGAATGCGTAGAAATAAAAACTTTTAAAAGAAAAGCTCGCTTTCCTCGTGATTTATCTACCCATTTGTCATCCTCGACACTAGGAAAATATGTCACACGAACCCACAAGTAACGTTGCTAACGTTCACACACCAAAATAACATTTTTGTCGTCTAAATCATGTGACTTTTCCACTATGCTGCGTCCTTCGGCGAAGAAATATACTGAGTGGATTCCACATCTTACTATTTCATGTGACAGGCAATGATATATGGTTGGTTTTGTTATGTAGGTAGGAAAGGATTTTTGTCATCAATTTAGAATGTTTGTTGCTGAGGTTTCTTACGCCACTCGCGTCTCTTGTCTGGAATCTGGTTAGTGGTCTGGTATATAATGCTAGGGTTATATTTCAGGACAAAATAGTATACGCCTTATTTCCTTTACTGCGTAGAGGTAGAATCGCTCCCTTACCCCGATTTCTGCGTTGTCAGCCCTGAGACATGCTTTGTGGCAAAAAAAACTGAAAGTAGGAACAAAGAAAAAATGAAAGAGTGCCTTTTGACTGTCATGATAAGGAGTGCATGCGCGTGTTGCGCCGCCATAACACCTCTATGCGGCTTACAGAAATCCATAGTATTTTTTCCTTTATTTTTCCCCCGGATAAAATACTTTTTTGTCGCGAGGGAAAGACCCCCGTCTGGCGAAACTGAGATATCAGTGCAGTTTTTCGAAATTAATGGCATAGAAAACATGATCCGATAACGCACTATTGAAAACGACCGTTATGAGTTATGGCTGTTTTCGATCCGTTTTTTACGCGAACTAAATATAAAATATTAAAAAGTATCGAATTGGTTGGTGTTTCTGTTTTATAACTTAGTTCGTAGCTTTTGTTGGATACATGGAACCGATACATGTTAGATGAAAGATTGTCTATCAAAATACACAAGAGTGCATAAAAAAAACTGTTTGTTGGATAGAAAACATTGTGCGTATCGATCTGAGTGCTTGGAACATATTGAAACGAAGTAAATATTTTTGATGCAGACCCTGTACGTACAAGTATGATAGAACTTAAACTCTTACATCATATTTTATACAAAACCTATTCGGTTAAAAAAATATCTGTAAGGTGTTCAAAAGTGGGATACCAAAATATAGGATAGGAAAACGTTTCGCAAACCGCGCGGTATATTTACGTACCAAGCTCATGGCCCGCGCGCCCGAGCGTGGTCTGCATATTGTATCGATTCCACCGCGCTTTGTGTACGATATTTACAACCAAGCCGTGTGCTCACGCCGAATTGGATTTGTAAAATAAGACAGTGCGTAAGTAATCTTTATCTTAAAGATATCTCCGAGGAGCCGTTTGTTCGAGACGGTAATTTCGTGGCGCGCGGGAACTCAGTGTTGCCGCCATGCAAATTTTGAAATAGCCTTATTTGAACGCTCAAATATAACTGGTTGTAAATGTGCTTATTCGCTATTTTTTATGTGCTTCGTGGTTTGTAACGTCCATTTCATAAATGCATAAGTATCATAAAGTTTGCGTTACTAAATTAGAGCTGCAACGCTCTTTTGGCTATATGATATTTAAGTCTAATTTATAATTTGATTTAAAAATAATGGTTTATGCGGCCACTTGCTAAAATCTTAAATAAAATGTGACCAATATTATGGTTAGGTATGTTGGTAACACTGGTTTCCATTTGCTCGTAGTCTTGAGTTAGACTCAGCCCTAACCTAATTTCTTTCTGTAAAGCATTGTTTATGCTGCGTTTGTGTTGCTGGAAAATGGCGCTACATTCTGGAAAATTGCAGTCCGTCCAAGAATAAGGAGTATTTGCATATGTCATAGAAATGTTATTTGAAGAAACGTTAAGCCACAACTTAATATAACTACCTTTTTTAGGGTTCCGTAGTAAAAAAGAAACCCTTATAGTTAATTATTACACATGAAGTGGGGGTTTTTTTATCACTATTACTTTGTTTGAGGTTTCGTTGGATAGGTTTTTTTAAAATAATGGGGGTTTGCTAAAACCATTTTTCGATGCTAGTGTACGTTTCAGAGATAGTATTTCGTTTTAAATTGCTTATTTTTGTTAGAGTCAAGTGTCCCCCCCCCCTACCAGCGACCCGTTGTATTTGGAAATGTGAAAAAAATCACGGTAGTAGGGTATATGATGAATTTAAAAGGAAAAGTATCAACATCAAGTAGGCTTTACAGGTTATCGAATAATAGACCAACACATAAAATGTACTTGTACGAGTAAAAAATTTGGTACTACCTGTACAAATATCATAGAAAAATGTTTTGATGAGTTTTAACTGTCTTAAACAAAGAGGTACCTAAGTAATATTAGACAACTACGGAACCCTACACTTTGCGTGGCCCGACACGTGCTTGGCCGGTTTTTTATATTATATTCTTATTTTTTCTTGTTGACCGGTAATATTATAAGATGACGTTCACAAAGTCAATTTAAGCCTCAAAGAAAACTATTTCTTAGAAAAGGTAGGTAATTATAAATATAAACATAGTCATAACTTGTCCTGTCCATACCTCTCCCCCCAGTGTGAGATCTTGTCCTCCAAGCACAAAATATATTTGACGCTAATAGTGTCGTAATTCGACTCTCTTTATGTGCCAAAATCCTATTTCTATGCTAAAGTTGACCCAAAAACTTGTACAACGTAACCCGTTTCATAAAAAAGTTTTCTCATTCATTTTGCTGCATATTGGAGTTACCTTATGTGTTGTTGATACTTTTTTACATGACGCGTGTTTACAATCAAGCTGAACGAAAGGAGAAGCAGAGAATAATGATTATAGGTATCTACAGTTGTACCTTTTTAAGGCAACGCAATAACCATGTGACAAAAGTACAGCTAAACTTGTTACAACAGCTTCTGAAAAAAAAAAACTATTGTGTCTATGAAAATAGACTCAAACACACATAATACCCAGACCTGAAATAGGGGAAATTGTGTTGTTAGAGGTAATAATTACTTATGTTCTATTTTGCACCGCTATCGGAGTGTTTGTATTTATTTCCTTTATTTTTTTCTTGTTACTAATATCAAACAAAAGACGAGAACGATGGAATCTACGAGACATATCTCTTATTATATTATTTATTGGCACGGAATACCAGGATATATTATCTTGGCTTGGTTTCTTGGCACAACCCTGCTGTAATTTACGAAATTTCTGAACGAGTACAGAATCTCGAAGTATTTGACTTGCCTGTACTCCGACTTGAAAATAATGTTTTTATCTTGTTTTCAATATGGCAAGAAAATGTTGGGTCTCGTTGATGAACCTTAAAAAGATTTACACATCACATACAGGTATGTAAAATTTAAAATAATGTTGTCTAAGTATATTTTTAGTAAAGTTCTGAATTTAATTCGAAATGTGATATTATTTCCTTTTAAAAAATGAAACATTTATTTTATAACATATTGATATCAGGAAAACGAATACTAATACAAACAAATAACAAAAAATTAAACCTTAAATATCTAAAATACCTCCCCGAACCGTTCCCGGAGCAAAGCTTCCCAGAATGCTCGCCGCGTTACCACGCTGGACTGCCAGGGACAAGCTTTGCGCCAGAAACGACCCGGAGCGGGGGTCGCCACCTCTTTCCCTTTCCTTTTTGTATTTTGTCGCCAATGACATTTCTTTCGCTCTGGGCCAGCGTGGTCAACTAAGGCCTGTTCGCTCTTATTTAGGGTAGGCTCGAGCCATATATGAACTGTTAATGATAACTTTTTTTTACTTACTTTTATTGGGTTTCTTGAAAATATTTCGATTGGGCTTAAACGCCTCCTAGATATTTCGAAAAAAACATTAAGGTATTTTTAGTAGAATTTGCTACTAGACAGTATAATTTTTTAGATTCCTGAATCTTTAAGCTGTTACAAATACCGTGATTTTAATATCTGCGTTAAAAATGTAAAAAAAGTGTCGGCGTATTTTTTAAATTTGTTTTCTCACAACACTGCAAATGCGTCAACGCAAACGATATATCTACGGTCTTTATGTAATAAAATCACTGCCAATAATTTTCCGATATTGAATCAGCTACGCTGGGTTCGCAGCTTACTCTGCCTTTTTTCATCACTGCGATACTTTTCCATATCCCTCACATAATACACTTTTAGAATATGATTATAGCTTCTGGGGTCGTAAGGTCGACAACCAACATTACAAACCTTTGTGTCAGTGTTATAGAGCCACCAAAGCCCACTAACAAGGCTCGTGTAGCGACTAAATAGTAGCCGGGACCAACAGCTTAACGTGCATTCCAAAGCACGTAATCATATGACCGTGTGGTGACGTCAGATTAGAATACAATTGTCACCAACCCCTACTCTTCCCGTGGGTGTCGTAATAGGCGACTTAGGGACTACACATCGAACAGGGAACGGACAGCAGCGCTCTCTGATACAGTAACCTTTTAATCTGCGATCTCCAACCTGCCTGCCAAGCGTGGAGATTATGGCAAAACCCTCAACTTAAGTGGAGGAGGCTCATAGTCCAGCAGTGGACTGTAACGGGCCGTTGATGTTGACCGTGGTAAAAACTAGTTTGCACCCTTTCTTGGAAGCCAAGTGCACCAATTTTAGAGCTGCCGTTTTCCCTCTCTCTTGTTTCATGTCCAAACCTATTTATAGACGTTTATGGCGATTTATTTGTTGTCGATACTGCCGATGTCTTCGTAATCGTCGACCCTGTATTTATCGATATCGAAATGGACGACAGAGGCCGGATTAAAAGGGCAAGATATATCTCTCTGTTAGAAACGTAAATTAGTTCAGCAAATGTTATTATGGTTTTGACTGCTACATCTACCAATCATATAAAACATACAGTATTAGGTATATTAGACAATGTTATATCTACTTTTTATACATACGTATATCATATTATGGTTAATGTAAAACATTTTCAGACAATGCGCAACATTTATGAAATTACTTTTTGCCACCAAAATTGTTATCATACCTTGTCTATTGTTTATGGTATCTTTATTTTAACATATCAAACTCATAAAATATATTCTAAGCACACCTTAGTATTTCGTTTTGTATAAAAATCACTGTATCCATTAATTATACGTTGTCTTCTGCGGACAAGTGAAAACAAGCGAAAATCCGTGTAATTTATCTTGGCCGGGGTCCACGGAATGCCTAGTTCTTGTCCCGGCAAAATATTTCCAGCTATGGCGCAAAGTGGCTCCAGGGATGTACTCAGTTGGCTTGCAGGGGGGTTTACTTTCTTCGGAAACGAGGCTGGTAAATCTGATCTTTATTTTACCGCAGATATCATATCATATCATATCATATAATAAAATATAACACTCACACTAATATTATAAATGTGAAAATATATTTGGATGTTTAGATGCCTTCACGCTTAAAGTACTCAACCGATTTGGATGAAATTTGGAATTGAGATAGTTTGTAACTTGAATTAACAAATCTTACACAACGCGAACGTAGCCGTGGGCGGATCGCTAGTAAGCTAATAATATACCTATAATTATAATTATGAAGAAATTGAAAATCGAACGGACTTAAGTGTATAGATAGGCAGCATTAATGCTTCATAACATGTTCTTCTAGACAACCGTTATCAGATTTTTTAAATACAAGTATTAGTATTTAATAAGTAGTTGCTTGATTGTGTTTAACAATTTCATCACGTAGAACAATAAGCTAAAGTAAACATGAACTAGCGAACTCAGCTGGAGTAAATTTTTACAAGATAAGACCCTCAACACTTGTTTACCCAGTACCGGGCCTGGTCAGCCTTTCTGGCCGTTTAATTATCTACATTCCAGGGTGGACAAATTGTCCGCTCGCCCGGATATTAATTTCGATACATTGTCCCGCACGGGTATGCCCGGGCGACCGAGTAGCTCCGGGTATTACTAGTATTTCTATCCGCCGACGACGACGATGGTAACTGAAAAATACTACAGTTTGTGTTTTATCATGTTGGCTGAAAACAGAGAGTACAAGAGGTAAGTAAAAGATTACGTAGTAAATATATATATTTTTTTATTTATATGAAAATGATTGACACTTATATACGACTAAAATTACGCCAAACTGCTTAGCAGTTTGTTGGCGAAAAGAACGTTCTAATATAATAATTCTTTTTATTATATTCCCGCCACCTTCCAATTTTTAACAAATTACATTTCCTCGTGTCTGTTGTTATGTACAGTAGACAGCAAGTCGTGATGTCGTGTGATGAAGTGATCTTTTTAGGCACGAGGTGACATGGGGACTGCATGATCGATCTATTTCGTTTGGTAAACCAAATTTTAAGAGTTTTTAAATTCTAAACGACTAAACGAACGATTGTTTAGGTCACAAAGTGAAGAACCCTTCAAAAAAAATTGTTTGATCGAAAGTTTATTAAAGGTTCTATTTAGCAATTTGCGAAAGTAACTCTCTCTGTTAATAATGTTAATAAAAGACATCTAGCTAGTAATTAAAATAATTACCTAGCTAGACCAGTTTTTTAAATAGAAGAGAAAAATGGTAATCCCATTGGAAAATCTGAAAACCAAAAAGCTGATGTTAGTTTCTTATAATATAAGTATTAAATGTTAAGTAAAAAATATGACAAGTAAAAAAAATATTTAAATTATTAGCCCAAAGCTAGCCTAAAATTACATAAAGAGCGAACCTGAAACCCCCATTAGCCGGTCAAAGGAAGGCTACGGAGCCAGTACTCTGTAAAAACTTAATGACATGTGAAGAGGAAATCCCACGAATAATTGCTAGCGAATGAAATGTTCCATGGAGGGCGAAGGAGGCCCAACCGGCGATGGCGACACATTCAAGGGATTAACTTTGGTTCCAGTTTCTTAATTGAGAAATGATCTAGTGGAAGGGTAGGCAATGTATTAAAATGTATTCTATACCATTTGTGTAATAAAGATAGTCGTAGAAGGATATTGAAATTGGGTTGTACATATTGTCATCGTCACAAATCGCAATAGTATTCGTGATAGATCTATCGCATTTAAAATATAAAAAAAACACAACATTTTTTTTAAATTTCAATGAAATACGCCAAGATAATGGTGCATAAAAATATAAATCAGTGCTAAAAGCATCACGGGAATGCATCTCTTCAATTACGTTCGTACGGAGATGTCATTTTTACCCTACCCCATATCTTTAGCATACCAAATAGTCCTACAAATCACCCATACTCCGCATATTTCCAGACCCCAACCGGTGCCGTCTCATGCACGAGGTCGCATTTTTCCAAACCTCACCAAGAGTCGTAAAGTCGTGGAATTTTCATTCTGCAAATGCAATTTTCGACAATAAAGTGCACATGCTCCATTAGTGGTAGTAAGTAGGAACCGTAAACACCCCGCTGGGGCTATTATAGAGCTTTTATATTCACACTTAAGGTTTATTGAAGGCGCTCTAGTGCGGTAGGGTTTAGTTTAAATGTTGGCTAAATGGGATTGCGTCGTAACTGTATTTAGGTGGCTTTGGGTTCGGTTCCTAGTATGTATTTAAGCATCCGAACCCTATTGTAAATGCAGACATCTTTATTGTTATTGAATTTGTAAAGTGTTAAAGATTCGCATATCGGTTAATAAATGTATGTAATGTATGTATGGTATGGTATGCGTCTTAAGAAATAATTATTTGATTTACGAAAATATGGTTATTTAAATAAGATTCAGTTAAACTCTAGTGAAAACGTGGGTGAAATCGATGGCACGGTAATTAGGCTGTCAGTTCTGCTAGATACCTACTTTAGAAACTACACCGTCTGTTGAATTAGCGTTCAATCTAGTTTTGCATACTACGTTATTATACTTAATTGGTCTTAACTAAATAACATAATTAGGTAAGTATTTGAGAAATAAGCCTAGCTTTATTCTTTCGATATACTCTCGTCGAGTGATGGAAGCTGAAGATAATAAGAGGGGCCTTATTTGAGGGTACGCCGGACATGGCGTAGAATATACGTCCACTTGTCAACCCAACCAGTGAGGACCTTAATTTCAGAGTTTTCAAGCCACTTAAAGTCCTGCAACTTATCTCAGTCCACTACTTCGTTTGTCCCACTAAACACCGTGTCGCACTCAGAAGCCGTCTAATATTTCCTGGTGAAATAGATGGCGGGGTATTAACACCGCCCTTCGGTTTTTCTCGGTCTATCCCGGATTATCCCCGGTAATGACCGCCCTGCATTCTACTTACTCCTGCCCTTTATACAGTAAGTATTAAATAACAGGTAATAGGCGACGAAATCACAATCAGCGCTCGTCACAGGTGTTACTGTGATTTAGTTGACAAAAATATGTACAGATATCTATGGGTTATTATAATTCAGTATTGGGTGAAGTACAAAAGTAACAATACAAACAGACTAAAAAGTTATATTGTCGCATTATTGTGGTGTCATAAGAAAACTTATGAATGGATAAGTTTGTATGTTTAAAATTGTTGATTCGACCATATAAATTTGGTAAAATTTGGCATATAGCGTATTTGAATTTTTGAAAGACTAGATTTAGCCGTGGGAAAACGTCTATTTCCTACTAAAAACTCCGAGAATAGCATGAAATTTACATCGTTTTGTTCCCGCCGTGTAGTGATAGTACCCGTCAAACTGAACAACTTTTCACGAAAAATAAATTCCTGTGACAAAAAAATTTTTGGTCTCTCCATACAAAATGGGTCGGTCGGGAGTCTCACTTTGTATGGAGAGACCAAAAATTTTTTTGTCGCAGGAATTTTTTTTTCGCGAAATGTTGTTAAGTTTGACGGGTACTATCACTACACGGCGGGAACAAAACGATGTAAATTTCACGGTATGTTCCCTGTCCTTTCCAATGAACTTAGGATGAGTTTAAATATTAGGTACTAACCTGTTACTGCACCGCCCTAGCGAGGTAAGACTTCAGTATCGAAGCCCAGTTGCTTTAGGGCTAGGATTAGGATAATGCCTAAACGAACGGTCTGTTTTTTTAGAACATAGCTTATTGTGGATAATCGGTTTTCATTAGCTTAGGCTGAGCTACTTAGTAAAGACCAGTTTCAAATTAGTTGTTCCTTATATTTAAGGGTGAAACTTAGAGAAAATTTCCGGCTTTATGGTCGAACTAAAAATCTAAAATATATTTACTTAAAATCTTTTCTTGTTTTTTATTATCTATTTTCCTTAATTTTGCAATTTTTGGGGTTTCTTACCCCGGTAATGGTCACTTCGCTGTCCGTCTACTCGTATCTGTCAGACAAGACCCTTTTTGTCAGAAATGCGTCAGAATTATCAATTTATCATTGTACTATCAATCATTATTCGACAATAGTCGACGAACCTTTAAAATGTTCATACGTCCTACAGAATGTAAATGTTTACAATAGTATAACTCCTCAAAAGTATTACGGAATTTCTCCTCGGCCTATCAACATGAATGGTTGGCAAATAGCTCCGCCAATCGCCTTACACTCTTATATCATTCTCGATTCGCATTTTGCATTATTCAGTATTTTGCCTTTTAATATTCAGACGACATATTTCAGTCTCCTTTCAATTTTTTTCCGTTCTCTTGTAGGGCTGCGTGCAGAATTTTGAATGCTACTTATTGATGTGCGCCTCTTAATCCCAACATATCACGTTCCCGGTGTTCCATTTATTTTAGGGTTCCTTAACTTACACCAAAACGTTGCCGCTGATTTCTTTAGTAAATTTTGGAATAGGCCTGGTTAGACGACGACCCTTTTAGAACCAAGACCAACCTACCCGAAATTGAAAATTAATATTCAGTATTGGTATCAGTTATTATTATTTGTAAGGATTCTGTTCACAATATTGTATAAATTAAATTCATCTATAATAACCATTTTGTCTGTTGATCAAATACCCCCTAAAGAAACCTAACAAGTCTTTTGTTTAGTACAGAACACTAGAAAAAAATAACCTGGACGCACTTATCCACTTTTTTATTGTATGCTCGCCTGTTCATGGCTGTGTTTAAAAAAGATTAGCAATGATTGAATTTAGATTTTTCTTCCATATTTGTTGGTATTATTAAGTATACCAACAAGCTCGTAAGTAAAAATATAAAATTTATAACCACACGCTCTGATTTATGGGTAAAGTATATGGTAATGTAATGATATTCATTGCCGGGCGATATTAAAAAGCAAATTGAAGCAAATAGTGGGGCTAGGCTAGCATGTCGTGCAATTATCGACATTCTGCCGACGGGCGACAAATTGTTTTTGTCGGCGAGAGAGCGGCTGGACGATATTTCATTATTACTACAACCACGCTATTGAAGTCGCTATATGGTGACCAGGCTTGAACAATTATGCAAGAAATATCAAAATGCCTTAACGAATTTAATATGAAGTATTTCTGTAGTATATTTATTCATTGCTACATCTGTCTTCTATTACTGAGTGAGCAATACAGTATATTCAAATAGTTACATGTTATTTATATACTTCGAGTATACCAGTATTTAGTAAAATCAAAATTTGTGTCAAGTTTGTCATAGCCAGAACTGAATACTCTATAGGTTGTTATTGCAAAATTATAAAAAATATAATACTGGAAAAAACTAAACTAAAAAAACTACACCCGTACAAAACAAACCACCCCACCCCTACTAAACTACCCCTACTAAACTATATCCGTAAAATATTCTTTAAAATTTAACAAGATGTAGCCCAGTCTATAGAAGTCATAAAGCACACAATTTTCAATCACGAAATTAAATGTTTTGTCCCTGAAATAAGGAACGTTTAGCCACCCGACTCACGTGAAACGATGACAACGTATTGCGATGGTATTTATATTCGTAATGAATTACATTTCACGGTGATTGCAAGTTAAATTGTGCTTAATTTATAGCCGTGCAAGGCTCATTATCATTATAATAGGTACCGACTGTCGATAACGAGTTTTGTACCTTCACTACGATATGAATGTCATAAATTAATAATAGTATGCGCTTACGCCTCTGGCAACAAATGAACATTTTGTCATCACTAAACGATTCGTTTTTTCACTGTGTAAGGTACCGTAACTAATGCTAGGAATAATAAATTACTTACTGTACAAATTTATTGTTCTATAGGCCATTACTTATAAGTTTTAATAGCTAATCAAGAATAATAGAAAATTATCGTTTGTAGTTTTATATATTAATATAAAATAGTATTAACTAGCGGTCCACCCGCGGTGTGTAAGATTATCCCGTGGGAATAAGACTTTCCCGTAAAAAGTATCTATATATCTAATGATCCTATGTGTTAATCCAAGTTACAAACTATCTCTAAACTATTCTAAATTTCATTCAAATCCGTTAAACATTTAGATGTTTGGTAGTTCCGCCTGCACGCATAAAAAACACAACGGATTTGAATGAAATTTAGAATAGTTTAGAGATAGTTTGTAACTTGGATTAACACATAGGATCATCAAAATATATTTTTACATTTATAATACCTACAGGCGGTCCGCTCGCGGCTACCTACGCTCGCGTTGTGTAAGACTTTCCCGTAAAAAGTATCCTATGTGTTAATCCAGGTTACTAACGATCACCATTCCAAATTTCATCCAAATCCATTGAGTATTTTAGGCGTGAAGGCGGAATAAACATCCAATCATCTAAACATCCAAACGTCTAATATTTTCACATTTATAATATTAGTGTGATGTGATGGTAGTATGTAACCTTTTGCATAGGGTATTTGTGAATAAACAGACGCCTTATTCGGCGCAGAGCTTCTCCATTGAATTTTCACAGACGTTTGACTTTAACATTAATCTTGAAGACTCCGACTGTCCCTCTAAAGTTCACTGACCGCACTATCCTGCAAATCCAAACAAATGAACCGATCGTATTAACAAGGGCTCCCTGCACCCCCTCCTTACCCCTCTATCCCCTGCGAACAAGGGGCCGAGATTGGAGGCGAATCGGCAATAAGTGCAGGCATACTGGTAACTGGTAACTGCAGCCAATCTGCCGGAATGGCCTCCTGATTTATAGATAGTGGCTGAAGATGTTCGTGCGTCATATTTCAGGGAGTTAATTCTCTAAGTGGGCTGGCCGGCCGACAATGGCAGTTGGAAGTAGTCGGTTGTCTGAGAGCTCTCGAGACATGTTTTTCCTCGCGACTTACTCGTAGATATGACGCGGCCTTGTTATGTTTTTCCTTGATGCTTGCCTGATGTGACGGGATATAAGTGAGGGGACGCGACATGTTATTTACTATGTATTTGCTGAATTTATTAATAATTCCTTGGCATCAGCCAGACAGTCCATTTATTTTTGTAACTCTAATATGATATATTTGATATAAGGATAAAATAACTACATTTTTATTCTGCTCATTTGTCGGCATTCAAATTGATTCCTTATAATGTTGTGATGTTTTTTTAGATCGTTTTCTAAAATAATTTAACTGCTTTACAAGCAAGCACCTTCTTGTCTGTTATGGAGCTGTGGTGTGGTGGACCAGGACCAAACTAACCACAATGGTAAGCAAACTCCATAGCTTCCAAAGATTGGCCTGCATGGCGATCACAGGGTGTATGAGGACAACGCCAACGGCAGCGATGGAGGCCATGTTATGTCTTCCGCCACTCCAGCTGTACATACAGCAGGAGGCTGCCTCATCAGCTGTAAGACTTAACACCCTCGGACTATGGAGAAACAACAGGACCCCGCACGCCGCCATTCTAGGGGAAGTTCACAAAAATTTCCCCATCTCAATGGCTTGCAGTGACAGGATTCCAAAACAGTTTGTTTTCGATAAGAAGTACAAAATACAATTACACGAGGACCATCGGGTTGAAGGGCTCGACATTAAAGAGCTCAGAATCTTCACCGATGGATCCAAAACTGAGGCAGGCACGGGTTCAGGAGCCTTCTCGGAGGACCTAAACATCAAGCTAGCCCTCCCACTGGGTGCCCATAACACAGTCTTTCAGGCTGAATGTATGGGCATCATCACGGCCGCTAATGCTATAGCATCGAGAATGGTAAGAAACTCCTCCATCCGAATCCTCTCGGATAGCATGGCCGTCTTACTAGCCCTAAAAAGCAACACCATCAACTCGGGACTAATCTTCGAGTGTCACAAACGACTAATGGAGGTATGTCAACACAACCGCGTGACCCTTCAATGGATAAAAGGACATAGCGGATCTAGAGGTAACGATGCAGCGGATGAGTTGGCTCGTAGAGGTTCTAGCTTAACAGCATACGGACCCGAGCCTATCATCCCTCTTCCCTTCAGGATGGTACGTACATTACTTAGAGAATCAACTAGGAACGAACATGCCATTCTTTGGACGAACCATGAAGAGTGTAGACAGGCGAAGATGGCCTTGCCAACCCCCAGTGCCAGGCTCGCTAAGACCCTGTTTCGGCTAAGTAAACCACGCTTGCGTTTGGTGACTGCAGCAATAACTGGTCATGGTTCTTTTAACAAACATCTATATGTCCTAGGTGTTACTGACAGCCCCCTTTGCAGAGCCTGCTTGGAGGCAGAAGAAACGGCCGCTCACGTCCTCATGGAGTGCACGGGAGTGGCGGACTACAGGGCTAAATACCTCGGTCAAACGAGGGACCTTCCAGGGATAACCGGTAATGTAAAGGGCCTACTGGGTTTCCTGGAAGAGTTGGGTTGGCTCGAATGACACCGCATTCCCACCCACACGCAAAATAGGCGCATTTGACGTCGAGTTGCGGAAACCAGCCCGTCATGACCAATGACCAATGACCAAAGCAAGCACCTTTATAGTTTGAATGAATTTTACACTTGTTTTTAAAACGATTGTTGTTAAAGTATCTACTATCCGGGTCTACTCAATATATAGCTCTATGTGCCTTTGAATGGGTGCTTGCAACGTGCTTAGCCGACGGTCTCCTTGCCAACAGCCCACTTGGCTTATATTTGTGATCTCTTTGTAGATTCCGACGATCGTATTAATAATGAAAACCTATTCCTACGAAAAAAGTATATTTTTTTATCGAAACTACCCACAAGCAAAATAGAAACAAATTAATCCATGAGCGCGTAAATAATTTTAATTTAGGTAGATACTAAATATTCTATGTGACATTCAATTTAATACTCCAAATAGATTTTATATTGTAGTTATTTAATTTTAAAACGAATTAAACTTTAGGACTACATCATCATTTGTCTACAGGTCCTCAGGACCATAAAGTTGAGGGGAACGAGCGCTCATAAAGAGAACTGAGTCTTGTCAGGACTGTAATTGCCTTTAAATTCGCTTCAACGATTCACTATTGAGAAATTTAGCTGCGGTAGTGAGGGTAGTCCTATCCAGAGTAAAACAGGGCTGCCTAAATGTATGATCTACTAACTACGAGTTAAAAACAGGGCATATTCAAAACTCTGC
Source organism: Carpatolechia fugitivella (assembly GCA_951230895.1). Classification (NCBI taxonomy): domain Eukaryota; kingdom Metazoa; phylum Arthropoda; class Insecta; order Lepidoptera; family Gelechiidae; genus Carpatolechia; species Carpatolechia fugitivella. The sequence continues at coordinate 8,526,517 of OX579664.1, forward strand.
AATCTTTTTTTTTTTAATGCGATGCCTGTAGAGCTTCTTTGGCTACTTCTTCTCCACAAAGAACCACAGAATGTGTTAGCGAACTTGCCAGAAAAAAGTTTTATATAATTTGTTAAATCATTGTTTTTACTTTGGTAAATAGTGATATTAGTTTTTTTTATGTAAAGCATCCGATATAATCGATTAATATTGTCAACTATTAGGATTTAAATATAGAAATAAAAATGTTAAAACACTAATATATTACATTCTCTTCTTCCTCAATCAAAGAGTTAACTCCAAATAAAACTGTGAATTTTATCAACCCTTCTTTATAAAGTTTACTTTCTTAGTTTATAAATTGCTTTTTTGTTTATACGCCATCTGGTTCTAAAGGCAACTCGGCCTACACCGGATGCTGCTCACCCCAACTCGACTGACCGCACACCGGACACCCCTACAACTGAAACTTAATTACCCCTGGATAATAAGCATTTAATTACCCCGACCGAGGTATAAACCTCCTCTATTTACATAAGTTTGACAGTTAAAATGGAGGTCGTTAACTGATGTTACTCGGGTAATACTGATCCTGTATCATTAGGAACTAACAGACCAAAAACCTTCAAGGTTCTTCATTATAAGATAGGTTTTTGCGCACTCCGTTGAGAGTTCATTCCAGCCACCTAATGGTCTCTGACTTGACCTAACGACTACTATAAGAAAATTTTCAGCTTAAGCAACAAGATTGTCTTATTTACATAAGCTTTTAGAATACACTGAATTAGCTACAATCATATTAATAGCTATTAAAAACAAATTGTGTCTGTACGTCATCAAGAACCATTTGCCCTTATACAACGTGTTACCTAAATAAAGCAAAATAGTCCTTGGACCTGAACATCTTTTGTTCCAAACATTATTGTTTTTTTTTTACTTCAAACAAATTCACTTACAGCTGATCAGTTAGCATGAAAACTCAATTTTTTTATGAGATTTGTCAATGTTCTACAACATAACCCACCCAAGAGGTTGTGCGTTATTTAGCTAATACACGAGTATAATGTATATTCACTTGTTTCCGCTATACACACTTTATCAGACCCGTAAGCACGGTCCAATTACTTTTTGGTCTATGGGGGCTTAAGATGTGATAAATAAGGGGTAATGTGGTGGATCCTATGATGTAGCAACCCCTTGCTTTTCGTGTTTGATAATGAGTATTTTATTGGCAATTAGCAGTATCTTATTTAAGTAAGAGCCAGCCCTGGAAAATACAACATAGGCACAGAATGGGTAGATCGATTCTTCTCGTTTGATTATTCTATGTTTGTAAGGTACGAATATTAAAAAAAAACTTATTATTAAAAATATACTTGCACTAAAACTTTCATATTTTACAATCAGTTTCAATCGTCTGTTAAATGATGAAAGAAATATTTTAATTTTTCCATTTTCGTTTAGATTTACAATTTACCCTTACCTACCAACAACTAATTATTAGGTTGGCACTTGGCACCTACCCAAAAGTGAATTATCAATCAGGTACCTTGCCATGACAAGAGGTTTCATATTTCGTGGAGATACAAATTCAAGAAAAATACTGAACTCTTTTTAGAAAAATCCTGCCATTTTCCCAATTAGTGAGCTTCAAGGTAAATCAGGTAATTTCTACCGGATAATTGGGCAATTTTTACCCCTCCCGCACCCCTCGCTGCGGCTCGGATCGCGTAAATATGAACCAATTACAGCGTCCCATTTCACGCCTCTTACGCTTAGAGATGGTACTCACAATTTTAGGCCAATCTGTAACCTTTAACAAGTTCCCGATAAAGATGATGAAAAGTAAATTTTGTGTGAAATCTTGTTTTTCCGAAAACTTTCCGTTGTTGATTTGAAAATTATGGAAAAGGAACCACACCCATTTTTAGCAACATTTACACCACATCTAACAAACTTCGGTTATAATAAAGGGCATATTTTTGTATTACAATTGCGCTCAAAGCTACGCCGTGTGGTGACGGCAGAGTAGAATACATTTGTCGCCAACCCCTACTCTTCCCGTGGGTGTCGTAAGAGGCGACTTAGGGACTACACATTGAACAGGGAACGGGCAGCAGCGCTCTCTGATACAGTAACCTTTTAATCTGCGATCTCCAACCCGCCTGCCAAGCGTGGAGATTATGGCAAAACCCTCCACTTAAGTGGAGGAGGCTCATAGTCCAGCAGTGAACTGTAACGGGCCGTTGATGTTGACAATTGCGCTATTTTTTTTAAACTTTTCCACATCTTACCTCAAAAGTATATCACTCTACATTCTATAACCGTTATTTCTAATAACCACGCTTCGATGTTCTGCGAAAAAAGGACAAACCAACAAACACTTGTTCAAGTTTATAATATTAATAGCGATGTTCTATAATTATTAGGAAGCTTTCTTGAAACGGAGCAAAATAAATCCAAATAACAGTTTACGGTTACGGTTTAATACGGTTGAAACCGCAAAGCATCATTTTGCAATGCGTCGTTCACAGTACCTCCTACACATTAGTTACATTTCGAGGACTGGGTCAATTGCCCTCGCTTTTGTGGAGTCCTATCCATATAATGGGACTTTCTCAAGCCCGAGGATTTATTAAAGGACCCGCATTCAACTGCCTTTTGATTGGGAACTTCGATTAGAACGTTAACTATTCGCAGATTATTCTCCACCAAATCTTTGGGACGCTATACTAAGTTCAATTTTGGAAGTATTGGTAAAGGTAGGTTGGTATTTACGTTGAAAATTAATTTAAATTCTTGTGGTTTGGCTCTAAACATTTTGTTTTTCAAAGAGCTCTCGTTAGGTACCTTCTTCTGACATAAATTATATTTATTTCCCAAAATATATCAGTAATAAAATTTACCGTACATTAACCAACATATTTAAATAGGCTCATTGAATACTTACCTAAGCATTAGGCCCGGTTTCCACCAAAGCGGAGAGGAGAGGAGATGTGTTTGAATAACTAATCAGATTTCGTTATTTCCACATCTCCTCTTCGCTTAGCTTCAATAACGAAATCTGATTGGAAACATCTCTTCTCCTCTCCGGTTTGGTGGAAACCGGGCCTTAGGCAGGCCTTTTAATATTTTATAATATAATAATAAAACCGGCCAAGTATTCAAGCACGTGTCGGGCCACGCAAAGTGTAGGGTTCCGTAGTTGTCCAATACTACTTAGGTACCTGTTTAAGACAGTTAACATTCATCAAAATATTTTTCTATGATATTTGTACAAGTAGTACCAAATTTCTTACTTGTACAAGTACATTTTATAAGTTGGTCTATTATTCGATAACCTGTAAAGTCTACTTGATCTTGATACTTTTCCTCTTAAAGTCATCATATACACTACTACCCTGAATTTTTTCATATTTCCAAATACAATGGTTTTGCTGGTAGGGAGGGCGGGGGGACACTTGACTCTAACAAAAATTAGCACTTTAAAACGAAATATTTCTGAAACGTGCACTAGCATCGAAAAATGGAAAAATGGTTTTAACAAACCCCCATTATTTTTTAAAGAACTATACAACAATACCTCACACTATAAGGTAGTCGTGAATAGAAAAAATAACCCCCAGTTCACGTGTTCCAGAGGAACCATATTTATTTATTTTTAAGATTTTATTCTTCACCTTTGTCAGCATGATTAATATGTATGTTAATGTCAAATTACAGCCTTCTCGTACTAGAGTCTCTCAGCTAGTCCATTACGACGGACAGACAGACAGACGGACGGAAACTATAAGGGTTCCTTTTTGACTACGGAACCCTAAAAAAGCTTACACAGAGCAGTAGGTAAAGGTGCACCAATCTCACTCCTATCCATTAATTACCAAAAATGAAAACTGCTTTATTAGCCGCACCTACAACCACACAAATATTCCATCACATTTCAGCAATCATCCAAAAAGCTCGTCTGCCGTAATCTACGAAGACGCATGGTAGTGCCTTGCCAAGTTCGAGAAAGATTATCAATTTATTCAATAAAATATCTTTCAAAAACTGTTCTGCTCAAAGTCACAAATATGAGTCAAAATCAGATGTATTTGATACATTAAATTGACACGAATGAACAATTTTGTTATGTGACTTATTTAATTTACTTTGAGATACAAAGTTGAATACATGAGGTAGCCTGGTACCCATGTATTTGCTAATCTGTGAATAGGCAATTGATTTGCCTAAAATAAGATTAGGTCACGCATATTTGCATGCAGATATTTCAATATTATTAACTAATAAACAACTAATACATTTAAATTATTGCAGCAAAACTAAAATTTCAAACTTTGGTCCCTACATTTATTTTACATTTGTGTTACTGAAATCCTTTATATCCTGCGCTGCGGCTGCTCATAGCAGCAAAACGGCTTACTGTGCTGAAACTAATGATAATGTGATTAGTTTAACGTCTGATCCAGACGAGGCTGTTATTTTAATAAGCGGGGACCAGGGCCTGGTGCTCAAGGACTTCGGGGTGCATGTGTTATCTGATGAACTATCTCGACAACGAGTGCGTCTTATGTTCTTTATTTATCATAAACACAAAAAAAGTGGACAGGACGCGATGCTTTGATTTGTAAAACTATTGTAGGACAAATACAACTAAATTACTAAAGATTGCATTAATAATTCAACTAACATGAAATTAAAAAAAGAATGAAGACAAGAGAATTTTTACATGAGTATTCAAAGGCAAAGCTGACTTCTACTTGCGTACCTTGTTAAAACGAATAATTTGTGAACCCTTGTACTCGTAGAACCCTTTTTCTTTGCTTGCGCTTTCCATTAATCGTCAATATTTTGATATTCCTTCGACTGACAATTAATGAGTTTGCGCAGCAGCGTGCGTAGCATATTTTAGATAGCCTCACCCTATATCACTTGTCTTTATCCTTCCAAGGGTAAACGTTATAGCCGCTGCTTTAACTTCCTATGACGTACGCCTCACGTGAACGCTCGACTACATCCTGATTACTCTCTCGGAATACCCAAACACGAGACAGTCAACCCCATCGGCGTACAAATTAACTTTTTGCCGCTATTGAACGAAACTTAATTCAACATGGCGCATGTTGGTGCGGCCGCAATTTCCTTGCCAAATCGAGCGTGAACGAGGAACCAGCATTTTCGGAGGTCTGCAGGCGAAGGGTTTACTAGAGACCTGTTATCCTGTTAAAAATATATATTATTTTTTCTGCATATTTACACAACTTTAATCATGAAACGTTCTCGCTGCAGTAACGCTTTTAATGGAAACTTAAGTTATTTGAAAAAAAAATACAGGATAATGACCATCAGAATCATCAAATATTAAAAAGACGTAAAGATCACTCGTTTACAAATTCTTAAATTAACATCTTTGCCCTTAATTAATGTTATCATCATCCATTCAAAACATCATTCGTTCGTCTACACTCAGAAAATAAAAATGACTAATGGATATATTTTGCAGCAAAACTCATTGTCCACTGATATATCTTAGAACACTGTAGGTTGTCAAATGTTGTGAACCTACACAATTCAAGCAAACTTGCATCAGATGTATTGAACCTTCGGTACTGGAAGACGATTCTCATTTTTCCATTTTTCGGTTTGTAAACCACTGCTGCTCTAATATGCGCTCGACTTGTTTATTGCTAGAGGGCGACACCAGGGGAATTGAAAAACAAGGAATCGCCTTAAAATGCTGAGTTTACGATAATTTTTGGTACTAAAAGAGAATGAGTTTTGTGTAGGTGAGTTTATTTGGACAACAGTTTTCATAGGACACCAAATGTGCAGCAGTGACAACTAAAAGAAAAATAAACACTTGATATTTACTTTTTAGAATACGCAGTATATATTTTTTAACCCCAAAATAACAAGTAGAATAGATAAAAATATAAAATGAAAAGTTAGCATAAAAAACAGCTACCTGCTCTGTATGGACTGTTGTTTCCAAAACCTGATCCCATTGAAAAAGGATTCCATTACTGAAGTACAACTTCAAAAATGGAATATTTGGAGGAAAGCTTCAGAGAACTCGTCCAACAGGGTAAAGGGGTGAAAATTCGGAACATGGCGATCAGAACAGGTGTAACGTGTTATTGCTATCTGAACGATCAGCTCCTATTTTTCGTTTTTCATATTCACGTCCTACGTTTCTTTACTTTTACCTTTATTACAGATCTGTAGTAACCTTATTTTATTTCAGCAACTTCTCTTGTGACTATTGTGTGTTTTTCAAGAAGTCTACAACAATTACTACTTATATCATCTAAGGGAGACCCTCGACACAACCAAAATTTCGATTCAACTAGTCTACTGCGCCTTTTTAACTAGTCTGTTTCTCTAAAATAACCTTTTAAAACACTCTTCAATTACGTGCCTCAATGTATTTTTAAAGGAGAAACACCTTAATGATAAATTGTCCGATAAATCTTAGAATCCTTTTCTTAATCCTGATTCAAGCCACTTCTAGTTACTATCGCTATTCCGTGGTTGTAAAAACAGCGCCCCTGGCAGCGGGGTCGGAATCTAATTTGCAAATGCATTTTCCTGTCTTTCAGGGTCGAGGACCCCGCATTTTTAAAGGACAGAGGAACTCAGATTCGAACGGTATGATTGTTTTCGGGGAGACGCGATTGAATGTGCAAACACCCTTTGATGGTTGACCTGTGGATTTACGTGGGGTTTGCGAGACAGCCTCTTTGCTGGACGAATATTTGCAGGACGGCCACTCTGGTTTCAGCAAAATTTCGCTTGAAGCGTTTACCAAATTTTAGTAAAGGTAGTGAGATTTCTATTTCATGCGCCGCCGTCACTCATTTAAATCGTTTGAGTTCATGTGTAAGTAAAATAAAATAAAAATGTCCAACAGCTACAAAAAGCTGAAATAATATGCAACAAAGTAAACAAAACTGAATAAGTTTGACTCCAAATAACGATAAATATACTTGTCAATACTTTACTTACTATTTTAGTTGATTGGAAATTTGCATGGAAAATCATAGTTTTACCCTACATATTCCATACAATTTAGGTATGTACACCCTACATAAAATAGACGAAAGTAAGTTTTGCATAGAAAATTCCGCTGGGAAAAGTAGCAACGGGTAAAAACATCAGGGAACGTAGATACTTGACGCGTTACATAGAGCTTCTTCACTGAAGGTAAAAAGTTATGACAGCCTCCTTGTCTCTTAATGTACATTAGCAAGGTACCTTGCTGAAGTCACTACTTTCACTCTAAAAGGAAAGTTCGATCGGTTTTCAATATTAATTATTATAAGAATTATGCCTTAGATAACAGGTACTCACTAATTGCTGCCTAGTTTTTGAATCAAATAACCCTTACTAGTTTTATAAATGCGTTGTAAGTCTGTCTCAACGCTTAACCTATGAAGACAGCTAGTATACCATGGGATGCTTTAATCTTTACCCAGATAAAAATCCGAAATTATTTTATTTATTTATTTATTTAACTGACAATACTTAAAAAAATATCAGCGATTAAATTTAAAATTCTAAAAACTCAGTTCACTCCTACTTTCGTTTTGCACAGTTCCCAAAAGAGAAGTTGAGTCGTCCGTCCGTCAGTATCGACCGTACCCACGTACTCATACATCATCACAACGTGCCTTTTGAAGTCCGTCTGCGCTGCTAGGGTGGATATCGCTCTGGGTCATTCTCAGGACAACGAGAAAAATAAAAATAATAAAACTTCTATGTTTAACGGCCTTAACTCCAGCCAGACGGGTTATGGTGCTTGCAAAACCGTCATAATATTTAAAATCATAAGAATTCAAATCTATCAGATCAAAATCAAAAATACTTTATTTGAATTAAGATTTTTACAAATCAGTTTTCGACGTCAAAGCTATCATGGTTGGCACGTTCACTACCAGTGTGCGAAAGTTTAAAATAAGCACCCAATTCTGAGTTAACGGCAAAATAATTGGCATTATTTTGTAAGAAATGGCAACATTTTGTATCACTGTTAATTTCAAAGCGTCCAATCACGAACGATTGGTCAGCGATTCTCATTCGTGATTGGACGTTTTTGGCGTAATTGGCGATTTTAGCCGTTGCTAAGCGCCAAGTTTCGGGGAGGGGGAGTTTTGTCGTGAGTGGCAGACAGACAGTCTTGTGAGGAGTAATAGTGTTCTGTGGATTGAACGGTTGTAAAAAGATGAGTAGTTATATTTATAGTATAAGAATATTAAATTGTATTTAAATAATATTTTATGTTTAATGTGTTATAATAAATAATATTGTTCTATAATAATGAAGTTGAGTTTTTTTAAAACAATGATTAAATTAATACAATATGCTTTTAAAATTTATTTCCACTGTTTGCTATAATAATGTAAACAAGAAAAACAGTCCCATATTTTTGGAATAATTTTTGTAAATTGGTAGGTATTTAACATAAGCGTATATTGCCGTCAATTGTTTAGGACTAATGAAATACCTATAATTGATTTTCACCACTAAAGTTATTAGTTTGGATCATACCGTGGACAGCGGGAAGTCAAAAAATTCCTTCTTGTTGTGCACGTTGAACAACTTGTCTACGTTAACGGGAAGGGAATTAGTGACTTCCCGCTGCGGGAAATGTCTGTTTTAAATAATTTTTATTTTCATTTCAAAATGAAAATTAAAATTATTTAAAACAGACACTCCACTAAAAACTAAACGTCTGGTTGATGCACTTGAGTACCGTCGATTTGGCGAAATTTTGGCAGAGTCCGCGCTCCATTGCCGACGGAAATTGCGTTGCGTCGAGCTTTCTCTTTCCACAAAGGCTTAGAGCATTGTACGTACATAGTAGCTTACATCAAGCCTATGACTATAGTTGTATGAAATTATTAGATTATGCTACAGATAAATAAAGCATGACCATTTTTTATTAGAAACTAGCAGTTTGCCCGCGGCTATGCTCTCCTTGTGTAAGATTTTCCCGTTGGAAAAAGTTTTTGTCTCTAAAAATATCCTATGTATTAATCCAAGGTAAAAACTATCTCCAATCAATCCAGTCTGCCAATCCGTCAATCTGTATACCCCTATTTCTTTCTCGATGTGCCGATTATTTCTTGTGTGCAATAAAGTATACTCTATTCTATTCTATCTCTATTCCAAATTTCATCTAAATCCGTTCAGTACTTTAGGCATGCAAATGGAACAAACATTTAAACATCTAAGCATCCAAATATCCAAACATACTTTCACAGTTGTAATATAAGTGTGATTACTAATTATTTTTCACCTATTAGTAAACTAGGCATTTTCGTAGGTTTTTGTGCGGGTAGGGATATAAGAGCGCCATAAAGCCTGACTGCGGTAATGAGATGAACCTTCCGACGGTATGACCTTGGTTTGGATACCGACCCAGCGTGTGTTCAATAGTGTTTTTTTTAAACATTCATTTCAGACAAAGCCGGCGAGGCCCTATTTGAAAAATAGTTCTTGGGCCCCTTTTTTAACTCGCGTATCTCACTCACGTCTCGGAATATGTACCAAATCAAGAAAATTACAACCAACAGAAGAGCTTATCATTTAGCGACGCAACCAAGTAGATTTTTCATATAATCAAGGAATAAAACAAAAATAAATAATTAAAATCACCGAAAATCACCCCATATTCAAAATTTGCAAATCTGTTTTCTCAATATTTTCAGCGACAACAACATATTTCTTTTGTATTTTATGGGTGGCTATATTAATACCTAAACGGCGAAACCAGCTAGTTTTTTAATTTGTTCTATGTTTTTCACAAAAAAGAGAAAAGAGTTCAAGAAAAACGCGTTTTTCGCACGATTCCTGCGCAGTGTCGGACGTAACCTCCGTGAAGCATCGCACGCTAATAAACGTTATTTCAGTAGTGCGTCGGTTGAACTTTCAACTAAAGCGCGTTGAGTTGCTAATTAAGGATAGGGCCTTGTCTTAATTTTTGCTTGTTGATGAATCTCTTGGGTAAAAAATCGTAACATTGCCTGATGATGAAGAATATCACATGTGTTTTTTGGCATTATTTTAATGAATGTCAATCGAAAACGTACGAGTCGTGGCTTTATTGTTTGTGGAACTCTTTATTGGAAGCAAACAAACAGTTTTGTACAAACAATTCAGAAACCTCATCGACATGACCTACGCCCGACAATTGCCACTCTGATTGGACGTTGATAGATTGCTGAATAAAAAAAACAGAAGCCAAGCAAATAATGTACCTAGATTATTACAGGGCCCCGTTTCACGAAGCAACAAGTTACTAGTAACAATTTACAATTTGATATTCATTGCGTAGCCAATTCGCTAAAACTGTTAGCTCTTACCGTTTTATCTCATTGTCTACGCAATGTACGTCGAATTGTACTTGTAATTTGTAACTTGTAGCTTTGTGAAACGGCCCCCAGGTGTTTAAATTTATATAAAATTGCTACCAATATTTCTTTATTTTTATTGTAGAGAATGTATAATTATAGCAAGCAAGATACGCCTCTAAGGCCTCAGACATGTCTCAGGTAATTGCTATTTTCCGTAGATAATAACCGGGACCGTTGGCTTATCGTGCTTTCTGAAACACGGAATCATCTTGCTATTTCAGACAATCTGATGGCTCAACAATGCAAGGTTCTAAAGAAACTGGAGATAGCCTCACTTGATTTTTGTTTGACCAGTGTCTCTACTGGGATTTGAACCCACAACCTCCGTAATGAGAATCGAACACTCCACCATGCACCGGAGACTAGTACTATCTGTTGAATATTCCTTTTATTTAGGCTACCACTCTGTTAATTCCCCTACCATATTCATAGTCAACAGACTTGCACTGATCGTGCTAAGTAGAATTTACCAGCTTATTTACGCTCTTTCTGTGACGACAAAACAGCACTTAAAGGGGAGGTTGGGGACAAACGACCTCCATCTCTAATGTAAAAGTTTGTTCGTCTGTTGGCGTGTCAGACATCGCCAGCGACGTCTGACGTGTGCAAACTGAAGAGAGGTGACTTGCCAAGTTGCACAGTTAGAACATTGTTATTGATTCGTTTTGTCATGGCAGAGCATATCGTAAAGGATTCGGGGTAGGCTTAGCCCATGAAACTGAACAAGTTTTGTTACAGATATTACACAAAATCTCAAAAAAAAAAACTTTTTATACAGGTGATCGAGTCAATTTGTATAAAAGTAATTTTTTTTGCTAACATTAAAAAGTTGTTCAGTTTCATGAGCTGACCAAGAGGTTTTGCGTTCTTTAGCTACCACGTTGTATGACCTCTCTAACACATAATAATCTTAGATTTTTGACATAGTTCCTCTTCTTATCGTGGGGATTTAGCGATAAATTCTTTAAGCGTGGAAGTGGTAAGGTCAACAACCGACCTCACAATTCAGGAGTATATGAAGCCGCTGAAAGCCTCTTACATGGTTTAAACGTTGAAAGACTTGAGTGTGATTTAGGTTTTCTCAAAATCTGACACGACAGTATTATCATGGTACGTAAAATAATAAGATGAAACTAATTAAGTGTATTTTGTTTTTAAATGATAAACAAACATACGAAAATGTGCAAGTTATTAATATTTTAATTTAGCTATTATTTTAAGTTAAATATTTGTTGGCTCAGCGGATTATACTTACAAGGCTATTAATTACAATTTGATAATTACTTCTATTGGGGTAATATCGAAAATAGGCATAATTCTGGATATTATGACATACCTAATAAAAAAATGTGCTCAATCAAAAGCACCATCACTCCTAACAATAAATAAGTACTTACCAAATACAATTTCGAAATTTTGTCCTAGCACTTCTAAAGCAAAATTCGTAATTACTTCAACTGCCTGCGTCTGCTTGCACCGTCTTTTGTTTGGCCATTTCCTTATCTGAAATAAATACGTCCTAGTTCTTGGTCATGTCTTAATTAACCATGGTAGCGACTTTCTGGATTAAATTGCTTTCCATTTTAAGTTTGACAAGAGGAATTTCTTGCTGGCTCCCAACTGGCTGCGCAAACTATTTGAGGTTCCATTTTAAAGACGCCGCAGTTTCTTAGAAGGATTGTTATTGGACGTTGATTTAATCATTTTGTTCAGATATAATTCTAATCTGGTTAGCTATGTATGTACCTACTAGAATTTCATAAATGTTTTACCTATAGCGTTTTTTTTACTTTTTCAAATCAATGCCATGCGTTGTTTTACAGAGTTAGGTCACATTTTCCTAAAATTTTCAAAATGTTTTAATTTCTACATTTCAGAAAAAAGAATAAGAAACAGCTACCACTTTCTTATGTGTATCAATATGTACTGAAATTCAATCTAATAATTATTATTTTTGTTTCAGGTACGTAATGCTGCTGATATTTCTTATCATCGGAATTTTGCAGGTAGAGTGAAGTAAACTAGATATTGAGCTATTATATAAATATCAACAGAAATTAAAATACCCATTCACGCTCCAAAACTGCGATTAAGCTCGTATTTTCAAGCTAGTATACATATTCGGCCCTCCACGTTTATAAATCGACTTTATCGGTACAATAAAATATCCTTAGGCTGTAATACGCTAGCGTGCTGAGAGGAAATATTATTGATGTACGTAAACCGATCGTGTGTAGCCTCCCCTAAGATGATGGGCTTAAATTATAGGGGCCATAGTCGATAGAGCTACTAGTAACGTAAAAAGGCGTACAGTCAAGTAAATAAGTAACACTTTTAATAGCTAAATATAAATAAAAACCAGTAAAATTCATATTAAGGTAAAAAATATATTTCCGATTTTCTTGTGTGCATCATAGCTCAATAAAAAAACTGCTACCTTAGCAATAAAGCTGGCTATCTGTACACCCCTTGTTATCTATCTTTTCATCAACAGCTCATATACCTCTATATGACTCGAGCATACCCAGAATTAGGGTGAACTCTCTATCTGTTCTTAATGTACTCTTTATACGAGATTTCTTTGTGTAAAATAATGTATATACTATTCGTTTCAATTCTAAGATAGTAATTTGCACTCTTTTTGTATTCGAAAGACGCTTGTTACTGGGCAAAACCTCTAATTAAAAAAATGGTGGAGGTTTAGTGCCGAACCGAATCTAAATACCTCATAAACGTACATTAGTATTATTTTTCATTCTATTTAATAATTTTGCAAAGGAACGCAAATATCGAGCAGCCTGTCAGTATTAAAGTTCTAGACAATATTGTAATAAATTTCTAGAAACTGTTTACTTTTACCGACATGACTGTCGCCCGTCACTTACCCTCAGACCTCAGTAGGTAGCAATAACGCTAATGGCCATCCTTATCGGTCAAGATTACCCGCCTAATGTCCTACCCTCTAATGTGGCTTGATATATTACTTTATTTGTCAAATATCAATACAGGATACAGGCCACTTCGGGCATTTCGGGGCCCGATTGAATATGGAGCGGGCAATTTGGCGATGGAGACTTGCGGGGACTTATTTTGAGTGAGATGCGTTGAGATGAGGGTTACCATCCGCCCGGAATCTTCCGGACATTTCCGAACTTTCAGACTTTCGGACATGTCGGACTTTGTTTGGCTTTGTTTGTACGGAGTTTAAAGCTTAGTTGGAACATAAGTAATAAAACAAACAAAAGAAAATTAATAAGAAATGTCTTATCAGTCTCTCCTATCGCTTCTGTAACTATGTGCACAGTGTTTGTATATTGTGACCAAAATGTCCGGACTTTATAGCCCAAGTCACACAGAGCGGGAGCGGCACGGTCCGGGGCCGAGACAAGCGGGACGGCGCTATGCCGTGCTATAGCACCGTCCCGCTTTCTCGGCCCCGGACCGCCCCCGGCACGGCTCAGTGTGACTTGGGCTTATGTCAGGACTTTTCAAATTTGTAAATGGTAACCCTAGTTGAGATTAGACCCCTTGGGTGGGATTGGTCGGAATTGCTTCGAGAAACGTGTCGAATGTGAAATTCGCTGTGAATCTATTATTTTGTGACGGCAGTGATGATTGATCGCGTATTATGTTTTTGAAGCATTGAATTTATATTCTAAGAAAGATTACGTTAAATTTTATGTATTTTATGCTACTATTGTTGTACAGTTACGCAAGAACTACTACAATGCAACCACCATCGAACGTGTTATAAAACCGCTTCTGCTCACCATATTCAACAATGCATACTAATTTTTGTGTGATATATACAGTCAACAACAACTGAATTTATACCGTTGCGTATCTTTTGCAAACGCATAGAGCACTGCAAAAGTAAAGCATGTTCCTGACCGTAGTTTGTTCATATCGATTAAACAACATTGCGTTGGGGCGCTATTCGAGTGTCCACACGATTGACGGATTAGCATCGTAATTGCGGCGTGGTGTGGTTTTATCACATCACTGTTATTGAATGCGGGGACGATGGGAACACACGGAGCTTAAAGGAACTGTAGGTGGACCAATAGATTATCAAAGGCGTTTCACAGTCATGGTGGACTGTTCTTTGTATGTTCTACATACAACTGTTTAAGTTACTATCATCATCAACAGCTCATATACGTTCCCATCAAGGGGCTCGAGCCTACTCTGAATTAGGGTGATCAGGCTTTATTCGAACACGCTGACCCAGTGCGAATTGGTCGACTTCTCACAACCTTTGAATTTCTTAGCAGGAGTGTGCAGGTTTCATCATGATGTTTTCCTTCACCGTAAGAGCGTCGAATAAACGTACATATAAATTCGAATTTCGAAAACACGTTGGTACGTGGTGGTGGGGATCGAACCCGCGTCTCCCGGGCGTAAGACAGCGGCCCTAGCTATTACACCACCGACGTTCTTAGTTACTATATTTAATAGTAATAGTAGTAATAATTTATTAAGAAACTTATTTTACAATTTAATACTATTGACTAAATATTTCAATAGGGATACAATGAAACACATACCTGAACTAGGAAATATTTCTGTGTTTCAGGCGAAAAAATAGGTCTTAATAAAAAATAAAAAATTTCAAAATTAAAATAAATAAGAATAAATTACAAAAGTTAGATTCTAAATATTAGTATATTTATATACAAAATTAAAGGGCATTATGTACAGTCATCGCATTCCTCAAAACTGCGTGTTGAACATTTTTCTTAAAGTATGTCATACAGGTGTCCGCGTCAACAGACATTGCTCATAATATTCACATTTCACTGACCACATAGAGGATTCAAACACTGGTACCACGCTGCGTTGTCGCGGTGAGTGGGGCGACACGCGACATACATTCACTCCCGCGGGGAGACGTGGAGTTAGTTCATTATTGAGTATTTTTTAATAGAAACTCTCAATTTCGCACACAATGTTAAAATCAATTGCCCTCCGCAACAAAACACGCTGCGGTGTGATAGTTGCCTTAACGAACTTGGCTACCTAAAAATAACCATTTTAAAATACAAAGTAATAACCACATTGTTCTATATCTTATTTTGTCTGTTACTAAATGCAGAGCTCAAATTGTCACAATAAATCTGACATTCTATTACAAATCAATCGATAAAGGAAAAATAACATTGCATTGCCCAATCGCCCATAGACAAAGCCTTTCACTCGCGTGGAAGCAAAATGTGTTGATGCTTCCCGCTGAAAATGGAAAGCAACAACATTTAGGTATCCACACGATACACAGCTCCATCAACAAATTTTGTGTAGTGAAACATTGCTTTGTGTAGTGCTTACGGGATAACACGACGCGCAAAACCCGGCTTAATTCTACACAGAAAAGCGTAAAAATTTGCATAAAAGATATCATTTGCTAGCGTCTCGACAAAATCCACGAATTCATAGACGAAATAAAATCATTTTGCGTTATACAAGAATAAATTGGGCGACATGGAGACCCCCAAACTGAATTTTGAATAGAGCTGCGAGCTAGTACACCATATTAGCATAATCACGTATGTTGGGGTAATTTAGTAAACTCAATATCGGCCTGCACCTGTGACCAGCAAATATCTGTATTGTACGTGTTTTATGCTTGTGTGCTCAACATAAAATATTCATAAATTTCTGGAGTTGAGACTGGGTTACAACCTACTCCCAAGTGGATTCCAAGATGGTGCTGCATCGTGGTATTTTAAATAAAATCGACCTGAAAATCGGTTTCTAAAGTAAAGTCAAAATAGATAGAAGAGAATAGAATGTGCTGTGTGTGTGTAGGTAAGCCAGTCTCAGAACCAAGCAGTAGGTTACTAATTTAGACACTTCATCAAAGCGTTCTGTGGTGCAATTAGTAAGCACGTTGACTGCGTTAAATCCGAAGACGTGGGTTCAAATCCCTCCAGAAGAATCCCGTTTTTTTATTGTTTCTACCTATACCTCCTGTTTATTGTTTTTCATTGTGTGAGCAGTTTCAATTCTCATTTATTTACACTGCATAAAGGTAATCTCGTTTTAAGCTTAACAAACACAATTCGCAGTAATTTATAATTCTAGAACGGGCATTGCAATACGGAATGTATTTCACATCCAATTCCGAGTAAACCTTTTAACAATCTCACAATCTGCCAGTGTATAAAACAAACAGTAACGTAAGACCTGAGTTTTAACCCGCAATTTCTCACTTCAATAGTCGATTCCGTTTAAAACAACGAAGGCAGCAAAATCAGAGGAGATTGAGTAAGAGGAGATCGGGTAGAATCGCAGTCGCAAGTAGAAATAATCCAATCGGCGGCCGCGAACCGCCGTGTCATTGCGAACTAACAAACTAGAAATTTTCAAGTCGATATTTCCGACCTGATTCCCCGTTAGGGTTGCGGTATCTATGTGAAAATTAAAATTGCCGATATCGGTAATTGTGCAATTTATAATATTTTGCGTAGTTTGCCAGTTTATCGAATTTTGAGATGTAATCATTAGTGGTAATGGCATATAAATATTTATAGGTTTTCATGATTTCTTAATCAATCAGGCTGCAGGCTATACCTAATAAGAGCTCCTCAGTGGGGAGTGGGGACGTATATGGGTTGACAACAACTTTTCGACTATAGTAAACTAATAGTGGTTTACTTTAGTTGTTAAATTTCTATCTCCGCAATCGCTTACTATGAAAAAGCTAAAAAAGTAATCGTTGTTGTTTTTATTAAAACTGTAAAAAATAGCTGTCCCTTTTTGGTATTCTACATATAAAGTTGACTTAAAGATACGAGTAGTATGTAGCAAATATGACACTAAAAAGTCATATACGATTTACATACATTACTAATAGGAAAGCTCAGCTTCTAGAATTCCATATAAATCGACAAACCACGACATGTCGATAATTCTCCGGCCCACCTCTATTTCTGCGGGCGAAAGGAGAAGAGGAAAATTTTCCGACTTGTTTCTCTATCGCTGGTCTTATTGTGAAACTTTACTTGGAGAGTGACACTTAAGTCGATTTTTTCAGCGGACGTTGTTAGCGGCTGTAGTTGATGAGGGTTCTGTAGGTGGCGCTAGCTGATTGGCGCGATTGCTGAATCTAGAATTTATGTTTACAATTTTTTTGTATTTATTCGTATCTTTAAAACTTGAATTATCTTAAAATAAGAAGTTTTTTTTACAAATACATTTGTATCTGACTAACTGACTTACTGACTGACTTAAGCTAGAACAATATAAAGGTAAATAGGTCTCTGAAAGTAGGTTTTTTTTTCTTATTGTGATGTCCTTATATTATGTTTTAAGATTTTTGTGGTTGTTCACTACACTAAAATTGTCACAATTTACGGGTTGGTTACCACGGTAATATTATTACCTCGATATTTCGGAACGGTTGCACGCTCAATGGTCACGAGTACTAACCGTGGTAACAAACCCGGAAGTTGTGACAATTTTAGTGTTGTGATGCCCTTAATGTACTATAATTATTATTAGCACATGATTTGGATATTTAATCCCAAACTGAGTTCGAAAAGTCTACCCAACTCGAAATTTTCAGAACCGCAATTATCAAAATACATTAAAATACAAAATAAATCCGAAAAATCCTCTTTTATTTCGAGCAAACATAAGTCTAATATATGCAAGTTCCCTTATTATTCAGCAAATCGCCTCATTATTTCTGGGCCGGGTAATCCCCGTCGTACATTTCGCTTTTTAATTGTACCCCCGACCCTCGTCGAGGTCGGTTGTTTTTCAAAATTTGCCGTCTCGTTAACCTCGGAAAGAATTTGTGGTTCAAAACTAAGCTGAAGCGATTGAAGATCCTAAGCCTGATTTTTGTCATACATATGTGTGTCCCCATGAAGGGGCGTGGATGTACCTAGAATTAAGGCGATCTAGCTTTAGGCACCCAGTGCGGGATGGTTGATTGCACCACACGTTTGAATTTCTTCCTCACAAAATGATCCTGTATCGTAAGAGCGTCTCTCGTGAAATGTATATTTTCAGGTTATAATATACGAGCAGCATTGCTTCCAAAAGGCTAAGTCTGTACTAAAAATATTTAATGAAGAATCAGAATCAGAGACATTCAACTTTCCGATTGAACATAAGTAAGTATCCGTACAGTTATAAAAATAACAAAATTATACCTTATGCAAATCCGATATCGATAAAAAAATAAACTTCGTTTTCCGGTAAAAGCTGATTAATTTAGCTAAACAAAACAAGGTTTTTTTTCTTTTCCTTTTTTTCCGCTTGTAACTTAGACAATAACTTAAGCCGGCGTCTCTTCGGTTATCAGGATCGCGCATCCGTGATCCTGGACCCTTTCGGTAGGTACATAATATCGTGATTAATTCAATCCCGCGATCGTTTACATTGTTATGATGGACAGTTTAATTCGTTACCAGCTCGTCTTGTTACAAGCTTACGTACTTATCGCCCTGTAAAGTTGTAATAAAGCATTTGTTTGTGGTTTCTTAATATTTACACGGATTTTCATTATCTACGACTTACTTTACATTGTGGCTGCTTTAGTGCGATACTTACTACATTATGTTTGTTCGCGCAACGCGCTACACCTATGGAATCGAAGCACAAGCCCCGCGCCGCTTTACTTACTTTGTGATCGTAGCAAGTGCTACACTTCGTAGCGCGTGCTACGATTTTGCTACGAAAAACCGTTTTACAACTTTTAAGAGATAGAGCAATTGGATTTGAAATATTGTTTGAGCGGCTTATTGACGTAATATACGCCATTTTTTAAATCAAATCAAAAGAACGAAAACATTATCTTTTATTTTGGTAAAAAAAGGCGTTCTCGGAGCGAGGTCGATTTTTGGAATATTCACGATCCGCATTAAGGTTGAAGCGGATATGACAGAGCGTAATCCCCACTTAATTAGACCGCAGCGACCTCTGTGTCATTCCCGCTGTATTTTTAGTTAGAATTTTCGCGTGACTATGTTTAATCTCGTCATCTGTGTGTATTTTTCGCATACAGCTGATGCATTCTTCTTTTTCGTCACGTACGTTTTACGGTCAACAACCGGCCTCACAAACTCTTGTGTCAGTGTTAGAACCGCCGCTGATACATTATAAAGTAATCATTGTTACGAAACCGGGAAATATATGGAAAACTACAGTAAAATCTGCCAAGATGGTGTTACGAGTGATTGTGTTTTAGAAGTTGACTGAAAGTGATAAAAGACATAAAGATAATATTTCAACAATAATTTTTAGGTTACCATCACAAACAATTTAAATAAATACTTTATTAAGTAAACACTTAAACAGAAAATGGGCCACGAGGTCACCAAAAGTCATTCAAACAAACATCAAAATAAAACGCGAGCAATAAAATAACGCGTTCACATAAAAATAACTAGCGGAATATCATTCGGGTGTAAGCGTCGACAGTGCGTCACCCTTTCGACTCAGGGTTGCCAGATACTAGAAAGCCAGCCAGTCGGGGTTGCCAGACATTAGAAAACAAGCCAGCTTAACAGGGTTCCCAGATACTAGAATACAAGCCAGTCTAACAGGGTTGGCAGATACTAGAAGGCAAGCCAGCCTTACAGGGTGCCAAATACTAGAAGGCAAGCCAACCTAACAGACAAATGCTATGAAAGCCCTAATTTTTTTTTTTAAATCGTGCTCGTGTTTAAATCTATTCTTGTATATCGACGGCAACATCTCACACGCCTGACATCCCTGTTTAAATCCCATAAAATTTATGTGCCGACGGGGTGGTTCGTCGAAAACGCATTATTATTTTAAGGGTGATCTATTTATTAGGCCGCGAACCCCCAGCGAGGCCATAAACAATCTATTAATAAATTAAGGTCATCCTTCCTCCGGCCGCGATGGACGTGCCACAAATATTATAAACCGAAACTATTCCAAAGGGTAGTTCGGGCTACATCCCAAAAAGGTAGTCAATTTTTCTTGTGCAACATATTCTACACATGAACAAAATTTCAGTTGAGAATAGCTCGCTCACTTTGCAACTTAATTATTTCAAATAGAACTTTATTAACATCGTTATTTGCATCAAAGGTTACTGCACAGCTCATTCACCTCTTCTTAATTGACGGTAATCGCATCACAAACTAATTCAGTAGCTGACACTATCAAATGAAATGTCATGAACCGGCAATGAGATAATTGATTTTTAATCAATTTAACTCGGCCGCCATTTTGACGCGTGCTGGCCGCCGGTTGGCCAGTTTGAATTCAGAATCGCTAAGCGCGAGCGCGGGAACATCAATCATTGGCCGGCCGGCCGACGCGCGCAAATTATGATTGAGATTTATGTCTCTTTGCCACCATGGTGATAAAGTAAGGTGCGGTGGACATGTTAAGCTTTCTAGTAAGGTTTTGATTACTTGGAATTTATGTACAGATATTTATAACAAAGCTGAGACTTCGTGAGAAAAGAAAATGGCGTCTTTTAACAGAGAATACAGATAAAGAGCAAGTTTCCTCGATATTTCCTACAAAGCGTATATCTTACATGAACTTACCTTTGTGTGTTGAAGGTAACACTATCGAATAAATGGTTCTGAAGTGAACGCCGCATTGTTAGGTTATCTAAAACGACGTACCGTGGCTTCCGAACGATACGCCACAACCAGTATAACCTGGTCCCCCAATCCTCTCTTTTCTGGTACACCAAACTGAACAAGTGCGGAGTTAGTTAAACCATCAAAGGTCAAAATAAAATGGGCGGTGTGATCCCATTTCTAAGGTTTATAGGCTTGTGTATATGGTTTAGCGACTGCGATGCGCGGTGAATATTTTGTCATTATTTTTCTAGATAAATCGCTTAACGATGTAGGTGGCATCAACTACCTAGGCTAGGTACGTGAAATTGCCTAACCAAACCATTTAAGGTAGCATTATGATGAATATCTATTTGAATTTACTGTGACATAACTTTACTTGTTATATGAACGACAATAACTCCTTATTACTTCTTTTAAAAATAAATGAAGAAATTCGTGACTCATTTGGATATAAATTTATTTATTTCAGTATGTATTATTTATTAAATATATTTATCGCATTTTCCATTAATTTTTAATTTGGCTGGATTTTTTGGTGAGAAAAGTTATACTACGTTCGCATAGTGTACAATACAGAATTCAAATCAAAATCAACGGCCCGTACAGTCCACTGCTGGACTATGAGCCTCCTCCACTTAAGTGAGGAGGAGGGTTTTGCCATAATCTTCACGCTTGGCAGGCGGGTTGGAGATTGCAGATTAAAAGGTTACTGTATCAGAGAGCGCTGCTGCCCGTTCCCTGTTCAATGTGTAGTCCCTAAGTCGCCTCTTACGATACCCACGGGAAGAGTAGGGGTTCGTGACAAATGTATTCTACTCTGCCGTCACCACACGGCGCAATACAATACAGAATTACCTATATTATTATTATAATAAATGATGGGTGGCAAGTAGTGAGTAGTGAAATCAAACCTGTATTGCTTCGTCTGTTTGCGCTTATCCCGCTGCTTAAACAGGTGGTACTCCAATGATATTTCGCATGCAACCATCCGAAAGCACACACATTGGTAACACAACCAGCCAACATACACGACTTCGTGCAAAAATCAACTTTATCACGAAAGCTGAAGGTGTTCTGCAGTTTTCATTTAGCTGACGTCTATTAGGCACACCCGCCGACGCTCGTAGTATCCTTCCTGCAGCGAATCGCATATTGAGCATCCCTGCTCATTGGAAGGTAAACTGTGATGTGCTTAACGGTTTTCATAGATGAGTTACCGTACTGGCATTTTTTTCTTATTTTTTAACGGACCTAAACGTTATTTCTGTAACATAGCGGGCGTGGACTTGAACTGTACTGGGGGCCGTTTCACGAAGCTACAAGTTACAAATTACAAGTACAATTTGATGTACATTGCGTAGATAATGAGATAAAACTATAAGAGCTTACAGTTTTGGCGAATTGGCTACGCAATGAATATCAAATTGTAACTTGTTACTTGTAAATTGTTGCTTCGTGAAACGGGACCCAGTACAGTTCAAGTCCACGCCCGCTATGTTACTACTTTGGCAGTTGTTTTTTTTTTTCTATATCAATGGCATAAGGCATTGGAGTAGCAAAATCTGTTTGTTATTGGTATTTATTTATTTGACTGCAAATAAGGTTCATAATTTTTAAAAAGATTTTTTAAATAAGGTTGTTAAGCGTGTAACTGAATTCTTGACTGAGACTCTGATTTACAATTTTATTACAACTGATATCTATTGACATTAATATTGAAAAAAGATGACCAATAAATAAGAAAAAAACTTTGGTTGATAATAAATTTAATTTAAAGGTTCTTAGTATGACCGCTTTTGTCTGAAATTCAAGAGTGCTTGCGGCGTGATATCAAATCCCCTCCTGCGGTCGAATACGTCTGGAGGTCAAAAAGACACATGTTGTTGTGATAAATGTACGAATAAAGTAAAAGGCATTATATTATTTCACCGTAGGACTTTAAACCAACGAACAACAATAGTCAAGAAGAGTAACCGCCTAGCAAAGCCCGCTAAAACATAGC
Source organism: Carpatolechia fugitivella (assembly GCA_951230895.1). NCBI lineage: Eukaryota > Metazoa > Arthropoda > Insecta > Lepidoptera > Gelechiidae > Carpatolechia > Carpatolechia fugitivella. The sequence goes on from OX579664.1 coordinate 8,549,490, forward strand.
ACCTAACTCGCCCAATTAATTTTGACAGACGACGAGACGACGACAGACACGCAGATGATGTCGCTGCTGTACATTGAAGCTTACTTTCGACGTTCTTACAAACCGAATCATATAAAACATTATTGTGCCGCGTATTCGAATAGTTTGGTATAGATGGTATAGTTTTTTCCCCGGCTTCTTTGGTATTCATTTGGCGGGGTCAAGTTTGAAACGTTAACTACGTTCTTGACTATAGATAATTCGCTGCTTTAAACTCATTCAGCGGCAGCGCGGGTGGTTTAAAGCTTACGTGGTGTCAACTGTAATTCATTTTAAAACTAATAAGTTAGGCATCTTATTCTAATATTGGTTTCGAGAATTTCTAACTTTATTAGCTTTTAATCCACTAAATTATTTTGATTTTCAAAAGTGCTCTCATTTGATGGTTAGGTACTTTTTTCTCAAAAGTATTTCGCCAAATAAATTAAAAGTTGTATAACATACGAGCTATTTCTAATACCCGTAATTTGGTTGTCGTTATAAGAACATCAAGTGGTCTGAGGTTGTCGCCCGTCTGGAGGGCAGACAGACCGACAGATGTGTTGAGCTGTGCTTAATAATAAAATGTGGATCACTGGAACGACTGACGCAATCTTCTAAATTAAATCGTTGATAAGGCAGCCCAGAGCTAGATTAGAGTTACAGTGCTCATTAGAAGACGGGCTTAATTATTTTTTCAGATAACAATTCTAGACGTATTTTCTTTTTTGGAATTTATTTTTTGTTTATTATTTTCAACTCTCTATTTTAGGTAATTGATTAAAAGTTTACACGCTTGTGACTGCCGAAACAATTAATAAACATTTTCAGCTAAGAAAACCATCGACAGATTTTACAAACTGCGCCAAGATAGGTAATCTATAATATTGACGTCGCACTTCCGTCGCGGTGACGTCACAAAGCCCAATCAGGATGACGTAAGCATCGGCTCAGCAACAACCCTTGGCAGTGCCACTAAATACGTGAAAGGCAGAAATATTCGCCGCTGGAGCTTTTAAGGCGTGTGTTATGATGCGCTATTTTTCACCCGGGGCAATCAGCTGACTTGCCATTTTCCACGGTTTTTTCTCGTCAGCCGAAAAGATGAACGACGTAAGTGTATACAGTCTTTTTTTTAAGAAATTACGGTTTAATTAAAAATATTTTATTTCTAATTCATCTTTATGTAATTCAACAACTGCAAAACAGTAATTTGCTCCTCGTGTTTAGTCATGAGAAAACTGGTCGAAAGTATTTAATTTGAATCTGCTCCCAGAATGACTCGGAGCCCAATAAAATTATTTGAAACCAAGTTATCAATAATTAATAAAAGGAAAAACATAGATGATAAAGAGAATCTATGAAAAACCAACTTTTGTTACGACGACGCCATAGCCCACGTAGCCATTATTTTTCTGTTTTGAACGCTTAGACAGATAACACATTTACAAGGTGCATTTTGAGCACTCAAAGTATTAAAATGAGTGATGTGCGAAGCAAAAACACGTGACATGTATTAGACCGTATGTGTAGAGACTTGCTCCGCATCATTTTGTCACACGGCGACGAATATCGCAATAAGTGCCGAGATTAATGTCGCGCCAGACGAAGCCACTCTGATTACATCCCTGCACGTCATTCGTCATAGCTTATGATTTTTTTAAGTAGGTACTGCCATTGCGCATACATTTTTATTTTTCTGTCTGCTAATTTTGATGGCGTTTTTACGAGGCATTACCCGTACCTTGTTAAGAATTTTTGAATGATGATTGTTATGGAAAACTAAATTGTAAGTGTATTAACCGGTTGCAAATAGTAGAGTAACTTTCGTTACCGATAACTTCGATGTCATATTTTGTACTTATCCCTTCGGCTATCATCCATTCATGTTCATTTATGTCCATAAATGATCATTTAATTACTAATAATTATTAGTCATTTCATCTTACCAGCCTATGTACATTGATGGCATCGTGCAATGAAGCTCGTCAAAAAGCTCTCTGCGTGAAGTATTTTCATACTTTTGGTTCGTGATGGATAGTAATTACATGTTATGACGTCATATCGTAATCGGAGAGGTGACTCGCGGCGTCCGACTGTGGGAGATGCGTTCCAAACAAGGATTTGAAATATTATACTTCTGCCAAACAAAGACTAGTAACATGGACGCAGACAGTACATGGCGGGTATAATAACTCAAGGATATCTTTTACTTTGACTTTTTATTGGGGCTTTGAATATTAACAAGTCTAGCTAGAGGTAGAGAAGCAGAGCACGAGGAGGCTTGCGCTCGACTCACTCTAATCTATTCCAAAATCGGTTTTGAATATCATATTTTTTAAAGATACGGCAAAACAATGGCCAGTAACACCGTACAGCTAAGCAGCGCGCGGGCCACAGAGTTCGCATGCTACAGAACCTAACTACTAACTAAAGTAAGTCTCCAAATTCAAATATCACTAGTATCGATCGTCACTGGTGCCTGCCGCGCCGAAACAGAAGCCGAGCGAACTCTCCCTGCGGCGGCGCAGACTGGCAGACGAACAGATAAATATTCATGAGGATAATTCGACAGATTCCCTTAACGATACCACGTTAAAAACCACCCTGTAGTGGCAAGCCGTGATATGGATATAGGTTTTAATAGTTAGGTGGGAGATTTTGATACACCTGATGTAAGCTGAACTACGGAAAGTAGTAAGTAATCTGAATTTGTAGTGAATAGTCGAGTTAGATAGATTTTGTGGCTCAAAAACGCCACGTTTTAAATCGAAGTGCAAGTGAAGCGAAACTTTTTTTTTTGTTATTTTGGTTTACTGATTATAGTATATTTTTATTCTTATTTCAAACACATTTCTCAACCAAAAGCGTTCATATTTACTTTAGTACCTAGATAAACCTTCGTAATAATATTCGTAGTTTAGGTATTCCAATTAATGTGGTGATATCTAGTGTCTTAGGCTAATAATTACACAAAATAAAAAATACAACACATTTATTGTTTTTTTTTTTCCAGGCACTGACAGCTACCTGTAATATAGTCGAACTCATCTGGTGACGTCACACCCTTCCTGCGTTCAAAGTCTAATATACTTACAGACCCCTCTAACCAAGCCTTGTTTGAATACGAACTATACAAAGATTTACGCCTACCTACGCACCGCAGTCTGGGGTACTCTCATTTACTCCAAACGCAATTGAATATACTCTTTATTACATTAAGTACACAGTACAGAAAAGTAAACATTTTAATTATTTTTTATGTTTATTTATCGTATGACATATTCAGCAGTTTCAGATTTGTTGAGTCGAAGTACAACTTCACGCTGCTGTCCTGTACAACGTCAATACTGAATATTTAATTAAATATTACACATATATTGTAATCAATTTAATTTTAAAAGTTTTTTTTCTTTCATTATGTATGCATGCCTTACATCGCCTTACTATGACAATTACGTGTCTGTAAACAATCTGAATGGTTTTACAATGTGGCGACACGTAATTGTGAATGAAGTTGGTGTTTTTCGGGTCTGTACTGTACAAAATATATCTAACTCCCGTTATTTAGCTTACTAATTTCAGAACTAAGTACGTGTATGTTTTTTCATTTAACATAATTTCAAGATTTTGTTTAACATAAAAAACCTTTGTACTCGTATCAAGCAGGAAAGATCCTAAACTATAAACTCTTGGTGTGACGTCACGCAACTACCTACATACCTATAGGAACAAGCCGAGCCACTTTTCGAACATTGTGTTTTTGCGGCCCATAAACGGTGTTATGCCTTTACATTAACGTAAATGGCTGCTTTATTACAACCTTTTAAAAGTGACGAAACGGCCGGCGTAAATTTTACTATGTAGGAGACATCAAATGCGTGAGAGGCGTATGATGATGTCACTCAGGGCGTCATCGTCGTCCCGGGCATCCGTATAGCCAATAGATGGAGCCCAACATTTTCAAATAAACTCTATCATCTTTAGTATTATAACATTTATGAGATATTTCGGCGCTGTTGCAAGCACCATGGTCGCGGGTAGACTGGAGAGACGTTGCGGGTCTCCTCAACAAAAATATTATCGCGGTAAGCCCGTAAAAATAATGACCGCGAAAGTTATATATCTTTAGTATTGTTATTTACATCCGTGTACTTGATAATAGATATTAGCTCCATAAAACAAACTTAACACATCGTAAATAAAATGTTTAAGAACCTCAAGGCAAGGGGGATAATCTTTAAAGGTACATTTAAACTACAGTTATTACTTTTACATGTATTAATTTTTAAATTCAAAGGTCTTTTTTTATATGAGTATGTCCGACTGGTCACAATTTTATAAAGTCATACAACGAAACCCTTGGTTATCATAACCATAATCGAAAAGTTGGTCATCATTTCCAAATAAACAGTTTTAAATTAATATAGTCTTTTATGTGATCGAAGACAGCCAGTCAATACAGACTTCAGGTTATTCTGCATAGTTTCTCTTTTTGAAGTATTAACCAATTTTTTTAATCTATTAAAACCAGAATGAAAGTTAATGAGTTCCGAATATGCGCATGGTATGTTATGACGTCATAACGTAACATTATTTGCTAATAACGCCCAGGTATCAGGCAATGCCAGCTAATTTGCTGCTTTGATGTGCTTTCTGTGCCAAATGGTGCCGATTTGGATGAGGCACCGCTGTCACATAATCTGCACCATATCTGCACCGTCGTTATAATTTGCACCACATTATCCTGCGGCCTTTGCATGCGGCTGTAGAACAGTATACCGTACTTGCTACTTGCTCTGTGTGCAAGCAAAGGGAATGTAATTATAAACAACTTTGAATGCTCAAAACGGTGGCTAGTGAGGTAGCGCGCTTTACATTTTATGTAAAAGACAAAAAATAATGAGGATGTAGTATTTTTAGAGAAATATCTAAAGTTGATCGTGTAGCCATCGTCAAGGCTGTGTACCCGTCTAGATAGAGCTTATTGACTTTTGACGGAGTTTCAAGCCATCGAGTAAGCGCTGAATTAATTCTGGACATTTTTGTGACCTATGCCTGGGCGCCGCTCGCACCCACTTGTTACGACACTGTTTCTAAAATTTTCATCTACGGAAACAATCGCTACATGAGATCACTTTTAACCCACATTATAGATGATGATGAGCACTTGATAGTTCTGTAGCCTTAGTACGCCTACCTACGAACCACAGGGTCTCGGGTTGAATCCCAACCAGGGCACACATTCTTGTGATGATCACTTGTGTTTGCCTCGTCTTTGAATGTTGTATTTATCTGTCAGCTGTCTGATACCCATAGTACAGGCTCTGCGTGAGATGTCCGCACATATATTTATAGTTTATGCTATCTGTAGCACGTATAGAGTAATTTAGCGCGAAGAATGAGACGTGTAGCAGTAAATAGGTGCCATTAAGGTCGCTTGGCACAGATCTGCATTAAGACGGACGAGCCGGCGCGCTCTGGGCACAGTCACACTGCTGCACAGCAGTATATTGTGTAGCTGGCTTTGTAGTTTGTAGGCTAGCTTATGTACAAGCAAATGGTGTGACGGCTTGTACAACATAGAGATAGAGGTTCAAGACCATACAATTCGAACATTTGTAGATAGGAGCTTAGAATAAATTCGAAATATCTGTCAAACTTTTAACTGGCTGATGCCGTTTGTTTAAGAGGACTAAACATTTTTTGACCACTAATGTACTCGTAGTAGGTTTTGACTGTATACTTATTAGACTTCTACTCCACTCTTATTTCTATATTTTTTTGTTTTTGCATGAGCTATCTCTGAAATCGATATCAGAATTTATCCCACATGTTATTTTTCTATACTTACCTATCATAATGCTTGCTTATATTGTAATTTGTATTCTTTATCCACATTCTAACTCCTAACTTTGTGCCGCAGCGCAGTTACGAACAAACTTGTAACTCAACAAAATACAAAACAAAATTACTCACAAAATACACCACTGTAATTTATTTATTTACTCAGTAAGCGGCGTAATATACTTGTAATACATTATACCAGGCCTTTTATATGGATATTTAGACTTAACAATACTCCGTTAAAGAAACATGTTTAATCTGGTTGGCAAGATACTTAGTTTGTATAGCATATTTAGCTTAACTAACATGCCCTATGCTAGAAAAACTGTTTTCTAATAGGTAAATTTCAACACAACAGAAATAAAATAATTTTCAAAATATGACAGGCAGACATATGGCTAGCAAATTACGCCATGAACCGGAATTACCTAAAACTTAAAATATTTCGATAATTTTATTGATGTTTACATGCAAGACATTTTGTTAAAATCAAATCTCAGATAGATAAAACTTTTAATTTTTCACTTCGATTTCTCTTTATTCTGTTCATCGGTTACCGCGAAAATTATACTCTCAGTGAAGTAGCTTTCGTAGTCAGAAAAGATCAGCAGTATATCTACTAATTTCATGAGACTCTTTATCATCTACTAGTACATAGTGTAGATAATATAACGAGTTCACCACGGCGGGATGCCTGGCTGCTGGCCAATTTGTCTAATGCCTAGTTATGCCCCATTTACTGTCACATACGGCTGGATCAAGAACGTACACTCTATGTAAGCTTTAAGGGTATATAAGGGACGCTCTGGTTTATGTCTTCTAGCTCTTTGTTCTGCCCTTACTGTCGCTTTGGACTGCAACTTTTTTTTAATGATCCTATTATTGAAACATGATCTAGAAATGATCGTTGCCTATCTCTGACACCAAGTCTTTTGTCAACTTTACAACCCATAGGATAAGAAGGAATTAAAATCGTAACACACATGTCACTCACCGATATTTCGACTATGTAACAGTCGTGATTAACAATCGCGAAAACCTAAAAGTGTTTATAAAAAAAATTGTCTGTTTCCGTAGTTTTAAATTTTGCCGTGCTTATAAAAGCTTTCTTGCTAATTCGAAACCTCTACATACTACCTATAAAGCTGACTGTTTCCTACCCGCACGGTCTTAGGCACATCGCCAATTTGGGATAATGTCTGTTCGTAATACAATAACATTATTCCATTATTTGAACTACGGTGCCCCCATATTGTGATAATAGGAGGTATCTGGGTCATGTTTTTGCCAACCAACACGTTTTAGTGCTGCTGCGGTGTCGATAGTTTCATTATCGACAGTGTTTTGTCAATAAAGTTAGGTCAAAAGATACTTATCTATAGCAATCGTTAGGGCCTTTGTCCACTACCCCGGTTTGACGTCGGATATCGGAAGTTGCTATCGGCAATAGATCGGAAGACCGGACGACGATTTTCCACTTATCCAATACGGCGACTATTAAGTCGGACGGTAAAAAGTAGTTATCTCGTCGCAACGGGGCTTTATTCCATTCCAGGATTTTTTTTATATTGTATCCTTATATTCCTCTGTTGTTTTATCATCAGAGGCATTGTATGTACCAATCTAACCTCCAAACGCATGCGCTTTTGTTTTAATCTAATAGGAAATGGGATGCGCAGTGCAAAAGCGCGTATTATTTTTGTACGTCGACCACTTCGGCCGATAAAATCCAATCCAATCTAGCAAATTATCGGATCTATTAAAACCGGTTGGCGGACTAGTGAGAAGCGAGTATAGGAAGGTAGTACATTTCTAAACCGTATCATTAAATTATCGGACCGGAGCAGTGGAAAAAGGCCCTTACTAAGGCTGCTTTTACACTAGAGATGTGCGAGGATGCGTTGCGAGGGATGTGTTTTTCAAGAACCAATAGAATCGCTTCATTTACCTTGCCTCGCTCAGCACAGTTCTGGCGAAGCGATCCTATTGGTTCTTGAAAAACACATACCTCGCAACGCATCCTCGCACATCTCTGGTGGAAAAGCAACCTTCTAATGTGTTACCTGATTGCAAAGGTCTAGCTCGTCAATTTAAGTTTTTGTGTAGTTACACAAACACCCATATTAGGTAAATAAGTATAAATCTTATTCCAAATATCGCCTCTATCGTGCAAAACAGACACGCCAAAGTCAAATAAATGATTTACGGTCGATTGTATATAAAAAAACCTCCAATCCCAAACACAAGAGAGTATTCGATAAATTGGTGTTATTAATATTAATATTTTATTCGGATGACAGCTCACTATCTGGCAACACTATCGAATTTGTCCCGTCGTCTGCGTTCGAAGCCAATATTTGTCTAAGAATAACCTCATTAAGTTGACAGACAGTCTTCATAATAGAAAACAAATTCACGCCCTTACAATTAGGTAAGTAAATATTTTTTTATCTATCTTATTTCATATGAAAGGGGTTCGATTCCTTTATTGTTATAACCATGTTCATGTAAGAACCTACAAAGTGGCGTTGACGTAACGGCCTTCTAAACGGGAGGCATCATATCGGTTTAAACCTGTCACGTATCTATGTGTTTGAGTTTCTCTATTTTAGATACTAAATTTTGTTTTCTTTTTGAAAAGCCTTTGGATGAGCTGGCTATATTTTTTCTCACCAGTTCTCTTATCTCAACTGCCAGTGTTTCCAATAAATCATGCCACAAAACACACTCTCAGCAAACACGAACGCTCCAGCCTTCCAATTTCAAATTCTTTGTCCCGTCAGAACAGTGACTCAATAAACCGGTGTGGAAGGCGGGACTGGACAGTAATCAGCTATCCAAACACACGGGACAAAGCAACGCGTCCACATGAGGGATCCTATCAGTTAATTGCATCACTGTATGAAAGCTCCGCTAAAAATCAAGAAAATAGTGAAAACTGGACGGCTGTAGAGCTGTGACTAGCCTTGTATTTTGGCACTGTGATTGTTTACTACTTACTACATGAGCAGTTACTTGTTCTATTGGGCATCAAAAGGCATGTTGTAAGTGTATTCAGAGATAATATTACATTAGTTAGTAGATTATGGCTTTAATTATCATTATTTATGAAACCTTAACATTATATCTATAGGTAAAAATCGAGTCTCAGTAACAGTTTTTGTAATTTTCAATCTTACATGAGAATTTTCAACACACTTGAGTGGTACCGTTTTTATAACAATAATATAAACGAGTTTAAATAAATGTAATTTAAACCGTTAATTTTATCTGGTTGAAGACATTTTGGCGTCATAATAATCAACCTTTGAACCAATACTCATAACTAGTATCGATGCAAATCACAGTTACGACTGCTGTTTGCCCAACACTATCGCTAACCGTGCTGGGAGCGTGCGGTGCAGTTATTGAATTAGTGTGCAGTCACACTGCAGTCGCAATGCAGTCTTTTCGCTACCGGTGTGCAGTAGCTTTTATTCCGTGGAATCAGGGGTGGTATTCGTTACGCGAATGTCCAACCGCGTGTGTCGGTTACTGTACCGGCTAAAAAGCTAATTCAATGTTACATGTTCCGAATAATACGCTGTGTTAGGATCACTTTAATAAGGTTTATAAGCTCTTGTTTTTTATACTTAACACTAGCTTTCCGTCCGCGGCTACGCTCGCGTTATATAAGATTTTCCCGTGGGAATAAGACTTTTCCCGTATCTTATGTGTTAATCCAGGGTACAAACTATCTCCACTTCAAATTTCATCTAAATCCGTTCAGTAGTTAAGACGTGAAAGAAAGCGGAACAAACATCCAAACAGACATAATTAGACATAGATAATAAGGTCCTTAATTTGTTTTCTATACTGTTCAAGTTTTTTTAAACAAAATATAGTTCTAACCTATAGAGAAATAGTGCATTTAATGCATTTAAATACCTATATCGTCTTTGCAGAGAATTATTAAATTAAAGTTATTCTAGACATAAAGTTTACAAACCTGCTGTCTGTCTTATAAGAACTAATTTAGTTCCATGTAAATACAGTCGAATCAAAAAAAAGGTCAGACATTTTAATAGACCCTTTTATTGCCTAATAATCTAGAAATACAATATAAATTGCTGTTACGATTGCACGTTGACAATACAAATCTAAACTTGATTAACTTCTTTCACCGTCAATATCAAATTAAATTTGTTTTGAAACGGTCTGCAATGACTATAAATTAATAACGCGAGAACTGCCCCTTAACGCCATTCATAGCCATCCCCTGACCTTATTAAGGGTAATCACCCCTTGCCAGCAAGTGCGACAGATGTGTGAATTAAAAACCGGGCCCTTAAATTTATGGCCATCACGACATTCGACTATTAATCCCGGTGTACTGGGTTTTAATCCTCTAATGCTCATTTTATTTTAAAACTGGCAGGCAACATTTATCACACAGTTTTCACCTTTAAACCCATTCAAAATAAAACCTTTTTTGAACCTCGTCCAAAGTAAAAAAATATTTAAAAGTATATTAAACTTTTTGGATTTGGAAGTTTTTAGGGGTCTGTATCTCAAAAGATAAAAAGAAACTTTTATTGGATCATACTGCAAAACATTCGAGCTTCTAAATCAAGGCAAAATCCATTTAAAGTCATGTTTTCATACAAAACTTTCGCGAGCGACGGTGGTCTAGTGGTCAGGGCTGCTGTCTCCCGTCCGGGAGACGCGGGTTTGATCCCCACCACGTACCAATGTGTTTTCGAATTTCGAATTCATATGTACGTTTATCCGACGCTTTTACGGTGAAACCTGCACACTCCCGCGAAGAAAATCAAAGGTTGTATGTGAAATCGACCAACCGGCACTGGGCCAGCTTGGGGCTTATCGCTCTAATTCAGGGAAGGCTCGAGACCCTCGGTGGGGACGTATATGAGCTGTTGATGACTGAAAAAACTTTAGGGTATTTTCCATTAAGCTAGAATCTTGAAATGAGACAATAAGAGCTCTTACAGCACAAGTAAAGAAAAAGTTTGAAAGCCATGATTTGTGCTTATATTCGTATGTTGGTACCATATAAAACTGTTTTTGCAAGTGCGATCCTAAAGATGCCATTTGCCAAATAAAATAAAATAGAAAATCAGCAAAATTAACTTTTTACAAACAAAATGCCCCGTCCTAAAAAGTGAATTAATATGTTTCTTTCTTATAGGTACGTAATCCTCAAAGCGCTAATCAGACTCGCACTTGACCATTTTTTTATAGTAGTTAACTAATTGCAGGGGTGTGCTGGCCATAATGGAACATAGCAAAGGCGTAATGGTGATTTTAGGAATTATTGCCAGCAGCTCGATGAATATTCATTCCAAGCGGCATGAAATATTAACATGGTGTAGTCTCATGCAGTGATGCATTTCACAAACGAGGTACATTTGTGTAATGCGTTTTGAATATGACGTGCCTAATGTACAGGAGAAATTTTGGGGTATCAACCCTGTATGCAGTCCGCTCTCTTTTCTTGTAAAAGTAAAAACTTACTTCGGTGCTTAATTTATGAAGTTACTTACGGAAAGTAAATATATATTATTTGTTTGATAAGTAAAACAAAAGTAACGTGAAACGGTTTCCTTACGTATATTTCATGTTCCCGATTTCCTAGAATTTATATTTTTAATGTTTTTTTTCTTTTTATATTTTTTTACCTATTAAGTATTATTAAATATATTGCTTATAAATGAGTTTTATAGAGACGGGTTCGAAATTCATTAGATGTAGCTTCCGTGACGTCACGTATCGAGTTACAACGCACTTAGCGCCGACGCCGCCGCCTTAAGTGACTCGCGTTAAAACGCGCTATGTGGGGATACCTACTACATAGGTTATATTTATCAAAATGATAGTCTTAATTTTATTTACATTCATGAAAAAACACTCGCCACGAGCTGAACAAGAATTTGAAATTATGTTTTCTAAATAGGTCCCATAGAAAAGTACTCTTGAATCTTACGTGTATTATTCAAGTCTACTTTTTAACCGACTTCAAAAAAGGAGGAGGTTCTCAATTCATCTGTTTTTTTTTTATGTATGTTATTAGATATCTCCGCCAATTGTTAACCGATTTTAATAATTCTTTTTTCATTCGATAGGATTTACTCTCGAGGTGGTCCCATATTAATTTCGTCAAGATCTGATGGTGGAACATGAGGTAAAACTTGGAAATTCCTCAACGGAATGTAGCATTCGCGTCGTTATTCGTCTATTCTTTTAGTCATATCTCAGTCAGTTTTCAACCGATTTTGATGATTCTTTTTTCATTCGATACAACGTGCTTTAGGGATAGATCCATACCAATTTTGTTAAAATCTGATGATGAAATAGCAAATAAAAGCGGAATCTCCTCAACTGGTAATAGCAACATGCATCGCGATACCGTTGTTGTATTGTAATAAATAAAAAAAATACAAACAGTATAGCCTCTCTGGCCGAGCGGTCTATTGTTTGACTCTTTTCACGGAGGTTCCGAGTTCGAATCCCGGTGGAGACTGTTCTTGTGAGACTTTCTCTAGTTTTGTTAAGACATTGCTGCCTGAATCACTTAATTATTGCCCGAAAAATAGAAAATAATATTTTTCTATGATATTTGTACAAGTACATTTTATAAGTTGGTCTATTATTAGATAAACTGTAAAGCCTACTTGATGTTGATAGTTTTCCTTTTAAATTCATCATATGCACTACTACCATGATTTTTTTCACTTTTCCATATAATTATAACGGTTTCGCTGGTAGGGAGGGGGGGGGGGGGAATTTGACTAACAAAAATAAGCACTTTAAAACGAAATATTTCTAAAACTTACGCTAACATCGAAAAATGGTTTCAGCAAACCCCGATTATTTTTAAAAGACCTATCCAACGATACCTCACACTACAAGATAATCGTAAATAATCCAAAAAGTTTGCAAACGTGCTGCAGTACCCACTAAAAAGAATAAAATAAAAACTATTTAAAAAAAATCAAAAACTTCCTTCAAAAGTAAAACACATTTGTTTGCACTAAAAAGTAACAAATAACATTAATAACTATTTATGTATGCAAGATTGACATTAATAAAAATGGTCAATAGAATACAATTCAGTCACTTTTACTTTTTAATATTTACGTAAAATAAACAACACTTTTTGTAGTCGGTGCCAGCCAAGAAAAAACCTAAACGTAGTAGCATTGTCGAGCGTTTTTGCAAAGATATATTATACCTAAAAAAGCTATGCTATTATAATACAATCCTATTTAATATTTACAATTTAATTTATTAGCTCTTTTTATATTGGTTGGTCCAGCCAAAGCTAAGAAGAAACTAAACAAAATAACGTTGAAGCATGGTTGCATGCAACCCTCCAGCTTCTACATAAAAATATAAACGACAAAATGTTATTTAAATATAAAAATCAGCGCTCTTTATAGTTAAGTCATCCAAATCAGAAACAAACTAAAAAAAAAATTTTGTAGCGCGTTACACAAAATTATTAACAAGGTCATGAAACTATTGTACATAAAAACATGAAATTATATAACAAGTACCTAAGAAATAACTCAACCGAACCTTACAAAATATTTTACACAAACTTAAATCATCAAAGCTAATTTCAAAGAATATGCACACAAAAAGAAATTAATTTCGAAAACAACCGTCGACGACGCCTGCCCTGACCCGTTCGGGCGGGAACAACGTCGAGTACGTGCGCCTGTTTTTGTTTTTTTTTAAGTTTATTTACTTTAGAGAGGTTTATAAAAATTAAGATGAAGAAAGTTTATAAATAATAGAACAAACTGTGAATGCCTGCGATTCGTGGCTGGCACCGACTACAAAAAGTGTTGTTTATTTTACGTAAATATTAAAAAGTAAAAGTGATTTAATTGTATTCTATTGACCATTTTTATTAATGTCAATCTTGCATACATAAATAGTTATTAATATTATTTGTTACTTTTTAGTGCAAACAAATGTGTTTTACTTTTGAAGGAGGTTTTTGATTTTTTTTAAATAGTTTTTATCCTACTATTTAGTTTTGTATACATAATTTAGTTCTGCTAATTTTTGTATATACTTTTATAACAAATTAAAGCTAAACCTAAAAGGCTTTTGCAAAGAAATCCAGCAGTTAACTGGCCAGTTACACTTTTATATGGCTGCAACTATTTTAATTTTCATCAGTTTCGATGATGCCGCCTTTCAAACTTTATAATTTACGTAAGTATATATAGAGTTTCATACCCAATTTATAACAAATCTGAATATCTTAGTCACGCCTAGACGGGCCCAATCTAATTATTGAAGTACGTTAACTTCACTTAGTCTTAACTTACTTTAAGATTAAGATCTAATTTCGTAGGATCTAATCCTGACTCTGTATTAGTTTTTAAGTGAATTACTCTGTGCAACCTATGAAGTTTTAAAAGTCAGAAGATGGAGCTGTCCGATCGTGGCTACGCTCGCGTTGTGTAATATTTTCCCGTCGGAATAAGAGATTTTCCCGTAAAAAGTATCTTATGTGTTAATCTAGGGTACAAACTATGTATCTCCATTTCATACAAATCCATTCATTAGTTTAAGCAAGCACTTTTACATTTCTAATATTATTAACTAACCATAGTGTGATTATCTTACGTTTTAATTAAGTAATGCGAATGTGATCTAGCATTATAATATTATTATAACACGTTGAATTTTCTGTCGTTTAATTCTTTAGAAGAGTTCATTTCATAAAACTAAACAACTTTCCGCGTGGAACACAGGCTCGCAGGCTTTTCAAAAAGAACCTAGTGCGGCTAGCTAATAAATTTAGTATAGAATATGCAACATGCAATATTCTATTCTTAGTAAGTTGTTTAGTTTCATTCACTGACCTCTCTCGTGAAGAGATTAAACTAATGAAACACAGTATTGACCGTTTAAGATGTCTGAAGATGATTGACTACAAAATTGAACAAAGTAGCAAGGTAACATCAAAAAGGTAGTCCTGAATTGTGATCGACAATTCCTAGTTTACACTGCATTCTCTAAACAAAAACGTGAAACCTAAAAGCAAGCGTGTTTTTACCTCAATACAAACACAACCAATCTGCCGTAAAAAAAGCTCGTAATTCCGCCGTTTCGTTCATAATAAATGGCAAAACCTCATAATACAAGCCCCCAATAGAGAAAAGGAACCTCAAAATTATTGTTTGCCCACATTCAGCGATATAGTCCGCGTCCGATCATTTCCAATCGGAATAGTACAGGCGGCTACAAAATACTTAAAGCATTATCATGAGTATAAATACTAGCAATTTCGTTATTCTTTAAACAAGAGTCAACCACAAGTGTTGTATGAAAGTTTGAAAAAACAATAAATTATTCGCTTTTTGATTGAGGTTCAAATACACTTCGTAACGTTCAAAGATTTATATACTCGTATTCGTTCCACAAAGACTTCAAACAGAAGACGATAACTTCAGTTAGAGCTGTCAGAGAACGTATTATCATGACAAGAACTGTTTTTATAAAAATGTAATGACAGTTTATGACAGCAAAAATAACATAGTACATTTTAGCAAACTTTGACAGCTGTACAATGTATTAAATATTTCCAATCCCTTAACAATATCAGAATAACAAAAACACAACATAGATTCGAACATTTAGTCGTCTTACTTATAATATGATACTTAAAGAACTTCAAGATTAATGCGTCTGTTTACAAAAACGCCAGTATTTTCTAGTTGGCTGTACACAAGGGAAGTCTTCGTTGCCATTCAATCTGTCCCAGCGCCGCCGTGTTCCCTCCCGCCGCGACCGACGTTATGAGAAATATTTGGATCGGTTTACAGAACAAAAAAATGTGCTGCCGATATTCGCCTGCGGTTCCATTTCCTTCTCGCTTTATGTTTTGCAGACGTAAGAAATAGCTGTCTTGGTTTTATTGGAATTTAAAAACTAGAAGGTTGGTTGTCTTGTGAGGGTTTGGAAATCTTGACATTATTTTTATGCTCGGATCACATACGACCATACATATTGGATTATCTGCTCCTTGTAGCCCTATAATTTGTATCGGAATAATTTGTATTTTCAATCTACTAAGTTAATTTAAACACAGAATAAATTATGGGACTAATTTATTGTTTTCTTTTGTTTCAGGTACTCGTCAGTTAAAAATCTTTACCACAATACGGAATATCAGAATTGAGGACTTTTAAATCTTCCACAAACAGTAAATTAAAAGAGTTGTTAGCAAAGAATAAACGTAATTAGGGAGGAAATTTAAAAAATGTAGAGGAGAAATGTATAATACTTCCGCCTGCTGAAGTCACGTTTTGTGTAATTCATTTTTAAACTTTGAGAAGATTTTTCATTCTTTACGGTGCAGGAGTTGTTATCTTATTCGCCAGTTGGTTTGTGTTTACTTTTCGCCACTTTTTTTATTAATTTCTTTCAGTAATTTTAGAGATCCTTTAAAAAAATATTTTAAATCTTCCAAACAGTGACTTGTCTTCAAACCTTTGATATAATAAATGTTTGCTTAACTCAATCTGAATAAATTGAAAACTAGCTTTAGTTTTAAACAAAACTTCAAGTTCGACTATGAATTACCTTTTTAAAGTTGCTTTTGGTTTGTTTCAAAGTCTAAGTTGTTTGCCAAACTAATGGACTTCTAAAAGACTAACTCCATTTAGGTAACAGATGGAACTTTATTTAAAGAATAAAATTTCTAGACTAAATTTTACAAAATTAAATAAACCCTCCATTTTTTAATACATTTTCGTCGTGATTTCTGCAAATGAAAGCATGTTTATATAACCGGAACCTTTAGAAGTGCGCATCTATCTCTAACACTTGCTGTTTTTCTTCGCCTCCGCTAACGATGGTAGATTTTGGAATTGCAAATGTCGTTAATTGCCCAATGGAAGTAAGCGCTCGCACTCCACGCGTTCTTCGAAATATTTACCATTTTCAACGGCCGAATAATTTCGACTCCTTTGCTTGCAAACAACGAACCCATTGCCGTCTTATCTGAATTTCTTATTGTGCCCCTTGACGAGCTTTGCATTTGAATTTGTACAGCATTGCTACACCCATAGATTATCTTATTTTGGGTGGTAGGTAAGTGAGTTGTTATTTACCCAAGAGCATTAAAATCGTGGTTTTTAGTAGATGAAAAAATATCCAATGTTTAAACATGACTTAGCTTTTCTGGTATTAGGCAAGCCTTGTATTTTATTTGCCTGATATATTATAACGTAAAAAAATGGGGCTTACAAACGACATAAAACGTTTTATTCTGTAGTTAAAACCGAGTAATTGACTTTTATAAATAGGCTAAGATTCGACTCTGGCAACTGAAGTATCTTAAATCCATTATATCCATTAATGTTATTTGAACGAAGCTGAAATGACTCTTATTGTATTTACCTACTTCAACTTTCTTGATCCAATGAACTCGTCCCCAGTTTTTCTATTATATTATTATGGAGTTGGAACTCAGCAATAGACAGATTGATGATTTACTAAAAAGTAGATAAAGAATTTGTTTTAAATTGGCATTAATTTCTCTATTAAATATTTTTTTATTGATTACCCTAATTTAGGATAGGGTAGACTCCACCTCGATGGGGACGTATTATTTTAATGACTTAATATTTTTAGAATTATTACTAACATTAATTTGAAATGTATGAATGAATGAATATACTTTATCGTGACAGTGAAAAATCAGATCATAACATAAGAATAAGGACAAGAAGAAGTGTACAGTTAGGCAGCCTTATTGCTACATACCAATTTCTGCCAGGCAACTGTAACCTTCCAGGAATTTATTTAAAAATGGAAAAGATGAATTTAATTTCTGACTAGGTAGTAAGGGCTTAGATCTCCTCGCCTATCTAGAAAAGACGAATTAAAAAAAATTAAAACAAAAAAGGAACTTTTTGAAAAGTTGAATACAGCCATAGATTCATAAACAAATCATAATTCAGAAATAGAAATTGATGCAGTCTACTATCTTGTTTTCACGCCACATAATTTAAAACTTTTATTCAATAGACGTAATTATTTTTCAGCTATGACGTTTTTCGGGTCCCCAGATCGGGCGCACGATAATAAAGGTCCCTTATTCATCCACTGAAGGTCTACATACTGTCTACCTAGTAAATAGTCTTCCTATTATACCTTCTTATATTGTTCCTAGAAATAATTCGAATCTTCACAAAATAAAGGGTTATTTTGACAATACAATTTCAATATAGTTTTCGGGGCATTATATAAAATATTATATTCCCAGAATCTATGTCCCTGTTTTGAAAGCCTGTCTTCTATTAAGACTTGTCCCTACTGGCCTGGTAGCGCTTCTTTGAATAAAAAATATATAGATGTAACAAACATTGTTATATTGGTCTCGTGGAGTAAGATACGGGAAATGGTACTTTAAAATTGAGCAAACAATTGTAGTTAAATATAGCGAAAGTGCTAAAACTACCATTCCAAGGTCATGTAAGGCTTTTCAAGAATTTGAAATTATATAAACCAGTTACATCCAACTCAAACTGGTTCATTGGAAATCGCTCGCCGGTTTAATCCGGTTTGATTTATATCTCGGTGACGGCTGGACTGATTACTTCCTATGCATTACCCTGATGAATGTATTTGCATTAGAAATCCAGGGCTTAACGTCTTAGCTACAAATCCATTCGATAATGTATGTAGGGGTTGCTGTTGCTAGGAATTTAATACCTACTTTTAGAGTTCAGATAAAATACATACCTACACTAGATTTTCGCTTCCACAATTTAGTACCGTTTCTATAATTAAGTTTTTATTTGAATACTTTGATGAAAAAAATATATCGCGTTGAGTTGTCCTCATAGTAGCGCGATCGTTTTATCTATAACAGTAACGTTCTAGCAGTTTTCTGATAAGCCACGTGTGAGTTCAATTCATACTCCTCCGTCTCAAGACTATATTGAAAAATAACAAACAACAACCTATAGATTTCAAAACCATAGAAAAAATATAAGTATCTAAACTAAACATAATATCTTGGACTTACATATCTCACATATGGGATGACTTTCAAACTCGTACGGTCCCTTCGAGTCCTCATTACGTCACCGCACTCGTCGCTCGCCAGATGGCGCTAACCAAATAACTTAATCGATTGTATCGCATCGACAGTCGACACATGAGCCAATCAATTGAAACGGATCGAGAACCCTCGACAGTCTCATTTAGTGGTTACTGTTAATGAATTCTGATTGAGTTGAATAAACTTGTCACTGTGATAGTACAAAGTGTATTGAGCACTTGAGTGTACTCGATTTATGGTATTGGATTTTTTTTTCAACAAATGTGTTCGACGTTCGTGGTGGTCTTGATAAAGAAGACACACAGCTAGGACGCAGCTTGAGAATAAATAATATATTCAAAATCATACGACATACATTAATACAAGATATTTTTTAAATAGGTTCGCATTTGACCACAGTCTCACCTGACGAAAAGCATTTTTTTTAATTACACGGATAAAATAAACTCTTTTGATCGATTCATCCAGTCAGCTGATGTATAATAATATATTAGAATAAATTATTGTTTTTAGACCAAAAGTTAATTATACCCACTGAAAAATTTGAAGAAATAAAGTATTTTTGTGGAGCATGCATGAAAAATTAACGTCACTCCGAAATAAGCCAGCACTTTATTAAGAAGTCACTAAACTCTGTTTTTATCAAAAAGTTGCCAGCTCGCAGTTTACGATAATCGCTATTCAGCCAGTGCTTAATAAAAAATTAAAAGTTTCGACAAAAAACGCGTGGGTTCGAATTTTAAAACTGTGACGTCACACGGTAGATATTCGTTATCCAGCCGTCGTCGGTCGTCGCATTAATTACTTCACTCTTGATGCTTGAGTTTTCTTCTTTATATTTTATCTCGAGCGGTTTTTCGCAAGCAATTTATTTCACTCTGCTGACTGGTGAATTTTACTTACAAATCGGGGAGGGTATGGATGCGTGGCAACGACAGGGTGAAAAATTAGTATTTATGAAGGAAGCTCCTTCAATTTGTCTTCATTTATCGTTATACAAAACCATTAACAATTATTTTATAAAAATGACTGATATAATTCTAAAAATTATATAACTTTGTCCTTAACAACATTGAATAATTCTTAATGAAATTTGTTTTGAATATGAAATTGAATTGCTCAATCAAGGACAATGTTCGGACCAAATTTACACAAGGCTTGGCTTGCTGCAGGGGTTGCCTACCACGGCGACGCTCCAATTAATCCAGAATCAATAATGCCGATTAACTCGGTAGGTTGATTACCCCTGCTTGGTCAGCTACATGCCCGTTAATCGCAATCCCACCATCAGTAATCATAGCGTACTAATTCTGGCCGCATTATGTCACTGGCTGACTTATGGCGAAATTGGAAGCACTCAAATTTCGAATGCGATGCAATGTGGTCGTTTGAATTTTGAACCATAAACTCACACGCGTGCTGACACCTAATGCTTTTTTGTAATTATTTTTTAGTCTGTTCCACTTATCTGAATGTATATTTATTATTTATTCTTATCTTATTATTGTTACAAAACGAATTGCCAAATAAAGGATCTTAGAACTTTCAATAACTGGCACAGTCAGTAACTACGAGCATTATTTTATTTAAACGTTACGATTTGTTTTCTGTACTGTATTGTGGGTACTGATTGCAATTTACTTATAAGAAATGTTCGTAAAACTATAAAGGGGATTTTAAAACTCACTTAATCTGCAGCTCCTACCTAAATCCTTGTTGATAACACGTCGAGCTGCGTGTTACAGACGCATATACAGGGTGACGAAAAAACATTAATTTCAGCACTTCGCCCCTCGCAATATCCATCACTGTATTTACATAGGGGGTGATGAATCTGAGAAAATTCTTATATGAAGGAGATATTGGAAGCGCAATGTATCATAGCGGATTCATTTGCTGACTTATTGCCCCATATTCAGATGCTGAGATATGGCTCCGATGTCGATTTGATTCGAAGAAAATGTAGTTTGGAGTTTGGATTCGATGTAGAAATTGCATCAAGTTCTTCCCCCATCGAATATGTATGAGTGTCGCGTCGGGAACTTTGCTCATTTTCAGCACAGGCAACTTTTGAGGTTTTCGCCTCAATAATTATATTGAATATTTTCTTACGCACGCTGGCTTCATTGAATATTAATAGTAAAGTTTGCGAAGTCATGTTTTTGTATGCTGAACGAAATAAAAAACTTGGCGAAAAACTTTGGTTTTTAAGGAACCCGAGACGTTGTTAATTTTAAGTAGGTATGCAATATGGTTTACTTACAGTAAAATAAAAATTATAAGAATAATAAAACAGAAACTAAGAATCAGTTCATATTTAAAAAAAATAAAGAAAGCTGCAAGATAGTTTATAAAAAAAATCAGTACCAAACATAATAAAACAACTAAACAACATTTAAATTGTATCTGTTATATCGTATTGTAAGTACTGTGTTAAATGTCGACGGTTAAAAAAATTACAATACCGACCAATATACAATAACTGAATTTAAAAGCCAATCGCGAAATTGTCATACATACAGCCCGAAATATGCTTCGAACGAAAATAGTTTTAATATATCATGAAATCACATTGCATTCGCAGTGTCCGCGTTCTGATATTTAGTTATTCACATTTTATTTACTCATCGACAGACATTTTTGATTAATATTACAATGTTGTTTATTTTACTGTCGAAAAAATCCGGTATTCGGGTTACCACTTTTGATGATTCTTCTTCGCCGTGTGGGTTGTGAGGTCGACGTCCGATCTTACAAACCCTGGTGTCAGTGTTATAAAGACGCCAAAGACCACTGACATGGTTCGTGTAAGTTACTAGTTCCTTTCAAGTTTTTTTTTAAAAACGTATAATCTTCATCATCATCAACAGCAAATAAATATATTACTTCCGACATGCTCGTACGTTATATTATAATGTATTTTTATCCGCAAATAAGTAAAACGTTGTTAGAGCCCTCATTATAAGGTCATATCAATTTGTATAATGCTGTAAATCAAATATTAAATAAATATTTAACGTTGTGGTTTTAGTCAAGCTCGTTTTGATTCTAATTCGTTCGCTCGATTCCTTTGGATTGTAAATGATTCGTCCGAACGAATTGATCCGACACCAAAATGCTTCAGACTTCAGTAGTCCATTATCTCATTCATTTGATCAAATTACCAATGATAAATTGATAGATATTTCTATTGTTATTTCATAAAGCAATTCTATAACTGTGCTGACAGGTTGAGATTAAAAGTTTTTTTTTTTATTGTTAAGTCATGTTTAACTGGTAACGGTTGTCATATTTTTATTTTTGTATCATAATCACGTTTTTTCCTATAACTTGTCATATTTACTCTATAATGGATTTAATAAAATACTTTAAACTAAACAAGGTGTTGTTACCTAACTCGTCCATTCGACTTATTTTTGTCTTCAAAAGATCAGATATTCGAAATTCTATTATTATCGCTTAGAATACGGTCAAAAAGTTACGGAAATGTATTTTTCATCTTTAGGGAATATTGTATTTTTGGTGTTCTGTATTTGTAACTGAATATAAATAATGTGTGAAATTGTTTAACAATAAATTTCTTCAGTTTCAGGTGAGCCTTGCCTCTTGGCCAAGGACTCTAACTCTAAGGTACTCTGCCAGACTATAGGAATGGTTGTTGTATCAAATTAATTTCTACAGTTATTTATTTTCAGTTCACAATTGGCTGAACAGTTGATGGATGTAAGTAATTTTGGGGTTGGATTTCATTCATTCATAAAAATATATTTTGTACTTAACTATTGTAAAACTTAAAAACTATTTTTACATATTGTATGAAATCCAGCCCCTCAAAAGCCAAAATTACCTTGAATTTTTATGCGAACAAGTTGGGCAAAAGCCCTCGATTCCCAAATATAAACGAACCGTCCAAATTGAATTCACTTTTCGTTCATTTATTCTGTCTTTTAAGTTGCTGATTCACATTTTCTTTCCATTTCAAAATTATCGCCATTCATCGCACTATCTCCCAAATTTGAAATATTTTGTTGTTTCTTTTGTTTTCGCCTTAGATGTTCCTCTACATAATACCTACAAATCTTCTAAAACTATTGTAATATTCAAAATATTTTCGACAAAATAGAAAATAATTGGTTTTGCCTTATATTTTACACTACTTTTGGAAGATATTTCTCTATACTATCTCATTGTTAGCGATTTCTGTCTTCTGTGTGAGTATGTCTGTCTTGCTTGCTTATCATAGACATAAAATTATATTTTCAAAATGGTATGCAGTTGTTTGCCTATATGTAGTAATATCGATATATAGTAAGTGTTTGTAGTTGAAATTAGATGTCTATATAACCACATATATCCACAGGATATGATTGATCAATGTTTAGTTGTGTGTATTAATTAAGAACGATATTATAGTTTATTACTTAAAAACGATCTAGTTATAAGTCGTGAATTAAACTATGAAAAAGATATTCATGCAACTGCATAGCTCAACTTCTTAAGTTATCATTATCAACTCTATTCTTCTTTATGGCCATTCTTCATTCATTTTTAATCCCCAACTCCTATCCTGAAAGTAATTTTAACATCAAATATAGCGCTACAACAAAACAAACGCCAATACTTGTATTCGACGTCTTCAACAAACTGGTCGATTAAAACACTAAATTTCTTCGTCGTACGTAAATGTCAACAAATAATAAACTTGAACGCTAGCATGCAGATAAACCGGAATATTCTCAGCGAAATGTAAAACACACGAGGCCATTATGCGATTTAATTACGAACAAAAGCGAAACATTATGGAACTACTAAAAATTTCATAAGTTTCTGAGCTTGCGGACCTCAAAATATTGATCGTGCTTCTCTCTCATTCATAGCAACATGTGACAAAGGCAATGGTAGGGTTGCCGCCTCGCTACTTTGCAAAAGTTTCAAAGTCAAATATGGAGGTATCTAAAACTCCTAACAAATTGAGTACCTACATAAGGTAAAGTCTAGGTTTCCCTTGGTAACACTTTAAGTGACCGTGATGGACAATGTGCAAGTCGTTGCTGCCCGCTAGAACAATAACCGCAACCGGCGCGGCTGCACCGGCGAAAATACGGCAGATTCGTTTCATTTTGTCTAACCTGGGACGGTAATGGGACCGGCTCTCCCAACGTCCTAGGCTAAAGTTGGAGCCCCAGGTCTCTACCTACACCCTTAGGCAAATTGTAACCTTTCTTCCCTCCGTTTTCTAGAGCATCTGAAGTTATCAAAAAAGTAAGAAAAAGAAGAAGAATATTTAAAACGTATTTTTGTAGTTTTATCTGCAGTGTTCTCTCCATCTGTATCTGTTGTTTGGGGCAACCCTACAGTCATGCCGCTTTGAGTAAGCCACGCACACACTCGCACACATTCACACAAGGCCCATTAACGTAGCGCGTCCGACGTGTACGAAACAAGGACCTGCAGGATTTAGCAAAGGAACAACGACACTGGTTTGATCAAAGCTTTGCAGAAGGGAGTACACAATGGAGAACACCGATAGGTTCTTATTTCACATTAAAACATGCCTTATATTGAAGTTTATATCATATACATTACATTACTTTTTATTTCACTTCAATACATGCAATATTACCAAAGTTATGACCGCGAGAAGTTCTGAGCGTGTGACGTCATATGCAGGTGGTTGCGGGCGGTGTAATAGGAACGTTGCGTGCATATGACGTCAATATGACGTCACAGCTACCACTCACCTCGTGCGGAAGTGTGCACTTTGATCGTTAATAACTCAGTCATTTTTAAAGATATAAAAAAAATAAAAACAGGATTTTTTGTAATTTTTTATAGAACATTTTAGCATTTTCAGCTAAAATCGTTGGTCAGACCCATTCTGCTAAACTTCCTGGAAGTTAACATGGAGTGTAGGATAACATTTTTTTTTTCAGGGAAAGACAACCAAATAACTTCATACGAGAGGTAATGCCAAACAGAAGAATATTTTTCATTATTTACACGCTAAAGCACGTGACGTAGGTATGCAAGAAATTATAATTTAAGCACGGATTCCCATAAGGTATCCTGTACACCAAGTCCCATGGCGTCAGCTGACACTGGGAGCAGGAGGGGTTCACAACGCATGCGCACAACTTCCCCTAACAGCTGCAGCGCTTTATTTCCACGCCAACTGTTAGACTAACAGTTTGCGGTCAGCGCTCACTCCGCTTTACGACGACAAACCAACACCCATTCAGAAAACTAGTATGGAAGCACCCGAGTTATATCGTGCGGTGAAATTAGTTCAATAGGATAAGTTTGTCTCGTGAGATCGAGACGGAATGCTGGTAGAATTATTAAATACTTCCCAAAATGTGCTCGTATGAGAGACTCAAATTTGACTTGGTAGGAGTCTAATGTACTTCCTTAATGACTCGAGCTTAGTTCAGTTCGCGTTACGAATTCCGCCGTTGCTATTCTGAACCATTTGCACATTTTATGGTATTGTGCCCAGAATAAATTTATCAAATGTAAATCGCTTTTACGAGTATAACACAGTTTAGAAAATCCTAGGCATGTTTTTGCCATAAAATAAAACAATTATTATTCCAAGTAATTATTTCCTCATCATGCATGCCTTTCCGTTCAGGCCTTATAAACAATAATTTTCACCGGCGCGCGGGCACGTATGAGCATTTGAAATTCCGAAAGGACGTTTTTAAGAGTTCGTTAATTTCGAGTGGCCGGTGGCGAGCGAGGGAATGAGGCAATCGTTTTAACCACTTTCGTTCGAAAAATGGCCGCTGCTCATGAAATATTCGGGGATTCAAGCGATCGGCTACGTGCAGCAGATTTGACGTGCCTCTCTTGCGCCCAGCCATTATACGTGCATTGTTCTGCAGGTGTGATTCAATACTAATTGCTGCTCTGAATCCGTTCGTTTTGAATGTATGAATGAGAGCGAAACTTTGCAGTCTGGACAGATCTTCTTATCGTATCGATATTATGGCGTTTAAATTTGTGCAGACCAATACGCAGTAGAAGCAGTTGACTTCGAATGGATCTAACTTGAATCTAGAATCTATAATATCACAGCCAGGATTCGATAAAAAGAACATTTTTAAACATCCTATAATATTTATCACGACCTAAGATAAAAAGCAATAAACGATCTCAACCACTGCTGGAATGGTTAATAAAATATTTTCACCGTTCGCGCGTCGGTAAAAATGTCAATCGGTATTAGAGAGTCACAAAATACCGCCCGGCCGCGTCCTATGAGCCGTGACAGCTATAAGCACTCGTTTAATTAAAAAAAGGCCCAGATTTAATTGGAAAAGTATTCATTTGCACACTCTTTTGTTTGGTTTTCGTGTTGATTTATATTTGGTGGCGTCCTGTGAATAGGTCGCGCGATTTACGTTCTTTTCGCGCCGTTTAAATGGGCCGTTTTATCAATTATAGAACACATTGAATACGGTGTGAAAAAGCGGTCCGAATTCACGTATATTTGAATTATTATGTTAGGGATTTGGTTGTGATAACCTCGTAATTTTTTTTATTTTTTTTAAATTACGAGTTGTTCATAATGTCGTGGCTCTAGTTACTAAGACCAAGACTAGACGATTTGCCTTCATTCTATTAGATTCTTCCGAAAAAATCTGGACTTTTTAGTAAAATATAAAGATATTTATTTACATAAACAACAAACGTATACTGTAAACTGTTACAGCATCTTAAGCCCAGAAACACCGCAATATTTCAAACAATTCCTCAACTCTTCAGGTGTATTCATCGCTGCACCTGGCTTATAACTGGCGAAAGTAATAAATAAAAGCCTGGTACCGCCATATTTCCAGAAGTTTGTTCCTTCCAGCGACAGCGACAAAACATCTGCAAGTCTAATGGCTGCAGAGTTGCAGGATAAGGGAGGCCATGCATTACAAATGCAGTCAGACAGGGAGGTTTAAGACCGTATTAGAGGCGCTAATTGCTTCACTTCAGTAGACGGGTCAAACTTGAAGTCAACCTAACTAGCCCAGGTCGTCTAAGTTCAAGCCTAATAAAGTGCACGGCACGTGGGTGGGTAGTGTGCACTTAATGTATGGAGAAAGATATACTTACATAAAATCATGTTCCTATCCATAATGGGGTGAGCAAAGCTTTAGTTGACTCACAAGGAGTACATACTCGAATATAGCCATTTGGCCATATTTTGGGTTAAGATTCGGCATATACGCACCTAAACGAAGGTACAACGAAAAAGAAAGACCGAGAAAGATAATTTGCTTAATATATAAAAAATACAGCGAAAACGTGAACTTTGTATAAAAATCCAAAACTACCAAGATTAATTCGTGGGCAGAAAACTAATTAAGTAGATATAATTACGTCCTTCCTAGATCCAGCTCTGTACGAACTAGACTCGACGCGTGGCATTATCGCCGTCTGTATTAACGGGCGAAAATTCTGCCTTTGTGAATAAATAAATAGATTCGGGCAGTAAAATCTGAGTGGAACTTAATGAGCGAACGCGCCAAGCCGAACTTAAATAAAACCTAATAAAAGAAATATACCTTTTTCTGATATTTTTATATGATTCAACATAAAATTCCGAACCGACGATAAAACGATACAAATAAAAATAAAAACATATAGTGACATAACATATAGTGGGTTCATTTTGTGTACAAACGTAAGTGACCGTGAGTTTAAAATGCTTAAGATGTACCAACGAAATCCCCTATTTAAAAAAAATATCAATATGCACATTAAACTTTTTCATCATTCATTTTTTTTTATCAATTTATACATTTCGTTCGTTTACAAAAACGAGCCTCCCGACCTTTGCACAGCAACGGGACACAAGGTAGGATTAATAAAAAAAACACCTGGTGTGGTCTTACAGTCACAAACGTACCTAATTCAAATTTTTGAAAGTTAATTGTTTCTGTTGGCAATAAACGAATCTTTTCTTATTGAGCCGCACACAATGTAGTATTACGCGTAGCCAGTAGCCTCTACGAGCTACGAGTATGAGCTACGACGCCTCTACGCAGTCTGCTACAGCGAAGCATGCCATTTTCTAGCTACTAGATAAAACTTCAGCGTTACTACTTTGACCAGACCACTAGACGAGTACCTCTACACCACTCGTTCCCGACATACACGGTTTGTCACTCAGGGCGCCGAGACTGCGAGCGATGTACTAGACTATTAGCTAGACTACACTATGTGGCGCTATACCTACTGCATTACACGTATCAACTAGGCTAGGTTATACAAGTGCACTGTAAATAGTTTTTTAAGTGTAAGCACAGAAGAAATAATATGGTGTAAGTAAATCTGTGTAAAATAGCGATTTCTTATCTAGAATAGAATATACTTTATTGCACACAAGGATATAGCTAGAAAGTACAGAAGATAGATAAAAGGGTGTACAGATAGGCGGCCTTATTGCTAAGGTAGCAATTTCTTCCAGGCAACCTTAGGGTACAAGAAAAGTCTAGGTCTTTTTTTTATGTAGCAAATCGATGCATCTCAGGTTACATTACATAGCTTTGACGTCGAAAAATGATTTGTAAAAATCTTAATTCGAATAAAAAAATTTGACTTTGAAAATTTGACTTTGACATAGGGGGATCAAATTAAACATTAGATGATCATAATTCGAGTATTTATTTTGATGAATCGTTACAAAAAAAAAATATTCTACTAAAAAAAGCTATAAGATTGATTTCAATTAAATCAAATCTAACAGAGAAGGGAAATAAAAAATAAAATTATAAAGCTGACTAAATATGAATGCGATGCCTAAACTTTAAGTACATAAGTAGAAGTAGAAATTCACACTCCTATGAAATTATTAACAAAGACGGTACTTTGGTTCTGACCACGGAATATTGTTTTATATTCCTTGGTTCTGACTTACAGTGAGTGAGCGACATCTACCACAAAATATTCAAGCGACAAGAGTTCGACCTCACTGGGACAGGGACATTAGTATATACGAAATATAAAAAAGATACACTCCTCTTTTTCATTTAGTAAGTTAAAGAAGATGTCATTCACTAATATTGCGCGTCGATGAATCGCCTTTCAAGTATTTACGTGATCGACCGCCTGAGCACCCCTGGGTAGGTTATATTAGATTGATATAGCAATTTTTTTCGTACTTAATACTATCAATGCATTTAAAAGTTTGACATGGCGACGTGATGTCTTTTTCGAGTCCGTTAACTGACGGATTTAAACCTTTTTTGGGGGCGTTAGTTGCTTCGCAGAGCACATTCATTTGCCGCATCACTCCACATCTCTCGAATGACTTTCATTACTGCGTGCATAGTCTTCAGCTTCTTTCCGACCGGGAACTTCTGGATCTCTTCCGACACTACGTTACCGAAGTAAACGTGGCTTTTTGATTTGTTGTCGATTGTCCTGCAAGTCCCTTTGCAGCCAGTTTCTGTAACCAATTACATCAATAAGTAGGCCTTTTTGTCTTTGTACGTACACGATATCCGTTCGTGAAGTGTTTTTACTTACTTACTTACTTACCTGAAGTATACATACGAGAAAAAAAATGTTCTTTTAAACAATTCGCGCTGTACTATGGGAGACGCAATTTATTTCATTTTGATCAGTTTCATGAACGTTGAAACTAATAACAGTGTATAAATATACCTATATAGTTACCATCCCATCTTTGAAAATACACGTGACTAAAGTTCGGTCAAAAATATTAGAGAAACACTTGGTGATGACGTCATCAACCGTAACACTCCATTGAAAAAATGTTTGAAAAGAAACTAGAAATATATCATTAAATAAATTTATTAATGAAACAGATACATATTGAATGATAACGAAAAGGTACTATTTAGAATTAGATGCAGGTCAAATTTTATCATAGTTATAACCATTAAATTAGTATGAACGTAATCATATATTGGTTTCTAGCATTTTGTTTCTTATCAAACCTTTTTCAGTTGGGTATTATATTTCGGTCCCTACGTACGTAGAGCATTATATTAACATCGAATCGCACATTTCAAGCTTCCAGGCACACTCTCACTCTCACCGATCCATACGATAATGTCATATATGGGAGTATCAAAATTAATGTAAAAAAATAATGTTTTGTAATACTTTCATACATACGTACATACATAAGACCACAAAGTAGATTGGCCCTACCAAATTCTACAATGAAAATGGTCCATTCAGGACCATATTCTATGGCAGCAAAAATTTATAATAAGCTCCCAAAAATACTGCGTGATGAAGAAAATATAATAAAGTTTAAGACAAATTTAAAAAACCGCCTAATTGATAAAACTTTTTATACATTAAATGAATATTTCGACTGTGAACTATAAAAATAACTGTCCGGATACTCTAAGAGCACGGATTATAATATTACAATTAAGTTAGCTTTAAGTTTTTTTTATATTTTTTGTCTCCTTATGTTGTTATGCCCGACAGGGTCCATGTTTTTAAGAACTTTACGAGTATTATTATTATTTACCACCTGAAATGTACACATGGTATGCAATAAAGAATTTGAATTTTTTTGAATTTTACATACTTTCAGTCGATTGATAACGCCAAAACCAGTGTTGCCAAATATACATTCTGACGAAAGTAATAAGAACTTTGATACTAAAATTCCAACATTTATGTGATATCCTTATTACAGACAACTCAAAACAGTCAATATTATAATCATATTTTTATGTTCATATTGAAGCCCAGAGGTCAAACATTTTGGTTTCGGTCCTTTAAGGCCCAACGCACACCCCGAGCGCGGCGCGGCGAAGATACTGAAAAGTCAACAATTTAAATTAAACCCTAATTCTTTTCCAATAAGGTTGAAAACGCCAGGCAAAGATAAATAAGAGCGAGCGGCGCGCAGTGAAGCGTCCACGAGAGCCGGCGCGCACGGACCTTATAAGTTAGGGATTAGAGTTTAATTTAAATTGTTGACTTCTCAGTATCTTCGCCGCGTCGCGCTCGGTGTGCGTTGGGCCTAAAGGTGTCTGAGCCACTCGGTCTCCACGTAGCCCGAGTCGCGCTATATTACCAGTTTGGCGTACGTAGCAGAAAATCAGTCAGGGAAGAGATCATAATACTAACCTTCAAGACAATTCTCAGGTAAGGGGTCACGTTCTAGGCTCTGTACTAGCTCGGTGACATAGTGCGATTGGTTTATCTGTGGGTTTATGGCTCCGACTTGAGGCAACGATGATGAGACGATGTCTCCCGAGCTTGGTCGACTTTTCTGATGTTTAACTGCCGAAACGAAGACTGATGTTTTGCAAATAAACATATGTTTCGTCTCGCAATTGTCCGATTTAATGTTGCCATCTCGACAAAATGTCACACAGTTTCGACCTTCACCTATCTTCCTTGGCTCTGTTGGATACCAGTTGTGGTACGACTCATCTATAGAACTTCCTGTAAATATATAAAAAGAGATTTAGTGATTGCTAACAAATTATCGGAAATAATGCAACACTCTTCTAAATAGTCTTCTGTTATGAAAAGAAAAACATTAAAACTAAGTGGCTCTATGTAGACATTGTTTATATATATATATATATATATACATTATACATTTTTAAATGGCTGAAATATGATTGGTGCCTAGATAATGCCAGTGAAGGGTCCGAAAAGAAACTCCGATATATTTAAATCAAAGCTTAAAAGTCTAAAAATTAAAGATTGATTAAGTAATAATCTCTGCGACACATCATTACCGAGTTTTAATTCGACGTCATATGTTGCCAACCCCATATTTCCGCCACCGTTTTGAAAATTTTCGGAAAACTAAATCGACAATAATGTGCTATATTATAATTATAGTACCTGCTTACAGAATTTTATGAGAATCGGTTGAGAAAAGCGACCTGTAGAGGAGAACAGCCGGTCGTCCGGGCTTAAGTAAGCATTTTTGTCCACGCAAAAACGGAGATGCTTCGCACTCACTCGCTCAATAAAAAGTTTCACCATCAAGATTAACTGATGATTTAAGTATTACCACAATAATACACAAAGCAGAGCTTCGGTGGTCTAGTGGTTCGGACCGCTGTCTTCCGTCCGAAAGACGCGGATTCGATCCCCACCACGTACCAATCAATATGTTTTCGAATTTCGAATTCATATGTACGATTATTCGACGCTCTTACGGTGAAGGATAGTATCGTGATGACACCTGCACAGCACACTCCTGTGAAGAAATTCAAAGTTTGTGTGTGTAGTCAACCAACCTGCACTGGGCCAGCGTGGTCGACTAAGGCCTAATCTTCTTATTCCAGGGTAGGCTCGAGCCCCTCGGTGGGGACGTATATGAGCTGTAGATGGATTACCACAGTCGCGACTAACGAACCATGGAGATCTACCTTTACAGTAGTATGTGGTTATATAAGCACGTTATAAGTAGTAGTAATACTAGGGTTGCTTACCGCTGTTGGTTGTGAATTCGGTACTATCTGGATAATTGGTCTGGGAAGCCCCAACCCAAATCCAGACTGCCCAATAAGAGTCGTTGGTCAGCCCTGCTACTTTTCCAGCTTCGATTTGGTTCTCGGGAAAGAACAGAGTTGATGAACTGTTCCGACATACTTCCTGCGCCTCTTCCCATGTTTTAGGTTCTTTGTGAAATTCGTAAAAGTTGCGAAGACCGACTACAACATCAACAAGGTGAATGATTATACCAAAAACTTACCCAAGTTCAAAAACAAATTGGCCAGTAACAAAACCTTAAGTAAAAAAATTAAGTAGATTATAAGTAGAAAACCATCTTACACACGTAATTATTATATTTTCACCAGAGCTATCAAACTGGCGCGAGAGCACCGAGACGATCTGTCAAAGTCTCCCCACTAGTGTTGTGCGCATGCGCTCTATGGACACAACCACTAGTGATGTAGCAATTTCAATAAAGTTCGGTTAACAGTACATATTAGTACTAATATAACAAATGCGAAAGTAACTCTTTCTGTCTGCCTTGTTCGTTTTCGCGACTAATCTACTGAACTGATTTTGGTTTTGTTGCAAAGATAATGTGAAACCTAAATGCGGACAGGCTACTTATCACCGCGGAAATCTGCAGACAACGCGGGCTTAGCCGTAAACTTTTGCGTTTGCAGCTATTATTTTGTATGAGAACAAAAACCATGTAAAGTAGACATAAAACTAGTAACAGAAAAAATGTGATAATACTAACCAGGTGATTCTTTATGACAACCGGTTTCTTCGTTTTCTGTGATTGTCTCTAGCCCGTTCATGACGTCTTCCAGCCGTTTCTTGCAGACGAAAGATAACAGGGCGTTACACTGGTAGTCGTTGAGATAGTTGCGGCTATCACTCATCAGAACCACGCAGCCTTCCACTTTGTACAGGTTGTTTGGTTCAAAGACCTTCCACTTATTATATAAATCCTTAATCATGCGTCCTGTAACAGATTTAAGTGTGACGTATGTTTTCCATAAACTGATGTCTATGATTCAGCATCGTTTAATTATATCATGCTAAAATAATCGAAAAAAGTTCAGAAAGGTTAAAGTAACTAAGGAAATGGGGTTTATATTATCTGCTCTTACGCAATGTACAACGCACGCGCGCAGTGCTGCAAGGTTTATATGCACCCGTGCCGTGCGAGCATCGTAATTTACTAATACATTGCTGCTTTTAAAATTTTAGCGATTTTATTAGCAGAAAAGTGGTGCGGTGTATAGCAATCGTATTTTAAATTAGAAAAAATGTATAAAATAAATTATTAAAACTGCAAAGTTAACCGGGAAGAAGAGAACCATGAGCTGAATGTGTACTCAATAATTATGTGGAAACCTCTCACTTACACCTTGTATGCATTTCAAGATGATCACACTAATACTGGGTGTCCAAAAAGGGTGTTGGCAGTTTATATACGAAAATCATAAATGAAAAATATATCATTTCATAATTTTATTACTATTTGCAAAAAGTACATACAATGGAAAGTATACGACGAAAAAATTATGTTGTCCAATTGACGTCCATTACGATTTTGACACTCTTCAAGTCGTGGCCGTAAATTGCCTAAGACACGTTCACATAAAACGTTAGTGATTTTTGTTATTTCACTTGCAATATTGTTTTTCAATTGGCTAAGAGTTGACGGCTTATTTATGTAAACCTACTCTTTAGGTAACCCAATAAAAAATAATCAAGTGGACTTAAGTCCGGGCTCCTAGGGGGCCATTTAAGGTTCCCGTTTATTGAGATAACTTTTTCTGGGAATAACTCATTCAATGCTTCAATAGACCTTCTACTCGTGTGACATTTGGCACCGTTCTGCTGAAAAATGTTGCCGAATTGTAACCTCTAAATTCCTGTAAAGATGGTGCAAAAAAACTTTCAATCATGTTACAATATCTGTCCGCGTTAACTGTAAGTCTACCGTCCTCAATGAAATAGGGGCCGATTATGCCCTTGGCGGACATTGCTGCCCACACTACCACCTTAGGGCTGTGAAGTGGACGCATATGCTTATAACGAGAATTTTTATCACACCAATTTTGTTTATTGACATGGCCATTTAAGTGGAAATTTGCTTCATCGTTAAACAAGACATTGTTGAAGTTGGTAAAGCGCGCAAACATCTCCTGAACAAAATTTAGTCGCTGTTCATAATCTGTGGGTTTTAATTCTTGTACTAATTGAATCTTGAAAGCACGTAAATGCAAATCAAGTGCAATGTTGATTTTGCAATGTTTACGGATTGACTTCGCTTTCGCAGTGATAGTGAGGGATCTTGCCTTACCGATTCGTGAACTTCTTGAATAACTGCAGGTAGCCTTATTTCTCTCGGACGTCCGCAATCAAAGTTTTTTAAAGTTGACCCTGTAGCCTCAAATGTCTTAATCCGTTTTCTAATGATATTCGCACTGGGAGATAAAGAAATGTCCCGTACATTGAATTGCGCGCGATATAAACGGCGAGCTGTTATTATCGAATTATTGTTTTGATAATAAACTCGTACACAAAATGCACGCTGAGCTCCGGTATACGAATCCATTGCAACTAAATTTCCAATAAATTCCACGTATGACATTATATATTTTTTTGTTATCTACCCTCATTAAGACGATTTATTGATATTTAAAAGTGCAAATACCTTTTTGGACACCTGTTATAAGTGTGAAAATATTGTGGATGTTTAGATGTTTGTTCCGCCTTCACGCTTAAAGTACTCAACGGCTTTGGATGAAATTTGAAATGGAGATAGTTTATAAACTGAAATAACATATAGGATACTTATCACGGTCTTATTCCCACGGGAAAATCTTTCACAAGGCTCTTAGGCGGACGGCTAGTAATTAATTTTAGACTAGCTTGAAAAATCTTACCATCGACTGTTTTCTCAATCAAATTGTCGTCGGCGCCGTCCTGCCGCTTTGCTCCGAGCCACGTCCAAATTTGATCACTGTGAAGAGTCTTCACCTCTTTGACTTCCAACTCATTCTCCGGATAGTACAGGACTGCTGACTCTGATTCACATTTCTTCTTTGCTTCCTCCCAAAGCATAACAGTCGAATGATATTTGTAGTAAGCCTTCGTAGAGTCCAAAAACTTGTAATCTCGTCGGAAGAAAGGCACAGAGTCGCCCTCTAAATAAAAAAGATAAATGTTAATTCTTTTCGCTTTTGGTATCTTGCGTATACTCTAGGTATGATGCTAAACCGTGTGGTGACGGCAGAGTAGAATACATTTGTCACCAACCCCTACTCTTCCCGTAAGTGTCGTAAGAGGCGACTTAGGGACTACACATTGAACAGGGAACGGGCAGCAGCGCTCTCTGATACAGTAACCTTTTAATCTGAGATCTCCAACCCGCCTGCCAAGCGTGGAGAATATGGCAAAACTCTCCACTTAAGTGGAGGAGGCTCTTAGTCCAGCAGTGGACTGTAACGGGCCGTTGATGACATATATGTAGATAGATACCTCATCACCTTATTATAGTACTTCAGAGTCCTGTTATTTACTCGACCTAAGGGTCAAGTTAGTCCAGAAATCCAAGCTCGGTAAGTCTGCTTTTACGGCATTGTCGGAAAGAAAACCTAACTACATTCTCCCAGAACATGGAAAACTGTATGCACATGTTATTATTGTCCAAAGTTGGAGCATGTTAAGATGTAACAAAATTAAGCAAGTATCATTTTGCAAAATCAATTATATTCTTTATTGCATTAAGTACACAGTACAGAAAATAAAAATATAAGCAGTAGCAAAGGCGAGCTTATCTCTAAAGAAAAATCTCTTCCAGCCAACCAATGTGTCGTGGGAGATGTGATATCAATAGCTTAAAACCGAAATTTGTATAATTACTTAGATGATAAAAACGTCTGGTCAACCAGAGAGTCCAAATCAGCAGAGTACATTGTAATTATGACTTTTTTTTATATATATATTTAAAAGAAAAGTACAAATGATATCGATATTGACGTCGAAAAATTATTTAAATAGATAAATACATACTTATATATAGGTAAAAATAAATAAATTGTTTCGTCTACATCAAAGGCGATCTCATGTCCTAAGGCATGTACACTTAGAATTAGGGCTAGCAAGATACTTTTAAGCACTAATTTATTTATTTATGACTTACCAATAACGCTAGCATGAAATACGAGAACTAGTAACATGAGGTATAAAAACCGAGCCATCTTGAATTTAGTACAGTTACAAGCACACTGGTCTACTTCTATCAAGCCTCACCTTTTATAGTTTCAAATTAAGTACCTATCACCAAGTACAAAATGGCATCCTGTTAGGAATTATACCACAAATATTAAATATAATTTACGTGAGTAAGTGTTAATATATAGGTATGTATAATTTTAATTAAATTAAGTTGTTTGTTTTCCTTAATTTGGTAGTGCCTACATCTAGGTAAGTAATAAATCCTAAACAATTTGTTTATGTTAACGCAACCGTATACTACCTACGCACGTATCCTTTATTATTTTTCTTCATTTGGGGTGTAAGGTCGACAACCGACCCCACAAACCCTTTCAGTGTTAAAGAGCCGACAAAGGCCACGGACATGGCTCGTGTAACGACTACCTTCTGTTGATAGCACCCGGACTCACGGCTGATCGTGCCTTCCAAAGCACGGAATTATCTTTCAGACAATCAAGAGATTCAGTCTGCAATGTCCTAACCAAACTGGGGAAAGTCTCACTTTTACTGTTTCCTCACCGGGATTCAAACCCGAAACCTCTGTAATATAAGTCAAAAGGACGACCGCTCGGCTAACGGGACTGTTTATTTACTGAGTATTTTTTGATTACTCACCAAAAATTCCTAATTCTTCTTAATTAGATTTTTTATAAGACTGATTATAAGAATTGTTGTCATATCGCATGTAACCGCAATACTTGTTATTTTCCTATTGCAAAAACATTATTATCGGGGAGCAGGTATACTCATATTAATTGATAGATTTTTCTAGAACTCTGAACTTTTCGGTACATACGTACCTATCGTTAATTGATAATGGTGATAGCGGCAAACAGGTTATGCTACGCTAGGTTCTTGCACGATAAAAGTATGCACTCTGTGTTATCTACTTTTCAACTTATTATATATCAACATTGCATTACATACATTTTTATTTGACTACAGCAGCGTGCCCACCAGGATTCGAACCCGGAACCTCCATAATGAGAACTAAACGCTTTCCAAAGCTTTTCCGCACGGCTGCGGAGGTTGTTCCTTATATGAGACTACTCTTAAGGTCAATCAGTTATATCCAAACGAAAAAAACGCGACACGTACATTTTTTTCTATTTGACATGGATAGTTTATAAACTAAAGAAAAATAATACGTTAAATTGTAAATGGTTGGTTTCAGTTCAAAATTTTCCGTAAATTTATAGATTATAAACTAACGGCGTTCACAATCTTGCGGTGACATTTACATCCTTTGGTACAGTAAGCGTAGGAACAAGAAAGAGCGAAAGCTCTATCGTTCTGCACTAGACCGATATATGTCGCTGTCGTCACCCTAGTGCGTATCAGCCATCCCCATCGGCACACAAAGGCAGTTGATTACCGCGCCTCGAGCGACGTCTGTCGGCCCCCAGTGTACCTCAGCCTTTCCAGCGCGATCGATGATGTCAAGATTACAGACCATTTGAAAAAAGAATAACAGGCCGAAAATAAATTACGGATTTGCTGCTGCTACCAGGACGATTGTACAAACGAAAATATTATTCAAGTCAAGTTAGGTAGGTAGCTAGTTGGTATAATAACATAACATTTTATCTAAACGGGAAACTTTATACTTTTATTATTTTTAATTGTTAAATTTTTATATGGACAAATTGTATATATTAATTGTATACTGTCTGAAATTAAAATAATTATTATACTATAGGTAAATATTTTGAACTAATTGTTAACTAACTATTTACTTTAGTTCTCGAACTTAAAAACTTAATTTTATTATTAACTGTTATTATATTAATTTATTAACAATAACATCCTGTTGCCCATTTTGGTCTCTAAAATATTGATTAAATATTTCAGCGGTCTTTGGTAGGAGTAAAACATTGTTAATATTTATGATAATGCATGTGTTAGCTAGTAATTTTGTTTTGTGTTTTAGACTGAATTGTTATTATTTATTTTTTAACTAATATTCCAACACAAATTATCTTGTTTGAGAATTAAATAAATGATCGGGATGGATTATTCATTTCATTTTAATTTTTTTTTTTGTCATTTAATTTTTAATCTCTATGCACAAATCACAATCCGTTGGCGAAAAAACACCATACACACGCCAAAAAACAAAACAAATTTTAGTACGTAGGATTGTGTATTTTTAATGAGGTATGTGGGAGTTGCTTCATTGTAGGTCAGCTGATCACGAATATTATTAACCATGCAACTTTAAAAAGGTTTTACAGCGTCCCTCATTATGCTCTCATACATTTTTCAGAGTTTCAGAAAACATTGTTCACATTTCATGATTTATTTATTTCAGCGGTTCAAATATCTGGGCCGCTGTTAACATATTTTGGGTGCGCGCATTTTTTTTACATTAGTATTCTGAGACTAGCGTTAAGGTTGACGAATGAAAATGTTACATTTCTAGGGCTGGTATAGTAACTTATCGCTGAAACATTGAATAAAAAAAGAACAAGATAGTACAAAACTAAGAGTTGATTACAGTCGAGCTACTCGATAGTAATGTATCGATAGATAGTACAAAACTAAGAGTTGATTACAGTCGAGCTACTCGATAGTAATGTATCGATAGATAGTACAAAACTAAGAGTTGATTACAGTCGAGCTACTCGATAGTAATGTATCGATAGATAGTACAAAACTAAGAGTTGATTACAGTCGAGCTACTCGATAGTAATGTATCGATAGATAGTACAAAACTAAGAGTTGATTACAGTCGAGCTACTCGATAGTAATGTATCGATAGATAGTACAAAACTAAGAGTTGATTACAGTCGAGCTACTCGATAGTAATGTATCGATAGATAGTACAAAACTAAGAGTTGATTACAGTCGAGCTACTCGATAGTAATGTATCGATAGATAGTACAAAACTAAGAGTTGATTACAGTCGAGCTACTCGATAGTAATATATCGATAGATAGTACAAAACTAAGAGTTAATTACAGTCGAGCTACTCGATAGTAATGTATCGATAGATAGTACAAAACTAAGAGTTGATTACAGTCGAGCTACTCGATAGTAATGTATCGATAGATAGTACAAAACTAAGAGTTGATTACAGTCGAGCTACTCGATAGTAATGTATCGATAGATAGTACAAAACTAAGAGTTGATTACAGTCGAGCTACTCGATAGTAATGTATCGATAGATAGTACAAAACTAAGAGTTGATTACAGTCGAGCTACTCGATAGTAATGTATCGATAGATAGTACAAAACTAAGAGTTGATTACAGTCGAGCTACTCGATAGTAATGTATCGATAGATAGTACAAAACTAAGAGTTGATTACAGTCGAGCTACTCGATAGTAATGTATCGATAGATAGTACAAAACTAAGAGTTTATTACAGTCGAGCTACTCGATAGTAATGTATCGATAGATAGTACAAAACTAAGAGTTGATTACAGTCGAGCTACTCGATAGTAATGTATCGATAGATAGTACAAAACTAAGAGTTGATTACAGTCGAGCTACTCGATAGTAATGTATCGATAGATAGTACAAAACTAAGAGTTGATTACAGTCGAGCTACTCGATAGTAATGTATCGATAGATAGTACAAAACTAAGAGTTGATTACAGTCGAGCTACTCGATAGTAATGTATCGATAGATAGTACAAAACTAAGAGTTGATTACAGTCGAGCTACTCGATAGTAATGTATCGATAGATATTACAAAACTAAGAGTTTATTACAGTCGAGCTACTCGATAGTAATGTATCGATAGATAGTACAAAACTAAGAGTTGATTACAGTCGAGCTACTCGATAGTAATGTATCGATAGATAGTACAAAACTAAGAGTTGATTACAGTCGAGCTACTCGATAGTAATGTATCGATAGATAGTACAAAACTAAGAGTTGATTACAGTCGAGCTACTCGATAGTAATGTATCGATAGATAGTACAAAACTAAGAGTTGATTACAGTCGAGCTACTCGATAGTAATGTATCGATAGATAGTACAAAACTAAGAGTTGATTACAGTCGAGCTACTCGATAGTAATGTATCGATAGATAGTACAAAACTAAGAGTTGATTACAGTC
Source organism: Carpatolechia fugitivella (assembly GCA_951230895.1). Taxonomy (NCBI): domain Eukaryota; kingdom Metazoa; phylum Arthropoda; class Insecta; order Lepidoptera; family Gelechiidae; genus Carpatolechia; species Carpatolechia fugitivella. The sequence goes on from OX579664.1 coordinate 8,590,218, forward strand.
GAGCTACTCGATAGTAATGTATCGATAGGTAGTACAAAACTAAGAGTTGATTACAGTCGAGCTACTCGATAGTAATGTATCGATAGGTAGTACAAAACTAAGAGTTGATTACAGTCGAGCTACTCGATAGTAATGTATCGATAGATAGTACAAAACTAAGAGTTGATTACAGTCGAGCTACTTGATAGTAATGTATCGATAGATAGTACAAAACTAAGAGTTAATTACAGTCGAGCTACTCGATAGTAATGTATCGATAGATAGTACAAAACTAAGAGTTGATTACAGTCGAGCTACTCGATAGTAATGTATCGATAGATAGTACAAAACTAAGAGTTGATTACAGTCGAGCTACTTGATAGTAATGTATCGATAGATAGTACAAAACTAAGAGTTAATTACAGTCGAGCTACTCGATAGTAATGTATCGATAGATAGTACAAAACTAAGAGTTGATTACAGTCGAGCTACTCGATAGTAATGTATCGATAGATAGTACAAAACTAAGAGTTGATTACAGTCGAGCTACTCGATAGTAATGTATCGATAGATAGTACAAAACTAAGAGTTGATTACAGTCGAGCTACTCGATAGTAATGTATCGATAGATAGTACAAAACTAAGAGTTGATTACAGTCGAGCTACTCGATAGTAATGTATCGATAGATAGTACAAAACTAAGAGTTGATTACAGTCGAGCTACTCGATAGTAATGTATCGATAGATAGTACAAAACTAAGAGTTGATTACAGTCGAGCTACTCGATAGTAATATATCGATAGATAGTACAAAACTAAGAGTTAATTACAGTCGAGCTACTCGATAGTAATGTATCGATAGATAGTACAAAACTAAGAGTTGATTACAGTCGAGCTACTCGATAGTAATGTATCGATAGATAGTACAAAACTAAGAGTTGATTACAGTCGAGCTACTCGATAGTAATGTATCGATAGATAGTACAAAACTAAGAGTTGATTACAGTCGAGCTACTCGATAGTAATGTATCGATAGATAGTACAAAACTAAGAGTTGATTACAGTCGAGCTACTCGATAGTAATGTATCGATAGATAGTACAAAACTAAGAGTTGATTACAGTCGAGCTACTCGATAGTAATGTATCGATAGATAGTACAAAACTAAGAGTTGATTACAGTCGAGCTACTCGATAGTAATGTATCGATAGATAGTACAAAACTAAGAGTTGATTACAGTCGAGCTACTCGATAGTAATGTATCGATAGATAGTACAAAACTAAGAGTTGATTACAGTCGAGCTACTCGATAGTAATGTATCGATAGATAGTACAAAACTAAGAGTTGATTACAGTCGAGCTACTCGATAGTAATGTATCGATAGATAGTACAAAACTAAGAGTTGATTACAGTCGAGCTACTCGATAGTAATGTATCGATAGATAGTACAAAACTAAATATGCAGGTATATGAGCTGATGACATTCGTATAATAGATGCTTTAACTGTTTGATGTTTAACATTATTTTTAAATCTCTATCTATTTATTGATAGTAGAACAATCAACTTGAGACATTTCTTGATTAGCATTGTGAGGCCAAAATGAATTGTCCTAGATAACTTAATCTTAATTATAAAATTAGATGTAATAATATTTAGTGTTATTGAATTTTATATTGTAAAGTTTTTAAATGTTTATTATTTATTTAGTTTAATTTAATGTATTTTGCACACTGTATAAGGACAGTGAAACATCAGGGCTTCTATAATATTTATATGTTACCTACTTACTGTACTTACCATGTTTCAAGCAAAATAAATATATTCTATTCTATTCTATTCCTTCTTTTGGTTATTCGACACGTATTTAGTTATTACAATCAAAAACTTCCAAATAATCAAACATCTTTCTTTGCCTTGACAACCCTGTGACCTTATTTTTTTCATTAAAATACTGGAGTTCGCAAAAAGGTTCTGGCAATCGGGACACGACTTCTGTCTCGTTATACGAACAGACACGCGATCTTACAATGTTACATGTTACATCATTTCTGCTGACGGGACTAATGATTGTAAGCTGGGATAATTGGTAGAAATTTTTCGGCCTGGCAACACATAATTATGAGGTTTATTTCGTGTGGTATCAATAATATCGTATCGTAAAGGCTTTTTGGGTATAATGCGTTCTGCAACAGATACTATGCCTTTTTTTACTTTTATTTATTTCACCACCAATATTTCAAGTTATTTTAAGATTTAACTCATGCATATCGGCACTTTGGGTTATATAATTATTTTGCATGCATCATAATAATATTCTCATACTTTTTAATTGGAACTACTTTTCTCTACATACAATATACATAATTATGGAAGTATAGTAGGGTAGAATACTAACATGCCAATATATCTGACAATTCTCTAGAATTTCCTCTAAAAATCCGCCATATCCATGTCAGTAATGTCTACTCGAGTTCCTCACGATCATTGCTCACGACATTTCATCTATTTATAGTGTATATTGACACTTATTGGTATTGTCAAGCTGGAAGCGTGTTTGCGAAGCGAGTGATGGATGGCAGACTTCGGCCCCGAATCAATCTTCGTTCTGCCAAAATGTTATCAAATGTTCAGAAGCCTGAGACATTAAAAGTACACAGAACGACGTGTAAGGCGGAACTGGATGGTGGAACCATTTTTCAAATCATGTCCTCGTTTGAAGGAGGAAAATATGAAAATTTTCAAACAAAACAATTTACTACGCTGTGCAGTTTCACCCCGAGTTCGCCTAAATTTGTTAAGCTACAAGTTTTGTTTCCAATTGTGCTATCCATAATCAGTACGCTAGTTATAGAAATGCTAATTTAAACAGTTTATTTTAGTTTTATAAAAAAAATACTTGCAAGTAGTAAGTACAGTAAAACATAAAATAAGTCTTATACATATCCATAGTATGATATTTTTGTTTTATTATATTTGGTGTGCCAGTCTGGCTAGAGCAAATATTCCTGAAACGCGTCGCGAAGCGACCTTTATTTCCTTTGTGGTCTAGATGTTCATAGAATAGATTTTCTTAAATTTGTAATGCTATAACCCTGATTCCGTTTCCAAAGCAAGCAAGAGTTCTAATTTTAATTGGGTCGGATACTCGGGCACCGGATTAACTCCGCGCGTCTCCGGATCCGGTCACGATCCGTGTCGATTGATTTTCTATTTGTAGTCCACCTGAATCTTTTAGCTTTCAATCCAGCCAGTCTAGATCAGAGTCCGACGGGATTAATCGATTCTCAACGGGCACTCATGTAGGTATAAGACGTAAAGCCTCAGTGGTGCAGTGGCTAGGGCCACTACCTCCCGTCCGAGGGACCCGGATTCGTTTCGTATTTCCGCCATTTCGAATTCTTATGTAGTGTGCAAAGGATATAGTCAGGCCAGGCCGATTGAAACGGATTAAGTTTTCTCAGGTAATAATATTTATGCTAGGTCATGAAAATTTCCAAGTGAAATTTCGCATAATAAAATTGTGCAGTTCGGTAAACTATACTTGCTTTGACGTCGAAAAAATATTTTGTTAAATCTTACTTCGAATAAAGACACTTTTATCTTTATCATGTAAATACAATTTCAGTCAAAATAAAAAATCTGCTGAGAAAATTCCATCCGCTTGAAGCGGTCTGGCCCCGAGAGCAACGTCTGGCCAGACCGCATATCTTTTGCAGAGTGTACATACGTTCATTCGACGCTCTTGCGGTGAAGCCTGCACACTCCTGCGAAGAAATTCAAAGGTTGTGTGCACTTGCGTGTAAAATCGACCAATCCGCACTGGGCCAACGTGATCGACTAAGGCCTGATCACCCTAATTCAGGGTAGGCTCAAGCCCCTCGATGGAGGCATAATAATATATGAGCTGTTAATAACGACTGATACGAGACCCTTTATTTGGTAGGAGCCGCTATTATAGCTTATTATTTAGAACTTAAGAGAAACTTCACTTTCTCTATAAATGTCAAATACTCGACAAACTTTGATAAAATATTTATAGGAAACTTGGCATAGTAGATAGTAAGTTCTCGTGTAAAGTTGTATTTATTGTTTTAGAAGTTTGCCGCTTAAATTACTGAACACGGAATAAACAATAAACAAAGTAGTAAGATAAGTAGATATTTGAAGTTTATGTACTAACAAGCTTCCGTACACGGCTGCCCCTTCGCGGTCTTATTTTCGGGATTTTCTTTCCCTCGGTAAAAAGTAGCCTGTATTTATTCTTGAGTGTCAAACTATCTATCACATTTGGTCTAGCCGTGAATGCTAATCAGACTGGTAACTGACTTTTGCATATTTATAATACTGTCTTTGCATTCGGAATGGCTGAAATATATATTTTTTTACGCTTTCAACCCCCATATCTCCGCCATTTCGAAAAAAATTGAAAACCAAATAGACAAAAAAAATCTAAGTATATAACTATCAAACCTGCTCACAAAATTTCAAGAGAGTCGGTTGAGAAATGCTGTAGAGGAGAACAGACATATGAAAGCATTTTTGTCCACGCTGAAACGGAGACGCTTCGCGCTCGCTCGGTCACTTAGTATGAACTATGGATGGTTTGGCCTCAATTATCATATTTTGGACGATCTACATGACGCCTGCTACGCACCTATGACGTAGGTAATATTGTAGGTACTGCCGTGCGCGTAAACCCGCCCCGTAGGTGCAATAATTTCCTATATGACTGCGCGGCCCCTACGTCGTAGGTGCGCTGTTACCAAACGCGTATGCGGCCACCTGCCGAGGCGGGTGGGGGGCGCATGGCTGTATTATTGCGTTTTTCATGTCAGCAGCCAAAGTGGACTCTACACATTGGATAACTTTTTATGTGGAAAATTCGTCTCGCCCTCTTAGCCACAGATATTTTATCTCCCGAAACATTAATCTGCTCACAAAATGGCCGCCAACAAAAAATCTGAATGGCGATCGATATGATGTGTATGTCGGGGCGGAAACGGAAGTGGTGTCATAAATCCGCTGTTCGAGTTCGTCCGCCGCGGTTCCGGGGTAAATCCCGCCAAATATCGCACCAAGTTTTTTTTTTCTCTACGTAGGGTTGGTAGTTGGGTTCAGTTGCCTCCTTTCGGCGCAGTATTTCCATCAGAGCAAATTATAGCTCATGAGCTATTATTATGTATGTTATATTTTTCGTCCCTAAGAAAACGACTTTTTTCGAACGTACTCGTATTTGGTAGGAAGGCAAAAATCTTGGACAGCTTATTTCTTTTACTCGTCATCGTTCTGTCCCACATAATGTGACAGAACGATATTGCGGTCTTGCGCAATGTGGACCACATTTCCTTAGACCGCAATATCGTTCTGCTTGAAAAGCGATGTTGATTGTATAACTTATTTTTGTAAGCTTAGGTCGTATTCATCATCCTAAAATTGTAATTCTTTAATTTGTAAGGAAAATAACTGGTCTTACGGTGGAGTGTTTCATGGGTTGCCAACCCTGCGATAACTATTCGCTCGCATTATCTGGCATGATTTACTCACGCGCCTATGAGTGGTTTTGTTACGTCATGTTACATCATTCCTGTTTTTCCCAAATCTCTTGTTTTTCGGTTATTCATTTTCTTGATCTATCTGCGTTATTAACAACGGGATGAGATCGATATCATTCCATGAAATTACCGGCCTTCCTAATAAACACTACATAACATGGTTTTTCCAACCAGTAAAAAAATACACTTTAATACACAATTTACAAAAATAGCGAAGTACCTACCTATATATCGATTAACTAAGAGAAATCTAAAAATGACGTAATTCTACAAATAAGTAATTTTCTCGTTAGTCAAGCAAAACGTAGGATGATCTTTATCCATTCCTGGCTTCACTGTGAACCATTCATTACGGTGTCATTCATGCAACTTGCCTCGACATCTCATACCGTTCTCCCAAACATTGAAATAGGAACATTTCGTGCATTCATCATGACTGTGACGTTACCCGGAGTGGGGCGGTGGGGCGGTGGGGCGATATGATCGCCGTGCCCTAAATGAGCTGCATTTGGCTTCCCGCCCGCTACATATTTGAGACAACTTACCCTACTTGGGTATCAGAACTTTTAGCCTATCGAGGAAACCTCGTGCCTATATTCATCGTGTAGAGAGGTCGTGGTATGCATATGCATGTTGTATGCTATTGGCATCATTGGAATATTTCGATACAAAACAGAAGAAGGTGTTTTAACCATTGTAGCATTTCTAGTCGCGATTCAAGCTACGTTTACGGTTTTCTTTGTCATGTGTGAAAGTAGTAAGAATATTTTGCTTATTTTAGCTTCTAGTAAGTTAAACTTCCAGTAAAGGATTTACTAACTAAATTATAATAAAATAATAAAAAACATATTTATTTCGCAATTGGATTTGTAAATATTAAAGGTTGCATTGATGAAGGTACACTCCAAGCTAAACTAAAGCCTGTATTATGGAAATCAGTGTAAAATAAAATTAAACAAAATAAATAAGTAAAATTAAGTAAAATATTAGCTGTGTTCCTGCGTGAAACGGTAGGTAGAGTCTAGCGGACTTTATATAGTTTTTTCTTATACTCGTGTTATCTAAGTACCTATTCATAATTATTTAAATTAACGGAAGTTAGAGGATATATTCTTCCTTCTTCGTTCTGGAGTTTCTTAAAGCTGTTATTATCAGATTCACAGTTCTGGGATTATTATCTTACTTTAAATAAAGAAATTTTTACCTTTAATTAAAAATTTTTATCAAACAGGTTATGTGATGTCAGTCGGTAAATATGCACTAGGCCTGACCTCAGGGCTTTGTCGCCCTCATAACGATGCCTAAATGAGCAACCGTCAAAAAAGTGTGCTAGACCAAGAGTTTGATAGATTCCTAGACAAAGGAAGGTCGTTAGCTCACAGACTCAAACCCTACTCAAAGATGACGATGACGGTCATGTTAGATTTAGTTACTAAGGTATAAATTACTCAAACATCCTACGCCTTTTGGATCGTATTGTTTGCAGACATACCTGTGCTCTAGTACAGGTCTGTCTGACAAGAGTTTGCAGGCTTTAGCAGGCAAACAAGGCGAACGTTTAAACATACCGATTTGCTCCTACCTGCTACACTGTAGACATGGGAAATACAGCTCAATTTGAAGATAAGAGCGATTCGGCTCTTTTAGCTCCCGAGATTCGAATCACCTTTTTAGCTCAGTAACTCTTTTAGCTCAGTACGGCTCGCGAACGATTATAGGCTCCGAACGTCGCCATCGGTCTCGCTCGTTTACTCGTATAAACTAAGTATTGTATTGTTGTCCTTATCCTACGCGCTGTCTCGTAACCTGCGGCAGAGCGACTCGCTCTACTCACTCATTCAGTCGTTTCATTATCGTTTCCACGCACAACTCTGTCTCTAACTCGATGAATGAACGCAGCTCAGCTAAAGAGCTAAAGAGTTGAAGAGTTATTCGGATCGGCAACGAGTTGAAGAGTGATTGGGTTTCTAAAGAAGATCTAGCTCTTTCCAATCACTCGCTCAGGAGTTACACACCTCTGTACACTTGTACCTACACTACGCTACTAACAAACTGAGCACACAGTTTACGTTTAGTGCAACACAAAATATATTGGGCAAGTTTAAATGGATAAGATAATAATCGTATATCTTTTCTTAAACTACCGTTCTATTTGTAAACTGTGTGTCATGATCATGAATTAATAATTTATATATTACTTGAATTACGTGAGTGCGCTTAATAACGAAAAATTACTTCCACAAACCAATATCATAAAACTGTGCAATGGTAGTTTACATATTATTTACTGTGAAAAAAGAATTTACCATTTTTTTATTTTATTCTTACTTTTAACTTAAACCTTCTGAAAACCTTAACTTTTTTGTCTTACAATTTAGAGATAAAGATTTGAAAAAGGTTTTTGAAATTTTACAAATTTATTTTGTGTTGGTCAAAACTGGTTTGCACTAATTATTCTACCACAGAGTTAAAACTACGAGTCATTGCTGTTGCTATACTAATTTACCGTTCCAAGTGCGACCCAAACACAGCAATGTAAAGGCGCTTTTATATTTATCGAAGAAGAACAAAATACCATGAAAAAACATAAGAAGGAAAATAAAATAATATCGAAAAATGATTTGTAAAAATCTTAATTCGAATAAAAAAAAATTGACTTTGACTTTGACTAAAGAAAAACTCTAACGGCCATGCATGATAGGAGGATGCTACTTATTAAATTATGCCTAGTGTAGAACTCGAATATAATAACTAATTGTTATTATTTTGAAAACGAAAATTCATCAACATCTCATATACGTCCCCACCGAGGGACTCCAGCCTACCCTAAATTAGGGCGATTATGCCTTAGTCGACCACGCTGACCTAGTGCGGGTTGGTCGAATTCACACACAACCTTTGAATTATTTCGCAGGAGTGTGCAGGTTTTATCACGATGTTTTCCTTCACCGTAAGATCGTCGAATAAACGTATATATGAATTCAAAATTCGAAAACACATTGGTACACGTGGTGGGGATCGAACCCGCGTCTCCCAGACGGGAGGAAGCGGCCCTAGCCACTAGACAACCGACGCTCGCAACGAAGATTGATCTCGTAATAAAAGCCTCATTATAAAAAAAAACTAAACTTTAAAACATGTACGAGTAGATTATAATAGGCGCGCAAAGTTTAACATTACTACCTTCCCACATGTCTGAAGTCAAGCATAAACATGAATTAAATTAGGAAACTTCCGAATTGTTGTGAGGGCCAAAGAAACTCATTATGACGAGAAACTTGTCCAGGAGCAGTCAGGTTTGTTTCTTGAAATATGTTGTTCCAAATGAAAAAGGTGAATTTTATACTCTAAAGGAGATAATTTTTCAGCTAGAAGGGCCCAAGCCTATCCTGTGGCCGTAGTCGACCACGCTGGCCAAGTGCGGATTGTATAAATAGATAAGAAACAAAGAATTGCAGGAGTTCCACGCTAAACACGACTATAACCAAATAGAAGATCGATACTGTGATCGATACGATCTAGTGGCGCAATGCGTTTTGTTCGCCACACAGAGTAGGATAAAATTAAAGAAATCAAAATCATAAATTTAAGTGAATCAGCTGGCACTATAGTCCCTTTTTATTCTAACAAACAAATATAGCCATTCGATCAGAACAGCATTCGGCGAACGGTGAAACATTTTGGTAAAAATTTTACATAATAAAATAAAAATGGGGACATCTTCACACATTTCCATCTGATCCCAAACTAAGCAGAGCTTGTACTATGGGTGCCAGACAGCTGATATACATTACTTAAATAGATAAATACATACTTATGTAGATAAACAACAACCAGACACAAGGCAAACACAAGTGCTCATCACACAAATGTTTACCCTGGGTGGGATTCGAACCCGCGACCCTGTGCTTCGGAGGCAGATACACTACCACCTGGGCTACGGAACCGTCAATTTATATTATGACGGCAATAAACCGTGATTGACTGAATGTAGGAGCATCCAGACTGCTCGACTGGTTGAATGCCACTGCTGGCTCACGTAAATCGGACTATTTTATTATTACTATTCCCTGAGCGGACACGAAAAATGGAACACGTCACGAATTGACGATTCACGATGCCGATGTACAGTCAGCTGACGAATTAGCTGACCCCCCCGCTCGAAACCGTGAGATTTTCTTAGGTGATTATTTATATTTATTTTATTTTATTTTTATAGGAGATCCAACAGAATGTAACATAGCTACTTAAAAACCAATTAAAGGTTCCCACAAATAGATATTTTTACATAACATTTTATATACTCGTACAGTTTATTAACCTGCACCAATATACGAAATTTCATGATAAAGCAAAAACAATTACCCAAGAAATCTTCATCGGTTTCGAGCGGGGGGGTCAGCTAATTCGTCAGCTGACTGTACGTGTATGTACCAGTACCTCGAGTATTCATAATTTGCACGTCTCGTTTGCCGTATATCGGTCATTCTTAATGCAGGGCATTATCAACTTAATTTCCGTCACCATTTTGATTTTTGTTTTTTTGCCTATTCTGTCTACTAAATACAAAAAACATACGAACTATGTAAATACCTACGATTATCAATATATTTTTGACAATCTATATATATTTTTGATAACCGATTTATGTATTTTTTTTTTATTTATTAGTTAGAATAGCCAAAAAATCAAAAATCAAAATGGTGACAGTAATTAGGCTGAGAACGCCCTGCATTGAGAATGAGCCCTCATAGGCATGAGTATTCTGTTAATTGCAGATAGAGAGTATATGAAGTAACTGCATAAATAAATAGATATATGTGGATATCTCCCACTCGGCCATCTGGTCATGAACTAGGCAGAGCCAGAGCTTGTACACGTGCTATAGGAATCAAACAGCTGGTTTTATACATAAATACTTACAACATACAGACACAAGGCAAACTTAACTCTTATCATACATTTTTTCCGTGGGCGGGCGTTGAACTCGCAACCGTGTGCTTCGATGCATCAAAGTCAAAGTCAAAGTCAAAATTTTTTATTCGAATTAAGATTTTTACAAATCATTTTTCGACGTCAAAGCTATCATGGATGGCACGTTCACTACCAGTGTACGCCCTCTGTGGAGAAGAACGGCACATCTTAATTGACCTCTGGCTAAATTCTAGCTCCAATGTACCTATAGAGAGAGATGTATCGATGTGTGACTGTAGTCTTGGTGCAGTTGGAGTCGGACCGCGCTCATACTTCATCATGCATCAACTGCATCACAATGATGCAACTATTATTGCAGCATCTAAAACTGCAGGCCTTCAATGCAATTCTTCGATGGAGTTACTAAAATTTTGCAAATAGAATATTGTTCAAATGCAGTATAGACAATTTATCACCTTACTTCTTTACAGAACTCAAGGGAGTTAATCCTGAATTAGGCGAAATATTATGGTAAAATGTTAAAAGGCAACAATAGTTATGTATTGATTAATGATTAGATATAGGAAAAGGCTGCATATATCAGAAAACTCATTCATCCACTTACTGCTAGCAACGTTATTTCGCCACCAATCTGGTCCTCTGGGAAATTAAAAATAGTTTCGGGAAATCAGCAGCAGTTGGACCAAGTTTGCCGATATTGGAGCCAACAACCAACAGCCAACTCCCGCTTTCAACACGCTTTAATAACAGAAATCATAATTAATATTCTGATAGTTCCCTATTCAATAACTTGTGTATTTCCATTCGGTTGACTTTCTGTTTTTTCACCTAATGGGAAATTTGATGAGAATTGAAAAACAAAACCAGCAAAACTACTACGACTTGTTAAAAATAAAATGTCATTTGCAATGTTATAACTGACAAAACGTTGTCAGTAAAACAAGACACCCTTTCGATTGAACCTAAACTATATATATTAACTGTTGTTAAATTTTAAGAAAATTGGTTCAGTAATCAAGTTAATTTCACAAACGAATAAATATTCATATCGGAAATCGTAAGATCGATATCGGGAAGTTTCGTTCGGTTCCGCCCTCGATATCTGGGACGTTTATTTAAAGGCTTCGAGTCTGCCAAGCCGTATCGTTTGTTTACTTTTGGCACGACAGAATATAGGGCCAATGACATCGCTCCAAGCCAAGAAAGTTGGGATCGTAGACGCTATTCAACGCAGTTTTTCCATCAGCAAGAATAGAACGTTCATCTTCATTTTACCGTTATCTATGACCAAAGTTTGGAAGATTTCGTTCAGTTATTACTAATATGTTTTATAACTGCCGAAACTCGTATGTAGTTACATGAGCTACAGCAGTTTGTTCTGATAGGTACTTACGAAACCAGATAGTTGTTGAAGCAGACATAAATTTGAATCTTTTTTTTTCTTATTTTTAAATCTCGGTTCTTTCTGATGCTTTATTGGGTTATCCTATAAAGAGGATTTATCTACATTATAATATTGTAACGGACAAACAATGTTAAAAGTTATGGTACCATCGTCAAGAATACACAACTCCTGCATGGAATTTCTTTAATTGATGTCAACACAGTAAACGTGTAAATTATAGGAGAAGCCGTGTTGAGACAGCAACTTATGACCGCCATATGCAACCATGTTGGCTCTTCACTCAATCATGAGAACCTGCGACAAAGCATCAAGTTTCAACGAGAAACCACAACTGCACGATACGAGTTTTGATTTCGTATAATATTAGCACATCATTCATCTTCACATTTTCATATACGTCACATAAGATGTATGATATTTGTCTTCTCCGTGGCTTAAGCTGGAATCGCAGAGGTGACATTGGGCAAAGCCGCTAGATTATCCTGAGTAAGCTCAAACGATCATAATATGAAACGTATTTTATTGTAAAATCTAGTCAAATTAAGCAGAATCACATTCAAATAGCACGTATTTGGATAAATATGAGTTTTTACTTTTATGCTTGACTTTTTAAAGTATGATTTAGTGTTGGATTTATTTCTCTATATTTCATTGTAGAACTCTCGAGTGTTATCAGCACACAATATTGTTGAATTAGTTCGCTACATTTGGTTGTCACCGTAAGATTGTGAACGCCGTTAGTTTATAATCTTACTCGCGATATTATAAACTTACGGAAAATTGTGAACTGAATCCAACCATTTACAATTTAACGTATTATTTTCGTTAGTTTATAATCTTACGATGTTCACCCGTAAAAGCCAGACGTGAGTTATATTTATGAAGTAGAGAGAAGCGTTCTGCCTACTTTATTATTTTACATTTATAAGACAAATGAATACGCAGTTTTTGGCTTGTTAAGTAGCTTGATATGTGCCATCGACAATTCCACTGAAACATTAATTCGAAATTGAATATTCAAATTTTGGATTAAAATTCTACCAACACCAACTAATTAGATTGTTCTTTAGCCTTGACCTACCTTAAATATTTTTACCTGTTTCCTTGTCTTACCCTTAAAGACTAAGCGAGGGTGTAATATAATATTTATTTACACAAATAAATCCAGTCGTGAGGAGGTGCCTGCTGCAGGTTCGTGCAGGAAATTAAAACGTGCGCCACCTGCCCTGACTACCCCGGGCTACCCTTCACTACCCCTTACAACCAAGTCCTACCTGCAGCTCAAATTAATGACGCAATCACGGAAATCTCGCCTCGACTTTATATTCGATATAAACCTCGTACATTTTTCGTACAATACTTACTCGTGCGGCTTAAATTATATTTATGCGAAATCCATGGTATGATTAAGTTTTCCGGGTTCCTTGATTCAATATGATTCAATTAAAAAGTCTGTTTTAGTATTGCAGTCACATATATGTAGTTTAGCATCAGTATTTGTTTTCTTGAATAGGTACTCTAGCGATTTTATATAAGCGATCTCTATATCTAGAATCATACTTCAAGCTCTGCACAATCCTCGAAGTTTTTATATCTGAATCGTCTTCAACGGAATTTCTACTTCCAGATCTTTCTATATGATTTTCACATAAAAAGGATCGCGGTTTAAAGGTACTTGAAATTTCTGATTTTATATAATAGTAGTATTTACTTACAATGTAACTCCTGTGTAAAATCTTACTGTACATTATATGTACTCGTAGCTCTCTTGTGGATAAAAAACACGCTATTACATAATCCTTTCCGACGACGACGTGGTTAAAAGTTTTGCCGCTAACATTTAGGAGCCCACTGTGATTTATTAAGGGGCCACCCTATGTGAGCACTAGCGCCACTTCGATAAAAAAATCACAACTTAGTAAAAACACAAAATATCAAAAATCTGGTCGATTAAATTGTTTCGCTGTCGACCAACCCCTCGGTGGGGATGTATATGAGCTGTTGATGATGAAACTGTTTCATAAGTCTTGTTTTATTTTTAGAATTGGTAATTCAGTAAACTATGGGTTACAGATAGCGAAAGTGCTAACCCTTAATACAGCGTATAAGATTTTTCAAAATTTATTTATTTATTTATTTATTTATTTATTTATTTATTTATCGGTCATACATCTATCTTTACAGCTACGCCATTGCGATAGTGTAGTAATTAGTTACCTTAAAATTAAATTATATAGCACAATACATACAACGCAACCTTTTGGAATTCTCTCAGACTACAAGTACAGATATCCGTCCTATCCGCTATGTCATTGAGCGTGCGCAGCGCGCGCGTCAGCGGCGCCTTGTTCAATAGGTTGGTTCTCCCGCACGGCACGGCGAACCATCGCGGTCTGCGTCTACGCTCGACGTAGCGGTCCGGCACACATAAACGTAAACATTCCAGAATGCACGGATTGGAAATTTTACCACGAAGAATCTTGAACAAATATGTTACCAATGCCAAGCCTCTTCTAACTTCTAGCTTATTATACCCTACCATGCCCAGTACAAATAATGTTGGATACATTAGTGGGTAGAATGGATATACTCCATATAATTTTTGGTACAGGTACCTCGTAAATTTATTTTGTATACGCTCTAACATAAGACTATACTTTGCCTCAGATGGAGACCATATTACCGAGTTATATTCCAATTGACTTCTTACAAGAGCGTTATATAGGGTTGTCAAAGCTTTGACATTTGTGAAATCTTTTGCCTGCCGCATTATAAACCCTAAATTTCTAAATGCTTTTTTGCATATTTTTTCTATAGTATTTGCGAATGACAAATCCGGATTCATGTCAACCCCCAGGTCCCGCACTTCATGGACGCGCTTCATAATCTGCCCGTTTACTTCATAAATGTGGTTGATTGGAGTTCGCATCCGACCAAAAGACATAATCGAACATTTTGACACATTAAAGTCCAACTTATTGTGCTCACTCCACTTACCTACTCGGTTAATATCTTTTTGAAATCTTTCACAATCACTCTGACTTTGAATTGCAAGAAACAGTTTGAGATCATCAGCAAACAAAAGACAAGCCGCATCCCGAACTACCTCTGGCAGATCATTAATCATGATAACAAATTCCAAAGGTCCAAGGTTGCTGCCTTGACTAATCCCAGTTCTGGTAAAATACGCCTTCGATTTAATGCCAGCATACTCCACATATTGCTTTCTGTCCGTCATGTAGCTTACAAAGAACTGTAGCAATTTAGGAGTACAACCGGACGCTGCTAACTTTTTTAACAATACATCATTGTCGACCAAATCGAACGCCTTTCTAAAATCAAAATATGCAACGTCCACTTGCACTCCTGCATCGACTTTGGGTACAGTATATGACATAAAATTCAGCAAATTACTAGTGGTGCTTCTACCTGGGCGGAATCCATGTTGCGCCTCCGATAGTTGTGGCTGCACCTGTTCATAAATAGCTTGATGAATGGCGGACTCAAAAACTTTTGCTAAGGTTGACAAAATTGCCACTGGTCTATTATTTGTGATATCTGACCCTTTTTCCCCTTTAGGGACCGGTACTACACGCGTGATCTTCCATTCATTTGGGAAGTAGCAGTTTTGCAAGCATAAATTATAAATGTACGTTAAAGGCTCCACCAGCACCATCCGGCAATCCCTCACCACGAACGCAGGAATACCGTCCGGACCTGAGGAACGCTTTGGCTTTAGGCGGTTAAGTGCTTTCGTTACTTGATTCAACGTTAACCGATCTACATGTATGCGAGCACTACTCTCCTTCTTTGTACTATTTATTGCTTCTTGTACATTTAACTTTGCCTTTTCTTCAGAATAGACCGACTTGAAGTAATTAGCAAGTTCCGAAGCACACTCTTTCTCTGCTAATACTTTGCCATCCTTAGTAACTTTTTTACGTTCCCTGTTTCCTATTTTTGTTCTCGCATGCTTCCAAAAGGATTTTGGATCGTCTACTACCTGCTGTTGGATTCTATCTTGATGCTGGTTGTGTGCCTTTGCAATCAATTTTTTTACATTAGCCCTGCACGCTGAGAACAATTCATAGTCACTATGTAGTTTGCTAGCTTTAAACTTTTTATGTAAGTCTGCTTTTTGTTTGATACTATGTATTATTTCATGAGTGTACCATTCGGGATATATAAATCGTGAAGAAAGATTTCTTCTTTTTTTCCTCGGAACACACCTCTCAAAGATAGTATTAAAAATATTATATAAATATTCTATTGCCACTATAGGATTTTCTATTTCGTAAAGGGAACTCCAATTAATGGCCCCTATGAGGCTGTACATTAAACCAAAATCTGCTTGATTAAAATTCCAGTCTGGCCATGAGTCATTTTCCTCACTTAACGCTAACGGGCACGCACGGGGCTGACTAGGTGCGGGGTGGGGAACATCGGCGCGTACGCAACCAACCGGCACGCATGCGCTGAGCGGCGGATGCAGTGGGTCCACAGGCTCCGCGAGTGTCTCGCCCGCTCGCTCCACGGAAACCCCCTCCGCCAAGCTCAATGAACACAACACCAAATCCAATATTCGCGATTTACTATTTACTATTTCATTTTTCTGAGCGAATTCACAAAAAGTTACGAAATATTCGAAGTAATTCAACACGTTATCATTACAAGAATATAAATTAAAATCCCCTATGACAACAACTTTCTTATACCTTGAACATAATTCTTCTATTAATTTAAACATTATCATATATTCTGTCTCACTACTACCCGGTGGTATGTACATAACACAACATAAAAATAAAAATCTATTGTTAAAGTGTACTGTCGCACAAACCAATTCGAATATCTGTTTATCGATGTTTACACCACAAGGTACCGCCACTGGCTTTAGCTCATAGTGATGTGTGGCCACTAAAAACGCTCCGCCCTGTTTACGTCCATCCTGTCGATCACAACGAACAATTTGATATCCCGGAGGTATGATTTCAGCATTGTGTATAGATTTATTGCAACTTGTTTCCGTGATTGCAAATAAATTTGCATTTGACGCTAATAAGTTATCACCAAACTGCTTTAGTTTCGTCCTAAGACCTCTAGCGTTTTGGTAATAAATTTCAATAGTTCTATTTCCTCTCTCCGGAGCTATTTGCTGCTCTACGAAACCAAAACCACTCGCAAAATTCCGCATTCATTGGCCACAACTCCGGCTTGCAAATCCTGTCATAAATAGTTTCCGAGACAGTGATTACAAAAGAAGCATAATCTCTTTCAATCTTATGCTTTATTTTTTCAACTTTGATAGCTGTATCAGCACCACATGCCGCCTTAACATGAGCTGTTATTTGTTCTACTGAAGTGTCTGGATGTAGGCGCCATACATGAAGATGTTTCTTTCTTTCCATGCCTTGTATTTCCATCAAAGTCGAATTATTTCCTTTTTTCACCTCTACAGACTGAAATCTTTTCTTAGATTTTTTCCTTAAAACTTCATTCCATCCTCTATTATCTTCTTCATAATCTCTGCAATCCTTTTCGTCCGCGAATACACAGTCGTCATTGTTCTCCAACAAATTCACCCCATTTCCTTTTCTTTCCGCCACACTCGTCGATTTCGTGGCCTCACTAGAATCTTTTTTCTGACTTGCGGGTGCCCGACTTGTGTTTTTATCACGACCTAATATCGAGGCGTAAGATGTTGTTTGTGTGGCCATATCAGCTGTTACGATATGTGATGATTTTTCTTTGACGGAACTAATAAAATCAACTAATTGGTTGTCATTTTCAGTGAGTACCTGTAATTTTGATGCAAGTGAACCATTCTCGGCAATACACTTTTCAAATACCGTCATTTCTGACTTTACTTGATCTACTCCGATTTTCGTACAGATGCATACTTCTTCCAGTTTTTTGATAGCCAAGGCTTGTGCATCCAAACGATTTAATACTTCCTCACGAAACAATCTTAGCTCATAAACCAAGTCTTCAAACCCCATCTCCGTGTCCGCAGACCTCGCCCGGCTGCCGCGCTGGGCATTGACATTGTCACTGGCATGCTTAGAGTTGTCTTGTACCTCGGTAGGTATATTGACCACCGATGCTGGCTTTGCCGGCGTGTTGTCTCTGTTGTCACGACGGGATTCACTGGCGCAGAATGCACACTTTGTGGTCTTTTCCAGCATATTCTTATGCTCCCGAAACCGCGCCGATGTTATGTTCAGACAGGCGTAATGGAAAGCCCTCTTACAAACCGCACAGCACAGTTTCTCACCTAGTTGTATAGCTTTATTACAAGCATTACAACTACCCATCGTATACTACTAATAAACACTCCGGCGAGGTGACAAATTCAAAACACAACGAAACAGACGTCCGTTCACCGCGAGCGCACGCGATCAATATTTTGAAAAATAACAAAAATACCTACATTTTAAATTGATCGTACAGATCTTTTACATTTTGTGTTGACACAAGTTATGATTTTTTACCAAGTGGCGCTGGTGTTCACATAGGGTAGCCCCTTAAACATTCTCAGAATACCGGTCGTGCATAATCCGGTACATGTAGTATTAGTGTTGCCAGCTGCTAATATTTTGTCGACTTGTGTATTTTAGGCGGCTCAGCCCGCTGGGCGAACACCTTTTAGCTCTAATGTATTCCGTTAGTCCTTAGCCGACACTTACCAAAGAATATTTAATGTTGGATGATAAAATGTCCTTGTGTTAAATATTAGGTTAGGTCGCCAGGGTTATGAGTGTAATATATTATAATATTTACTTGGAAAATGGCAGGGTTTCGAAGTGTACCCAACAGAGTACTAGGATAGGACTAGGAGTAGCAAATACACAGTTGAGTGTATACGATTATAAGTTTTGTAAGGGTGAAAGTCACAAAAAATAGGATTCGACAAATCAATTTCTGATTTTTGAGATTTTTAAATATCACTGCACTGCACTGCACTGCCTGGTACGGTTTTTAAAGGAAAACGCAATGGCACTGAGGTATTGAGTCTTATCTTAATTTGGTAAGTTTCATCAATCTTACATCGAATCGAATAACAAAATATTTTTTTAGATTTGCTTCAATCAACTCGTCCCCTTAATACCATTTGGTATTCAAATACTTATACACGTATTTTACAAAGAATCAAAGTGATCATAACATCTATCGTTCTAGCATGAAGGTAAGCTTAATATGGCATTTCTCATAAAGGCAAATTATCCTAAGTGACAAAATTTCACGATAATTAGGTGAGTCGAAATTACTAGGTTAGGTAAGGTGATATTAATCATACTTTAGGCTCACTCAAATTCAAATTAATATTAGACATTATATCATACTAACTTATATGAGTAAGTAAGAGTTTGCTAAAGTTATACTATTCCGTGGGGACTGAGCTGTTGATGATACTATTATGGTTCATATAATGCTTATATTAAAAAAATATTAAATTATAATATGAATTTAACTAAATCATTGTCGTCGGCATCGCATGTAATGCAACTACGACTAGCTTTTGGAAGCAACTACGATTGTAAACTTTTAAATGTCAAATAAAAAACTAAACTCAACGAAAACTCACTGGAGCTTTTGGAGTTGCCACTAGCTTTTCGTCAAATTATTGATTAAATGCCTGCATTTTAATTACATCGGGCCTCACAGTAATTTTTCGACCAATAAATCCATATTACCATGTTATGTTACATCTATTTACTAAAGAAACAGCTTTCACTATTGTTCGCAACATCCGTGCGGAAAATCCGTTTTATTTGCAGTAAACGGGTGTAATTTGTAAGGAAATAATGCAAATCCCGCCAACCTACCGTTGCAAAGCGTAGCGCGTAGCACAATACTACGACGTAGCGCATTACAGTGTTGCAGTAGTGGCTCCCAAACTTGTATTTAACCGTTAAAACATTTGAAATTTACTTTTCGCATTTTTATGCGTTTACGCAATAAATAACAACTTATTTAGGTATTTATATAGTTTTAATATGAACCATGAATGACACTTTACGTAATAAGTGAAGACAATGTTTAGAGCATTGAAAAAATGTAGCTGTATATGTTTATTATAACTTCAACCGGACAGTTCCTATACAATACAAATATTATTTATTAGAACCATAGAAGAACCATAGCAATCGATTGTATATTTGTCTTTTTAGCATTTCAAATCTTGATCTATTTTATTATTATTTTATATTCGTTCCTAACTTGTAACTCATCTGTAGGATGAGATCCACACTTTGGGAAATATTGTCAGTTGCATTTGGATGCATTACTCACTCATATGCAGCGCTCGGCGCTAATCTTGCCGGCGCAAGCTGCTCTGTCTCAATTTGCAATTTCTTCGTATTTATTCATTCACATTAGACATAGCTTCAGTAGTCGTGAAAGCCTGGTTTTTGAAGAGGCTTTGCCTTTGAGTACGTGCACAATAAATCTTTCAGTAGTTATTTATTGTATTGTGAGTTAAACTAATTTTAATTCGGGTCTGTGTAACAAAATCTTATATATTATTTTCTTATTTTTTCTATCTTGAGCTACCTAGAGCCAATTTCTAAGTCTATGTGGTCCACGTTTTGTCTATTATGTTTGTAGTGGTGCTCTGTTTTGCGCAGTTTCATGCGGTGCTACTCATGCGTCGTCGATGGTTTGAGTTTTGGAAATCACTATGGCGTTTATGACCCGATCGGTCAGTTTCAGACCTAGCATACTAATAGCAAGGGTATATTGTCCAGTTCTGGAACGCGATTGTTCTATTTCGAAGATGAATCGGCATCGAGCGAGCCACTGGGCACCGGAACCGCATCCATAACTGTCGCGCGGCCATTTTGCGCTTCCTGCTCTTCCGGCCGGTAAATATGTAAGTTTGGCAACCCTCTCGGCGCTCCGGGCGACGGAAGCTGCGCGGGCGGCGCTTAAGATTTGCATCGGTGGGGGCAACACTGACGAACTGCATTGCGACTGTTTACAACTTCAAACTAACAGATAAAGCGCAGACCATTGAGTTGAAATAAGTTGATTTGCTTTATACCTATATAATTATTGCGGATGGCACAACGCGTCACAACTTCTGCTGCCAAATTGCCATTTGGCACATACGATGCTGTCGGTTTCTGCAATCTATCTATCTGTCTTAACCTACGTTTTTATTTTTTAAGTGAACACAAAATCACCTGACAGAATTGCAACTAGACCGCAGCACAACACAGATCTTGCAATGTGAAAAATCAGCACAAGGAAGCCGACCAAACAAATGGGATAAGGTCCAGGATAGAAGGAGAATACTTTTATTGGCAAAATATATCGGAAATGTACACTACGTAACATACCCCAAATCCAACCTCTTACCACTACGATGTCAAATCCGAAACGGATACATTTTCTCTGTGACCGAAGATGAATTAATAATAAACATTTTACTGGGAGACAAATATAAATGGTATTGCTACTTCTATCTAAAGTGGTCTCCTTAATCTTTGTCATATTGCGCTGCAAATCGTAAATCACGTCGCATCGAAGCTTCGTACAGTATTGAAGACTTGAAATTAAAAGTCGTACGTCTTGCTCGAAACATGAATCAGTTCAGGACTGTCTGTCAGTAATAGGGGTTGGTAGCTGTTATTAGGGGGTTGTGTTGCTGTTATACGTCCGTTTGTGATGCACCACAATCTACTATTTTTCTGTCTTTTGTTTTTATCTGACTGCGAGAAGAAAAATTTACGTAGCATCTGAGCAATTTCTGATATTTCTTCTGTTTAGGTTATGAGCAGTTATAATTCGATTTATAACAAGTAATACTTTATTACTGTGTTCTACGTACTACGATAAAGCAATCACGTAATTGTCTCGATTCAATTTCATTCAACCCTAATGTAACACAAATGCTGTTTGAATTAGAGAACTTACAGACAAATTTCCTCAATACTATTCCCATTTAGGACTCTGGTACATCCAATAATGCCTCAGATAAAATAATTTCGTCAAATCGGCAGACTTGGAAAAGGCAAACTTTTGGTCGGCAGATTTAAAAGTTGAGGACTTCCTGATATCTATTGGAGTTCGGAATAAACTTATTCTGTACGAGAATGCATTGTAAGATAGTATCGGACGGTGCAAAGTGGTTTGGCGGACTGGGGTAGCAGATACGAACTAAGAAGGATCATCCGAGCAGCAGGCTATTATCAGGGGGACTGGCTGGGCAGGGATGCTAGATAATAACAATCAACGATAACTCTATTATCCGCTTAGAGTTATTTACGCATGCGTGTGTGAATAAAATAACGACCGGCGGCGGCGGCGGCGGCGGCGGCGGCGGCGGCGGCGACCTGGTGGTTGTCAAAAATTGCTGCTATTTATATAAGGTCCTACAGACGCCCATTACTAAAACATAACCGTATCACTCTGCCAAATATTTTAATTTCTACCAGGAGATCAGTATTTTGGGAGCTCAATGTACAAATAAATGAAACAAGACGCCTCATATAAATAAAAAATCGCAAAACGCTCGATAAAACGGAGATTGTTTGATGTATTTCCCTCCTTTTTTCGCACAAGATTATTTTTCGTATTTTGAATCGAAGCAGTTTTGTAAATCTGATTCCGTCCCTTGAAAGAACGGAGCACAAGAGCGGACTGTCACCCGCAGCAACTTCAGCCCTTTGGAGTTCCACAACTTGTCACCAGGCTTTATCTCGTGCCGGAGATCTTTTTACTCTCTTACTGCTACTGTAAGCTAGCAGTAAGCCAGCCGATTTTAGTGAAGCTTGGCTTCAAGGGGGCTGCGTTATCTGAGTGTCAAGATTCAGGACAGGACTAATTTTGAGCAATGCTTTGGCAGAGCCGGCACAGGTGTGTCGCACGTATTTTGATACTTCTCTTGTATAAAGACGTTATTCTACAGTCTTCTTCTTTAGTAAAGAGTAAACTTTCAAATACTGTCTTTACTTAGTTTTATCAAAATAGGTTCAACGGTCATTTAAGCTGTTAAAACCTGAGGCATCATTATGGCTAGGGGTAGTCAGAAGGTATCATACCACTCTCGTACTATTTTACTATTTGTAAAAAATACCTATCTTTTTTAAATACCAATTTTTATAAAAGAAAACAAGCTATCATAATAATTTATTGTCTTTTTAAACAAATAGATGCTTAAACTTGAGCTAGACAGGCTCTAGTATACTTAATTTCAAACAAAACATCGAATCGATAGTCCAAGCACCGAAACGGTCTTATCTCCCCGGAAGTACAAAATGGCGGCGAGTGGCCAACATGGATGCACTTCCGGCGTCCGCTAGGGGACAATTAATCTTGTGTACTTATTTTGCTCGTAGCTAGCTGCAAGGAAGTCGGCAGACTTAATACGGAGGAGGCCGAAACGTGTGAGTGAGGGGTGCAAGTTGATATTTAATGCATTTTTAGCAGGAAGCAACGCTGCTGATACAAAATAAGTAATTAATCTTGTTTTTTTTTTTTTATTTGTATTTGGAAACCCCGTGTTTACCATATTTATAAAAATATTCTGACAAATTTTTAAATAACTTGTCAGCTAAGTTTTCAGATTGATGTTGTCTAACTAACTTTCGTTGAATTTATATTACCTACTGTCTCTGATTTTATATTTAACGTTTTCAATATAATTACTATTTTGTATCTGTTATTTTTTTCTACCTTTCCATACAGCCATTGTTGTCAGCCAACAGTTTCGAATATCTAATATCTAGTTTTCGGATTTCCTGTACGGGTAAGAACAACGATAATAAAAAGTATCTTACACCAGCCTGTCTGTCACTCAGATCATGAAAAAACAAACAAAATTCGTACTTATAAATAAGGATAATTTCAAGCTTTTAGCATGCTCGGTATAGACCTGTGCCCTGCTATATTATTTGGCGCAGTGTGATGCTGTATCTAGTGCGACAATATGGCTGCCGTTAATTCTCGGGGCTCTTTTTGGTCGAGCGATTCGCGCCTCGTTGTGCTCTCCCTGACTGCGACCGTGATTTCTTATTTGTTGTGTTGTTCTTGATAGTATACTTATAAAATACATACTACTAAATTACTTAAAAACCTCCGATTTATACTCCAACTCAGATAAACTTAAATATTTCAATTTGAGGATCTCGAATACATATCAAATTTATTTAACTACCCTGATTAAGTCGTACGGATGGCGGAGTTGGCCCATTCTTACAAACAGGAATCAAAACCTTACATTTACCTACAACTAGGCTTCAATTCAACTTCCTACAACACAACCGCAGACCGTGTGTTGTTGTTATCGTTATTGTTAGGGCGATCAGTCGACCACGTCGGCTGGTCGGTGTATTTCGCGATACGATATTTCCCTTCCCTTGTAATACGTGGTGAAATTTGAATCGCCGCCGCCACCCGAACAGAAAACACTCTTTATCACCGTTGCTCTACCTGAGGCTCTGTATACTGGTTATACAGTGGTTAAAAAAAGACAGTCGGTGCAGTTACCCAGTAACACAATATGGCCGCCTCTAATTCTCGGGCGCGTTTCGGTCGGGCGATCCGTGCCTCGATGTTGTGTTGCCTCCGATTGTGGTCGTGATTCCCTGCCTGCTGTAAGTGGTCGGACAGATTTTTATTCTCTCCACTCTGCGGATTGTTTTGAAAACAAAAAAAAATAAATGTTTTATTGAACCCAATTGCAACTGCTTTATTAAAACTAGGTACACAAAGGTTGTAACTTGTAGTATGTATCAGATACCTAGAGACCCTGCTCCTTAAACTGAGATTATCTCTTGTATCTTAAGGAGCAGTAAACAACAATTTTATCTTGTTTGGTTTCCGATTAAGGCCCAAGTAAGGATCTATAGCGGTCTGTTTGTATATCAGTCGGAGGACGTATGTAAAATTTTGCATCTAAATAATAAGACCATCATCAGATTAACTTCTACAAGATAAAAAGAATTACTGGCTTTCTAAATACCCTTACGTTGTTAGTTTGAAAATCCTCCACAAAGTATTTGCTTAATAAAGAATATAGGTACAACTTAACATTGCTTTGCATTGGCCTTTGTTTAAGTAGTAAAACGAACATATTCAATTTAACATTGTTGATCGATACCAAGTTAATCAGTATTCATGGGAGCCATATCAAGTTTCCATGGATAGACAATTTCCAATCATCTGAACGGCAAGTCATGGAACGCCGCCGTCTTAAGATAAGGCCACAGACTAACTTCAGAGGAAGCAGAGTATTAAATTATTCTCATGTTGTGGCAGATAAGTAGAAAATGAGTTACGTTCTCTCCATCTTCGGTAGACCTGCATAGTTGCGGCTTGGCCTACGGTTTACGACAAATTAAATATGACTGACTATAGACGAAGGGGGTGTGACAGGTCTCGTTTATATAAAAATATATGCAACCACTTTCGTGCATCGTCGCAGCTGACTCTTTGTTTTGTGTCATTCATAATGTGTCCGATTTGAGACCATTTGTATACATAGTAATTACATATACACCAGATCACACTCCTATCCTCCAATCGTTTCTTTTTTTTCATTATGGATATACTTGTGTTACTCTTGTCCAACAGAAGACAAAATGAACTAATCACATAAATAAATAAAGGGGTTTTTGTAAATAATTCCGTAACATTTTTTTTTCCAATGGTCTTATTATTTATTGGTCGGATTAGTCGATAAGTGTAAAAAAATCCTAAACCTCCATACATTTGCATTCTTACATCTTATTTTACAATGCTTTCAAATTCCTCAAATGTATTTGTAACCAAAATTCACTGTTTTTTAAATTATTCATCTGTCTTAGTAACATCGCCTGTAGGCTTCCCTCCCTCGTGCCACTTCAGCTTGAAGCTGTCGGCCCTCAGCTTGACGCGAGGCTCACCCGAAGAGATTATTGCTTTAGTTGCTAAGTCCTCTCCAGGATAATACTCTATGCTGCGTTGCTTACTCCAGCAAAAGGGGTTAGATTATTGTGTGCAACTCGTGCGGCATCCATTGAAGGTTAGCAGACATTTTGTTGGCCAAAATTAACTGAAAGAATAATATCAAAATTCCAACGGGACTAGAAAATACTATTTTTTATTTCTTTAGATCGCTCGATGTGGGTACCCTATGTGAACACTAGCGCCACTTGGATAAAAAATCATAACTTAGTGAAAACACAAAATATCAAAAATATGAACGATCAAATTGTTTCATTAGTCTTGTTGTATTTTTAGAATTAATAAATTCAGTTATCTATTGTTTATTGTAGTAAGAGATAGCGAAAGTGCTAATAACGGCCGTTTTTAGCAATTTCGCTATCTCTTACTACACCGTATAAGATTTTTTAAAATTCGATATTTCTAAAAATACTAAAATACCTACACTTTAAAATGATCGTCCACTTTTTAAATATATTTAGTTTTTTCTGAGTTACGATTTTTTTTCGAAGTGGCGCTAGTGCGCAGTCAGGTAGCCCCTTAAATAACTGAATTTGTTTTGCAAGCACATACAGTCGATTCATCAACCATCATATATATTTTATAATACTACAAAGGAGTCGAGATCGAGACTATCCTTTGTAAATTATTTTTGCTACACAATAATGTAATTACGCAAAATGTATTTTTTTCCAAGCGTTTATAAATTTCTTTACCCTACATTCTTTTTAAGGAGGTAGGGGTAAAATACCACGGTGCAGCGGTGCACAGGAAATTAAATCAGTGCCACCTTACTTACCTGCGTAATTCTGCCCCACGGTACTCACTCCGCCGCTAACAGGGGCGGTGGACTTCAACTGGGTGTGTGGTTACTGTTAAATCTCCGAGCGTGGGTGTAAAAAGATTTCTCTTTTTTTGTTACAGTTTTTTATTTGGTTCAACTTTGTTACGGATGGGTTAAGCCAAAACTGATGTTACGACAATAATACACAAAAGGTGTATTTGTTTTTTAGGTATAGCTACAGTCAAACAGTTTGTATAAATACCTCTATAAGTACTTTACTAAAGTGTATGATAAATAAACAAAATGATATTGTATTTTATCGTAAACGTGGAAACAAGAATAAGCACGTGATCAATATTTTCATTGGCGAAGTTTAAATTTATCTTATATGTATATAGTCGTACTACTACCGCCGCGCTGGCAAAAAGTGCACAAAGACTCGATCGATGGAAGAAAATAATCTTATCGCTTTAAGCTCAGCAGCTCTTATCGCTTTAAGCTCAGCAGCTCTTATCGCTTTAAGCTCAGCAGCTTAAAGCGATAAGATTATTTTCTTCCATCGATCGAGTCTTTGTGCGCTTTACTGGCACATCTGCAACCTACCCCGCTTTCCTCCTAATCTTAAAAATGGCCCATATATTTTGTTAAAATCAAGAAGAAAATTTCTACGAAGATTTTGTGGAATCGTGATATACAAGAGCCCGATATTACTAACTAAAGAACTCATATTATAAAAACTATCCGCATGCTATGGCGGTCGGGGTGAATCTACGTCAAACTCCCCGGCAGAGACCGTATGAAGTTTATTTTCTCTTTTTCCAAATAGGTGTTTGAAAAAAGACCAAATACAAATTAAGAGAAGTCATGCAGCCAGCATCAAGTTATATGGCCGCGTGTTGACCATCTAGGCCCGATGCTACAGCAACTACCTAATCAAGAAATGTATTATGAAACCATAGTTCATACTCGTAGATGAATGACGTATGTGTATTTGGCATCTATTATAGTTTGGTAACCAGCTCAGAGGAAAAAAAGACGATTAGCGCGAGGCGACGCGCGTCGGAAATCTTTGGTAACCAGCATTGACATTTTTCTGTGATATTTGATATCATACTGATCGTGCAGATTATGTACTGCAGATAAAAGTAAAAATAAAAATCAGTAAATATATTTTATTAGGTATCAAAACTTAAAACATTCTTATAATCTTATCAAAACTAACTTCTTTCGTGAATGTTGTTCTCATACCCATACTTTTTTAAACTGCGTAATTAAATTGATCTGTAGGACATAATCTTTTTTTTCTAACTAACCTATTTGCTATTAATACCAAAGTGGTAATGTAGATGGCGCGGACTTTCTAGTAGCAGAGACTATTGTCGGCATAGACCCTTATCGTTGTTTATAGTGATAAAGGGATTACTAGGGGTAAGAGCCTTCCGCTCCCCCAAAAGTCCGGTTACGCTTGATACGTCGATTTTGCGACACAAGCATTAGGTCATCGTCAAAAAAAAAAAAAAATTGATAAAGTGGGACAAATAACATATAGAGGGCTGCTATTTATGTATCCGGAATAACAAAAAATAACAAACATTTTTAACCAAATATACTTTTATTGCTTTTCAAAATATTCCCCGTGATGATCGATGCATTTTTTCATACGTTGAAACCAACTTTCGTAGCATTTTTTCCATTCTATATCGGGTATCTCCAAAACGTGCATTTTGAAAGCATCAACGGCTTCTTCCCGGGTCGAAAATCGGTGTCCACGTAATTTGTTCTTCACGCTTGGGAATAAATAAAAGTCGTTGGGTGCCAAGTCGGGACTGTACGGCGGATGACCCGTCAATTCGATCATTTGACTATTTAAATACTCCGTTGTTGCGGCCGAGGTGTGACAGCTGGCGTTATCGTGGTGAAGGATTATTCTTCGTTGTCGATTGTTCTTGCGTATTTCTCCAAAGACTTCTGGCAAGCAAATGGTGGTGTACCATTCAGAATTAACCGTTTTACGATTCTCTAGTGGTACTGTAGCCACAGGTCCACTAATACCAAAAAAGCAGGCAACCATTTGCTTCAAAGTGCTTTTTGCACGAACAACTTTAGTTGGGTTTGGCTCATTTTGGAACACCCAAACCGTTGACTGCCGTTTAGTTTCGGGATCATACGCATATATCCAAAATTCGTCTCCTGTGTATATTATGAACAGCTTTTGATGTACCACATTTGTATTTTTCTATCATTTTTTTGCACCAATCAACACGAGCCTGTTTTTGTTCAACTGTTAAGTTGTGCGGGATCCAACGAGAACAATTTTTTTTACAGCCAAATGTTCGTGTAATATTTTATAAATACTCATCATACTAATGCCCAGAAATGCCTCTGTCTCGCGATATGTAACATGACGGTCTTGCATTATTAGTTCGCGCACAGCATCAATATTTTGTGGTACAACAGCCGATTTAGGGCGACCTTCTTTAAAATCGTCCGCAAGCATACGACGACCACGATTAAACTCACTGAACCAGTGATACACAGTGGTTTTCGATGGGGCTTCCTCCCCAAAAGTCGACAAAAGTTGATCCATGCACTGTTTTTGAGTTAATCCACGCCGAAAGTCGTAATAAATCATAGCACGAAAATTTTCACGAGTCAAATCCATGGTGATGATAGGCAATGAATTTTAAAAATGGCGCCACAATGTAAAAACAATTGACAGATGAATAAAACAAACTTTATTTTACAGCCAAAGAGTTCTATTTTTAAATGTTATAATTTCTTTTTAAATATTGTTTATGTAAGTGGCCAGTTCCGGATACATAAATAGCAGCCCTTGTACAAAGCTAGAAATTACTCTTGAACTAGCAGTAAATAGACCACAGTCTTGCCAATAGTTCTACTTGAATAATTGCCACTGTAGCCCAAAGTTAGCTGGCGAGCTCCTAGCGTTATACCTGGGAGACATAAGGAGCATAGCTTTGACAAACAGAACACCTGGTGCCTGGCGCCGAGAGCCACACATTGCACTTTCCTTGGTGAAACACGAATAGTATTGTTACCTAATTTACCTGTACTGTTTATCCGTTTGTTCGTGCGTTTTGGCGTGCCCTTGGGGAGGCCTACGTCCAGCAGTGGCCAGTGGACTGCAATAGACTGATTGATTTGATTGATTATACTGTTTAATCTGAATCGTATTTTATCAACAGATTATCATCCTTACAGTTTACATCAGTCATAAACATCTTCTAATATAATATAACAGACGTCTTGTATTGTTGTTTTATTTATTTTTTCATTATACGCTTTATATAATTGCTTGTTGGCAAGAAGTAGAGCCCCTCGGTGGGAACATATAGTAACAAGTAATCGTTCATAGAGAATAGGTGGCTGAACTCGACGAAAAACTCATTAGAAAAGCTATTCAGTATGCTCAACATACCATAAATGAGGAGGAAGTTTTTATAATAAACTTATAATAAAGTTAAACTATTTCGCATAGAGCTGAGTTTCCTAATAATACTCAGCTGTTGGTATTTTAATATAATCGAAATAGTCGGTGGCTTATTTATAGTAATTTATTCGTCACGTCGTTTACCTTATTTTCAATGACGTAAACGGAATACATCTACTAAACTAGTAACATCACGTTGAATTTCTTGTTACTATGCTTCACGTCAAAATGCTGTGAGAGTCTTGATGCGAAGTAGGACAACTAGTTAAGATTACCAAGTTTTACCTCTAACTTAGTTTAAAAGTTCTCCAAACTAGTTGACACTGTGTATCCAGTAAGACTCAGGTTAATAGTGGTGGACTAAACTGTATTAACCTACTCTGAGTGCGGAGGAACTTCGAACAAAGAGGCTATAGAGACAGTGCTCAGTATTCTACCAGTTTACTATACTAGTGTCTACCTGGTTTCATACAAGCGTTCGTACCGAAGATCTTCTGTAGTCTTTGAGTTCATTCAGTATCTTTGATATCATTCATTGATAAAGCCTCTCGAGGTAGTTCAGTCCACTTCACTTTTACAAAATCAAATTTTCTTTCAAATTATATAAAGAGTCAAAATATGTTTTTTAATTTAGGGAAATTTTTAATACATAATTGTTTGGTTTCATGACAAGGTACTGCGTTATTTAATTAACACTTTCTATAAGAGTAAAAGATAGACAACTTAATCTACTAGATTTTTAAGTCGCATTAGTAATTTATAAAACTAATAGAAAAAGCTTTGAGAATAAATAACTTCAAAGCTCAATATGCGAGGCTCTTAGCTTTAATAAATAGGCATGGCAGATAAAGTTACACAGAATAATTCATAATATTTTTTAGGAAATAACGTAATAACAATATCGAATCATTATCAAATATGAATTACTCGCTCACCTATAAAATGCTTTTAGCTACGTTAAAGTTACCCTTCTACTTTACCTCTACAATTTGCAGGCAACTTGCAAACCAACACCTAGCAGAACCAAATAACATTAGTTAGGCTATAAATTCCACTTCGCCACTGCAAAAATCGACTCCTATATTTCACCAAAAAAAGGTTTTTTGGCGCATTGTGTGAGAGAGAAGGCGATAACGTACGAGTGTCGTTGAGTCAGAATAGCCGTGACCATTAAAGCTAACGAGCGAGGACAAAATGTCCTGCCGTGCCAACAATAGGTGCCTTTACCTTACAATGTATCGCATATTGTAGTTGTTAGCTGTCCCTTTTTGCGTTAATTCATCGGGTGTCGAAGGGAGTTTTCGGCACATGTTTTGTGATAGTTGGATTTGTATACACGATCTCGAAAATGAAATGGAAATTGGAACGAAGATAAATTTACTTGATGTTTTCAGACAAACTAAATCTTCTTAGTAAACATTATCTATAAATAAAGATGTGCCTTACAGTATTCCTTGAGATCTACCAAACTCTCGATTACCTATAATACCATATTTTGTACAAAATAATAGAAAACATGTTTCTTTTAAATCAACTCTATTGTTTTTCCTCTTCTGATCCCAACAATCAAGTAGTGTACACTCCGCCTAATGGGTTTGTTTTAAATCTCGACCCAACCGGATCTATTTGTTAGCCACTTGTGGGGCTGACTGTACCAGCGGCTGGACGTAATGAAGACAAATATAACATCGTTTCGTTGTTTGTTTTTATTTTCTACTGATATTCCTTTTTATATATAGTTTAGGTTTGGAAATGTTCGTGTAACCCCACACTTTAACAGCTTTAAGTTTCTATGTGTTGTCAGATGTTGGTTAAGAAAATGTGCATTTGTTAGCTCTAGGGATTAATTTACAATTTTAAGAGCAGCTGTGTCTGAAAATTAAGTGGCATTTTCAGAGAAAAGTTGTATTGATTTACTAAAGAGATGTTAATTTTGTGTAAGTGTGATCTCTCTTTAGATTATAATAATTTCCAAACTTACACAAATATAACTGTTATGTATTATTTCCACTTATTTTACATATATTAATTTGAGCTCTGTTAAAAGTGCACACTGATAATCTCTTCACAACCATAACTTTCTTCCGCACATGAAATCGGAGTTGAAAAGAACACGTCATTTCGCCAGTTCCAAAAGACGTCAAACCGTTCTCGTAAAAAGCGTTATCTCAGCCATTCCGCTGAAATAATCTCACTGGTCGAACCAGGATGCCATAAAAACTCGCAAGTATGAATAAGAAGTTGTAAAGATCGCTCAAAAACACGCCTGACGCGTGTTCCGAGTTTGGGACGGTAAAAAGTTTCATTATGGGGTAAACGAACAAGAAAAATAAAATTCTAGATGGTGCAATAGACGTTTCCTAGTAGCGGTGTTAAAATAGCTATTACTTCATTTTGTATCTTTGTACTAGTTTTCTCTCTTGGTGATTAAAATCTGAGTAAGCTTGTTTCACTCTGTACTTAGCGATCACTTGCCATCAGGTGAAACTGAGGTAGAACACAGACAAATATTTTAAAAAATATCCTTCACTTTTCGAAAATAATACTGTTGTCTATTTTTGAAGTTGAACTATGGATAGCGTTTGTCTAGTAGGTGGTAGTTTTAGGATTTGCAGTGTTCTATTTAAAACATTTATTGTAATTCTATTTATGTTTCCACTGAATTCATTTCGGTTTCCATCCAGCGCAGTCGTTCGATTTCATGATAATTAGTTTTGGGCCTTTTCGGATTGGCTCTTCCTTTAAGCAAGCGCTCTTCTTGGGTAATTTCAGTTCTTTATATTATCTCGAGTTTTGGGGTAGTGGAAGTGGTACAAGTATTTGTTTGAATGCTTTTGTTTATTTTGGTTCGTTTTTTTATTATTTTACGTTTTTGAACATACTTACCTAGTTATGTTTTAATTGTTTGATATCAGTAAAGTTGAAGTAGAAAATTTCTATTCAACATGCAATTTATATCTTATACAGAGAGCGCGCTTGGAGATTCTAGCTCAAGTTGACCCAGTCTGTGTAAATCAATTTCCGCAGGCAACGTCACTGCATCGCACTCTAACTCGATTTGAATCTCGTCTTTATCTTCAATCTTGAGATACACTGGCCCCGATACGGAAGTCATGCTCTCCTTATTTTAAAGTCTAGCTTTTCTGTTCCTTCTTATGACTAATGAAAGAGTGATGAAGAGTCTTAAACCAAAAATATTGAAAAATGTGGTTTTAGTGTGCTTCTTGAAAGCCCACTAAAACTATACTCACCCTTTCGGGGATATGAGCAATCTTATGTATGTATGTGAAAGAGTGATGAAAGAATAAATTAAGAATAACTCAAATAAGGGCGTAGCTATGTGATGTCTTACGTCCGCTCTAAAATTATGAAATCGACGCGTCTATAAATTCTAAATTCTATGTTTTATCAACGGCCCGTTACAGTCCACTGCTGGACTATGAGCCTCCTCCACTTAAGTGGAGGGTTTTGCCAATCTCCACGCTTCGCAGGCGGGTTGGAGATCGCAGATGAAAAGGTTACTGTATCAGAGAGCGCTGCTGCCCGTTCCCTGTTCAATGTGTAGTCCCTAAGTCGCCTCTTACGACACCCACGGGAAAAGTAGGGGTTGGTGACAAATGTATTCTACTCTGCCGTCACCACACAGCAATTTTATGTTTGACAACTCTAAAATTTATTTATGTTTGACAACTCTAAAATTAAGATGTCCAGAGTTCTTATTTTGAAAAGGCAAAAAGACCGTACGAACTTAAATTATTTATTTATGAATTAGCCCTACTATCTGGTAATTGCACGAGAGAGCAAAACAGTTTTTAACCCACACCGCACCGTTGAGGCACATAACACTACCTACTCCAAAGATACTTTATTACAATACTCATACAGTGGCAGATCCATTGTTTTAACTTACTGAAATCTAGGTAGCTCAAATTGACCTGGATTATACCGGTGGAGGGAGACCGCCTTTATTCCGGAGACAGTCGGTAAAACTACAAAAGTACGGTTTGTTACGAGTATGTATGTATGTATTGAGAGTTCAATCCAAAATGTGTGTATGATATTGGCCGCAGGAAGCCGGTGAACTGCAACAATCAAAGATGTACTATCTTAATGATGATTTATTATCCTACTATATTATATGTAAATGCGAAAGTTTGGATGTTTGTTACTCGCTTCAACCACTGGACAGATCGGGATGAAATTTGGCACACATATAGGGTGGGCCCTGGAATAGGACATAGGCTACTTTTTACCGCGGCAAAACACTCAATTCCCACGGGAAAACTCATTTAACGCGGGTGAAACCGCGGTCGGAAAGCTACAAAGTACATACCTTATGATTCACTTGCAATAAGTATAAAAATCTTTGATGAATGTTATAAAGCTCATCCGTAGTCATCCAATTTAACACGAGTCATACAATATACTAACACGATACAGTGGACGTTTTAATTAGCATTCCAGTAGATTTATGAAATTATAAAGCGGGGCGCACAATACCCGAGTAACGACACGCTGACCAAACGACTCTGCTGGGACGGCGTGATGATGTGATCGCGCCCTTATGAGCGGAATGGTCTCAGTAGTAGCGATAATGACAGCGTGGAAACTAAACTAAACTAAATTAGTGATCTCCATGAAAAAGATCTATTAATCGTACAAATTCGCCATTAAGATAATATTTTTAAAAAGGTCAATTGACCTCACATTAATTAAGTATAAGATTTTTCAAATGTTCCTCTTAAAATAATTTATAGTAAACAAATGCTTTACTCTACTCCCGCCGTTTTTATTTGCAATATTAATAATTTGACTAGCCACGGTTCGAAATTATCAAAACAGAATTAATTTGGATTGAGTATACAATACACTGCTTCTCTTACGTTCTTTATTTAAATTAATTCATGTTTTGTGTCATCTGTTTATCTGTTTCCACTGTTACTGGCACCACACCCTTGCATCTGACACTCCGCTGCGAGTCGCGCCATACATTTTAATGACGTCACGCTAATTAGTTTTTTTAATGTCCCCTCGGAGCTCAATTAAGGGGAGAACCACTTAACTTTAGCATTTAATAATTTATTTGTTATACTCCTTTGTCATACAACCCCTGACAATTGCAGCGTATATTTTAAAATGTTCCTTTTTTATGGCTACGTTTGTCCATATGGCGCACTCTTCCCGATCACATTCTTCTGGCTACGTGGAAAGTCGAAAGAAAATAAAAATGTAAACCAAAACCAATTTTAACGGATCATTCAACAGTCATAGCGCGTAATTGATTATGTTCCTGCGATAGTGGAGCGGTAAGGGAGGGGTTTGTTTTCGTTACGCGAGACTTCAGTCGGACATAGACGTCGCTGTCACTTTCATGCATAGGGAGACAATAGGGAATATGCACATTTTTTTTTTAATTCATTAATCGAAATATTTCAAGTTTCAGATAAACAGATAAAAAATATTTTTTCAAATATCTTGCTCAGAAACAAAGTTATAAGGCTTCAAAGTTGATGGTCAGACGGAGAGGTCCGACGTGACCTGTGACGTCATTGGTCACGCGGGCCATACATCCGCCATAGAAAATTTTGTTTTCGTAAGAGGGACATATATATTTGTATGTTGTATCTAATTTGTTTTTCGATCAATTTCGATTCTGTTTTGACTGTCAGTATTCTATTTTTGTATACTTTCAGATGAACTATGAAAAAAACTAATATTTTTTATGCATATTCCTTATTCTGTTTCGTCTCATGCTAAGATTTCTGAAGCGCGTCGCCTAAGCGATCGACTTTTCTTTACTCTAATCATCTCACCCCTCCCGTATCGCTCCCTACCACAGAACCAACAATGTATTTGGCAAGAAACTACTCTTTTTCTTTAGTTTGTTTGTTCCTTCGAACAGGCTGAGGTCAGTAACCATACTGCCTAGTCTTCATGCAATACGCTATAACATCTACTATTTTCTGGATCTATACAAACTACATTTGAATTGCGTTCTAACTGCACTTCGACTGCAACAAAGTTCTAATGCAGTCCATCTGTGTAGACCGTAACGCAACTGGAGAGAGCTTGATAAAGAATTCTTTCTAGTATAGTCCAGATCTACAAAAGGGCTTTTATAAATCGTGCAGAAAAGGACTATAATATCACTTACAGTCAACGGTAACAAAATACAACGGCTGTGTTGCTTACAGTTATAATAAAATCTATATAAAAACGAGATACTACAATACCTACTGTTTTTATGACCTAATCGTTATTTCTACCAAAGTGAGGTCGGTTGTTGACCTTACATCCCACACGATGATGATGATGACCAAAGTGGTATTAAGTATAACAAACGCGAACGTGAACTGCAATACTGATAAGCACTTGAACAAGTTTTGAATTATAATAATAATAATAATAAAAATATATTTATTTCTCCTCATTACATGGTTTTTACATTGGTACGTACTTAATTTAGAACACCTTATAATTATGTAGTGGGAGACTGGAGCCTGAGCTAGGACGAACCTGTATTACAGGTCTCCAGGACCCACCCCAAAAACTACAGGGATATACGTCTGAATGGAGGTTAAAGGGACGATTTGAAGTATAATAATTAAAAGTATGTTATCCATAAATATAAATATACATACACATTTTATATATATAAGACATTATACATATGACATCCATATACATATATATAAATATACATATATTACACATTTATTAGATATGGTATACATATGAGAGGGTGTGTGTGAGTGTATTAATTTTACATAAATGTTTTTTAGTCTAGTATTTGATGATTATGACCAAAACTTTGCTATCTATTATATTCAGCAACTTCTTTCTATATAAAATTATCTCTATGTACTCCAATGTCAACGGGAAAGTCGTGAACCTATCCATCGACATAAAAAGCCTTTTCGAGTAATCTTTGATTTTATCGTACGTGCCATTTGCCATCGAAGCGTTTCACTTGTCATCTTATTCTCACTCAGTTTTATGGCTCACAAATAAGAAATGTTCCGTTTTTATGAATATTGTTACACGCTCAAAAGAACTCTTTTATATCAAAAATTGATGAGATAGGCTTTCGATGTTATTATATTATCCATTCGCCTATGCGAAATTGCTTAGAGTGCTTAAATGTTTTTACCCGCCATGCTTAACCTCTATTCGAAACGGGTAGACTACACAGACTGATCAAAATGTCTGCGAAGTTTTGTATTTCAATTTTCTATTATTGTCTAACCAAATTTACTATTATTAAATAATGAAATAAATAAATCTAAATAAGTCTATTCCTTTTGTACTATCGGTAATGATACGATTTTTACATTTACAAAGCATCCAAACACAATAATTATCTGTTACAATGATATTTTCTCGGAAAAATTATTATGAAACTTACCTTTTACGTGAAAATGATTACATATCATTCAGAGATAAAGGGTCTTATCTGTACGGGTTAAGGATTAAAATGGTCTGGCAGATCGTGATCCGAGTCAGATGTCAAAAGAGCTTGGTGTTCTGACAAAAGACGTTTAATGAGGGCACCGCCCATCGTTTTAGACCTCATTTAAGAGTGAGTTTAAGCTTTGAGTAGTCAGGATATATGGAGATAATTTTGTTAACTTGTGAGGCAAAATTGTGTAGAAAACGATATAAAAGGTATATATACGCTATTGTATCATTTGGAGACATCTATTTCTTGGGTCAAAGAAATCCTATAGTCACGATTTCAGACGTATGTATCGTCTCGCCTGTTTGACTTCCTCGAAATACACTCAGACCGAAAATTAAATATAATTTTATTATAATTCCATCCCCGATATTTGTGGACTCTTTCGTACCACAGACAAGGTCATATAAGATTACCTTTTTCTTTAGATGGTTCTCGGCCTTGTCCTCGACACGTAAATTTTATAACTTTTCTTTCAAATCCCCTATTTGTTAGATCTCTCATCGATCTTCAACCCACACGATGAGAGGAAGAATCCATTGTTTGGCATAGAAGGTATTGATTTCCAAGTACCTTGTGTCTTTTCTTAATTTTCATAGACATTGAATTTTATATGCTTTGACTTCTACCATTAAGTACCTCATAATTTGTTACACTCATGTTCCTCTTTCGAGTTATTCTTAGAATTCTGGCCGACTCGTAGAGGGATATGCAAATACTTTTAATGTCGTGTATGTAACCGAGCTCTCAATATATGACTCGTAATATCAACCTAGAAGTACTTCATTGTATGCTTTTAGCGTAATTGGTTCCTATTTAAATGTCAAACTTATTCTAAAAAACCGATATGCTATGCACCACCTAATACTAAGTTAATTAATATATCTTTCTCGACGACGCGTGGTATGTTTGGATTAATTAGATATCGTACTGGTCAGGTTTACAATACTTACGTCATTAACAGCTCATATACGTCCCCACCGAGGGGCTCGAGTCTACTATGAATTTGGGCGAACCACGCTGACCCAATGCATGTTGTTAGACTCTTTGAAATATCCTCGCAAGAGTGTGCTTGCAGGTTATTCTGTGACAATGTTTCCCTTCACTGTAACAGAGTCGAATAAACGTACATATGAATTCTATATTTGAAAATACGTTGGTAAGCAGGGTTCAAATCC
This sequence comes from Carpatolechia fugitivella, assembly GCA_951230895.1. Lineage (NCBI taxonomy): Eukaryota > Metazoa > Arthropoda > Insecta > Lepidoptera > Gelechiidae > Carpatolechia > Carpatolechia fugitivella. Next base: position 8,628,888 of record OX579664.1, read on the forward strand.
GCGCCTCCTGATTGGGAGGCAGCGGCCCTAACCACTTGTTCTAGTTAAAATTACATACTCTAATTAATTTATACAGTATTTATGTTTTTTTTATTTGTTTCAGGGGTCGATGACACGCACAAGTTCCTGGGGAACGAGACACACACAGACTACTTCAGATTATTATTAAGAGATGGCAACTATCTACTAGTCGGCGGCAGGTGAGTGTTCATACTTGTTTTAGCGGACGGCTCGACAATTCGACAGTCCCTTTTTCTTAAAAGAAGTCTGATTTGATGATCCATCGCAGCCGTCTACATCTGCAATAATAATTGATGAAGAAGAAGAAATACCAGCACAAGTATTTGAAGTTAATTTTTAGTTTTGTTATGTTTATTTTTTTATTCGTTTTATTCACAATGGTGAAATTTCAGGCCAAATCTAGTGAAAAAGTTTTCAGCAAGGTGGCAACATTGGTCCCCCGGGGTTCGAATCTAGCACTACTGGAGTCTAGCGGCTAGGCTATGGAGATTTTATGTGGGGGGTACCCTCGTAAATAAAAGAAAAATCATATAAACTCTATCCTAAAAGGAAATCCCTTAACTATTGCAACATAAACATTCTTCGCATAGTTTTATTTTATTTACTTACTAATTTCAACTATTACGAGCAATCTCAGAAACTTTCGACTAATCGGTATAATATTCAAAACAATTTTAATTAACTCATCCGCCCCGACCAAATTACAAAGTCTAATCACCAATAACCTTGTTAACTACGAATTATAATAACAGTATTATATTAAACTTTGCAAGACCTATCTGCTCCAAACCATTCCAGCATGAAATATAATAACAATGACTACTGTGGCGAATAATGGAAATATGCCGAATCTCTCACATTTCATTTGTTTAATCAAGAGTTCTTTGTCCCTTTATCATAGCTCATTTCATTTCAATTCAATTACAGCTACGTTGAATGGTCCCGTTCAGGAATAAGGTAAAATCTAGACATTACTCACTTCCTTTGTCGCGTAGTCAGCTTACGGAAAGCGTTAGCACCAATTTCGTTTTAAAAGGCTCAAAGTTATACATTCAAATGAGGTACTTAGTTATTTGTTTTTCCTGCTACACTCCAATTCGTAGGAGAGTTAGGGTACCCTTAACCACATCGTCTGAGGCGGTAAGAACGTGCTGTATCTACCCGCGACCGCGGAGAGCTAACTCGAATGCACCTTTCCCCATCCCTTACTCGCGTGCCGGCGCACGAATAGCTCCATCTCGTTTGCATTTATAAAGATTTTTGGCTTGTGTTTGGATGGAGGCAAGACGACTTAAAACACCCCTCGCCCGCCGCCGCCGGCCTACAGTCGCCATTTTATTAGAGTTTCGGGCGGGCCGCGCCGTCGATTGCTGCTTATCGATTTATAATTCCTTTTTTCAAATTATTCCACATGATCACTCAAAGTGAAAGCAAATTGAAAGTGGAAAATTTAAATGTGCCTGTGAAATTCTCTTCGCTAATTATTTAGTATACTCTCCTGTAATTTGTTGAGAATATCGAGTTAACTACTGTAGTTTTCTTTGAGCTACAAGACCGAAACGTTTTCTAGGTCAATTACTCTTGCTTGTTATAGCATTTGAGTTCATTCAGTATTGCTTGAAAGGCTTCTTGGAACTAATTTATTTGTTTGAGAACAAAGAATTGTTGCATTTGCGGTTTCCTACAATCATATTATTCGCTTGATCTTCAAGTTGAGTTTCCTTCTTATGAAATGTTGTCTTAAGTTTGTAAAGAGCTTTAGACAAATCAAACCAACACGTGCTGCAGGTATTTTTTGTTTTGACGGAACAAAGAGATAGAAAAACGTGAAAATCTGTACTCTTATTTTAGCATTTCGCACCATGACTATTATTTGGTTAGAGTATTTGTATGTGGCGTCATATAGCGCCGTAATCTTGACCAAGTACTAAGAAAGAATATTTGAAATGGTTTGAGCTCATTGGCACGCAGAAGAAGAAGACTATTATTTTATCGATATTTGGCTACAGAGCGGTTCCATGCCTACCGCGGGTGCGACACATCTGCCCGCCCCGTGTTTGCGAGCCGACAAGCAACGTGGATATAATACTTTGTTCTTATCTAAATATCGCCATTATACCACTACCCACTGCTTGTTGAGGCTTCAGGAATTGTTTGAAAAGCCACTAAAAAGACTGCCATTGTCGAGATAGGGAAGTATTTTTATTATAAATTTATGTCGATATTTTTTATTTTATTGATCGTGTATCTTTTACAATATATCTTCTACAATATTTTAATGATTGGCTACATTGTTAGTGACAATTACGGGAATGTGTGCTATGAATTTCATAATATGTTTGTTGCTGAATCTATCTTGATTTTCTTTCCAACAACGCAAACCAAAGAAAGCTTTTCAAAATACCACAACACAACAAGTCAACAATCTATTAAATTAGCACAGTCTTAAAAAAACAACATTACCTTGGCTTGCAAAATACCTTTTTTGTAACAAAAATTATCTGTAGGTTTTTTATGTCGTCTTACTTTTTTTTAAATAATATCCTTTCCAGGAAAGTTTGCATTTCTTTTCAAATCAGATTTACATAAGAATGGTATGTCGGCGGGTGATGAAAGTCTCATCGCTTCCGCTGTAGGTTTATTAAAAAAGGCGCGAAGCTCGCACTGGTTCTACTCATGGCGGCGTGGCGGTTGAAAACGGTTAGGTTCCATATTTGAACTAGCATTTATTTAAATTTTAAGATAATCTGATTTAGTTGTCGAATTTCAGTCCAACTTACTTAAATATTTATATAGACATTCTTATTATACCCGAAATTAATGATACCCCAATCGCTCGAAATGTTTAGTTTCAATCAAGCTCAAAGCTCGTAGGATATTATAGATATTAATTACCTAAAAACAATCATGTTATTAGTGTTATTTTAGATCCGTCCGTAGAGAGAAGAGAGAAAATGTTTCTGTTACTGATAAAGATAAAGATATTACATAAAATTTTATTTTAAATAGAAGATACACGTAACTGTATAAAACGTAAAACGTTCAGCATTCTATCTAACCAGATAATCTATTGAAAAACGTTTCCTAAAACCGCAATAGAGTGGAATGAAGTACGTCTAATATGCACATGCTATAGAAGTAGCACTGCTCTTTCATCTGTAAGTCTTGAGCAACGAAAATGCTAGCTTTCGAAAATTTCCAGTCAGTATTTTCGTAGCGTTGCAACCGCAACGTAGACTGTAGACGTTCACTTCAGCGCAATGGCGTCAAAAAAAAGCCAATGGCAGCGTTCCAGCTGATTTTTACGATAATTTAACGGCTGGTTACACACGGGGTTTAGTGCGGCGTAAAGTTAAGCTCAACTATCAACTAGTAGAGTTATGGCCGGCCTCTGTTTGCGAAGAGCTTGCATGTGGAGCGCTGTCTAAACATCAGCGGAATATATTTATATAAAGGCCATATTGGTCATTGTTCCAAAAAACAATTACGTAAATGAATTTTCTATAAAAAATAAAAAAAAGAATCTTTCATTTTATTTAAAGATAACAAAATAGGTCATAAAGGCAGAACTAAGAAAGTTAATACCAAAACTATACATTAGTTTTCCTTGAAATAAAGGCACCTGTGATACTAATATTTATAAATTTATAAAAATAAAATCAAGAGAAAATGAAAAACTTGGTTTGCTCTTGGACAGAATAAAATAAATATAAGATAATGCGTAACAGACGACATCAGTATGAAGAGTAATCTATACCTAGAATACCTTAAAAATTAATACGAAATATTAACAAAAAAATAACTCTCCCAATATTTTCACCCGCTGTTTTCAGAGCCCTTCTTTTTAATTTTATAAGGTCGCTCCGGAAAGCTATTGAGCTCGTCCCGTATAACGTTATTCCACTCTGGCTGCATGGGCGTGAGGTTTTGTGCCCTTTTAACTGAATTAACGTTGTTTGCCGACACTACGGCGGTGCCGCGCGTATGATATCGCTAGTGTGTATATAGCCTTATAATGTGAGGAAAAGGGTCGTTTGCTGTAAATAATAGTTTAGTTTGAATTTGGTTATGTTTGTTTTGTTAATGATGTAGATGGTACGTTGATATCTAGATTTATTGTTAGGTTCTGGGTAGGTAGGTTTTGTATCTGTTTTTTTTCCTTTGTGTCTTCCTTCTTAGTAGGTACTAAAACTCAACTGAATTTTTTGTCAACTTTTATCGAATAACATACAAAAACGCAATGTTAGGTTAACAAGCTTGAAACTGATCGATTTAGTATGAGAACTTTTTCGAATTCACTCCGAAAGATTTCTACTATATATCACATCACACTAATATTATAAATGTGAAAATATATTTGGATGTTTGTTCCGCTTTCACGCCTTAACTATTGAACGGACTGGGATGAAATTTGGAATGGAGATAGTTAGACCCTGGATTAACACGTAGGATATGGATATTTTTATGGGAAAAGTCTTATTCCCAGGGGAAAATCTTACACAACGCGAGCGTAGCCGCGGTCGGTACGCTAGTATTTTATGTTTTTGAAAATGTTTTTTAACACGTTTATTACAGCCAGTATTGCTATGACGGGAAACGGGCAGTTCTAGCCTTCTCACACAGCTTAAGGCCCGGTTTCCACCAAAGCGGAGAGGAGAGGAGATGTGTTTGAATAGGCGGAGAGCTAGCTACGGAAATAGGTATACAATTTATAGAGCAACGAAATCCCTCTAGTTAGTATGCCATACTATCATTATTCATTAATTCGAGCGCCTGGCAGCTTTTCAGCGGTAAGTGTGAGAGTGGATGGGCAACAGAGGGGTTGTAAAATCAATTGAAGGTATACAATTTATAGAGCTCTCAGTTTGGTGTGATATAATAGCTAATTATATATTTAATTCGAATATAACATTGCCAGGCGTTTTAATTGGGGGAAAAGTAGTGCCAGGTGACATACAAGGTGCGGGAAAAAGTGGCAAAGTCGTCTCATTTATTTGGACAAAATTATTAATGGCTTGATATTGGGTTTCAATATCATATTTGTTGAAATTAATACAAAAATCAAGAAAATAATTTGTCACAAACAATTTTAAATTCATTGATGTAATGGTGTTAATTATTTTTTCAAATGCTGTGTTACCTATTATGGTACATATAACAAGAACCTATGTGTACACTGTTTCTTTTTAATGTTGCGTTTGTGTACTGCAGGTGTACCTTAAATAAATAAATAATAATAAAGAAAAAGATAATAACATAAATACAGTAGGTATAAACAGCATAATCTAATTTAATATCTAATTTATCTAATATTTGATACAAAATAAATTAATAACAGAATGACGATGTTAATATTATTCCCCAAATAAAACATATACACACGTTAAACGTATCTTTTTGGCTGCGGGTTAAAAAATTGGACGGGTTCGATTCCGGGTTGTGAAGTTTCTTAAAACCGGCCAAGTGCGAGTCAGTCAGGCTTAGTAATAAGGTCCCGTTTTCGCCCTTAAGGTAACGAAACACGATAAAATTTGACTCAGTAAATGAGATGACTTGGCACTTTTTAGCGCTTCTGGTCCACCTGGCACTACTTTTCCCCCAATTAAACATGCCTGGCATTGTTATATTCGAATTAAATATATAATTAGCTATTATATCGCACCAAACTCAGAGCTCTATAAATTGTATACCTTCAATTGATTTTACAACCCCTTTGTTGCCCATCCACTCTCACACCCACCGCTGAAAAGCTGCCAGGCGCTCAAATTAGTTAATAATGATAGTATGGCGTACTAACTAGAGGGATTTCGTTGCTCTATAAATTGTATACCTATTTCCGTAGCTAGCTCTTAGACTAGAATAACACATCTCCTCTCCGCTTAGCTTCAATAACAAAATCTGATTGATTATTCAAACACATCTTCATTATTCAAACGCTTTGGTGGAAACCGGGCCTAATGTTATGTACAGTAGCCAGCACAAACGACTCAACACTTGTGTAACGAATACCGCCCCTAATGCTATAGAATAGATGCACTCTCAAGGTCAAAGTTTCCTGCTGTATGTGCTGGCTATTGTACACGTAGGTAGGGAAGCCTGTGTTTCATAGGTACATTGTAATTTGTAAATATTAGGTCCTTACATATGAAATTGGCGTTTTGTCGTACTGGCCACTTTGATCACAAATTTCTCCTATTTGGTTAGGAATTCGAAATTCAAATTTATACAGCTATTTCCACATGTAGTTGTGTTTCGTAAACCGTCATTCATTTGTTTTTTTACTTATCTTTTTTCTGTTTGCATCGCTCGATTTACAAAATGGAAAATTTGAAATATCGCGTTATTTACGAGTACGAGTTCCACCGTGGCACCAGTGCTGCGGAAACGGCTCGAAGGGTTAATGATGTGTATGGCGGTTGTGTCGCAAAAGAAAACACAGTGCGTTTTTGGTTCCAACGTTTTCGTTCTGAAAATTTCGACCTGCAAAACAAGCCCCGTGGACGGCCGGAGACCCAAGTTGATAATGAAGCATTGAAGGCTATTGTGGAAGCGGATCCATCGCAAACCACGTCCGAGTTAGCTGCAGGCTTCGGTGTTAGTGATAAAACTGTTTTAATCCACTTGAAGCAAATTGGGAAGATTAAAAAACTTGAAAGGTGGGTTCCTCACGAATTGAGTGAAGCAAACCGGCAAACGCGCGTCAACTGCTGCGTTACATTACTTGACCGGCACAATAACGAAGGGATTTTAAATCGAATCATTACCTGTGATGAAAAGTGGATTCTCTACGATAATCGGAAGCGCTCATCGCAATGGCTGGACCCTGGCAAGCCAGCCAAAGCCTGCTCCAAGCGAAAATTGACCAATAAAAAGTTACTTGTAAGCGTTTGGTGGACTAGCGCCGGTGTCGTTCATTACAGTTTTCTCAAATCTGGCCAGACGATTACGGCAGATGACTATTGTCAGCAATTGCAAACCATGATGGAAAAGCTAGCTGGTAAACAACCGAGGCTGGTCAATCGCTCTACGCCACTGCTGCTTCACGACAACGCTAGACCACACACTGCACAACAGACGGCTAGCAAATTAGAAGAGCTTCAATTGGAATGTCTAAGGCATCCACCGTACTCCCCGGACCTTGCTCCAACAGATTACCATTTTTTTCGAAATTTGGATAACTTCTTGCAAGGGAAAAAATTCAACTCAGATGGGGCAGTCCAAATCGCCTTCAAAGATTTTATTGATTCCCGTCCGAATGGTTTTTTTAGTAAAGGGATCAATGAACTACCTATGAGATGGCAAAAGTGCATAGATTACAATGGCTCATACTTTGATTAAATAAATATACTATATAAAAATTTTTCGACTTTTTGTTCCTCCCATACAAAACGCCAATTTCATATGTAAGGACCTAATATTACTTATTTTAGGAAAGGTTTTAGGTATTTATATATCAGACTCAACAGATTTATAATAAGTAAGGCACTGACATCTTATTCGTACACAGTTTTTTTCTTATCCTTTATTTTTTATAGGTCTAAAATGAGTGGATAATCAAAATTCCAGATTGTAACATCATAATGTCTTAATCAAGTAGTAACGTGTTATCGACATCGAAACCTTAGCCTTTATTTTAATAGTCTATTTTGGGTCCGACAGCTGGACAAGGCCGAAGGCACTATACTCGCTCTAGCACTAGCTCCGTAACCCGATATTCAATAGGGGATCGGACTACTTTTTTATTTTATAAATCCAAACTTCTTAGTTTCTGCTATCGAACACTAAAACTACTAAAACTTCAGTTTCAGCATGTATGTTAGATGCGTTGATTGCTGAAAAATTGTTGCCCTCAGTAATAGGGGATCAGACTACTTTTTTTTATTTTATAAATCCAAACTTCTTAGTTTCGGCTATCGATAGCAGAAACGAACACTAAAAGTATTTTTGCTCTAGTTTTAAAATTGACCGAGTTATAAAGGTTTGAAATTCAAGATTGGACAGAGAGGCACATACCCACTTATGACGTCATTTGTTAATCATTTTGACGAATGAGACAGACAAATTGAAACTTTAAAAAATCATTGTAAATTAGTTTTTCAACCGATTCTGTTTTTTCTTCACGAATCGTCTGCTACTAATCTATATTTTAAAAATAATTAATAAAATATGGTAAATTTAGGAACAGTCCGATCCACTATTATCAAACCACATTCTTCATTTATTCTTCCTAAAAACTAATTAAATAATAATAATAATGTTTATTTCACAAAAACAACAAGCAGTAACCAATTTGTACTTTAGACACTAGTAACAAACTCAGAATACAAAGTACTTAGGAATTACTTAGTATAAACTATATCGCTGCGCAGTACTCCCCTAAACCAACATTTTTTTTAACGTGGAAACCATATTTGTATGGGAACAAAACTAGGCAAACATTGTTGTATCGAAAAGTGCTTATCATGTTTGAACAAAACAATTTTGAGTGACGTATTGTTTTGATTTGGCTGGAAACTATTTACGCGTTTTTATTCACTTTGTAGCTTTTTGATATGGACTTGTGCCAGGACTCTCTGGTACCAGGAATTGGTTTTTAATAGTTCAGAGTAGAACACTTGAAACGCTGCTTCGATGGTCCACAATAGAGTCCACAGCGAGTGAATAATCATAGTATAGTAAGTAGAGGTTTAGTTTCTAGCTTCATACACATATACATTTATAAGAAAAAATATTACATAATAACCGGCCAAGAATGTTGTCCAATATCAGCACTTAAAAGGAAATATTTCTGAAACGTACACTAGCATCGAAAAATGGTTTTAGCAAACCCCCATTATTTTTAAAAAACTTATCCAACGATACCGCACACTATCCAACGATACCTCACACTATCCAACGATACCTCACACTATCCAACGATACCTCACACTATCCAACGATACCTCACACTATGATACCTCACACTATGATACCTCACACTATGATACCTCACACTATGAGGTAATCGTGAATAAAATAAATAATCCACACGAAATAAATACCTCATAATTCATATTAGAAATTTTGGAAAAATCTAAAACAAATGTTTATTTTCATGGAATTAGCTATTAAAATTAAAACCTTATATTGTGACCATTGGTTATGAATGTAGTTCTATTTCAATCTCTTTGCTACACTAGTTAAAGACTTTAATGCTATGAGCCAAAATTTCATACAAAACACAGCTTAATACAAATTTACAGCCTTGATAATTGTAATAACATCATTTTATTTACAATTCATCTTTACAGTAATTAATTTTCGTAAGCAAATAAACATACGTTGTCTCAGACGAACTTGAGTCATGGGGTTGGCTGTTTTAAGTTGTTTCCCTCCCCTACTTACTTGCTAATTCTAATTGGAATGGCTTGGGCCTGCCCCTCACTTTGTTTGTACAATAGATACTAATTTCACTGCTCCTGTGGAGCTAAAGCCGCGTTCACAAGGTATGTTTGTTTACATCGAGTGCTCGAAAATATGTGCCTTTTTATCTGTGGCTAAAGGTATCTCATTACTCTAATGTTGGATAATTCAATTTTCTTTATATATTTGAAAATACACATTACACTCCCATTTAATGTCAAATACTGACTTAACTTACAGCTATTCAAAATATTCAATTAAATTCAGTAAAATTTGTTTTCCAACTGTTAGGAATTTCCTATTAAAATAACTTTTCTTTTTGTTAATAAATCCGTCAAATCGTTTTAATTCATTTAATATTTGACTACACGCGAGCTTTCACTACAATTAAGTTGTAGATTATGAATAATATTGAAGTGGTTGATTACAAATTGAGTCAATTGGCTAGTAAAAAGTAGTAGCTTATATGCGGAAGCTTATTATTAGCCTCAGATGTTTTATGTTTGCATTATTTACGTAATTTTAGTGCTGTTAGCTTCCCTACAATTTTAAAATAAAATAAAGCGTATTTTAAAGAGTTTTTTTATTAAATCTTCGGTTTACAAAATGAGGTAGTTAAATAAAATGGTTATGTTTGTATACTCCTCTTAACACACCAAACACGCCCTTACGCATTCTCTTATATGGGTACGCGACGCAATTGAGTTACTTTTTATTAGAATACAGGATTTTGGGGGAGATTCGTTTGTCGTTGTTCTTTTTGGTTTTTACGAGATTTGGTGCATTTTTATGTTGATGAATCGGCAATCTCTGGAATTATGAAAAGACTATAATGAAATTATGTTAAAGCATAATAACAATAAAAAAAATGCCATCAAAGGAATAAGAATACATCATCATCAGCAATCATAGGCTTTAAATAGGATTTTTAATTTTAAACCCGTCTTGACATTACATGAAAGACAGCTTTTTCTTCAGCTCTAAAAAGTCTCGTTTTTATTAATATCAGGGTTTCTTCTTTTATTAATAACTTATAATATTCCTAATCAAATAACAATCTTACCAAATCCAGAGCTATTTTATCTCGGTTGGGATGGGAGAATTGGAAATCGTTATAAAATTACCAGGGGATTAGCAGAGCGTTCGTCATTTGGTTGTCAAGTCACTTTCAGTGAGAATCGAGTCCCCGGGGGCGAATTCTGCGTCTAGCGAAACCATCACCATGATGAATGCTATCACGATACTTTGTTTTTTTTAGGGTATTTGGTCTTTTGTTTTTACCACGACAAAAGAGATGGATCCTTCTTGATGTAACTGGCAAATAGTTTTTTATTCGAAGACAAATGAGCAAGCTATGGAGCTTATTTGAAAAAGACTGTAATTTTTGTGTTAGTCGCTTGTTTCTGAAAGAATACCTTGACTTTTTCTTAGTTAAAATAGTAAATTTCATTTGATTGATGATTTAACTTCATTTTGTATATAATGTAGGCATAGGCACCGAGGTAAAGCAGTTAAATGAGTATTTTCAAATTGTTAGTCCTGCTTTCTACTAAAATTTTATAGCACTTTTACTTTTCCCCTAAACATTCAGGACTGAAATTCAAAGTTGGTAACAAAATTTATTAAGTACCAGGTATTTCCATAGAGGAGAGGTATTTATAGACAGGTTGGTAACGGCAGAGTCGATAAACGATAAACACGTCACTCACTTATCGCGTTACTCGCTCGAAGTGACGCAAATTATCTAATTTATACCGCGGAGGCGGCGCGCGCGGCGATACGAGCCATCTTGAGGATAGGTGAATTACTTAAATACGGAAATGCTTAGTTTATATTTAAGTTGATAATAAGTTAAATAAAAGAAGAGCACAAAGCACATATCTTTTAAGAATGTATGTATTCGATTTTGGCTACTGAAAAACATATTATCATGCATGATAAAGTCGGCATTATTAAATCAACCCGCTCTGACTACATATCGTAAGTTTACGGAACATGAGTCCTCCTCAAATCAGCTACGACGTAGCATCTCGTAGCAACGTCCACTCTACGAAAGCGCTACGACGCGGCAGCCATCGGAGCGCGAAGTACGTTATATGCAGGCCACTTGTTTTGTAAACATCCTAAAGTAGGTAACCAAACAAAGCATTCGTACGCTCTCAAAGGTGCGTCCCCACACGTTCCGAATCCGAACAGCAGTGTACCAACTCGCTTATTTGTTTAGGCTACAACGAGTAAAGTTCGCGAAGGCCGCGAACGAACCCTTGTTTCAGTCAACAAGAAGGGAAACGCATTAGTACACTTATTTTGTATGAGGAAGAAAGATTTCAATAGGGATTTTAATAATTACTTATTAGTTTATGCTTGTTGGAAAACTTTTTTTTAGCTTTTTTTTTGTTGCACTGTTTTATTTTTTACTTAAGATTGCCTACTGTAACTAAAAGACGCTCGTATGTTGAAATTCTGAATGAGTAGTAGTTGGGAATCGAACTATTTTAAAACTGAAATAAGTACAGTAAAATAAATAAATCATACATGAAAAATATAAGTTACTCGTAAACGTATCAAATAAGTGATTAATAATCTTTTGAAAATTCTGATCATAAAAAAGTTTATGGATTTTTTTTAATAATGTTCAGATTATATTTTGGTTTAATATTAGTTTTTACAACTTAATTAACTTCATTTTGTAGTAACGTTTCGTATTTGGATGTTTTAATTAAGGTTTAGTGTGGGATTTCACTTTTCATTAACAGAACCAAAAATATTATGATAAAAGATTCCAACTTTATTAGAGTTTTGGCAGCTCTATTATTTTAATACAGTTGTTAATAGTAAATTGTTAACCAAGGAGTGAAAGCGATCAATTACAACCGAAGTATTTTGGCGCACGAGCGTAGCAAGGGCGCTAATAGTGTGAGGGTGGAATCGATCTTTCCCACGTGGTGATCACTGCTTTTCATCTAGATTGAAAAGTAAACAAAACAGTTTGTAAAAAATATGTATGGGGCGGCTACACACCACGACGCGCCATATTAGTGCGCCGCACCCTATTTGACACACAAACTGGTAATTTTTCAGTTGATTTTTATAGAAATCACTGCGTATTGATTTTAGAAATTTCCGCACAAGCCTAAATCAACTTATTTTTACTATTTCGTGGTTAAAATTAACATAAATTACAAAATAATTTGTCAAAACATTGATTACAAACTACAGATAACAATCTTTTTACCAACATTTTTTTCTTTTAAAGTTTCGCGTACGTGTATTTTTTGCCAAAATTTAAAAGAATAATTTGTTTGTTTTATAAATTATTAATCTTTTTATTAATATTTCTAGGTATAAACGCGAATTTCGTATTCATCTTGCTAAATTAAAATATATTCAAGCATTACTTTTTCTTTTTTATTGAATTAAAATAATTGTATATTTTACTTTGCCATTTACTGTGTGCAATTTTCTATGCAAATAGTAAAAAGAAAGATTCTAATTTCAAAGTTACTTACATCCCTTGGGATGTAAGTTGGACTTAAATCCTTCTTTGGGGTCATTAGTGGATTACTACTTTCAGAGAAAGAGAGATGAAAAAACAGTTGTTAAAACATTAATGAACTTGAAATATATTATTTGAAGTCTTAATAACTTTTTAATTTTTAGTCATAGAAAAATCCTTAATTTGTATTTAACTATTATAACTTGGTATCGGACTTAAAACAACTTTAAGTAAATAAGTCTTACTATCTCTGGTAGTAACATAAATCACATGCGAACAACCGCAGTGCAGAGGTCGCACTAACTCATGAGAATGGGACGGCAATATTGTCCATTATAATTTTCTCCTCTTATGTTTCTCTGCAATCCATTCCACCCGGCTGCATATGAAAGTCGTGTTCCTTTTCAACAAACTCATATCTTATAATAAAATTAGAACGACACCTCCACCACTTCATGTGATTTCAACTTGAAAATTGACGTCAATTAAAAAACAAAAGATGCGAGCAGAACACAATAGGCATTCCTTTCCTTTCCCCTTTAAGCGTACCACAAAAATGACAGTTTTAATTTTGTATATTTTCATTAAACAACGGCAACAACCCTTCTCATTCGCGCACTATAAATCACCTACCCGTCAGAACGGGACAACAATAGGGGGCCCAGTGCGGTCGGCATTTTGAACGCTTTTAATTAAAATGTTAAGAATTCGTATTCCGCATGCGGGCACCAACATAACTTCCTCTCGTATTCTCATAGGAATAAAGGACGTCAGAACCTTCTCACAGGTCTTTCAAAACTGGTTTCTCTAAACTGAAAAGAGAATATTGTGGCAAAGGATAAAATCTCATATGAATTCTCATTTTACAAAGAAAATGTATCATTAAATTGGTCGCTAATCGAAACTGAAACTCGTTCCGAAGTTTCATTACGTGTGAATATGTGGCGTGAAAGTAATGTAAGTTCAATGTAAATCTTATACTTTCTCTGCTACTTATACGTAGTTTCACTTTGATTAGCGTATTTTTGCAAACGTGACTCAAAACTGATAGGAATATTGAATGTTGTCAAAAGTGTTGATATATCTTATCTGTGTAGAGCAGAAATAGAGTTCTATAGAATTGCCACTTTTCTGTCGGTCGCGCAGCAACAAACCGTCGAAAGTTCGCAATCGCAAGAATGTTTGTTATGTTCACGAAATCAATCTGTTCTCTACTGTTTTCAATCTGTAACATTATTGGGACTCATTAGAGGTGTTGTGCTTATTTACTTCTCATCGTTGCGGCACGATCCTTTGTAATAATGAGTGAAGTTGTGGCGATCCATTAAACTTGCGGCATACCTGCGCTTCGACATAATTGCAAAACTCCTCTCACCCTTAATTAAGATATTTGGCACGAAAATTTCATAAAGAAATTATGGTATAAACTTTCTCAATTATAAAGCCAAGAATAGCCGGTGTGACTTACGTACATAATGTTTTTGGGATTTAACAGAACAAAGTTTGGGTAGCTCAGTTAGCTCGGAGAATAATTTGAATTGATATTACTCCTACAATAGACTTCGTAATAGGCGATTTCCAAAGTTTTAATAGCACTTTCTTGTTTTGATTTGAACATATTGTAGAGCCAATCATCTCTTTTTCGCTTTGTGGATCCAATAAACGCGTAAAGTTGTACAAACCTTTCGTTTACACTTTGTAAAATGTTACTAGGAGGACATCAAATCCTTAGCGTCCAAAAGGCCGCAATGTATAAGGTTGGTCGAAATTCCGTCGCATTAGTTCCACTAGCTGGTAATTATTCGGTACAAACTAGTGGCGGTTTTAATCAGGGAACTTTTCAGGAGTTGCCACTGTAACCCCCTAGCGATCTACTGTCCAAGTACATGGACATAGAGGGGGACAAAGGGGGACCCTAAAATACAGTTCCATAGCTGAAAACAATTTTACTGCAGTATATAGGTACAATAAAAACGGGACGACACATTATTCGTCATAGATACTTGGTATATTGTTATATACTGTTTTATGCTTTACATTTTATCAACCATGTTACAGATAAGTTCTTAACGTGTGTAAATCCTATACCTAGACCGGAACAGCAACTCTTCGGGACTAAATAAAAAATGTAGGAGCTAACGCCGATTCGGACCTTTTAACTTACAAGGTATTCCCGGTTTCAATAAGAATTCTTTATGTTCCATTACCTTGTAAATACGGTCCGTTCTCAGTGCATGGGAATAATGCATGTCTGCCATCGATGGTTGGCCCTCGCCTGTAATTTGGCGACGATGTAGGGGAGCCAATTTGTGGCCAGAACCCTGCTTTCTCATATTTTATGAGGTTTTGTGGGGTAACGAAGTATAATGCAATCATCCTGTCATAGCATCAATAAAGCAATATTGTTAATGGCATTATCATTGTGGCTTTGACGCTGATTATTATAATTATCTCTAGAGAATAATATCAATATTGAATAGTCCAGCTAGAGTAGAAAGGGAGTTATTGCACAAATCACATTATCTGTAGCCAAAATTATTCTAACTAAAGCACGTAAATTACTCTATAGAGTATACATACAGACTCCACATAGAAAACTCACGCATTTTCCTGGTGCTAACAAATCATTAGAACTGGATAGGTAGTATATATTCTACTAGGGTGGGATCTACGAATTCCCAAAGCTTTTCTAGAATGACTCGCAAAGCGTCAAAGGTGCGCCAAATAGATGAGCGACATCAAAGAGGCTGAGCTGGTGTATTGGGAAATTCAAGAATATAGTCCCACTTCACCCGGTGACCTGCAAATAATTGGACGACTGATACATATCCTTAGTGTTTTGTCAGTAGGCCGTACCTTGGGTAGATTTTATATGGATTTTTGAATCAGAAGATTTTATACGGGACCGAATTCAACATATGGAATGATAACCGTGGGATCGTTAGATATAATCCTAAAATAATATTACCGCGTAACATTTTGTCGGACAGCCGGTCAGGGCCAGCCAAGGAAGAACACAAAGACTGTATCCTTTGTCAATTACGCGCTCCGATGCGTTACGCCAAAAGCCGGCGGCCATCTTGGGTTTGATGACAGCGCCATCTATTGTTCGCACGCAACGAGTTTTTGCGCGGGCAACGTCCAATCCGAGTCTTCCATCTGACTGATTGATGATCGCCGGGTACAATTATATTCGTGTTCCGAATTTAGTGTTGATTTTGTATTTTTTTCTATAGATTTCTCCGGTGCCTGGATAAGCTAATTTTTCAAGTGACTTTAAGTAGACCTACTACTTCCTTTTTCAATTCTTCTACATGACATTTATGTGCAATTCAATCGTTTTTAGGGTTCCGTAGTCAAAAAGGAACCCTTATAGTTTTGCCATCTGTCCGTCCGCGACTTAGCTCAGAGACTTTTAGTACTAGGCTGTAATTTGGCATGGATATAATTACATATTAATCATACCGACAACGCTAAAGAATAAAATCTTTAAAAAAAAAATAGGGTTCCTCTGGTACACGTGAAGTGGGGGTTATTTTTTTTATCACGACTACATTATAGTCTGAGGTATCGTTGGATAAGTGTTTTAAATCTAGTGTACGTTTCAGAAATATTTCGTTAAGTGCTTATTTTTTTTTGTTAGAGTCAAGTGTCCAGCGAAACCGTTGTATTTGGAAATTTAAAAAAAAAACACGGCAGTAGTGTATATGATGAATTTAAAAGAAAAATTATCAACATCAAGTAGACTTTACATCCAATAATAGACCAATTCACAAAATGTACAAGTAATTCTTAAACAGGTGTCTAAGCATTATTGGACATTGGAAAACTATGGAATCCTACACTTTGCGTGGCTCGACACGTGCTTAGCTGGTTATTTTTACTTATTTACCATTAAAAATGTCACATTCTTCCGTTTTTAAGACTCCTTCATTTAATTGCTATAATCCAGAAGTAAAGCAAGTTAATCGATTGAATATCGTGATCAACTGAGTCGATACAGTTACTGTTAATGAACACGCCTAAGTTAATGAGCGTACAAGGGAACGAATTAATTTTATCGGACCCGTCGCAGCTGCCAATCAAAGTCGCACTCATCAATAAACATGTCGCACGGCCAATGATCGAAACGAAATGAAAATATCAAACATGGTGGCGCTTTTAAATCGAGATTTACATATTAAACAATATTATTGGTTCAATTCAGCTGTCTGTTTTTGCGACTGCGAGCAAGTGAGAGATACTGCATTTGCATTCAGCTGATGCCTTTTCAGGGAGGATGTCATTAACACAGGTTATGATAATGGCACTCAGTGCGTCAACTTGCGTCGCTTTGCTTCGTTGAGACTGACGCATGTACGTTAAATCGGTTTTTATTCTATGCGTTTTATCATTTTTGGCCAATTAAACAAGGTGTTAGTTAAAGTTAAATAAGGATTGTTCATGCAAATTGACAAAGTCTTATTGACCAAAGGAGTAAGTCACGTAGTTTTGTACACTTTTCGAAATACACTAACTGCTTCCAATAAATTGCTAACCACCAAATATCTCGTCTTCAGGTTTTAGGATCCATTATCATTATCAGCCAAAACCATAGGCTGCTAACATTGAAAAATAGGTCGGATATCTTCTCCTCGAACAAAGCCGTAAAAGTGATATGGTGCCGTCTCACTCTTAACAAATTCTTAACAGGAAGTGACAAATAAATGATTCAATCCTCTGAGAGACATTTGCGATTTTATTTTTCCTTGTCACTACGTTCGAAGTAGAATATGTAGGGCCCGGAAGACGCTAGGGGATTACCAAGGGTCCATAAAACGTCTCTTAACTGGGTGCAGTAAAACACAGGGGGAACTACCATTGTCGTCGAAAGAATAAATTATTGGCAGATCCTGGTTCGACAAAGTGACTTTATCTCTTGCAAGACAAAAACGTCCCCTCTGTACGAGCTCATGTTTTTATTTGTAATCAGTATGAAACTACAGAGAAGTATCGCTTCCGGAGTTAGGGTTCTTTTCAGATATGCAGACGGGGGGAAGGGTGGTCTGAGAACAATAAAGAAAGTAGGAGAAACACAAATTGAGCAAGACATAAGTTTTGGAAATAACCTTTGCTATACCGTGAGACTCCCGACCGACCCATTTTGTATGGAGAGCACAAAAATATTTTTGTGGCAGGAATTTTTTTTTCGTGAAATGTTGTTCAGTTTGACGGGTACTATCACTACACGGCGGAAACTAGATGTAAATTTCACGGTGTATAAGAGTTACAAAATGCATTTAGAAAACACAGGCCTACACATAAATTCACGCGAAAAAATAGCCAGCGTCGGTCGCGTCGTGGCAGTTAAAGTTGTTCTTTTTTTAAACTGGAACTCAAAAATCAGAATTTCTAAAGCTGCGATGAATCGAGAGGTTTTTTACAAATTGAGCTCGTCAAGCGAATGCAGCATAGGCGACAGATGCAATTTGTTTGTATGCAGTCGACACGCGATATTGGAAAACTTCGGTACGGTTAGAATAATATCGGTACGGCGGCATTGGGGCACGTGCGACGTATCGACCGAACGTTCTAAACATGGGTAGTCACTTTACATGAACTTTAGATCAAGGGTTCATTTGCTAAATAAATGTACATTCTTAAAATATAGATGGCATTAAATTAACTAAACTAGAAATTACTTAAAATGTCTTTAATAATTTAATGATATTATTTTTCATACCATCATTAAATATCTTAATAGCAATTGATTTCTGAAAATTGTCCTTAACAACAATCGACGTAGGTACTGAATTTTTTATCCATAATGAAAGTCAACCAGCAATCAGCATGAATAGACCACACTTATTCAATTCAATAAAGTCAATCTCAACGTGATCTCAACAATTCAAGCTCTCGTGGAGTTGGCTCGCTGGCGTCAACTCTCAATGTTTGTCATCAACATTTGACAGTCAAATGGGCACTCGGGCACTCACATGGATTGAGCCGCCATCTTGGTTCCGTTTTTACATGGCGGGCGTCCGCCGTCAATATTGGAAAAGTTGGAGAAATGCTCCAGGAGAGAACGCTGCATCTGAATGGGATGATCAGTTGCGAAGACAAAATTGTCGTCAACAAAATTTGTGCTTATTTTTTATATTTATTAATTATTTACCTCTTTATTATTTTAACGGTGTACATTAGTTACAAGTACAAAACCACGTCACACATAATCTTTAAAATAACTAATTTTTATTTTTATTTATGGCGTTTGATTTGTAGTATTTCGCCAGTATCAAGTGGTTTTGCTAAGTAAGTATCATGAGATACACAGACAGCCCTAATCCTAAGACTAGGGTGCTGTGTACGGTGATGGACTCCAGTTTTATGATAGCAGCACTACTGAAGCCACCACGTGGCCGCTGCAAGTCATCAATAAATGACGGCAAAACGCAAGCGTTTCAATTGTTCTATTAAAGTTTATTGTTCCGAGTCATTCACTGGATAATACACTATCAAAATTATACACTAAACACTCAAATAAACTAAAGAACGAAAATTAAAATGAAAGCCCGACCGCCATTGAAAGATGCCAACAATTGACCTTCTTAAAATAACTTGGATGCATAATGTCAATGTCAGATACGCAAAATGTCAGACACGTACTAGTCTCATGTTTATCGGCTTTGCAGGTATAAATTAAATATGTATTTAAATTAGTTGAGAAGTACACCAATTGTTACTTTATAAATTATTTTCCTTATTTTACAAACAATTTCCTTCAGTCCAACATGCACCCAACACCGTCCAAGAAACACTGTGACACAACGACTTAAACAACGTCACTGGCCTGCCCAACACCGAGGTCTTAGCAGGCTTGCATGCGGCCAGTAATTCTCCGAAAACAAATTAAAACTCCCTCCTACAGGCTCTCTTGGCTGCTGGCCAACACGGCCCGACTGAGAAACTGCGCTTCACATGTTGCGAGATTTATTGCAATTGTTTCTCAACAACATTCATCGTTCATTTCATCGCGATCGGATCCATTCGTCTCCTTTCCTTGTGCTTTCACTGGCGCTTCGTTACAATTTAACTTGCAAACTGAGGAGTCGCTTAGAGATTGACATGACGTCATTTTATTTAAGTGTATTGGCAGTTTAACCCTTCGTCGTAACTAAAAAACTGTAAGTTTGTCACTTTATTTATTATGTGCCTGCGTCAATACGTGATGTAGGTAGGTATACATTTACGCTATCTACTTGTTTTTTCTTGACTACCTCCTTTAACTTGTTGTCGTCACCATTTAAAAAAGAAACAGACATTTTAGACTTATTTTCGAAGTTTCTCGAATAATATTTTCTTTCTATCAATTACAATATACCTATAAATGCAATGCCTCTGCATTCTGCATCTAATTCAGTATACAATGCTGTGTATGGTTCACACTTGGGACGGTAAAGTACTAAAACTGCAACGACCAATAGCACAGAATATATGAGTCAACTAATTTCAAAGGTCGCGATCTACGCTTTTTTTTTCAAAATGAGTTATTAATATGGCAACACAGAAAATGTCGAATAAAAACGTGTTATTTATTCATTTCTGAACAAAAATGGCAATCTTCCAAACAAAATACGCATCGAAATCTGAAGTTGGGATCAAATCGGGCATTCTGTCCCGAATAAAAGACACGGATTTTCTTGATTACTAAAAATTCTCGACAAGTTAGATTGCCATTTTTGAAATTAGTCGACTATACTGCATAGGCATAGGCATATTATGCTTGTATACAGTACGACACAAAAGAGTAGAAATTAAATAATGATGGAACATTTTTTTTTACCAAAAGCTACACCTGAAACCTGGCTGGCGGTGATTGGTAGCCAAAAACAGGAAGTTGCAATGATTGGCTGAAAAATCATCATTACCTTATCACCTCATTTTATTTCTACTCTTTTGTGTCGTACTGTACGATATTTATACAAAGTGTAAAGCGCGCTTAACTTATCTATGACTAGAAAATTCACAAACAAACTGTTGCAACTTGCAGAACTCTAGGATGTGACTCCCATTCAATAAAT
The DNA here is from genome assembly GCA_951230895.1 of Carpatolechia fugitivella. Classification (NCBI taxonomy): domain Eukaryota; kingdom Metazoa; phylum Arthropoda; class Insecta; order Lepidoptera; family Gelechiidae; genus Carpatolechia; species Carpatolechia fugitivella. The sequence continues at coordinate 8,649,867 of OX579664.1, forward strand.
CTCTTGGATCTGATCCCGCACCGCCATTACGCGCATGTGCCGCTGTCTATCGCTGACCGTGCTAGTATTACGCGAGGAATGAATCCAATCTCAGAACCTTTATGAATCTCAATAGAAGTCAACGATCACATAAGGAAATATTAAAAGAATTATGAAGGCTATGTTTAGTATTGTTTGTTTAAGTATCAGGTAGGGTTTCAAAACTTTAATTTACCCCTTTATTTTAAAGACTAAAGTGACTAAATATTTTTGATAAAAGGAAAACAAGAAATGTTCAAGGTTGTTACGCCTGCGATAATAATATCGCGTGTGGTAAAAAAACAGAAATAAAGGCGTTAGGTTTTTACATAAGAAAATTAAATATTAGAAATACTTTTAACAAATCGTTCAACTTATCTCAGAAATAAATACTGTAATTGAAGAGAGAAGTATTTCAAGGAATAGAGTTATTCCATCAGTCATGCAAGATTTGTAACTTTCAGAAAAGCGCCTTAACTATTTCCACATTATTATCACATCCAGTGGCTATCTTTTACCTTACAGCAATAACCATAAGTTTAAACCATCAATAGGTCCAACTACAACCATTGAAGTCTAGTTTAGATCCTATTGTTCCAAAAACTGCAGATTGCTGCACGGCTAACACCACGGACGTGAACACAACTTATCCCGTTAAGCTAAACAAACACTTAACTATGCGGTTACTGTCCTGGATAAAATGAACTGCCTTCTCCTCTTTGTTGTATCTAAAACGGATAGAAGAGGGCGGTGGTGGTGGAAAAAAAGAGGTCTAACTGTATTCACTCCACTTCCAACGTACGCACAGTTGTAAGGTAGTTATATTAGGTGCACAGGTTACGTCGTGATGTAAGTAGCCCGTGTATACGTCTCCACCGAGAGGCTCAAACTGAGTGCAAGTTAGTGATTTCACACACAACCTTTTGGTTTCTTAACGAGCATAAAAAAAACATGAAAACGTACGCGATGGTTTTGAACTGCCACACCACCACCGGGAGCAGAACGGGAGGCACACTGAGAAAAATTTAATGAACCGTACACTTTACATAAGTAGCAAAGCTCTAGAAAATACGTAGGAAGACGGACGTAATGAGCTAGATGCATGACGCGTATGAGTTGGACTCATTATAAGTACAATTGCTACTTAATTTAGAGTAATTCGTCGACTCATTATAAAGACTAACTTACTCCAGTGCACTTTTTTCTCAGTGCAGCTGCCCTAGCCGCTAAACCACCGACATTATAATCCCAATATTTTAAAAGTAAAGCCTATATATTAAACTTCAGTGACTATGTTATGCGAAACTTTTGTGATGTACGAAATAACAACCTTCTACTACATACAACAAGTCTCTTTTCAACCTTACAACCTGCAGGATCTAGAAGTACACGTTAAAAACATCATCCTTTTTTGTATTGTTGAGCAGATCTTTTGACTTAAGCTTGTATCGTAATTCGGATAAAATGGGTTACCTACTTAAGCCATAATGTAAGCTCTCAAAGTCTAATTTCCATTTTATCAAGCCAAACGGTGTGAGAAATTGATATACTTTCCAATAAACGTGGAATGAATAATGGCCGATCCATCCACTTACTGAATTCCAAGAACTTTAAACACTTTAAAATAAAACATCTCAGTGTTCAAATTGACGGGCTCGAAAAGTGATTTTGGCAAATTAAATAAACTGGCTAGTTATTATTCTCCAGACAAAGTTTGCGAGTCTGAGCTCACTCAGCCTAAATGTTATTGAAAAACAACAAAGTTTTAAGACTTCTTTTCTATTTAAACGCTTCGAAGGTCGCCTCTTGTTCTCGTGTGACCTTGTGAATGTTTTTGTTACAGGAACGTCGTGTACAACCTAAGTTTGACTGACCTCACTGAGCAAAGAAGGCTCGTGTGGTACTCGCCCGAGAATGACGTCAAAATGTGCGTCGTCAAGGGAAAAGATGAGGTATGTAATGATATTTTAAATTTGCTTTTATGAGTGGTCTGCTGCAGCTTTCCTATAACTTACTTAAAAAGTGCCAATCTCTAATATTCAAAGGATCTAACTAAAACACTTGATTAAAATTACGCCTGTCTGACCTTTCGTAGCCTTTCGTAGCAAAACGCTACGAAACGTAGCTAATCTCTACGATCTGTAGCAAATTTTATTTTCTTTCATCTTTTCCTTTTGAACGAAAATAATTAGGATCAACTTCCACGATTTCCTCCAATTACGTGCCGAGTCGACGTTTTTAAACGGAAGCGAGTGCAATATCAGTGTTACCTGGCACCATCTTGCTCAGAATAATTGAATTTTGGACAAGCTGTGGTGGTCGTATTCTGAACATCTTTACTGTACCGAATAAATTAAAACGCAAATCGAGTGAAAATTCAGCCCGGCTCTAAATTTAAGATCTTAATAAACTGGATATGAGATTTTAGAGCATTAATAAAGTGACCTCGTTTTGAAATAACTGAATGCAGAAGGTGTTTTCCTAATAGTCGCAAAAATTCTCATAGTTAAAACTACAGAATTTCAGTTATTTCACACATAGTAGAAATGAAATAAGCATAATTTTAATAATTTTTAAGTGCTGCAACTTTTTACATGAATAAGTTAAACGTCGAGGCGTCGTCGTGTCGGTATTGATGCTGTGACTGTGAGTGTGACATTACTTGTTTTTTTTTGCAATGCAACCCGAAGATTCTATAGGTAGCATGGGTGGTGAACTGTAGCTACAGCCACCAAGTCGTTACTTTTTTTATAATCTTTCACATCTTTTAAATAGTTTTGTGTTTAGGTCACCAATTTCGAAGTTATTTTATGGCCAATATTAAGAGAGATCGCAAAAATTTATTAAGTTCTTTACCTACGCGTATAATCCGCAATCTTGACCCTTGAAATAACCTTGTATCTTCTATAGATTTTTATTTGTCTATACACTTCTAGAAAATTTAAGATGGTGGTTGAACGTATACCTATAGATGTGTTATGAATCCTAAAACCTCTTTATAACTAAAACAATAACAATATCGAACAGAAAACTACAGAAACAACTCGTAACCTATAACGACGCAGCCATATTTTACGCGCCGGTAAATTAAGGCTGCTCTAACTTAAATTACCCCACATTTTATGGCAGTGCGTCATTATGGCAACATTTTTATGGTCACCTCGCGAGAAATGTCGCTAATTTAATTTTAAATATAGCTTTTTAACGGTAGCTTGTATAAAAGCCGGCTAAGATTAAAAAGGTTTCAAAAGTTCTGTTTTGTGCAAATCGTTTGAGATTTTACGTCTGGATTTATTCATGTTTGAAGTTATTTGAACTCTTTTGTAATGTTTAAAAATACTATACTAGGCTGGCGTTTTTGTTCCTTTCGAGTATACGGAAAGCTACCAAAGTAAAAGACAATTTGAGAGTAGTTGTTGTCATAAATTATTCACAAATAAATCTCGTATGTATTCTTGGGGCATACTAAAAGCACAAAGTAGGTAAAGCGGCGCGGGGCCCCAGACAGAAAGTCCACTCAGAACAAAACACACACACATTGACGTTTATAGCCGTTGCCACGCAGCTCCCAAACAGTGTGCAAACAGTGCTCCATATCGTTTGCCCAAAGAGTGAGTCAGAGGGTGAGTCTGGCAAGATGACGTAATTATTTTTGAAGAAGGCGGTCTTTCTGGTGCTGAAAGTCTGGTGGTTCAGGTGTCTGGATCTGGCCACTTACAATAAAGAATGATAAAACAATTTATACAATTCGAAAATGGAACTCTTTGGGAACATGTTCCTTATTAATTTGCGAGACTGTCATTTATTTTTCCATTTATCAGTCCTTTCGAAAATTGTGTGTAGCTACCAAAATGAATTTAACTCGTGAACATTTTCGTTCAATGATTATTATGATTAATTAACGTTGTGGCTTAAGTCAACAAGAGATTAGCCAGAGACTTCAATTGGCATTTGATGATGAAGCACGATGTCGCAGCTCTATGTGGTTTGGAGAATTTAGACGTGGACGTGATCATCTCCATGCGGTTACAGACTCTAATATTGACACCGTACGACAACTTATTGAAACTGACAAAAAAAATAATTCGTGCTTTGTTAGGCATTGGAATGAGCCAACTGCAAAACATTTTCATGTTCTTCTGAAGGTTCGGAAGCTTTGCACTCGATGAATACCACATGACTTAACGGAGGACCAGAAACGACTGCGTGTCCAGTGGTGCCGTAAAATGATAAAAAAGTTTAACGGAGTCAAGTTCAAAATAGTCATTTGGCTGTCTATAATATCGTGACAGGTGACAAAACCTAGGTGTACTGCTTTGAACCCGAAAGAAAAAAGCCAGTCGGCAGAGTGGGTCTTTCCTTTTGAAGATTTGCCGACGAAAGTTAAGAAAAGTCGAAGCATTGGTACAAAAATGGTCGCTTCTTTTTTCGGCAAATCAGGACATTACACTACAGTATCGCTTGAAGATCAAAGGACAGTGACTGCAGATTGGTACATCAACACTTGCTTGCCCAGAGTCTTAGAAAAAGTTCGCGAAAAGCGTCCTCCTTCACCACGATAACGCATCCTCACATTCCGCTAAGGTAACAGAAGCCTATTTGAAGGCTTCAAATGTAAAACTGACGACGCATCCGACTTACAGCCTGGACCTCGCACCCCGCGACTTCTTTTTGTTTCCAAAAATTAAATACAAACTTAGAGCCACACGTTTCACGAGCCCTGAATCGGCGGTGAATGCGTTCCATGAAGCCATTGAAGAGGTCCCTGAGGAAGACTGGTCCAAATGCTTTGTACAGTGGTTTCGCGAATGCAGTCTTCTATATAGTCTTCTATATAGATATAAGACTGAAGATACATTTATTGTTTTTCAAAGTATTTATCCGTATCCAGAAACTTTCATGCCATAAGATAAGGCAGTTTGCTAGATACTTCTTACCTTCGTTCCCAGCTCGAACAATAAATAAAAATATTAAGTAAATTTGCAGGAATTACGAAATATTGCTCTATTTATCTCACTTTGTAAGAAACGAGGTCTCCCGGTGAAATAGGTCACGCGACAAAGGTGAAAACAACAAGATTATTCCCGGAAACACCGTAAAGAACCTTTTATATCAACCTTGTCCTGAATTAATGGTATTTATTTATTTATTTTATTGTGTGAGTACTTTTTTTTTAAATGGCTGATTTATGATTTTTTTACGTTCCAACCCTCATAACATCGTAATTGTTTTTTTCTTTTTTTTTCAACTTTTTTTTATTGGTTGAGAAATGTTACTGTAGAGGAAAACAGCTTCAGCGGTGGACGTTGTAAGCTGGCAACCCCCATAACTCCGTCATTTTTTTAAATTTCCAAAAACTGATTCGACCAAAAAATTTGATTAATTTATCGAACCTACTCACAAAATTTCACGAGAATCGGTTGAGAAACGCGACCTGTAGAGTGGATGGAATAAACAGACACACAGACATACAAAAGCAATTTTGGCTAAGCTGAGCAATTAAATAAGGAATAAAAATGAATAGGTAATTAGAACCTAACGCATTTTAACTTTGGTCCAAAACTTCTTGTGATTTTTGGTATGTTGTGGAACAAAAGATGTTCACAGTTCCATGGGTGAAACTATCACCCGCAATTTGTAATTCGTAATTGCCTGTTTTTGAACAAATAAGTATTTTTTAAACAATAATGATTAACACGCAATACTAGGCCATACATACACTTGCCTCTGAGAAAACAGTGTTATTTTACAAAATCAGCATCCTATTGCACCAATTTCGTTGCCGAAACATGGTATCTATCATGGCGACCGTGTTAAAATTCTATCCACCATAAGTAACTACAAGCACAAGTCTTTTATTCATTTCTCAATGCTGCTCTTGGCATTGTATTTTCAAAGGAAAGTTTAAGAGATTAACACACAAGCTATCCAAGTCTATAGGATACATAGTGTTGCCGCTGGCGTCCTGTCTCCTGACAGCTGATTGCGGCGCTGCAGACCGATCGGGAATACATGCTTCAATTGCCTAGCACTGCACAGCCATTGTTGGTTGAATCCCGACTGGCTAAAAGCCTTCAAGTAATTGTCCCCTCTGTCTTATGAATATGTAATTCGGTAATGAACTGAAGCACCTACCTACTACTTTTTTTTAAACTAGTGAGATAGATGTGATTTACAAAACAATAAAAATGTTTTTGTACCTATCACATACTAGATTCGTGTGAAGTTAGCTAGTAAAAATTTTGTAGTTAGTTAGTTTATAAAGTAAGAATGAAAATAGAACTTTTCTATTATCTAGAACTGACTAATTTAAAGTACTACATATCAAACTCCGGTTAAATATAAATTCTAATCGACTTTGAAAGTTGACGCAGTTGTTAATTACTTAAAAACGGAAACACTCACGTAAAAATTGAATCTTTATCTTTGTTTTATGTATAAAAATCACGTATCGTTCAATAATAAAATTGACGGTTACGATACTTTTTACGATGTCCTCAATAAGGTGGTTCTTTTTTTCTTCTTACAGGATTTAACGTTATGTATACCAAAGTGGCAATATAGCGGGTGCGGACTTGGTAAGGTGGTTCGTATAGCCGAATAGTCATACCTTGCAGTTTACAGGGCTCAATGTATAGCAGCCAATGCAAAGCATCCAGGCTCGCTTAAGCACCCGTCAGACGTGCCGCGACTGCCCGCACCGGTCCTAAACAGATTTCCGTCTACACCGGCTTAAAAGAGTTGTCGAGTCTGTTTAGTTTAGCTAAACGCGACAGATAGGCTTTGGGGAGCTTACGTAATTCGATTTTATTTTATAAATCTGGGCTTCTTAGTTTAATGTCGAAGTTTGAGTAAACATTTATTGAAAAATTACCTTCTGTAATATTTTTCACTTTAGAAAATCTCAAGTATAGAATAGAAAGCTAGAGAAACAGTTGTACGAGTATAATCCTGATAAATGCGACACTTAGGCAATGAATTGAATTTTCGAACAATCACACATCGAAATCTAAACTGGCCCGAACTCGGAATTAGGTTCCAAGTGTTCACACGCCGTCCATTAGAATTAGTTCGGATGTTCCGTTCGATCGGTCCGAATTCTAGACTGAAACTCCTACTATGTAACACTAGGCAATCGAGGACTGAATTGTAAGTTGTTGAGGGAACTAATTTACACTGTCTATTCTAGGGACCAGTATGTAGATACTTCCATTTATGAGTGTCTTGGTAATGTGAACGACACGGCGTTTATTAATGTACGTAATTAGTTTTCAGATTGGTATTGAAAAGGTTATAATATAACTTAAATTTTTCTTCTTCATCGTTCTTTTTATTTAACATTGTGGGATCTATAAGAATACCCAATCATTGAATCTGACTACTTTTCTTAATTGCTCATGTAATGAACTGTTTACATGCATATTTCAAGCACTATTTAGGCAAGTATTAGGTGCCTAATAGGGATTTGTAACGTGCGCTCTGTCCAGTGTGCAGTGCTCCATCGGGTGCGAATGCGACATCAACTCGCTATTTAGGGCTGTGCAAGAGAACCAATCTAGACGAAATGCAATGGAGAGAATGTTTGAAATTCCCTAATAATTTTTGGCAAATCTGCATGGAGCGATTCTCTGAACCGAAGTTATTGCGCACCCTCTTACCTTTTTCAGTTCAATAAAATATACATTTTTTTATTGAAAACCTACGAATAAGGAACCTATAGAAGTCGCATTCCGTTCAAAAAATGGCCCCACGCAAAGGGCAACACAGAAGGCGGGGCATAAAAAGTACAACACACGCGCTAGTTAGTCTGTCACGCACTGTATGACGGACTGCGGCTTCCGATAAAAAACAAAAATACAATATAATTCAGACAAACATAGGTAATAAAATGACCTCCGGCGAGGTAAAATGATGCAGAAGGCCCAAAAAGCCAGTAAAAAAGAAACTGGGGTAACAAATCACAAGTAAATACATTTATTTTCAGTATTCTAAATACTTGACATAAAATAATGATGGATGGGATTATGCAAGCAATAGTCAGCCAATGTCTACGACATATTAAGGCATAAGGTCATAATACTTTATATCCTATAAGAATACTTAAATAATCTCCATAATAAGTAATCTTGAATAAAAACTGTTATTTTCCGTTAGTTACCCCACTAAATAAATTTTTATATTATATTGATTGTGCTGTATTATTATTAACATAATATGATGAAGTTTTCTCTATAACCCATAGTGAAAGACAATTTTATTTAAGTAAACCATACATCTGAAGTTGACAATTTTCTTTGTTATTTTCTTTTAAAAGGCACAAGGCCAAGTCTTCTATACTAGTGGCTCTGTGAGCTGTAGACCTCGCGAGTCGCTGTATATCTCTTTATATTTGACGGAGAACCGTTGCCAGCAGGATCGCACATGGTGGATGGATCCCCGAAATAATGTAGTCTCTCCTTAGTTCAGGCTTGTATTTCAACGTTAGTAAAATCACAACTCGAAAATAACAATTGATTGGCAAGATTTTAATGGATACAAAATACAATAAGAAAACGTGAGAAGTTTGACACAGAGTAATGGCCTCTTCCCAAAAACAAGCACACAATCACACATTTAAATAATATATATATAATTATTTTAGTAAAAAATGACAAAGTATAATCTCTTTATATTTGACGGAGAACCGTTGCCAGCAGGATCGCACATGGTGGATGGATCTCCGAAATAATGTAGTCTCTCCTTAGTTCAGGCTTGTATTTCAACGTTAGTAAAATCACAGCTCGAAAATAACAAATGATTGGCAAGATTTTAATGGATACAAAATACAATACGAAAACGTGAGAAGTTTGACACAGAGTAATGGCCTCTTCCCAAAAACAATCACACAATCACACATTTAAATAATATATATAAGGTGAATTTAATGAATAATTACAAAGCAAACTGATTGATATCAGTAATGCAAAAGTACGATAATTTTTAATTTGACTTGTTCTATCACACTTAATGCATAACACATCCACTGCATAAGTGACGCGATCCAATCACCGTTATCCGTGATGCCGTGAACCAATCACCGCGCTTGTCGGAATATGACGTGATGCGTGAACGCATCCAATTGGCCTGTCTACAGTGACGTTTCTCGTTTAAGTACTCAAGATTTGGGGCCATATTTTTCTTGGGTTTTGTTTACAATTACACTTCCATAGCTTCCTTATTCGTAGTTGAAAACAGTCACTCACAGTCGTAATACCAAAACGGAAAAGAATATCATAATAATCTTTTCAAAAAACAAACAAATAAATCTTATTCAATTCTTTATGAAGATTGACACTGTTGATAATGATACACATTTTTTACAGATCAAAGTATTTATAACACTAACTTTAAAAAAATCATTGATAAGCGTGGCCACCCTTTATAATATTAAAAAAAATATTAAATTGAAATGTACAAACGTTTATACTTAGATTTCAATTGAAATATTAAAATATACTCACACGATATTCTCGTAAGTTCCGCGGCTGAAATTCTCCTGTTCATTGGGTCGGTCGTTGTGCCTTTAGCGATCCAATAAGTCGTCGACGTACGGTGCAGGTGCAGCAGTGTGGAAGACTGCCTAAATTCTGACTCAGATTGCTAGTGACAACCACAACACGCAAGAAACAGTCCCGTAAACCATTCGGCGTTTTTTCGAAGCAGAATATTTACGTAATTCATGAATTAAATTAAAGTTTTGCTTGTTACTCTTCTTATCTCTTTAGACCTAACTTTTCATCAGTCTTAGCGTTTGTATCTTCTTTTTTTACTTTTTTAAAAAGTTCCGACTCAGCATATTGCCTATGGCTAGGCCAGTGACGCTGTTATTCTGCCGGAACCATGATAATATGTGGGGACAACTCACTCGCCGATCCAGAGCTTGTATTGTGGGTATCAGACAATGATATATAAATACCTATACATACTTATATAGGTAAACAACATCCAGACACAAGGCAAACTCAAGTGCTCATCACACAAATATTTGCCCTGGGCGGGAATTTCAAAAAAACAAATTTCGAAAAAACAGTATTTTATTTATAAAAAAATTGTGCCTTACGATTGGATGGACATCTCCCTATCGTATAATTAAACTAAATATACGGAACAGATTAGCACACGTCAAGCCTGACACCTTCCGACAGTAATCCCACAACGAAGACATGCATACTATATATTACACCGATATAATAGGGATTAGCGCAGGAATATGAACATGTGGAAACAATGGCGTCAACTTGGTGGCTTACGTTACGGAGTTATTGGCTTATACGTCATCCTCACTTGCGTTGTGGTTGACTTTCTGATATCTACGTTTAAATTGCAGCATATGCACGGATAGAATAGAATAGAATAGAATAATTTTTATTTGCATTAAACATGGTGGGTTACAGGTGTTACTAATACATATTCAGCGCAAACATGTTCAGCTAAAGTCAAGTAGCATGCAAATTATGTCACAATTTTATCTAGTCAAGTATGGCGGTCATCGAGGAACTCCTTAACACTGTAATATTTTTTATTTTTAAGCCATCCATACATATTTTTTTTAAACAAAGCCAGATTTAATGATTTATAATAATTTGGAATTTTGTTATAAATTTTAACACACATAGATAAACAGTTCTTAGCATATTTTGCGCTCTTTGGTACCTCATTTAAAATTAATCTGTAAATGTCTCTTTTTAATCTAGGGTTTACATCACATGCTTTCTTAAATAACGTGCTATGTTTTTTTACAAATAAGCCTATCTCCAATATATATAATGAGGGTAGTGGTAGTAATCCAAGTCTGGCAAACACCGGTCTGCATGATTCATAAGGTGCGATACCACACATGGCCCTTAAACATTTTTTTTGACTAGAAAAAACTCGTTTCAGTCTGTCACTATTACCATTTCCCCAAAGAACAAGTCCGTAACGTAGCACAGATTCAACGGTAACAGCAGTTTCTGTGTTCGTAATACGCCGTATTTGCTTTAAAGCATACACAAATTTATTTATTTTATTGGACACATTCTGCAAATGTGGTATCCAATTTATATAATGGTCAATAGTTACACCTAAAAATTTTGTTTCACTAATTTCATTAATTACTATGTCATTGTATTTGATATTCATGTCAAGTTTATTCCTAGTAATAATAATAATAATAATTAATAAAATATGGTAAATTTAGGAACAGCCCGATCTCCTATTCGGGTGTTCCATAATATATGTTTTTATCATCATTTCATGTTTTTTTTTTTAAATCATTAAATCAGTATGAGACTAACATAGAATTTAAGGCTTATTATTCTATTTACCAAAAAAAAACTTTGGAAGGCCTTATTCCGGTCGTTGGTGATCTTTGAAGGTAGCCTTCCTTCCAGTTGTACTCGTAGTTCAACTATTATGTTGGTGATATATTATTTTGCTGAATTATTTCCTCCCTTTGTCCCAACCAAGTCGCTTTTTAAACGCAAATCTCTTCTTCTTTTGCAGGAGAGCTGTCAGAACTACATCCGAGTGCTGGTGTCGCTGGCACCAGGTCGGCTGCTGGTGTGCGGCACAAACAGCTTCAAGCCGTTCTGCCGCGAGTACAGCGTGCAGCGAGACTCCTACCACATGGAGCGGGAGAAGTCCGGCCAGGCCGTGTGTCCTTACGACCCGGAGCACAACTCCACTGCGGTGTATGCAGGTGAGATGCCCAATAAATTTGGTCTTTGGTGGCTCAATACTTTGATATCAGGGTTTGTGAGGTCAGTCGTTGACCTTACAACCCGCTTGATCTTATGATTGCGCTAAATATTTTTCACTAGCTATTGTGCTGATAAGTAATGCCACGTAATGTTTGGCCGCGACTGCTACGAATGCTGGTATCTAGTATTGTTATTGGAGGACAAGAATCAAAATATCGGACTTAGTAGTGGCAATCTCAGTACTATTCTTATATTGAGTCTTCATCTAGCTTATCAGACATCGATAGACGTTTACATATATCATATCATAGCATTCATAGCATTGAATAGAGGCATTTTAGTGCAAGCACTATTGTTACTACTATCTCCGGTTATCTGATTCAGTATAATCAAACTTGCAATAGAAACACGATGCTGAATTGTTAACAGTAGTCGAATATTTGGTTGCATAACTACAAACCAGCTTATACGACCTATAATATTACAACGATTGTCTCGACAAGAGTTAACAAAGCAAATGCACCCTCAAAGCAAGTGTTCCCACTAGGTTGTATCACCAAATTAATATAGATACTTTAGCTATCACGATCAGTATTACACAATGACTAAATAGACAGTCGAGTGAGGATACCGTTTATGTCACAATGATAAAATAAGGTGCAGCTTTTGATAACAACATGAACACTTTATATTCAAGTTTTACGGCTTAGAGAGTTGGCAGTTTTTGTTAAATTCAGGCGAAGTAACGAGCACAATATCATAGCTATAGCCATGGCATACGCAAAAGGCAAAACTATTGGTTACTACTTTTCTATTCTGTGTACAATAAGAAAAAAATTAGGTAACAATTCAATTATAGCTGGTTATAGCTATGCCAGTGGCCATAGGAATAAATCAAATTCAACTTATGAACTTAATTATGTTATTTCTAGAAGGATATAGGTAGCCGTGTCGAGTGACAAGGAAAGTTACAAAAATCTATACCGTACGTAGCATGTCGTAAGTTACGCCTTGAGAAGCTTCTGGGGGCCGTTTCACGAAGCTACAAGTTACAAATTACAATTACAATTCCACGTACATTACGTAGACGATTAGAGAAAACGATAAGGGCTTACAGTTTAGGTGAATTTGCTACGCAATGTATATCGAATTGTAACTTGTAGCTTCGTGAAACGGCCCCCTGATCGTAACAAGTTCGTAGGTGTAGTAGGTAGTACCAAGTATTCAACTCCTTTTGTAGGTTACTGCATCATTGACACACACTGTCTTTATTACCTCGATACACATACGCGGTAAGGCTGCGGGTGCACAGCACAGGCAGTATGCATTAATTCGGCCACTAATAGGATAGCCAGCCTGTAACAGTGTAAGCGCTCGTAGCAATTAGGCACGGTGTGTCGCCGACTGCCCAAATATAGGCAGGGCGAACGTGCATGACACTGCCAGCGGCTGGCTTGGTGAGCTAATGAGGCGATATACTTTAGGCCTTTAGGCTGTGTATTTTTTACTGCAGTTAGAATAAGTATAGTCAGGATATCGATAATTTAGGATATCATGCCTAATCATTTTTTTAAATAACTACTATTTGAGAAAATACTCGCAGAAACTTCTAGAGGTCTTTAAAATGTATTTAAACATTTACCTCTTTTGTCATGTATTGCTTTTCATGACCCTTTTTAGTATAATTGGCCTTGTCGTTCATTTTATAAAAAATAGTCCCCTTTCACCGGGTCCCATGTGCGTTACTACTCTATAATAGTCACGACATTGTCAGGAAATTATGAGAGGACGAATCGGGAAAAATGAGGAAAATGGGGAAAATCTTTTTCATATCGATTGGACCCACTTTCACAGTCTAGTGGCGTACAATGACCACTCTTTGTCACTGTGGAGAGGCTGGAATCCGAATGGCGAAAGGGTTATTATCACACAACTTTTACGATTGTTCGTTTTTGTTTTAATTCCACAAGTACATAACATTAGAAAAACTTAGATAAGTACTTGACTTTTAGATCTTAAATAATAAATTCTAGATAAATTCATGGAAAAAAGGCTCTTTTTTAAGGTTTGTCAACCTAGAAACCTTGCCTTCATTCTGTAGGTAAATAATTACTTATTCATCTCCGTTATTCACTTTAAAGTAATCCTATAAAAAATAAAGCCAATAAAAGCAGAGCTGCTTCTGAATAAAACTCTTCTCATAAAACATTTTTCTTTCTGTTATTTTAGAGACGGTCTTGAAGAGAATGTCTTACATTTCAACTATTTTCAACAAGTTGAAACTGCTCCAAACTCGACAGACATGTGAATAGAGAAAACGTAGTTTAATAAAAGTGGAATTTTCAGTTTGTACAATAAAAATAGTTTTGCTACAATTTTAGTGTGTTCTTTCTTCAAACATCGCAGAAGCAACAAACTTGCGTAACTTTTAAAAGTCAGTATTAGAGAAAACACTGTTATGATGTGTTCATGTTAGTTTAAACCTTTGTTTAATACTAAGCCTTACTAACTTAGTTATTTAAAAAAAAGGAAAAAAAAAACATTTCAACAGCTTTGTGTTAGAATAAATCTGATCTTAGTTTACTATAATAAGATAAAACATAATCATGGGACCACATCGCAACAAAATTTACAAATACTTACTCCTTGTAAGGGCGGCTACGCATCGCCCTCCCCTAATAACACAAACACTCACTTGGAAGGCGCGAAACCATCAATTACGTCACAATGTCCTATTGTGCAATATTCTTCCCGTTGGCGCATCCCTTGCAAATTCGGGGCTATTCATCATACGCGCGCGGACAGCTTTTAGCCTGAGTATTCTCGGCTTGCATTGGACTTAATAGGCCTATATTCAATCAGCTCTTTAGTTGTGGAATTGTACCTACAAGGCGGGCATACGCTCACATAGATCAATCATCCATCACTAGTGCAACATTTAAGGCAACGATTTTCGTTTATTGTAAGCAAAGAAACTATAGCAGTTATCTATTTATTTTACTCCTACAAATTTACATAAAACCTTTGAATGCAACAAACATTAATATTTTTATAATACGTAAAAAACATGCTTGAAATGATATTTATTCATTAAATAAACCAGTTATATTATAAGTTTATACTTAAATAAATATTTCTCTCTTTGTGTGCCAATCTATCTATCTATCTAGGTACCTTTAATATGTTAGCTTACTCGTTAGTAAACTCAAAACTCGAAATAAACTTTTGATATCACTAAGCTCTCTCTTCAAACTGAAAAGTTTGTTTATTCAGAGTAACTGACATACCTAGGGCGTTTACCTACGCTCTGTAAGTGATCCGAAAATCTAAATAAATTGCAATTCGTTTTATTTGTTTTAGTTTTTACATATTTTATATGACGTAATACGCTTGACTACGCTATGTACGTACGTACCTCTTACTGAATAGATCGTAAAGCGTAAGCGCTCTTATATTTCAAAACGAGCCACACGCATTTTGTTTCTGTCTCCGTAGCACTTAAATATTTACGCTGCTGCTACGACTGCTACGTCGTAGCCGCGTAGCACAATACAGCTGCAACAGGACAGCTGTTCATTTCGATAATATTTACCTACCCACATCACTATGCCACGTTCACACATATGCGAGTCCATTACAGTACGGTACGGTTAGTTATCTCCTATTGATCTGTTCCAATTAAACGTAGCGACGCCCAGGAGACCTCGCTCGTGTAGAAGCTGCCTTATAATAATGCTACTACTCTACTTTATACCGAACATAATTATTGGAAAGTGTGGTTAGGTAATTTAATTTTCTGTAACAAGTGAGGTGTTACATTTTGAGAGTAAAGTCCGCCAACAACAGTTTATTGCACACAAAATATACGCATTAATTTACGAGTAGGTATTTAATTTTTTAATATTTAACTCCATCAATCGGAGCCAATAATAAAACTTGAAGAAATAAGATTAAACTTTTAAACTAAAGAACAACAACTTAAATAACATTATTTGAACTGAAAATTTAGTAAACGCGATGAAGTTGAACACTAGCGATTGGCAAACAAATTGTACGTTTAGCTTTGTTGGAATTTTAATCTTGGTCACAAATGTTATTTTTAATAATCATCTAAAATTTAAACACGACTGCCCCTCCAAAAAAAATATAGCCAGTGTCACTCGGGCTGATGTAAGAATTCTAACGACACCCCACACATCCAAATACATACATACTTACTTACATACATGAACCCTGAACTTATCGTACTTACTCCATTTAATATAACATTGGAAAAATTGGAAGCAGTGACAGTAAACATTTTAGCACAAGTTCAAAATATTAAGAGTAGATAGGCTCAGGTAGGTCTTATTAATGAATTATTAGATTAACTTGTTTTCTGAAACAACCGTTTCAGAAAACAATATCAAATTAATAAATTATCAAATTAATATCAAAAGGCAACCGCCTTTTGATATTAATCAAACCGGCATTATAACAACTTTAACAAGAAATAACACAAGTAGCTCATAGCGGAACAGACTTCAGCAACGCAAAACAAACACCACAAAAGCCAGAAGGAAGTGAAGTGACGAAATTTATCAATCACTGACAGTGACAGTTCATTCATGACATGACGTTAAGGGTGCTTTCGAAATGTGTTAAAAATTGTGCATATCAGAACTAATGTTTGTGACCGCTGTCTTCTTAGGTCTTTTTAGGACACACTTTGCGTTAATATTAAAAATACGTACTACGCGAAGTGTGAATATAAAATAACCTTTTTACTAGTTTTTTACTTCTTTCCAATCCTATCTGGGACAGAATTATAGTTAATTCGTGACGCAAAAAGATACATACCCAAGTTTTAAGAAACTTGTACTCATTTATTAAGTCAAGAAATTATTAGATGTACGAGTATCTAACTGAAATTACTAAAACTCTTTAAGTAAATGTTGGTAGGTACTTGCTTAGTTAGTATGTAAATGAATATTCCAAGAAAGTTTTGTTTCTCTAAACTCTACAATTTTCACAATCAGTTAGGTTATTCATGATATTATTTCTACAAATGCTAGTTTATTCTCTGACAAGTACAGTTGCGAGACTATTATTGAGAGTTGCAAGTTCCGAGTATTATTGTGAGTCAACTTAACTCGCAGGTTACCGATTAAGTTCCAAGTGCGAGTTGCAAGTACAGTTATCAAAACAAAAGGGTCATATTCATATCTTCCTGTTGCCAAGAAAACACTCGTACTTGCAATCGGTAACCTGCGAGAAGTTGACCGATTAAATTAACTCGCAACTTGCTACTTATCGAAGTGTAAATCGGCCTGGGAAAAAAATATATGAGTATTATGTAACAGCTAGGTTTTTCAAATTGACAGTATCCACTTGTCGATGTCTGCATGCATGATAAATATTGGTTGACATCAATGTACTACGATTTTGTTTGATATAAACCACGTATAAACATGCATGGACAATGTTATTCCTATACAACATAGATCTTTTCTTAGCATAACTAGCAGTTTTCAACTCAAAAGTTTATGAAAACTAAAGAAATTTCTGTAATTTTCAGATGGAGAGTTGTACTCTGGGACAGTAGCAGACTTCAGCGGCATGGAGCCCATCATATACCGGGAGCCGCTACAGACAGAGCCTTACGACTCCATGACCCTAAATGGTATGTACTTATCTAAAATTGTATATTATGAAAACTCTTACATACTAGTTATACGTGCATATTTTATAAAAGAAACGTAATCTTTATACATTATCAACGTAAAAAATTGAGGATAATATTTTTTTCATAATACGTCTGCGTTTCTGTTTTATAATTATAATATACGAGGGGCACTCCGAAATGATCGGGAATAGAATAGTTGTACTTTAGTAACATATCTTTTTTCTTTACAGTAGACAACGTACATCGGTTATTTTTACTTTCTTTCGGTCTCTTTTCGGTGCCTGTTTGGTACTTGAGTAAAAACGCAAAACTTAAAAGAAATCTATAGTCATGGATATGTATTATTTTTCCATTTGGGAATAGGTACTCACGCGTCTTCGGTCTTTCAAATAAATAAGCAACTATTCATCCACCAATTAATCCCAGTATGCTGATAGCTGTAAACTTTATAAATTTAATTTGGACGTGTCAAGCAAACGCGCACCAATAACAGGCGCGAGTTATTAACCCATCACAATAGAATTTGCATAGAGACGCCGACTTCAAACACATTTAGTTGGGAATTCAATGGGTATGCCAATATTGTAACTAACAAAGCTCGTGAAATTATCTAAAATTGCAACTGAAAGTGTCTATTCTGAGGCACATTTTGCCTTTGAAATTAACTCGTAAGAAACTGTGCAAATTACACAGGGATTTCAAATAGAGACCTGAAAACGATACCCACTTATTTGTCGGTTTTCACGTTTGCATTATTTTTCAGCAGTGACGAATTTAAATTATTTTCATTGATTTCAGACAAAGTCCATACAGTGTTAGTGAACAATACATTATCTCCTATATGTATTTATGTTAGTATGTAATTACAATTTATAAAACAATATCATATCCAAATCAAAATTTAAATTAACTTATAAAACCATCATTATAAAGCCCATAAGAAATTTTCTAAATAGAGAACAGCTTTTGAACAATAAACTAATTAATGATGCTTAAAAATTTAAAACCTCAATTCGTTATTGTGGCTGAATATGATAACTCTTCATTTTCCAAACAATGTTTAAAATTACATTCCAAAAATAACATTGCAACGCAATTAATATTATGCGTGTGCATTAACAACATCAATAAAACAATGAAACAAACAGATTTCCAATAAACGATAACCAAATAAAATTGAACAGTCACACACGATAAGGCTTTTGGGCGCCAAAACATATTGCGGAAATTTACATCGTTGCTTAGTTAGTTAATAGTACGGTACGCTTTGCTCTCTGTTTATATTCCACAGGGACGCTCGATTGGTCTCGAATGTGGCTGTCAAACATACATCCGTCAATTTAATAGAATTTGGGCCCGACGTAAGTGACAGGGGCGCGCGTCAACGGTCGCAAACCGGATTAGTATCGTGTTAGCGTTATCACGCGTATCAATTAATTTATTTGTTGTTTACTACTGAGGATTATAGAGGAGTAAGAAATTATTTGTGCGTAAAATCGGTTGCATGGGGTCTAATTGTATATCTGCTATAACATAAGTTGTTTATTCCAAAATTTTAATGTAGCTAGTGACAGTGGTACTTAGAGGTAAAAACACAAAATACATCCTCGCCCTAAATATCCAGTACGCACTGAAATAGGCTTTTGTCAAGGAGTAAACTTCTTTCGTTTGAGATGATGGCTAAAGTGTTCTCTTCCCGAACGGGACCGCTGTTTTAATCACCATCATCTTATGATGAATAAATCTTTTTGTATTTTTTTCAGCTCCTGATTTCGTGAATTCTTTAGTTCACGGAAACTTCGTGTACTTCTTCTTCAGGGAAACAGCAGTAGAGTACATCAACTGTGGAAAGGTAAATAAACTTATGTACCTCCTTATAATTATCCAATAAGTACCTACATAAGTATTATATTTAAGGTTTTTTTACAATAAGTAAACACCTTTAAGCACCACCTTATTGATTACGAGCAATTTTACTTACTATATACTTATTGATTCCCAAATTGAGAATAGAAGAAGAAAGTTTGGTTGTTACCCGGGGACTAGTGGTCTTACGTAGATAGCCCGAAATTTAATCCCTCAGGGGTTTTCTGGTAAATGGATCAATATCTACGTTTTGTACCTCCCTGTGTTGAAGTAGATGAGTAGCAACTTTTCTGTTTCTGGAAGAGACAAAGATGTCAAAAGTTATAAAGATTACATATTTACAATAGGGGATCGGACCACTTTTCCCCATTAAATGGTCAAAATTATATGGATGGTACTCGACGTTAAATATTGTCTTTCTCAAACATAACTGTATTTCCTGTATTTTGCAGTCTGTGTTCGCTCGCGTTGCTCGAGTGTGCCGGGACGACCGGGGCGGACCGCATCGCTTCAAGCAGCGGTGGACATCCTTCCTCAAGTCGCGACTCAACTGCTCCGTCGCCGGCGACTTCCCCTTCTATTTCAACGAGATACGTGAGTAGACCATACGGAATTATTTGAAGTGTCGTTTTCGTTGATTCTCCTCACTCAGTTCGTTCAAAAAAAGGGATCTTCTCACAAAACACCAACTTGATATTTAAAACCGCCCTTTTGACAACTTTTAATTTAATCAATTTAAAAATAAAATCTAAACGTTATTTTTTTTTTTTTACAGAGTCAACAACAGAACTAATCGAAGGTGTTTATGGGGGTCTAAATGCTCAATTGATATACGGGACCTTCACAACGCCTCCCAACAGTATATCGGGCAGCGCCGTCTGCGCTTTCAGCATGCAAGACATCGCTGATACGTTCGAAGGAACGTTCAAGGAACAAAGCGCTATTAATTCTAATTGGCTTCCTGTTAATAGTGCTAAGGTAAGAAACCTTACTTGTGAGATAAAGTCGTATCTTGATTTGACTTTAACGTTTCCTTATCAATCAAAGTCACTAATAAGAATCCGTTATCACAGGTTCCAGAACCAAGACCAGGGACCTGTAGCAACGATTCCAGACAGCTTCCAGACCAGACCCTCAACTTCATAAAAACACACACACTGATGGACGAATCAGTTCCTGCGTTCTTCGGTGAACCCATTGTTATTAGGACTAGCTTCCAGTATGTATAATTGTATTCTCTTTCAATCAATTTAACCTAATTCAGTAAAATGATGGCCTAAGTTAATAATACTGTTTGTTACAGCTATCGATTCACACAAATCGCCGTGGATCCTCAAGTCAAAACTCCTGGAGGAAAAGCTTATGACGTTCTGTTTATTGGAACAGGTAAAAAAAATACATAAGATTTCTTGACGGTGTTTCCTGATTTCCACACCTATAATGTTACTTAATTTACAGACAACGGCAAAATCATCAAAGCTATCAACGCGATTTCATATGACTCCAACAAACGTGCAGTGCCTGTAGTCATAGAAGAGCTCCAGGCGTTTGCAGCTGGTTCTCCAGTAAGAGCTCTGAGGGTTGCCAGAGCTGGAAGAGATGCAGCGAGACTCATAGCAGTCTCTGATAAGGAGGTGCTGAGTCTAAGGTTGCATCGGTGTTCCAGTGACAAGATCAGCTCTTGCTCGTAAGTATTGCTAGATTGAGATAAAATTCGAAACAAAATCTTTCTTTGTCAATTTCATCCTTCATTCCGTCTCTTCTTTTTTTCAGTGAATGCGTAGCTCTTCAAGACCCATACTGCGCTTGGGACAAACAAGCTGGGCGCTGTAGAGCATATTCACATGGAGTCAGCCGGTGGTTGGACGAGAACTCCTTCTACCAGAGCGTGAGCACCGGGAGCCATGCTGCCTGCCCCCACAGCAAGGACGCGGGGGCTCTTGGAGGCCTTAGCTCAGGACTGTACGACGATGCAAGAGGAGAGAACAAGGGAGAGGTCATCAACATAGTGCAAGATAAAGATGGGAAGAATGGCAATGGTAATAATGAAGGTAAACAGCTTGACTTCGCTAACAAAATCGCTATGACTGATGCAAACAATACATCTAAATGGATCGGTCGATTTTTCAAAAAGTAAAATTTTCTGCACCAGGTCCTGAAGTTTTACAAGCTGATCCTCCTCCAGCCGCCTACTCAGTGGAAACCCTCGCTCTGGCGGTGGCTGCCGGAGCCCTAGCGGCGCTTGGTGCCGGATTCGCCGCTGGGTATATCTGCGGAAGACGCTGCAAGAAAGATGAGGACGACAACATGCCCTATCCTGATACAGAGTACGAATATTTTGAACAACGACAAAACATTAACAGGTAAGTATGTCTAACATAAAGTACAATATGTAATATTGCACAATATGTCGACGATTCACCTTTTAATTTATTTGTGCAAATAAATAAAAGATGAAAACAAGCTAAGGTATGCCTTTTAGATGTGCCTGCATCTACGAGTAACAGGCCCTAACCAAGCAGCGGAGAATAAATCAAAATAGGATCCAGTGTTGTCGAACTCCATAGACAATTATAACACCGATATCGCTTCTTCCAGAATCCAAGCTGAGCCAAAACTCCTCCAGCAAGTTGAGGAAGTGACGTACGCCGAGCCAGTCCTAGCTCCGCAGCCGAAGCCGGCGTCCCCTCGCGCCACGCTGCGGAAGCACCCGCCATACCACCCTCATCACGAGACGCTGTTCCAGTTCCAACCGGATGCGTACCGCCGCGACAACTTCGGCACCCTTCGCTCGCACCAGGTCAATGTCAGTTGTACTCCTTTTTCTCTCTATATGCATGGCTTTGTAGTCTAGTTTCTTTTACAGGATCAGCTGCATGGCAAAGTTTTGAGAGATACAGTTGCTATTAATATTTCAGTAATGTGTCACGAATAATTTCGTTTATTAAATATGTATTTTGAACAAATTCTTTATTACTTTGCCTCGTAGATACTGTTTATGTATATTTAAAAATCTGTTATCCAATACATCTTTTTATTAAGAGTTTTCAGGCTGCTTCTTAAAAAGGAAAATAAACAGAGGTCTAATTATAACGTTAATGTACCTATTTACTTCAATAAATCTCAATGTTGCATGACTTTACGTACATTTTACTGATCTCACCAGCTTAGCCATCACCATCATTAATATTATCAACTCTTACTATATTTTTATTATCGTCATAATAACATTTAATAATTGTGCAATAACCTGCTAGAGTTTGATTTAAATCACGCATTAGATTAAATCTTTAAAATTTACATTACTTATTTCACTTGTTACATCTCCTCATCTAATAATTTAACATCGAGTTATTCGTGTGTTTTTACGTGATCATCTACACGACGTACGTAAATGAATTTTTTGCTTGAATGCTCTACTTATTTCCAAGCATGGAGCATCTCTGCAAGAAACACACGAATACCTCTCATACCATCTCCATCAACTAACGCACGCATATTCACTGCCGCCGCATGTCAGTTAACGCAGGAATATTCGGACCGCAGGGCGACGGCTACCGGCGCGGCAACGACAACGGCTTCTCGACCACGCGCTCAGTGAAGAAGGTGTACCTCTGAGAAACAAGCGGGGCGGACTCGCGCGACCAAATGCACCACCACAAGCATAATACGCACCACCACCATACGTTGGGTAAGTTTGTGTATCTGTATTCTGTGTTCTTATGTTTAGATGATCTTTTGTTTTCCGGAGGCTTATTTCCAGAAAGTCTTTATGTGAAATAGTAAGTTAAGACAACCTCAGTGGGAAGGGGGACGCAAACAACAACAAGCAAGTACAGTTCATGACTACAGTCGTGCAAACTCACTGGCTCGCCACTCACTTACTGCAATGCAACTGTACTTTTATTTGCTACTTCGAAAAATATGGTTAAGAATTATTGTCAATTTAAATAGGACTAACGAGCCTAGAAATATTTATTATAAATATCCCGGTACCTCCGCCAAATGTAGAAGTTAGACTTCTATCAGCTAGCTAAGACGGAATTAGATCGCAAAGATTTAAAACATTTAAATTTACAAACACAATGTGCACTGATTTTATAATGACCCTCCTCAACACAAAAGAAAAAGCACTCCAATAGCAAATCGCGAGAAATATCCTAGCAGCCAATACGAATGAATGTGTCAAATCGCAAATACTGAATATAGGCAGACGCGAGACGTAAACAAGTCATTTATAAACTTATTGGTAAGAAGAAATAAATTATACAGCCAAATATAGAGATAATTAATGCGATCTACACCTAAGTAGTATGGAGGGTACATACAGTATAGAATATCTGCTTGATTTAAACGGATTTAATGTAACGCAATAGCTTTGTGTCCCGCAGTGTCGCAGCGCAGCAGTGGGTCGGGCACGGCGTCGGCGAGTGGTCAGTCGTCGTCGTCGCCGTCGCCGCCGTCGTCGTCACCGTCGCCGTCCGGCGAGCGCCCGCCGACGCCGCCGCCGCCCGCGCCGCAGCCCTGCGCCTACATCTACCGCAACTAGCGCGCCGCCCCGCTCTCACCCGCATACAATTCACACTTACCCGTCTTCCTAGTCGGAGTCGGAGTGAACGAAACTTGAAACGTTCGAAGACATTATAATGTGAACTGACGAAACATTCCAAATTCGAAATTGAAAGTGATTGTTGTTCGAAAAAAACGAGTAGTAATATTTTTGACTATCGTGTTTTGTGCAACGTGATTGTTACCTCGAAGACCTGTAAATTGTTGATGATTCCGTGGATATGAAGACACCGTACAAGATAGTTGCCTAACATTAAAGTGAAAACTTTATGGGTATTTAGGTCACGATAAAAAAATCGATGATGAAAACATTTCTTCCATGAAAATGAGAATATACGTATTTGTGATTACCCCGCAATGTAAATTGACCGTTTCCCCTTGGTCAGAGGTGTGACAAAATTGTTGTATTTTTTTTTAAAGACGGAACAATATTATCGATTGATGTATGTAAGATGAATAATGTAACAAATTGTAGATTGTTTAGATATGACATAGTTTACTGATAATTTAGGTGGAAATATAAGTTTTTGTTGGTAACATGTTGATGACTAGTTAATGTAACGTTGTGTGTTTCATTGCAGGTTTATCAGTCTTCATGTACTTCCACTGTCCTCTTTATAACGTTGTTACATCAAGAGATTTAATATAAATAATTGATAAAATCTGCAATGGGCTCACAATCGCTTTTTTACATACCTACTATTTGTAGCATTACATCAATAAGTATAGGGATTCTCTTATTCTAAAGTTCTAGTGATTGCATAGGTAACTCCGAAATAGCAATGACAACCTGGCCTTAGACAGAGTTTTGTCTCAAATGCGAGTAGAGCTATAGAGTATACAGCAGCTCCTTATCATTGATATTTCAGAGTTCATAGTGATGATAAATAATAGTTGATACTGATGTCATAATGAAACACAAAATATAAATTATATATTTACCGTGTATAAATGATATGTAAAGTTCTGATACTTATTCATTCATTAAAAAGTGCTTCTTATGGGTGTATTTAGAGTATTAGGGGGTCGTTTTGATAATTATTCGATAATGTTACAGATCTAGCGATTACGTATGATAGAGGTTTAGTGTAAGTGGGCACTGGGATGCCACGATGCCAATTTAAATGTTGGTGCGCCATTGTATAGTTACAATTACAATTTGTAACTGTGATGATCACTGTGTACATACATTCTGTGACACTGTTCTCTTTTTTGTTTATAATCTTTTCTAAATTGAAATTTCCAGAAACGTGGGCCAAAAGTAAAAAGAAAAAATCCTTTTTCGAATGACGTTCCTGTTGCAAATTTTTTAATAGAAGTAAAAGTTCTACGACGCTATGATTTTTATCGGTATGCTAGAAAACATAGATGTTTATTTTACCAACGTTTGGTGTAAGCGGAATCAAGTTTGGTACCTACCTAAGAAGGGACAAGAATACCTTAATAGATTTAGCCAGCGACTGAGCTGCGCGCCCTGCATTTACACTTTGCTCTTATGTGATACAAACTGTTAAACCAATGTTCAAATTACCGTACGAAATTATTTTTCGCTCGTTTTGAACAACTGAATGTGTGTAAAGAAATTTGTCAATTCTATTTGTAATGACTTAGTGCCTAAGTATGTGTGGCAGACTTGTAAATTACAAGTTATTACAGATTTCTTTTGAACTGACGTTAGAGGAGTTAGAAAGCCGTTAGAGTAGCAATACAATAGCAAACAGTGTTAATACCGCGATAGTGAATAAAACTTTTATACATAATATATTACGCTGTAATATTAAGGGCATTCAAATGCCTTGGTAACACAATACTCAACATATTCTTTTTAAATTAAGATACCAAAGATACAATAATTTTTAACACGCTTTTTACTGTAAATTATTTATTATTTGTATTTGTTTGTTATTAATAAAAATGTACTATTTAATCAATTGTTACTGTTTATAATGAAAATTACTGTAGTAACTGCCAATTCGTATAGGTACATTTTTATTAACCAAAGTAAACGCACACGCAATCTTTATTTTTACTTTCTTGGGAGAAAAAGCGGTAGACTCGTGTTAATTGGCTCTGATTAGACTCACTGAGTCACCAGCTTCTTTTGTCTTGGAGAAATCATTAGGTAGCCGCTTTTGTACACAGCCAATCTTGTTCGGGAATAAATTACGGACTTTGAAAATAATGGGTAACCGATCAAGCAAACCTGATAATGTATTTTAATTTGTAATTTATCTTTTTAATGGAATCATGAACTGGTTATATCTAGATGCATTTTGGAATGAATGTTCCTATTTGATGTGTTGTGTGAATTAAAAAATATTCATTTATGAATAATACTTTTTTCTACAGACATTCCCAGATTAAAAAACTTTTCTTTATTAAAGTATGTGAATAAATAAATTCTGCAATGTAGAGCGACTAAGTACCCGTAGGTACTTGAGATACATTTTTTTTTTTCACTAGAAATAAGTGCTTCAGTTTGGTTGAATTTAATAACGTACAAACGTAATATACATACTTCATGAAGGGCTAATTTTGTTTGTTTCTTTTTTCTAAGCCAATTTAATATTCAGGTTTTCCTATATATTTTATAAGTAACAGCCTCTGTGGCCGAGTGGTCGAGATTTCGACGCCCATTTCGAAGGTTCCGGGTTCGATTCCCGGTGGGGACACTGTCAAGCAAATATCACTTTATGAGACTATCCCCAGTTTGGTTAGGACAATGCAGGCTGAATCACCTGACACTGTCCGAAAAGAAAGATGATTCCATGCTTCGGAAGGCACGTTAAGCCGTTGGTCTCGGCTACTAATCTAGTCGTTACACGAGCCAAGTCAGTGGCCTTTGGCGGCTCTAAAACACCGATGCTAGGGTTCGTGAGGTCGGTTGTCGACAACTGCAACCCTCACGGTGACGACGATCAGTAAACAGATTCATAATTTAATTTGTACTTATAACGGTTATCATTTTCACAGTCCGTAAGTACAAAAATAACTCATACATACGTAAGTGAGGGCTAGTACTTGTAAATAGCGAGTTTGTAATGTAAAATTAGTTTTCGTCAAGTAAATTAGCGTAAGGGTTAGGAAATAAGAAGGGAAATTTCGAAGGAGATGATGATTGTTAATTGTTTTTTGTATAACTTAACAAATATTGATGAAATGTACAATAACCATTTCTACGTTTAAATTGAACCACCTTTTTATACTCGTAACGTTAACTGTAATCGTAAATGCCTAGACAGTCTCCTATAAGCGTAAAGTATTGATTTATAATTATATTGAGAATTATATAGAACTTATCGTACCGTAGAATATAATAGGCCGCTTATTTTGTTTGAGACTCGAAGCCTTAGTGTTAGAAATTGAAGACTTTTATTAAAATAATGGAGTAACTGTAATTACAGATGTTTGGATTTAAATAAATCCGCAACTTTTATTAATATAATGTTAAGGTAAGTATAGCGCGTTTATATCACGTTACTCTCAAACTATCCATCACATACCTACTATAGAGCGTGTAAATATTAGGGTTGAGTTATTTTACCGAGTCGGTTTCGATGCGTGTGCAATATTTTTCTACTTCTACTTCTTCAGCATTCTAAATTAAAGTCAAGGTTCTTGGTAATTTAACAGAGGCGGTCCCTGAAGATTAGGAAAGAGGAGTGGAAGCTGCTGGCAGTCTGCCACTGGCCCAATGGAAGTTTCTTTCTTGTTTGGAAGTGTTGGAAGTGACTCGGTATAGAAAAGCGAAAATTTTACGCGGGAAATGAAACTTTTCAAATAAATTGCTACTATTTGCTACTGATTAGAAACCAATCCAATCCGGACACCAAGTTTCAAATGATTGTGTTTAGATGACAGTATGACAGTTTTAAAAAAGCTGCTCCCACACTTCTTTCTTAAACCTTCTGTGTTAGCAATTAGAAATACGTAGAATAATCCACAACTTAATTTATTTTTTAAATCTTCATGGACCACAGTAATAGGGGAGAATCACTACGGGAAGTGCCTAACTAATTTAAATTGCAACTGTAGTATTAACGGAATAAATCTCTGATCCCATTCCGTGGCTCTGCCGCCGCGCCGTAGGATAGCGTGCCTTTAGATTACCGCCCATATTGTGTTACTTACTAGGGAGTGGATTTGGAATAACCACTTGAATGGTCAGACACGCAGTGATTGTTTCAATTTATAACTTTAACGTTCATACCACAAAATATGTCGCTTAAAATTTTAACTTTTAAGTAGTAAATTGTATATTATTATCAAATTCATAAGTTCCACTTAAACAAGTAGTTATTCCTTTCCATTTTACCACTCTGATGGTAGTTTGGAGAACTATACATACTTAATACCATGTAATATCATTATTATTAATTAAGTTACCTTCATCTTCATACTCAACTTTTAATAATAACTCAGTTGTTAATACCTACTGCATTCATTTGCTTTTAGACGCTCCATAGGATTAAGTAGGAGTTTTATAAATAAAAATAAATGCAAATGCAACTGCAGTGATAGTAATGTTACACCGTATTCGCTGCCCATATTTATAGAGTGCAATTTTTTTATAACTAGATACAAATAGATTGGAACATTGATTTGCAGAATATGAAATGATAATGCTAACAAGCACCGTTTTATATTTTACTAGTCATTGTTTAAAATGTTATGATCATTTTCTCATTAAAATATTATTAATATAATGCTAAATATTTTAGCAAAGGATAAAATGTATTCCTTTTCTTTAGTAAATAAAATATTGAAACTTAAATGTTTTATTTTATTTGAAAGCACTTCCTATAAGAGTCTTGTGAAAAGGAATTGTGGGTTGTGTTACGCAAACTACCTATATAATGCGGTTAGTGTAACAAATTTATTTACTTACATATAGGTAGATCTTTCATCGACAGCTTATATATTTTCCCCATCGAGGGGTCCCCAGCCTACCCTGAATTAGGTTGAACAGAACTTAGTCGACCAAGCTAGCCCAGTGCGGGTTGGTCGAATTTGTCTTTGAATTCATTCGGAGGAGTGAGTGTGCAGGTTTCCTCACTATGTTTTCCTTCACGTCGACTCTAAACGTATATTCTATAACACATACGCGTGGTAATTGGTAAGTATTAGTACTTAACAAACTCGCTTCTCCTGGATGGGAGACAGCTCTCCGAGGCCTGCCATGGTATAATAATATACTGCCTCTCCCATAAATTAAGTGTGAAAAATATTGCTAGCCGACTCTTATTTATTAGCTAGCTGGCTGTTTATTAATGTACAACAAGGTACATCACATGGGAAGACACTGGAGCTTGTAACACAGTTTTCAACTAGCACAAACTCCAGTGTTTAATATTAATGTAAAGTTACAATATTTTTCGAAAAGCTTATTTACAAATATTACCATTATGATCTGAAACCTAAAGCAGGAAGATGAAAATTGACCGCCTATAAAAGGCTTCATTAAAAAAACAATCGAGCCGCGTTTCCATTAGGTATGCAAGTAGCGTGCATGCATCGTGCAAGTTGCATGCAGCTTGAGTAATGAAAACGTAAACATGCACGCGCCTTCACTTTAAACTGGAGTCAGCTTTGCCAGAATGTTACTTTTGTAACATTTTTCGTTACTTTTGAACCTCTTATCTGACTGGAATCAATCAGTCATACAGTACACCGTGCACCAATAATAGTCCCGATCGATTCGGAAACCCATGCTTTTTCATTACTCGTACTAGCGGTCGTGTTACTTATTCTGTATACTAGAGGGCGCTAAATGAAAATGTTATATATGGGTAGAGGTAGATCTATAAAGCTTACTCTTTTGTTTATGGTAATATGTTTTTTACGTTTTCTAAATGTCATACTTCCTGTAGAAGTAAGACAAGGAAAGAAATAGTTTTGTATAGCGTTATTTCTTTCTATAATATTACCTATGGGCAAGAACCCAAAAACAACAAAAAACAAAACGTCACTTTTGGTGTTTTGTTTGTTGTATTTCGCGGAATGCTGCTCGAAATGTGGTTATATTTTTTGGTGTATTAAAAATATATGCTGCCCAAAATGGAAAGTTGTTTGGTGCCTCAGTTTTCATGTAGTTTTAAGGAAATACTTGTAGATGAAATTGCATTAGAAGGACTCGAAGGTGTTGGATTTGATTTACTATGGCGCCGGATAGAGAAAAGACTTTCCTCGCCTATTACTCATAAAATGAAGTCCCGCTACTGGGGCTTCATTCTTTATAGTGATGCTATTTCGTTGTATGAGATCCCTGAACCTCTGAGCTACGTGGAAATCAAGGACAGATTTGAGTTAATTGATGAAGAAACTGGTAATTTGCTAGACCCTGTAAGTATTTACGCATAGGACGCGCAATGTTTTGTGAGCGCTGACCTCGAATGTGGCAGTGTCTTTCTCTCCCTCACTCACTCCATAAATGCTGTACGTAAGCGCGAGACGAGTTACCCTCACCACTTTCAGCGAACGCTCTAAAACAGCTGCAGAGACTGATTAAAAGTTCTAATCCTATGCACGTATTTACCGTCGGCTTATTGTTGTTGGTAGTGTATTTGTCTCTACAGAAAGCCTGAGGTTTAATTCTCAGCAGAGTGGAATAAAAAGTTACCTTTATCTAGGTATTTTAGTGCTAAAATGATTTATTTGCAGTTATCTGTATTTTTCTGACACTAGAAACTGTCTGTATGTGTATTATTTTGATTGCACAAAGTTGATTTAATTTTATAGGTACATACTTAACCCATATAAGTGGCTCCCAGTTTAATTAAACTGTACCCTTTAGTTTTACTACTTAGCGCCTATGTATCTAGTTGTTATATACAGTTATAGGTTGCCTCTTATGCCGAGTAGTAGGATACCAACAATATAATACATTATTTGTGGATTTACTATCTGTCTGTCTGTTAGTGTGTGCTCCTTGGGCTCTGATCACTTGGGGTATGTGAGCATGATGTTTTGTGTGTGTACTATCTGTCCACCCATGGCTATGCTTGTGTTGTGTATGATTATTTCAGGGTACAAAAAGTATCCTATGATGTGTTAATCCAGGGTACAAACTATCTCTATTCTAAATTTCATCCAAAATCATATAGTCATAGTCATTTATGTGATAATATTAATATTACAATTAATAAATTTAAAAGTAATAAAAAATAACATGTTTATATCAAAAAAAGTCCAAATAGTAAAAATTTTTTCATTTACACAACTTAATCTTTTTTACAAATCCATTTGGTAGGGTGTGATAGCGAAACAAACATCCAAACATACTTTCAAATTATAATATTAGTGCGATGTGATGTGATTTTATTATATAAAATAATTAATAATTTACAGCCAGACTCTCTTGATGGCCCTTATGAATACTGTCCTGCTAAAACCGATTATGGTTCGTCTATTCACTACCTAACCAGAAAAAAAATTTTGAAGAGTTCTTTAAAAGAGATCCCCTACGAGAAAGTTGTAGGGCTTTATGGAGATAAACTAGTCATGGTGGCTTCTTTGGAGGAAAGGTGGAAAGCCTTGGCTCCACACATGCCCATAAATTACATGAAGGAAATGACCAAAACCCATTATTGTTTGCTGGAACTAATTGGGAGATCAAGAGAAAACGTAAGTAGTTTTAAGTCAAATGCCTTTTTTATTTATAAGAGTCTACAAAATAGATAAGCTACTGTCATCATCATCACCATCATCATCATTGTATTACAATTTAAACAAAAAAATCTTCAACATTTCAGGGGATAATGACAGTTGGTAATTCAAACCTGTCAAAAATAATGAAGGAGCCCAAGATACAGTTTTACAACAGGAAGAACTTGCAGGACTTGGACCTAATCCGAGTACAATCACTGCCACAGATGACTGCTGGCAGATCTGTTAAAGGACTGCTGCTGAGATTAAAAAGGTGTGAACTAAGTTAAATATATAATACCTGGGCTGATTGATAACTGGCCGAAACGACGAACTTAAAAAAATGATACGCAAAAAAAAAAAATTGCATTATATTTTGGCATCTTTTTGAAAATAGAACGCCAAATTTGAATTTAATCGAACTGGTGAAATTTGTTTGATAGGACGTAGAACTTTCTCTGTCGTAAATTTTCTTAACAATGGAAAGAAACGAAATTCGTGCGGTGATAAAGTTTTACGTTTTAAAACAGAAAACAGCAACCCAGATTAAAACCAAGCTAGACAGTGTTTTAGGTAATTCTGCTCCTGCATTGAGTACAATTCACACCTGGGTAACTGATTTTAAACGTGGAAGACAGAGCTGCGAAGACGCCCACAGGTCTGGCCGTCCAAATGAAGTCACGAATCCGGACATGATCAAAAAAATTCACAAAATTGTATTGAATGATCGGCGCTTGAAGTTGCGAGAGATAGCAGAGATGGTGAGCATTTCATCTGAACGCGTTTTTAATATTTTGCACCAACATTTGGGAATGAAAAAGCTTTGCGCGCGATGGGTGCCGCGTTTGCTCACTGTTGACCAAAAGCAACGTCGAGTGGACGATTCATCGGAGTGTTTGGCGCTGTTTAACCGAGATCCTAACGAGTTTTCTCGGCGTTATGTAACAGTCGATAAAACCTGGATACATCATTATACTCCCGAGACAAAAGAACAATCTAAGCAGTGGACTGAGAGCGGAAAACCTGCGCCGAAGAAAGCAAAAACGGTTTTGTCGGCCGGCAAAGTGATGGCGACTGTTTTTTGGGATGCTCGAGGGATTATTTTAGTGGATTATCTGCAAAAAGAAAAAACAATAAATGGAGAGTACTACGCAAGCTTGCTGCAAAAATTAAGTGAAGAAATCCAGAAAAAACGACCACATTTGGCCAAGAAAAAAGTTTTGTTCCACCATGACAACGCACCTGCACACACGTCAATGGTTGCAGTCGCCAAACTCCATGAATTGCGGTTCGAATTGCTACCGCATCCACCCTATTCCCCGGATCTGGCCCCGTGTGACTTCCACTTATTCCCAAACCTGAAGAAATGGTTAGGTGGCCAGAGATTTTCATCAAATGAAGAAGTCATTGTTGCCGTGGACGAGTATTTTGAGGGGTTGGAGAAAACATTTTATCAAACTGGTGTAACGGCATTGGAGAAGCGCTGGACTAAATGCATCGAGGTAGAAGGAAGAAGGACTACGTTGAGAAATAAATTTATTTTAAATAGATTTTTAAAGTTTTTCTTTGTCGTTTCGGAAACTTATCAATCAGCCCTCGTATATATATTTGTGTACAATAAACTGTTAAATAAATAGATGGTAAAAATGTGGGGACATCTCACACATGGCCATCTGATCCTAAACTAAGCAGAGTGAGTATCAAACAGCTGATACTCATTAAATAAATATTTAATAGATAAATACAGCATATATCGATAAACTCTTAGACACAAGATCCAAATACGAGGAGGGATCAAAAAGTAGTGAGAACGACATACTCCTTGGTAAGAAAAAAAAAACTGGCAGGCATAGCTCAGATACATATTTGTAATATTAATAAAGAAAAAAAATCTTTGATTCTCTTTTGTTTTTTTCTGAATGTAGTCATTTGTTTGCTTCGTGTCGGAACGTGTTCTCGAAAATGGAGAAAAACGAAGTGCGAGCCGTTATTAAATACCTCTGTTTAAAAAAGTTAACGACTCGAGATTCATTGCGATTTGGAGGCAACATTAGGAGAGTCTGCTCCGCCGTATTCTACTGTCGCAAGGTGGGCTTCTCAATTTCGAGTAGGGAGAACGAGCACGGAAGACGAACATCGTTGCGGCCGTCTATCGACATCAGTCACCCAAGAAAATGTTGCGAAAGTCGAGAAAATTGTATTGAGCGATCGAAGAGTTACCATCCGATACTTAATTCAAGAAACGGGCATTTCATATGGAAGTATTCAATCCATATTGAAACAATCTTTGAATATGAGAAAAGTTTCCGCAAGATGGGTGCCGAGAATGTTAACCGACAGTCAGAAACAAAATCGACTTGACATTTCGAAGATATTATTGGACAAGTTTCAAGAAGATTCTGAGAACTTTTTGTCTCGTTTCGTAACAATGGACGAAACATGGGTTCATCATTTTGATCTTGAGACAAAACAGCAATCTTCGCAATGGAAACGGCCATCATCACCGACCCCGAAGAAGTTTGGTGCCGTGGCATCGGCTGGCAAGGTTATGGCCTCAATATTTTGGGACTCAGAAGGGATTGATTACCTGGAGCGTGGAACCACTATTACAGGCCAATATTATGCAGCTTTAATTCCCAAGTTGAGGAATGCGATCAAAGAGAAAAGGAGAGGGAAACTTCGAAGGGGCGTGCTGTTTCATCACGACAACGCACCCGCGCACAGGTCGGCAGTTGCGATGGCTGCCATTCAGCAAGCTGGCATCGAATTGGTTGACCACCCCCCTTATTCACCAGATCTGGCGCCTAGCGATTTTTATCTGTTCCCCAAATTGAAAGAATACTTAAGGGGAAACAGGTACGAAGACGATAACGAGGTGATGGATGCCGTAGAGAACTTTTTGCAGGACCAAGACAAAACTTTTTTTTTTAAAGGGATTGAAGCCTTCGAAAAGCGCTGGACTCGGTGTGTAGAGAGACTCGGAGGCTATGTAGAAAAATAAATTATTAAGTTATCAATATGTAGTCATTATATTATATTTCATTCTCACTACTTTTTGATCCCTCCTCGTACACGACCCTGTGCTTTGAAAGCAGGCAAACTACTGATTAGGCTGCATAGTTCTTGATTAGGTCTCTCTTAAAAAGATAAAGATAGTTATACTTTTGAGTGAAAAACTCTCTTGTGTATTTAGCATAACTTCTTAATCTTTTCTGCAAGATTATTAGTAGATTTAAATACAAATTTAATTAAACTTTTACTTGCCTATATACTACTTATTATGTTTGTTTTACTCAATTTTGATTGTTAAGCTATATCAAATAATAATAAATTATTATGTATTGTTATTATGTAGTTTAGTATGAAACCCTGATTGTGCGAGTATATCTTGTTCTTGATTGATTTTTCTTTTCATCAAAACACTACAACCTATGATGCCTGAAGATTTTTTTGGATTTGGAATTTATTATAGCACAAACAAACACACTTCTGTAATTTGTTGTTTACCTACAATGTTGCATGTATACTTAATATATATGGTGGTACAAAATAATCCTAAAAAATAATATTCATGATCAAAGATACTTAACCACATAATCACAATTTCAGTGATTCAACCTATTCCCAGGCTTTGTCAAAAGACTCTTTAAATGAGACCTTCTGATTTATGGTTTATATCTTGTATTATTTTATCATGAATTTTAATATATAAATTTCACAGCTTAAAAATAACTGCAAACCCTGTTGTTAGTTAGGCAATAGCCTTATGAAACATTGCTAGTAAATACAAATTTCAGGTTTCATCAACCACTACTTCTCAGCATGCCAAAGAAGGGCAAATTGTATGAAGTGACTCAGTACTTGTTGAAGCAAGTGAACTACACAGAAACCTGCAAAAAAGTAGTTGACACAAAAGTGATCTCGGCAACACTGTTAAAGAAGCTTTACAAGTGTGAAAATGCTTTTGTCTTTGTGAGTAATGCAATGATTATTAATTTATTCAAATACTTATGTAATAAGTATAACCCAAGCAGATAAAGAATAGATCTGAAAATGGCGTCCGCTCGCATACTAACTCCCTCATAATCTATCGCTGTCTATCACAGTGAAGTACGCGCTGCAAAAAAAAAAATGACAAAAATCAGTGTTCGCAAAACAATAATAATTGTCATTGATGTTGATGACATTCTTCCGGAAATCGTACATAATAATGTAAAATAAACAATTTTAAACTTATCTGCTTTTTTGTTGTTGTTTTTTTTTACCCTTGCTCCTTATTTATTTCATTAATATTTTTTGTCATTATTATTAGTATAATTAATTAATAATAATAAACCTGTCCCGTCCCGTTTTAAATCATAATAATAAAAAAGAATAATTAATAACATAAAAAAGTCAGTAGGAAAAATAAAAATCGAACTTGTTTTGCCAACCGTACCATAAGTACCCGCCGCCATTTTCAGATCTATTCTTTATCTGCATGGACAATCTAAATTTAAAAAAATCATGATGGGTAAAATAAATTGAATATATAAGAATGTATTGTCATATCTACCCATATAAAAAAAGACCATTTTTTTATATTTATATTTAAATAATCTTCATAATAAACATAAACATTTCTTATTCATAAAACAAAATAACAGGAAACCATCCCAACGCCATTTGAGAAGCGAATCAAACATATGAGCGACAAAACCATTTGTCTGAATCCTCCCAGTGAAGAGTCATCCCAGTCAGAAGATGAAACACCCAACGAAACATTCAAGTGTGAATACCACGTCAAAGTGAACTTACTGAGACAAGCGTATGAGAGAATCCTCGAAGCGGGGCTGAATGGCCTCTCTCAAGTGGAATTATCACAAATTATAGGCTTAGAATACTATACAGCCAGGACTATCTGCAGAACATTGAAAGCTAAGAATATTGTTAAAGAGATTTTTATGGATAAGGGCAAGCAGAGGGAGGCAAGGTATTTTTTTAAGTATATACTTGGAAATAAAGTAACTGGTTAAAAAGAGCAGTAATTTAATATGATAGAATTAAAATAGATTCCTATCATCAACAGCACATATACGTCCCCACCGAGGGGCTCGAGCCTACCCTGAATTAGGGTGATTAGGCCTTAGTCGTCCACGCTAGCCCAGTGCGGGTTGGTCAACTTCACAGACAACCTTTGAATTTCTTCGCAGGAGTGTACAGGTTTCATCACGATGTTTTGCTTCACCGTAAGAGCGTCGAATAAACGTACATATGAATTCGAAAACACATTGGTTCCTGACACAATGGCTCCTGACTTTGGATTATGAAGAGACGGAATTTTTTCTAACTTAAAACAACCTATGCAAGCTTTTCCTAAATTTATTCACTCACACACACACTTACTCACATACACACACAAACCCATACAAACGCACATACATATTGTTTTTTACTCACTTTCATGATTATTTTCGTCAGTCAAAGTTCTGATCGTCCTCCATTTTATGGCATATTGTAGTAGATATCATGCACGACGACAATCACCACTGACCCTCATCACACAGGTATTCACCTAGCTTGAGAGTCAGGGGACTGTCAATTGTACCATACCCTATAGCCGTAGTGTAATGTTAGACTTAGTATGAATAATGTACTTACCAACTTTGTACTAATGGCTTAAATAAATAATTTTATATTATTATTATTATTGGTACGTGGTGGGGATCGAACCCGCGTCTCCCGGACGGGAGGCAGCGGCCCTAGCCACTAGACGCTCTATAGTAGTGTTAGATTCCTATAACACTACTTAAACCTAGGCAGTGGTTGTCTATTTAGTAGAAAGACTTTCAGAGAGAAATTTAACAATATTGCCTATACTTCGATTTTTAATTGCATAGAATTCTGACAGATCTCAGGTCACTTATCGCAAACCTTTTTTCACATGTACATTTCTGTTATTACTATTATAACAAGATAGCCAAATCATAATTTAATACAATTCAATAAAATAACAATTCCAGTAGCTTGTGTTTTCTGCCTGCATCTGTCTGTCTGAATTCCACGGAAGAACAATCAAGGTATATTCAATACAGCACCCAAGTTTTTTTTACTGTTTTACATTGTACTGTACTTAGTTTATCCTTTGATGTTTATAATCATTACTACCTGTTTTTTCATATTATTATTTATACGGTTTCTTTATCTTTCAGGTTTGTTGCATCTGCTTCAGCAGCAGTTGATCATAACTACGAAGAAGAAAAGAAAAAGTTCCTAGAATTCTTAGATGATAGCAAAAATGCGATCGCCGCAGAAACTACATCAGAGTTGGAGCAAAATGAGAACACTGCACAAACAACACCAGATTCAGACCAAAATGAATCGGACTCTGATATCCCCAAGAAAAAACCTAAGCTCAGCAAACATAAACTAAATGAAGATATCGAACCTGATTCGAAAACTATATCGGAAATAGTCACAGAGGTAAAACATTTGGATGGGTTAGAAAACGTCGAATCACAACCATTCTTGGGCACTGGGAAAGCTCCAACCATGAGGCAACTTAAATTTGCCAATGGGATTCTTAAGAGTATCCGGAAAAAGGTCATAATAATGGGTTACATGAATTTAAACACATTAGCAGCTAAAGAAAGCAACGAACCCCTCATGGACACCAAATGTTTCAAATCTATTGTTCAAAAATTGGTCACAGAGGGCCAGATAAAACTGTTGAAAATGACAGCGCCGACGTGGCGAAAGTCTTGCGTCCTTCTATGCGCGCCTCACGTGCAAGCGACCGATACGATCGTCAAAAATAAATACAAAGAGATAAATCTCAGTATGATCAGAAACCACAAGAAAGAAGAAAAGGTGAAAAAGGTGACGAAAGAACCGGAATTGACTAGACCGCTGGCCTTGTCTCTATATCCTCGATACCTGAAACTCCAGAAACTCCACGAGAGTCTAGTAAAGATCGTCTATTTCAATGAAGACGAAAATTATCGCACGCTGTTGCCAGAAGGATTCTCGTCGCTTGTGGAAATGATTCCGGAATTTACCGTGGAATTCGTGATCGGGAATATGAGCAGTATGGCGTTGTCCGCAATGACTTACTCCCACATCCCGCAAAACCTGATGCAGCACAAACTCCGCGACGTACCTTCCGAACTCTTCAAGACATTCCTAGCCACGCCCGCCCTGCAAAACAACTGGAGGCTCAGTCTAAAAGTCCTATCTACCCTCGGTCTCATCCAACTAATTAAAAATCCCTCTTTTAGCGACGAGAACTTCGTCTTGACCTACGAGTTCTTCGTGAACCGTCACGCGTCTATTATCGACACGACCGGAGACTGGCCGAGGGAAGATGCTGACAAACTAGCGCTACAGAAATTTTACCAATTTGATACATTCGCAGATGTAGAGAGGTATTGGAATGATGTATATGAAATCAGTACGAAGACCCATATAAAAATAGAATCAAGAACCCGGTGCCATAGACATCCGATATACATTCCCAGGCTAAGAGATGAGGTTCACGAGCAGGACAATGGACAAGTTTTAGG
The DNA here is from genome assembly GCA_951230895.1 of Carpatolechia fugitivella. Lineage (NCBI taxonomy): Eukaryota > Metazoa > Arthropoda > Insecta > Lepidoptera > Gelechiidae > Carpatolechia > Carpatolechia fugitivella. Next base: position 8,688,890 of record OX579664.1, read on the forward strand.
AAATGGGCAAGGACCTTGCGGATTTGATTCCTCGTTGTATATGGATGTGCCAAAATTATGGGTGATGAGCCACACGAAACTGAAACATGCTTTACTGAAAAAACCAATAATGCAAATCCCGAAAAGGCGAAAGCCCGGGAAACCGAGGCAGCCAAAAGCAGCTGCCAAGAAAAAGAAATGTGTTGTGAAACCAGTCTCTGATCAGAAGAAGAAAAGAAATAGGATTCCGGGAGCATATCTACCGCAGTGGTCCAAAGAAGACGACAAGATAATAATGCTGTGCAAAGCGGCCATCACTATCATCAGCCCCGTCGCAAACTCTGGATGCCTGAGACTCAGGAATCTGGTCGCCAAAGATATTTTGACAATAGGTGACCCGAAGAAAACTGGAGCTGCGTGCCACAAAAGGGCTACGACGCTCGAAACAAATACAATTCTGGAATACGAGAAAGACTGTTTGATAAACGAGCTGAGACGCTACCCACACATAATGAGAAGGTACGAGGGAATCTTCAAGACACTCCGACTTCAATACTGCGGTAATAATACCAAAGTGGTGATGACCGCGCGAGTTCCAATGTTGGAACTGGTATACATGCTGATGCAGCTGTACAAAAGTGAATCGTTCAACAAGACGGTGCCGTGCGTCGCGTTGAACTTGGAGGACTTTCAGAAGAAGTTCACCATGTGCCCGTCGACCGTGAACAGGAATTTCAATTCGTACAAGACTTCGATGGAGGCGGGGCCGGTGCTGGCCACGATAAAGGAAGGCATCATCGTAGTACTGATATCTTCATGCAGGTGAGACATAGGCAGCCAAAAAAATGGGCTTCTATTTACTATCCAGGTTATAAAAGAGTAGAATCAAAGAGCACGCAAATAAATAAAGATTATACATCTAAAAACAAGTAACATTATTACTTGACAATATCCTTTTACGAGTATACTTGACGTAAGAGCAAGACGTAAAGAGGATCTTTACTTGTATAATAGTAATAAAACTTTTTGCAGCAATCTGTTGCATAGTCCCTGCAACTGCTAATCTGCGTACAGCACTTACAGAGTGTAAATATAAGAGTGAGAAAACAGACTCAGTCAAGTTCAAAGCTCACGTCACAACTCGTCTCGTCATGATGCCCACTCCATATAGTACAAGATCTTACGCTATTTTTTCTTCATAACTATTCAGATTTGTAACAAAGCATATAACTTGGCACAAATGTTGTTTGAATGAATTTGACCAGATTTCGCCCGGTTACCAATGGTTCCACCGTGGTGGGGTAGTTTGGGGGGGGGGGGGGGGGGTTAAAGGCCGCTCCTTCCGCGCCTGAAATGAAAAAATCTTACAGCTGTTATTTGGCAAGTATAATAATATTGGTATCATTTTTCGTATAAAAAACACATGCATAATAAAACAGCATAACTTAATAGTAAAAATATAAGATATATGCAAAAATATAGAAAATACATCCAAAATTTTCATATTCAACGGGACATTACTCCAAAATTAACGGGTCTCCGGAATAATAAAAAATATTGTTAAAAAGCCCAATTAATCTACTTTTCAAAAATATATACTTTATGTATATGAAAAACAAATTTATCTTTACTGTTCATAGACGTAAGTACAGCAATTAATAAAACTTATTTTCTTCTTCATTCGTATTTAATATATGTAATATTATGTTATTTTATGATTATGAATGTATGTACCTATTTATTAGGTATATGTATTTTGTATGTGTATTTACGTTTTATATAAAGTTCCTTTTTTAATGTAATTTATTTAGTGCACATCCTTGTGCCCGCTCTGTTTTTCATCTTTTCCACCACCTTGTAGGTTGGCTGGAAGAGATTTCTTATAGATATAAGCTCGCCTTTTTTTACATTTGCATTTTATTAATTTTATGCAAGCTTGCGCAGCAATTGACATCATGGCCCAAAGGGGTACCCAGTTGTCATCCTCCTTAGTCCAACCCCACTCTTGGGGACTTGGTATGGTTTGCTGAAGTGTGGTTATCTGGTCCCATACATGATGGCCCTGACAAACGGCTCGTAACATGTGCTGATAAAGAGCATCCTCAGTAGGAGGGATATTTTCAATCTGTCGATCCTTTTTTGTGAATAGGTTCTTCCTACACCCGTTTACTGTAGTAGTTTGGGAAGACCTACAAAAGAGAAGGTAAGAAAAATACTTGCAATAAAACAAGGTTTGTATCTAGAAGAAGCTATTTTGTGAATATTTATTTACATTGATTTACACATCCGCTCGTCATATAAATAGTAAGTAATAAAAACTCTTTATAAACAGATGAATGATGATACAAACCTGTTGTACATAGTAATGACATACTTTTAAATTATTGGAAAGGCCTCACTTGTTTTTTACCAAACAGCATTTTGAAATATAATATCGTAGCTTCAGGATAAATGTTCCATGTGTCAAAAGCTGTTTTTGCCTTTCCCACAAAATCCGGAAACGGTGTCGCACCACGTAAATGCGTGAAATATTGGCAAAACAACAGTTCTCTTACAGGGTGCTACACCGTTTCCGAATTTTGTGGGAAAGGCAAAAAACAGCTTGTGACGCATGGAACATTTATCCTGAAACTTCGACAGGTTTGTATCATCATTCATCCAATTATAAAGAGTTTTAATTACTTATTTACTATTTATATGTCGAGCGGATGCATAAATCAATGTAAATATATATTCACAAAATAGTTTATTCTAGATATAAACCTTGTTTTATTGCAAGTATTTTTTTTACCTTCTCTTTTGTAGGTCTTCCCAAACTACTACAGTAAACGGGTGTAGGAAGAACCTATTCACAAAAAATGATCGACAGATTGAAAATATCCCTCCTACTGAGGATGCTCTTTATCAGCACATGTTACGAGCCATTTGTCAGGGCCATCATGTATGGGACCACATAACCACACTTCAGCAAACCATACCAAGTCCCCAAGAGTGGGGTTGGACTAAGGAGGATGACAACTGGGTTACGATGCCAATTGCTGCGCAAGCTTGCATGGAATTAATAAAATGCAAATGAAAAAAAAAGGTGCAGCAAAAGGTTGCAATTCAAAAAGGGCAAGTTACATTGTACTGACCTCTGTTTGTGTAGTGGAAAATGTACATACGACAAAAAAATAATTAAATACGAATGAAGAAGAAATGAAGTTTTATTAATTGCTGTATTTATTATCACTTACGTCTATAAACAGAAGATAAATTTGTTTTTCATATATAATGTACAGAAAACAAACTTAATTTTGCAGCTGTTACCTCTCTTATACTACGGTATCTGGAGTTATTATTTATCTTAATTTTTATACAATAAGTATTGTCTACTTTTACCCCAAATTAAGACCCTCATTGTGGTAAAAATATAAGTAATATGAAGACTAGATAAGTTGACTTCAAGGCAGCACGTCAGTGTTCTTTTTTTTATAAACAAAATATTATGGTAAGTATACATGAAGTATATATTTTTGAAAAGTATATTAATTGGGCTTTTTAACAATATTTTTTATTATTCCGGAGACCCATTAATTTTGGAGTAATGTCCCGTTGAATATGAAAATCTTGGATATAATTTCTATATTTTTGCATATATCTCATATTTTTACTATTAAATGATGCTGTTTTATTATGTTAAATGGATTCCTCATGTGTTTTTATACGAAAATGATATCAATATTGTTATACTTGCCAAATAACAGCTGTAAGATTTATTCATTTCAGGCGCGGTAACCGGGCGAAATCTGGTCAAATTAGTTCAAACAACATTTGTGCCAAGTTATATGCTTTGTTACAAATCTGAATAGCCAAAGCGTAAGATCTTGTACTAATACAACAGTTGCGTTTTAAATGCCTACTACTCGATGTACTAGTAAAAAGCGCGCGATGCTACTTAGGACACCGTTGCGCACCAACGATGCTATTATAGGTACGCTGTTAGACTGACAGCGGACGCGGGGCGGCCATCTATTTTCGATATTCCCGGTCCCGACTCGCTCCCCATCTACGCCTTTACGGGGCGGGTGAGGAAAATTGGATTGGTGGGAGGGGATGAGTGGCCGATCTGATTTCTGTGCCCTTTGTGTGCAGGATGAGCCAGCGGCCGGAGACGACGCGTGCGATCCACAGCATGCTGAGCGGGTACCCCGAGCACACGCTGCGGCCCGCCATCGAGCAGCTGCGCAAGTCGGGCGCCGTCGCCGCCAAGGAGAAGGCCTTACACAGCTCCATGAACAAATACCATCTTCAGGTAAAACTATTCGGAGGTGGCGCCAGCCGCCACCGATTAAAAAAACGATTCAATAACTCGGAAAATTGGTTTGAAATTTTAAAAATATTGTGATGGTTCTTATTTATTGATATTATAGATACCACAATGGAGCGTACCGACCTACCATAATCAGTGAAATGGCCAAAATTGGAACTATGGCGATAAGTATGAAAATGACAACTTTCAGAAGAGTCATGACTGGTTGAAATGCAATTTTGTATTACTACTAGCGCCGCATTCATTTCACAAATTGGTAGGTCTGTACGGCTCTAAAAGACGATACAGTAAGGTTCCCTATTATAGAGCCATAGTGTATGGAGTACTGCTGGCACTTGTGGGATGACCATGACCATGTCAAGTATCCACTCTGACACGGTGGACCGATGAGCTAGGACACTCATTGGCGACGATACACTCGATGGAGCTATGTTGCCAGCCTCTCAGTACTTTATAAGGTTTATCATGGAGAGAGAGTGTGTCCAGCCAGGCATAACAAAGAAAATTTCACGAACATGCAGTTCGCACAACACTCATTCACTACAGTCAAAATAAACTAAACAACATCTAAACTTCTTTGTAAATAGCACATAACGACATTTCGTTTCTTTTCAGGACATTGCTCAGTCCTCGTACAAGATATCGACCTCCTACCGCCGCCGCTGGATCTGCAGAATGAACGCTGAATTCGCCGACAACTTGATGTTTATTTTGGACGATGAAATCCCGAAGAACGATTTAAAGGGCACTCCTGAAATAAATTGCTTGATATTCGAATCGCAATCTTGTGATATTTTGGACGTCGTGTGTGAAAAAGCTCCAGCCATCACCGGAGTTGGAGGGACTATAATACCGGATGACCACCAAATATCTGTGACAGACATGTTAAGCTACAGTATAAAGCCAGGGGTCGTCGGGTTGAGGTCTAAAAAGAACATAGACAAGTTTTCGGAATGTTTTCAAGATATGGATTACGAGACAGCCTTAGAAAGTTTGCTCAGGTAATTTTAATTGCGTACTAAACTAGCCATAGAAAGTATATAAAGCTTTGCTCTATTTATGCTCTTTCATTCGTCTAATAGGGGATCGGGCTACTTTTTTTATTTTATAAATCCAAACTTCTTAGTTTCTGCTATAGAACACTAAAAGAATTTTTGCTCTATCTTTAAAATTGACCGAGTTATAAAGGTTTGAAATTCAAGATTAGACAGAGAGGCACATACCCACTTGTGACGTCATTTGTTAGTAACGCCATTTAATCTCTATACAAAAGATCGTTTTTGAAAGAGACAGACATATTAAAACTTTAAAAAATCACTGTAAATTCGTTTTTTAACCGATTCTGTTTTTTTTTCTTCGCGAATCGTCTACTAATTTATATTTTAAAAATAATTCATAAAATATGGTAAATTCATAAAATAAGGTGAACAGTCCGATCCCCTATTGTGTCCACTCGCTCCCGTGTGCCTCAGAATATTCCATCGTGGGATACGCATTAGTTTGAGCAGAGCTATTAACAGTCTCTGTAATTTGGTATTGGTATTCCACTTTTCTGTAATATTGTTTGTCTGTTTGTGTTCGTATGCAATAAAAAATATTTCAGTCATTTATATAGGCGTAAGGCTAAACTAACATACTTGCTTAACTTTTTGTTCAACGTAATTTCAGTTACCGCTTTTTATTTATATTCATCTGACCATTTCATTTCCAGGGAATCACAATTTACCAAGCTACCTGACAATATCGATACCGAGGACAAAATTGTGTCACACTTGAAAACAAAGAACAGACATGGCGCGACCTTTGAAGAACTGCAGGTATAAACATATCTTTATGCATGATTTTAAAATGTAGTAGGTAACTACAATAACATTTAAAAGATGTTATTGAATGTGCACACGAAACTTAAAGATTTTGTTGTGATGTAACAAACAAAAAAAACATTATTTTGGTACCTATACGAACATCGCTCTTCAGTGCAAATTACTTAAGACTCGGGCACACAAACCTAATTATTTGATGTACATAATATAGTGATGTATTTCTTAAACGCCCACTACACTCTCGTCCGAAGTTCTTCGACGAAGTGCCAGAGCGAAGTTAGCCGAGGCGAGGCGACACACTACACACTCGTAGGACTTCGAAAAAACTCAGTCGCTAGGCAGGCCTTAAAGATGGATGACGTGCAATTGCAGCTGCCGCTGCTTTGTGCTCTCTTACTTATTTCAACTTTATACGAATACATACTACAAAAAAAAAATAAGATTAATGTTTTTTTTTTATCTTTATGTCCCGCATGTTTAGCGTCCCATAAGGGGACGTTTGGGGGGTTTGTGGTCTCATAAGGGGAATATAACAGATTCCCCTTATGAGACCACAAACTTATCCTGGCCACGACATAGACGACATACGCTGACAAAAACTTTTATGAAGTCGAGTAATGTAGTGTGACACTTCGTGTTCGAACTTCGGGCCCTTTGACTCGGACGCAAAAAACCGACACAGAACGGAAGTTGCCCAAAGCGAAGCGAAGTTGCACGAAGTGCCTCTCTACACTCTCGTCCTCGGCTTACTTCGATCAACTTCGCGAGTAGTGTAGTGGACGCTTAACAATATTAAAAGTATATTTACTTGATTTCTTTCCTCAGAAAGCTACCGGTTACGACGTGAAAACTTTGACGACTAATATAAAGACCCTGGAATCAGAGAATGTGGTCAAAAGACTGGGCTATTTCGAAAACGTAATAGTCCTCACGAAGTTCGCCAAACACTGGACAGTAGCAGTTAAAGACAAGAGAATCATACCCACTCCCTGGATTACTCTGGACGTAGACATCAGAAACGACGTGTTCCTGAAATGGGCCGGAATCGTAGTAGACAAAGTGTTCCTTAACCCAGGATGTTCTATAGCCTACATAGCCGATAAATGTGAATATTTAACTACGCGAGCTGCACAAGATATTTGTATGGCTTTGGAAAAGTGTAAATGCGTCAAACTGAAAACTGTTAATATTACTGAACCGGATTTGTTTTCCGAGGACGTGTTTCCTGAGTGTGAAGAGTTTAATCCGTATGCGTCGGTTGAGAATATTCTGGTGTTCTCGAGGACGGACATGTTAACTAGATACGCACATCTTAGGAAGAAAATGTTTGATGATGAATATTATTTTGAGAACACGTAATAATTATTAGTATGTCTTATAGGTATTGTAAGTAAAAATAACTAAGGATTTGTTACTATTATTAAACTGTTAAGTTTGATTTTTGGTTTTTCCTTCTCGGACAGTGAGCATGTCAAATTCAAACCAATGATGAAGAAACCATTCAAACATAAAATATTGTAGTAAAGAAAGAGCCGGTTAGGGTGTAGCAAAGGGGGTCCCAGGACTTAGAAAAATTTTGATCGTTTTTGTATGGGCTATCGACATTGCCGAATTTTCGACTGAAATTAGTATGGAAGCTGGACTTGTAAAATTTTCAGATCTTGTACGTAGAGTCATAAAAGGGGTCCGGGACATAGAAAAATTTTGATCAATTCACAAAAAATTACAGCTTACTCTTTTTTGTTCTTTTTATTAATTATGATTATGATTTGGTAACTAGACTTTTGAGCCAAATGTTGAGCTGTGTATATTTGGTACCCTTACATACTAGACAGGGCGTAACTCGAAGGGGGGGGCAAGGGGGGCACAGCCCCCCATTCCGGGGGCTCGGGGGGCTTGACCCCCGCAAAGAAAAAAATAAATTCTACCCAGAAGTTGGAACAGTCTGTTAGGTTAGGTTAGACTGGTGTCAACAACAGGCGGAGGGAGCCGAGCGAGCGGAGCGAGCGTACCCCGGTAGGGGTCGGCGACCGCAAGTTAGGTCTAACTGGTTTTTAGTTGAAGGAGCTCCAATTATATTGTTATTTCGATATACAGTGCATCGTAGTTTTATGATTCTAATTTACTCAAAAAGTATTAACTTTAGAGAAAAAATTACAAGAGTAAAAACATTTTATTTTACCTTGATCTATCGTATAAAAATATAAAAAATATGTCTTATACTGAATCATAAATATGAAGATGGTTTTTCTAAGTCGCTTAGCAACTTAGAAAAATTTCGAGACAATATTTATTGTTCAGTATAAAGTATGCTTTTTATATTTTTATACGATAGATTAACGTAAAATAAATAGTTTTCACTCTTGTAATTTTTTCTCTAAAGTTAATACTTTTTGTGTAAATTACAGTAAAAAAAAATTAATTAAGATTTTCAGTCAATTTATTTAAAAAGTATGAGCCCAAAAAAGAAGTTCGGAAGATAGACCAAAACGAACACAAAGTCAAAAAAAAAAGGTAGACGTCGCATTTTATCCAACCAGCAAAAAAACTCCACCACCGAGTTTGTTGGAAAAGTTCTGAATATCGTGATTTTGGTTCTAGCAGTGACATCTATCATCTATTTTAAAAACATTTTTGCTACTATCTAAGTAGTGACATCTAGTAAATAAAGTTTAAACTTCCTTAGCAAAAGGTTTAGCTATATCAAAGTACAAGAAAGAGATAGCGCTCTACGTCCTTTTTACGTATTGTCAACTCTTTTAAATTAGCTAGTACAAATTGTATACGACATAAACGCAACGTTAAGTTCGATCGATTGTCAGCTATTTTTGTCTATGATGTTTATTTTCTATAGCAACACTGACAGCAAATGATTGAAGTGAAGTGAGTGGAAGAAGTAGGGCAATCAAAAGTTCGCCATTTTTACTTTTAGTGAAGGGAGATTTTATATTTTGTCAGGCTGGAGGACGAGGATAATTTTCTAAGTGTGTCATTGTATTTAATTTCCCGTAGCAGAAACTATTATTTGAAAAAAATCTTAGTATAATTGTGTGGTTTTATTTATTACTAACGTTTTGTATGTAGTGCTACTTCCCGGATTTGCTCGTTGGTGTGTCGCTTTAGCTAATTCGATGGCTATGATATCGGAATTGTAATCTAACGTGCCGCTTTGACATCGTGCACCTGGGATATTATTGAGTGAGCGAGGCTACGCCGTTAGAATGAGCAGGCCGCAGGGCGGACGAATTCAAGTCCCGGATGACCTTAGAGAGATCTTATTGGAGTTCACCATAAGCTACCTGCTGGAGCAGCCCGGCGACGTGATCAACTACGCGGTTGATTTCTTCACACGGTTACAGAACAACAGGACCACCACAATCGTGCGGGGGCCCGCAGTCGGCACGCCCGATGAGTCCATAATATCAGATGAAGAAGGTATTCGATCCCTCATTCCTACACACTCAGTAGTCCGCAGAAACCTTGTCGGGACGTGCGAGGTGAGCCAGTTAGGGCCGCGCCATTGCAGTAGGACCATTCATTTACATTTTAAAGAACTGAATACTTAATGCACCCTGTACCACTAATGTGTTAAATTATTGACATACAAATGGCACACATTACATGGTGTCCACACCTCTAGTCTTGCTCAAGTGTAGATGCCAAAAAATTTATGATATTCATATATCTCATTGCAATGTGTCTATAAACAGTTATCATTTGATAATACTGACCTTGTGCTACCTTAAAATCTAAGGTAATAAAATGTACAAGGATAAAATTGCAGAGACTACTGATATTTATATAAAAATCCAAAATGTTCACTCCATAGTGATGTCTTGTTTAAAATATTCTCTACAGCACATACAAGCCACAGTTACCTCACATCCTCATTAAAACTTGATCATCTAGCCGGCCAGCATTTGTGCAGTAGAAGTAGTACTCTAGCCTTTTATTTAAAACTTAGTTTGAGCCAATTGTCTAACTACAAACTTTGTCAGCATCTTATATTTAGAACTTGTTGCTCTTTTTATACACAGTTGAATAAAAAATATTTATAAATACACTCTTATAGAGCTAACGGTTGTAATCATTACGTCCAGTTGGCAATGTGCCATTTCAAAACCAATGTTATAACTTTAATACAAAATTTTAAGGAAAAACAGTTGCCAAGTAATAAATAAAAGACAGGGCATTATGTTTGTTGACACAGATTTACTTTAGTTTGTTCTAATATAGAGGTAAATCAAACTTCCTCTTGGAAACAGGAGTAAACATAAAAGTCGAAGCATACATAATGGGGTTGAGCAAATTAATTAAATCATTGACTATCTTTATCACCCAATAAAGTCGAAATTCACCACTAAATCAGTTTAATTGGTGCAGTAAAATTTAGCTATCAATTTGCTTGGCTGGAGTTCTGATTTTACTCCACTAGTGTGTTAAAACAGCACAAGTACTTAGGGCATACTGACTGAAAGTTTTTGGATTCTGATAAATAAGACTAGATATCAGACTTATGATACATTTTATTGTTTTCCAAGTATATTCCCTTGCATTTCTTTTATATGTTTTGGATCTGCGATCTGTCAGTGACTATGAACAGATTTATTGAGGGATACTAGACTTGCAGAGAACACTTCCCAGTGGAAGTGCCTCTTCTTGTAAATTGTCCACTATTGATTAGACAAATCCATAATGTCACGCTTTTTTAGGCGCTTGCAGTAGTTCCTTTTTGTTAGTTGCCAAGCCAGTTAGTTTGGGTGGTAAGCAAGTCGGTTTTTGTATCTGAATGCTTCGATTCTTATTTCATCTTTGACAGTATCTACTTTCAACTTGGTGTGAAGTTCTGCATTGGTTATGAACCATGGTGCAATTTGTTTTAATATTGTGCTGTAGACAAGCAAGCTTATTGTCTGTAGAGAGCTTGGAGTTTTTTCCTAGCAGCCAATACATTCCTTTGTATTTCAGGTTGAGTTCCTCTCGTTTAGCTTGTATATGTTGTTTATGGTCCAGATGCATGCCCAGATATTTCAGCCCAGATATCTCACTGTGGGGAGGGTCTTGTCCCCAAGTTTGACTGCAGGACATATTGTATCCCTCGCAATTAATGCGTTTTTGCATTCGCTGAAACCACTATACACAGCAGTTGGACCAGTCTTCCTTAGGGACCTCTTCAATGGCTTCATGGAATGCATTCACCGCTGATTCAGGGCTCGTAAAACGTGTGCCTTTAAGTCTGTCTTAAATTGCTGGTCTGAGCTGTAAGGCTGATGCGTCATCAGTTCCACATTTGAAGTCTTCAAATAAGCTTCTGTTACTTTAGCGGAATGTGAGCGTTACCGTGGCGAAGGATATTGCTTCGAGGACTCTTTTCGCGAACTTTTTCTAAGACTCTGGGCAAGCAAGTGTTGACGTACCAATCCGCAGTCACTGTCCTTTGATCTTCAAGCGATACTGTAGTGTAATGTTGTAATTTGCCAAAAAAAGAAGCGACTTTTTTTTACCAAAGCTTCGACTTTTCTTAACTTTCGTCGGCAAATCTTCAAAAGGAAAGACCCACTCTGCCGACTGGCTTTTTCTTTCGAGTTCGAAGCAGTACACCCAGGTTTCGTCACCTGTCACGATATTATAGACAGCCAATGACTGTCCTCCGTTAAACTTTTTTCTCATTTTACGGCACCACTGGAAATGCAGTCGTTTCTGGTTCTCCGTTAAGTCACGCAGTATCCATCGAGTGCAAAGCTTCCGAACCTTCAGATACACATGTAAAATGTTTTGCACTTAGCTCATTTCAATGCCTTACAAAGCACGAATTTGCTGGCAAGTAATTTTTTTGTCAGTTTCAATAAGTTGTCGTACGGTGTCAATATTAGAGTCCTGTAACCGCAGTCGCCGGCCGACCTTCACGTACCTCGTCATAGAGATGATCAGATCCACTTCTACATTCTCTAAACTATGAATACACAGAGCTGCGACATGGTGCTTCATTATCAAATGCCAATTGAAGTCTCTGGCAACTCTCTTGTTGACTTAAGCCACAATGAAAATCATAAAAAATCATTGAACAAAAATGTCCACGAGCGACACATTATTTTCGAAAGGACGTCACAATGAAAAAACAAATGACAATCTCGCAAATTAAAAAGTAACATCCCAAAGAGTTCCATTTTCGATTCTTTTATTGCAAGTGGACGGATCCAGAGACTTTCAGTATGCCCCACGTAATTAAAATTACTGCACTATTATGAGAGTATTTGAAAACAACCCACTAACATGCCACTGAGAGCCACCGATTAATGCAAGTGAATCTGTTTGGTGAAACATAAATTCTCAGTGTTTACTACACGCTGAACCCATTTGTGTGTTTGTTTTTTAACGCTTTGAACTTTGGATGATGAGATTGGCTTGTTTTTCTTCGCGCGCGGCTGACTTTAACGCCATGAACCGAGCCAGATGGTGGTCTTTTTTTACTTGCGTATTACATAAAATTAGCTCGGCCCATGTAATGACAGTAATATGTATCTTCACAAAGAAACATTCAGGTGCTAGTGCTGACCGGGCCTTGAGTCGTATTTGCGTAAGAGAGATGTTTCTACTCTATTGTTGACTTAAGTACATAGTGAGAACATGACCATTAAAGAGCGTATTAACTTTAATGGCTCACTTTGAAAAATACACTTGATTTCCATAACTTATAGTTTTTAGATACGCTTCGCCTTTGGGCTATGGTAGGTACATGTTTACAAATTAGAGAGTGATGTCATTATCTCTGTAATTATTTCATAAATATGTAATGAGGCTTACTAGATTAAGATAAAATCCCTTGACAGCTGTGTCAGCAGCCTAATAAAGATGCATCACTAATTGTCCTGTAAAAATGGATAATATTAATTTATTGAAAGTAAAATAGAAAAATAAGTAGCTAATTAATTATACAATTTTGAAGTGAAGTAATTAATGATTGATGATGAATATGAACAGTCATCTAGTTCAGGTATACATAGATAGATAAATTAAACTTTTATCTTATCTCAGTAGGTAAACTATAATAGGTTACTACAACTGGCTGTTGAACTAAAAAAAAATCATAATTTTAGCTTAGTCCAATTAAATTAAGATTTTATTCATAGTTTTAAACTAAATATTTGCTAACATTGTTTGATTAAACACTGTTGCGCGTGTATCGAAAGAGAGTTCAATGGTGATCATGTAATTTCTCAATAACAATAATTATTAGATTACAACTGTTCAATCACAGGAACAGGTTAGACGCAAGGCCGACAGCCATTGGATCTACTTATTACAGATTAATGTATCTACTGTCCTACTTATGAGAAGGCAAACTACAATACAAACATTTTGTATGACCGTCTAGGCTCTGACCGCGTAAAAGCGTTTTGGCACATGTATGTTGCTAGGAATTTTACATGGCTTTTAAAGATATCTTCTTGACTTATTTTTACGTAATGACTAGGATACTCCATCGTAACAGTAATTTGTACTGCCGGTCGGTTGACCTCTCTGGTTTACACCTACGCGCAAACAAGCTACTACAATAGGTACATTAGCATGACTTCGCGACACGCGTGCAACTTCATATAAATGGAAAGAATCGCGCAAACGTGCTATAGGCGTTCACTCCAGATCTGAGTAATCTATTCGTGACATACAAATACCTGATCTGTTCCTTCAAATTGAATACAAGGTTGCTTTTATACGAAAATACATAATCACATGATCTAAGCTTTTTGGGTGTGGAACATATCCATCGCCGACAAATATAAATCTACATGGAAGGATTATTGGATGGGGTATTTAATAGATATTTCTAAACCGTTCAACAGCTGACGTCAATTCCAAAATTTGTTTGATTACATAAAACTCGTTACTTATTATAAAAGTAGTCGTTGGCAATGGCAACTTTTTTACAATACAAAGCAGGATGCCAGTGACAAAAAGCCCGCAGAAATACAACCCACTTGTTGCATCCTATTCTAATAGGTAGCTCCTATCCCGCGCGGCGCAAGTAGAGCATTGCCGACAAACGGATCACGCGCTATACAGCCTATGTGGATAGAACTTTTTATTGTAACTGAAAAAAATGTTTGTTTCCAATGTAAAATGTGTTGTCTCGTACGTCAGAGCCGCCTGTGGCGCGCTTCAACAACCGCCGCAAGTCGGTGTTTGCGGAGACGTACGACCCCGAGGAAGATGACTCGGACGAGGGCGCTCCGGTGGTGTTCCCCAAATCGGACGCGCAGCGCACGCGGCTGGCCGAGGCCGTGCGCAGCATCCTGCTGTTCCGCTCGCTCGACGCCCAGCAGATGCAGCAGGTGAGTCAACAGAAGCTGATACAGTCCCCGCAACGGTTTATTGGCACTTTGCAAAAGTGGTCGCCTCCAATCTGTGTACAGCATTTACGGAGCGAGAGAGAAAGTGAGAAAGATCAGTATTACGCGCCACCGCCAGTGCATTTAAGATTAGCGATCGTAACTCGTATCAGGTATGTACCTATGTACGTGTATAGAGGTCTTGCAAAACTTATTGACGTTTGATCTGAATTTGCTATATGCTGTATCTATAGGTATAATAGGGATAATTATCCCTTTATAGAGATGTTTGCTAGAAATAGAACCCACACGTACGTACAAATCCACAATCCAAAATCTGTGAGACGAAGGTCGATCGATAACTTTGAGGTCCTTATAATTATATAGGTACGTACTCCATAATCGTAAGCTGATGAGCAGAATCTGGTCTAAAAGTATTACTGATTGATATAATAATCATACTCATAGAATTGGAGATACAAACCACCTATTTAAAACACAAATAGTAATTTAAAGATAATAATGTATTCAAAATTATCAATAATTTTAAGATATTGAGGATCCAAGATTTTATATGATATGTTTTAACTACTTATAGGTATTATGTTGTGTTTACTCTCCATACGTTGTGAACAACATGTGGATTCAAGAGGGCTATTGTTTACATTATTACTACTACTATTATTATTATTATTACTGGAATTAAGCTTTTGTCCAAAATGAACATCTGGTGGGAACACATTATTTCTAACTACAATTATTACTATCAGTGTTATTGCCAAAAGTGTGCGGTTGCAATAATACAGCCAGATGTTAGCGTACTGATGTCAGTGACTTGTTATGTATGTTATATCGCTTGAAACAGGACAGGACATGCAATTATCTTTACTCTCTCGTCCGGTGCGTCCGGATGGCTGGACGTCGCCTTAGTGTTGTTGCGATAGCGATAGTCTATCGATCGATAGAATCGTGGCCTTAGAAATCAGTCGTTTTATCGAAAGTCGAAAGTGTGTGTTGCCAGTCAGTGATGACATACGGATCAGAGACCTGACGTGTTCGCTTCGAATGCGCCTCATAAAAAGGCTCAAGGTTACCCAAAGGCCAATAGAAAAGGCTCGGAGTTTTCCTGCGAGATCGAATCACAAATGATGAGATCCGCAGGCAAACCAAAGTTGCTGAATAATTGCGAGGCAATGGGCGGGGCACACGAAGAACATGCACCGGAAGACATGGGTCGAATCGGACCCAGCGTGGGTAGGCCCCCACAAGGTGGACCGATAATCTGGTGAAGGTCGTGGGATGCCGCTGGATACGGACAGCGCAGAACCGGTTGTTGTGGACATCCTTAGGGGAGGCCTTTGTCCAGCAGTGAACATCTTTCGGCTGAGATGATAATCGATAGTCAAATCAAAACTCAAAATTCAAACTGACACGTGGTAATACTATCGATAGTATAGTTGTTTATGTCTAATACTATCGAATTTTAACCATCGATATAATATAGTATCGATACTTTTCAAGGTGAAATATCGATAGCCTTTTTCAGTCGATACCAACAGCACTACCTAGTCTATAAGGAGAGTAAAACAACAGGTTGTGCACACAACATCCCCTGTACCTACATATAACCACGTTCTATCACTAATGAAATTATCGAGCTACGATGCTTGCACCTAAATGCATCTAGGGGTATAAAAAGTTCACGAACTCTTTTCTTTTTCATTTTCATTTATTATAATAAAGCAGATTATATTATGTGATTTAGTTTCGGGAAAACCATGCGTATCCTTTTATATTAAATTTAATAATTTATGGTTATCCATACACTTGAAAATAAAAAAGGGCAAGTTCCTGTATTAAATCGTCTTCATTGACGTATTTTTATTGGGCGGTAAAGTTCACGCCACGCGCCATTAAGTTATCTATCAGAACTTGTCTGCTTGATTGCCCACACATTTTGGGTAGCTATCACTTACGAAGCAACATTTTGTAGAACATAGGCGTATTGTTTCTGCAGTTTTATGGGTGTTTTAAGTAAAAAAGTGCAAGTGCTTTGCATCTGAATTAAATTTAGACATCTATTGATTCAGTCAGTGGTTTGTTAGTACTTGATAGCAAATTTAATAATAATATTTTTTTTTATTTGTCGACCAACCCGCACTTGGCCAGCGTGGTCTTCTAAGGCCTAATCGCCCTAATTCAGGATACGCTCGAGCCCCTCGGTGGGGACGTATATGAGCTGTTGATCTGATACCTGTTTCCAAGATTAAAATCATTAAAGGTATGATGGAAATAGATTGAACCCTCGATGGGTAATTGGATAAGCATGCGCGAGTTATCAAAATAAACTACGTTAGATGCAAGGATGCAACGTATAAAGACATTTAACGACTAAGTCGCGAACTTTGTTACTAGAGGCGGTCACTTTATATAGATCATGGTTCATTTTATCGACGATGGTGCGGGTACACTACCTTTATAGGAGACACCTTTTACCTTATAATAGAATAGTACATACCATCTTTGCGCCTTGCTTTCTTCAAAGAAATCCAACATTCAAAACTACATCATGCTAGGTCTATGACCGCCGTTCTATATACTTGGCCTTTTGTTCTGACAGTCATTTTGGTATCTCACAGCACACCATATTTTTACAACTACAAAGACTCGAAGGATTAACGTGCCTTTCTAAATACAAACCCACTGACAGCCACCCATCTTTGTAGGTGCTGGATGCGATGTTCGAGAAGCGCGCCGAACCCGGCGAGTACATAATCCGGCAGGGTGACGACGGTGACAACTTCTACGTGATCGAGAACGGCATCTTCGACGTGCTTGTCACCGGCGACGATGGCATCGAGAAGGTAATCCTCATTGTTATTTGTTTTAGTCATTGAATTAACAGCCAGCTGAAAAAATCCACGAAAATTTTCACCCACATTCTCTATGCGTTACGTGAGTCGAAATAATAACACCAACGGACCAAACTTAGCAGCGCTGGCATAAAGTGTTCTAAGTATTCCGTCAAGGAAGGTGATTGGTTCACGGCATGAAGGTCGGGTTTTCATTTTTGTTAACCCCGCCTTCTGGGTGGTCGTTTTTAGTAAAATTTGCACAGGTTTGTCATCTTCACAACTCATCACTAAAATAATTTTCAACTTACTACTTTTCATTTCCTATTCTACGCGTATGAAAAAGTACTTGAAGTGTGAATTCCAAATAAGCATTTCAAACACATGACGTGTTATCTATATAATCGTAAAATAATATCATTATCACACATATAATATTGATATGAACGCTAATAGTACATTTTCATACACATAACACATAGAACATTATAGATACCGATTAAAGTAACATTATATCCTTGACCTTGTTCATGCGTTGCATGGCAGCAATAGATAAACATGTTTTAAATACATACAACCTGTTACCTTCTGTTACTTCATGTTATTATCTTACATGTTTAATCACAGCTACCTACTTGTTCATTTGGCAGATTTCCCTCTACTGAACCGTAATAATAATTAGGAAAAAGACGTCTTGTTTTATTTAATACACGTTTTCTTCTATTTGTCTTTTGTCAATAACTAAACAAGTATCAGTTTCTCGGTAACAGATGAAAATAGATCGATCATTGACATTGTCGCAGAAAGAACAATAACATAATATTTAGATCATGAGACCTGTATTGCGAGAAAAGTTCGTAGTACGTAAACATGCCTTAAGTAGAAACTCTTATAATCTTGCCATAATGTAGTGTTATGAAGCGATGGACCGATGGCCGCTGCACCAGAATCAAAGTACATGTGAAGTGCGGATAATAAGGGTGGAAGATAGGATAGTTTAATTTTGTGGTTTGATGTTAAATCATATTACCCGAGATCTGATCTAGTTTCGCGCACTCATCACCGTTTTGTTTGAACACTTGACTTACAGTACTGTATTGCTACGGATGCGCTTCGATGATACGATACATGTTTCGCATTCCTATGTGCACGTCACTATCTGTGACATTGATAACTTTCACGGCCAAAACGTAATCATGAGATGGTCTCCAACGAAACTGTACTTAATACGTTCTCTATCTGCATAACTATAATAATATTCAAAATGTATGCACCGTGGAACTCTTGCATCTTGTTTGAAGAATTATTCACTTTTGTGTTCTATAAACTCATTA
This sequence comes from Carpatolechia fugitivella, assembly GCA_951230895.1. NCBI lineage: Eukaryota > Metazoa > Arthropoda > Insecta > Lepidoptera > Gelechiidae > Carpatolechia > Carpatolechia fugitivella. The sequence continues at coordinate 8,707,520 of OX579664.1, forward strand.
ACAGCCCTAAAGTGTGTTCAAATTATTAATAAAGTGGACGTCGCGTTTAAATAGTAATTATGAGAGTGTGTAGTCACTCACACCCACACACATCCAGGAACCGTAACAGCCCCACTGATCATTACCACGGCGACGCAAGCCCAGGGTTATCAAATCCCAATTTTGGATTTTCTCTCAAAATCCCTGATTTCACCCAGAATTAAAGTTCTGCGATAATGTTTCACGCACTTTCCAAGTTCACGCAGTACGTAGCGATGCTTTTGCAAAAAAAAATACATGAAAAAAATTTAGCTCAATCAACAATAACCATATTTTTTAATATAATTTACTCAGAAATTCAGTTTTAGATCTCTCTGATTTACATACTATAATTAGCCGAAATGTCCAGAAAATTACAGTTATTTGGTAACCCTACGCACGCTGGACCAAAACTGAATTAGCAGTCTACTTCAGTATAACTCGTTACACGATCGATAAATTTTTCCGTTCCGCTTCTATATTTAGATAAATTCCCCGTAATACAGAAAGAGCCTGTAACACAGAAAGAGATTTCTCAGCATATTTTTTCTTTTAAGTTGCTCCCCCGCGTTTCTATTGTACTGAGAAATTTCACACAAATGTTTAAATAGGTATAGCCACGAGTAGGATTTGAAGGTTCAAATAAGCAGGTCTCTCTACCAGTGACGTCATACTCTGACGTTTTAGTTTCAGTACAGTCCGCGTAGTTTATGAGCGCTTTATTATTCTTTGCGCTTTTATTTTACAGCATTTACAGAGCGAGTAAGAGAGAGGAAGATACTCACATTCAAGGTTACCACGCTTAACTCACTTGTGCAACCTGTTTAGTTAGGAGGACGTTTCGTGTACCTGTAAAAAGGTTGGGGCTAAATACTGCCCGCGGCATACTTGTGCGATTTAACGCTCCAGTGGCCTCCCTTATTTCCCGCACCCTACTTAACCCTTTGAGAGGGCACAATGAACTTCAGTTTCACTATGTATGTTGGATGGAGCGTTCATTGCTGAAAAATTGTTGCCCTCAGTAATTGAAATACTTAATATGAAACAAGCACATGTCGTATTAAATATACTCACCGGCACATCTAATCGCCCACCCTTGTATTTCGGGTTAATTTTTAACTACGCTTATTGTTATACATTAAAATTGATTATTTTACGATAAATTAAACACACTTAAATAAACGTTAAATTAACTACTTTTTAACTAACATCAGCTGTAAATAGAATTAAGAATCACTAGTATTCCCTGAAATTAAGGGTGGGCGGTTAGTTGTGCCGGTGAGAATATTAAACTACATAATATTATTATGCATTGAAAATATCCAGAAAATTTTACACGGAAAACCTGAACATGTAGACTAACTCGAAAGTCATAATTATATTACTAAGTAATCAAATACAAAATAGTTAAAATATTGCATTCGTTGTTTCGCTATACACGCTTGATTGTCTGGCGATAGTGTAACGAAAGCGGTCACAATTTTTAAAAGGTTTTGAATTCTAAGTTAAACTAAAACGTGTTAATACAATACAATTTTACTATTTTTTATTGACACCAAGGATTGACAATATACAGGAACACAATTATTTTTTCAAAAAGTTGAGTCAAATAGGCGGCCTTATTGCCAAGGTAACATTTTTGTTTTCAGGCAACCTTTAAAATTTACTGAATGAATTTGTTAAGGTGGTGCACACGTACGAGGGGTCGGGCTCGTTCGGCGAGCTGGCTCTGATGTACAACATGCCTCGTGCGGCGTCGGTGCGCGCGCAGACGCCGGGCGCACTGTGGGCCATGGACCGCCACACCTTCCGCCGCATCCTGCTCAAGAGCGCCTTCAAGAAGCGCAAGCTCTACGAAGAACTGCTCGACAAAGTGCCCATGCTGAAAACCCTGCAGGTACGTGATCATAGGTGACGTCACAGGTTGAGCGAGCTCTGTTGGCCCTGGACCGCTACACCTTCCGCCGCATCCTGCTCAAGAGCGCCTTCAAGAAGCGCGAGCTCTACGAAGAACTGCTCGACAAAGTGCCCATGCTGAAAACCCTGCAGGTACGTGATCATAGGTGACGTCACAGGTTGAGTGAGCTCTGTGGGCCCTGGACCGCTACACCTTCTGCCGCATCCTGCTCAAGAGCGCCTTCAAGAAGCGCGAGCTCTACGAAGAACTGCTCGACAAAGTGCCCATGCTGAAAGCTTTACAGAGAACTGCTGGAAGAAGTGCCCATGCTCAAGACGCTTTAGGTACGTGATCTTAGGTGATGTCACAGGCTGAGCCAGCCAGCCAGCTAACTAGAGCATTATCATAGGAGCTTACGTAAAAGATTCAAGCTTAAACAATTCTCAATAATTACATTACAGTTTTACTTTCCGTAATATTATGAAGACCCTCCCTTGAGTGTATCAAGGTACAATACTTTTAAATATCATCTGCTTTCAGTATGAGATTACGGCGAATTAGGTATGTCAAACGCGTGCTCAAAATAAATCGTGAATATTGATGATTTTCATTAAAGACATGGTAAAATATACTTAAACTTAAAACTACATTTTACAGAAAAATTACATGTTGCGCATACTTAGCTGCATATCACTCTGTCATTAATGGCGCCAAATCCGACCAAAACAAACTCTGAACTACGCAATACAGAATTTTCATGGCGGCCTTTATGCGTCTAGGTCGTAACCGTGACTTGTAAACAACGTAAAAGTAATAATACTCTAAGTAAAAAAAGTAATAGACATACGTATTATAAGTATCTACGAAAGTTGTCAATTTGTCGGTATTTTAATGTTAAAAAGCTGTAATTCAAATCAATGAAAAAATACATCTTTTTAATCTACACATTAGAGTAACAAGTCTATCTACTGCTGACACTTATGGCCTGTCGTGTTGGCCCTATTTACACAACACCTTATAAGTACTGGTTCACTTATTAGCCTTGTCAAACCGTTAAGGAGAGAACTGTATTGAGACTTTTAAAAATCTTCAATACCGGCCATTATCTTATATTTGCTTGGTATTAGCTTGTTTCAAAATTAAATCACTATAGAAATAGCAATAAGAATCAAATCAGCTCTATCTGAGTAACGTCAAGATCGAATCAATCATCAACTGCTCATATACGTCCCCTCCGAGGGGCTCGAGCCTACCCTGATTTAGGGCGATTAGGCCTTAGTCGACCACGGCCACGCTGGCCCAGTGCGGGTTGGTTGACTTCACACACAACCTTTGAATTTCTTTGCAGGAGTGTGCAGGTTTCATCACGACGTTTTCCTTCACGGTAAGAGCGTCGAATAAACGTACATTATGAATTCGAAATTTAATGTATTTTTTAATGTGATTTTAGTGTGTGCTATGCGGAAAAGTTCTGCTCATCCCTTTTTCGGGGATGTGAGCGTGATCTTGTGTGTGTGCGAGATGAATCCTGAGACCCCCGTTCTGAATGCGCTCTGACGCTCTATAAAGCACAATGGTTTGAGTCCTTTCGCTCCGGAGTTTAGAAGCTTTTCTAAGATGTAGATCTCTGCTGTCTACGTTTAATATTATCTCTTGCAGAGATCGATAGTCGTAGACAAAAATATGACGTACAAGTCTAAAGGTACACTGCAAGATCAAGAAAAAAGATCAAGCCGCGCTAATCGCGATCTTAAACAATCAGTGAACAAACAACCTTTTGTACAAAATGTAACCACTCCTAAAAATCAGTACTTTTGCGTACGTTACAAAAATAGAAAATATGCCCAATCTGCTTAGTTTGGGATCAGATGGCCGTGTGTGAAGATTATGTCCCCACGTATTTATCATTTTTATCATTATCAAAATCTTCATAATGTAATTTGCACTTAAAAATATTCTTTAGCACTAGTCCTCTCCGCACTATTATCACGCTGTTAAAATAATCATTTGTATATTACTTACTTTGTCCTAAATCTGTGGTATAAATATTGTGTTTACGACGCGTACGAATTTACGCTACGTTTAGCTATCTCTATCTTTTGGCAGTTGTAATTCATTGCTGCCATGTCGGCGCACACTTTTTATATCCATAAATAAATATTTATGTAAGGCATTAGCTTTGACCGTGCGTGAAAAACAAAAATAAATTGTGTAATACTTACATAATAAACTACACTTCTCATAAAAAAAATCGAAACACCTTGCAAGTTTATGTTTTGTAAGGAATAACAGAAAAATGAGTATATTTTTATCAACGAATTTGGCCCTGCAAAGACTGCCATACTTTGAGTATATTATACCTACTATGAAAAATAACACTCATCTACCAAAAACATTAAAGCGCGCAGCATTCTTCTGTCTCCATGATAATATGATGAGTGACATAACGAAAACTTTTATGACGACCGTAAAATTGTGAAACATGAAATATATATTATATTTTATCAAAAGTTACCTGATAATAATCCTTCAATAAACGATACCAGCTTCTTATCAACCGTCCAAGAAGCTATCGAAATGATATAGTGCTGCGATAATGGTCACGTCATTTATTACATAAAGAACAATCACAGTAAAACACGTTGTTTGGTATTGGCATAAATTAAAAACAATTTTAATATACACCATGCAATTTTGATCAGTTAAAACATAAAAGGCATCACTGAGCACCGCAACAAAGATCAAATTATGAAACATTGTTTTAACCAACATCATTTGCTACGATTTATGTCGAGTCGAGCATGGGACGGCAAAAAATTACTTATTTTCTACGAAAATCTGACTGACTGACTTAGGTCTTGAAATAGCACCGTGTATTGCAACCATGTTTCATAACAATATACCTACTAAGAGACTGAATCCTGAAAAACATGAAATGTTTATTTTCACCTCTCCACCTCGGAAAGTTTACGCTAAAATCGATTTTAGCGCGTCTCGGAACGCAGGGATAGGTTTTCATACAATTTTGGAACGCACCCTAAATAAACATAACATAAAAGTTTGTTTATTGTTTTCTTTATTTATTTTTATCTTAGTACCTAAAAATTTAAAAGTATTATGATAAAATATAGCACTTAATTAAATCTCAACTTATAGAATTATATCGAAAATAAGAGAACTCTTGTACATTTTTAAGTACCAATATTTACGTAGGTAATAGTTAATGATTTCCTTGCTGGAACTCATTAACCATTTACTTTACTTACCTACGTAAATATTACAAAAAAATGTACAAAGGTTCTCTTATTTTCAAATTGTATTTAAAATGAAAATCTATAAAATAAATCGTCAATTATTTTACGCGCGGATGTACGAAAACTTTTTTCCTGTGTAATATAATGTTCGAAATTCTAACTAATTTTCCTCTCTAGACATGAGAATGATTTGCTTGTCTAGAAATGAATAAGCTATTTTCGGCCCTATTTTCGGGCATTAAAAGCCAACTTTCCGAGGTGGAGAGGTGACAATTATATATCACAATGACCATAAATAAATTTACTCATGAAATAAAACAATTAGTAACGGTTTAGATGTCGGTGTAGCTCTTCTCCACAGATTCCGCCATTGTGTTAGTGAACTCACCCAAAAAAATGTAATGACGGATCTAAGTGATGTAATAACATCCTATGGAAAAAAATGATTTTGACTTTGTCAGTGATCAGTTTCAATCCATTTTCTAGAGGTACTACAATACTGTAAAGTTGTTTCGATAAATCGTAAACTGTAAGATCCGAATTCAATTTTGCGATTAAGTTAACCAGAATTCCTGCTAATAAAATGGCTTATTTCCTCAGAGTAAAAAAAAAATCATTTACGAAATTCCCTATTTTTTTATATATTATGCCAGTTTTCACTTGATTCCGTTTACTTGTTTAGACGTTAGAAAAACAGACGTCCGTTCAAACACACAAACTTTCACGTTTATTATATTAGTGTGAACTGTATAGATTTATTCGCCGACTCACGTCACCCAGAAATGCTTGTGCAAACTGAGATCATATCTGCAGATAAGAGCAGACAATCTGTCACCATAATAAAGAACGGAGATGACTCTAAGTTGCTTTCATTGCGGGCTGACGACGCAAGCCCTTTATGTGCCGAGGGATGTGATGTTGCGTATTAGGTCAAAGGAATATATTTATATTATATATACTATGTTATGTACTGTATTGCATTTCTAAAATGGATAAAAAGCATAAATGCTTATAAATTTAGAATCACTGCTGATGTTCAGATCCGCCTATTTACTATATGATAAATGGTTGTTAAACTTTATAAATACATTTGTACCTACTTATAGGAATATAACTATACAGCATGAAATTTACATCGTTTTGTTCCCGCCGTGTAGTGATAGTACCCGTCAAACTGAACAACTTTTCAAAAAAAAAAAAAAACCTGCGACAAAAAAATTTTTCGTCTCTCCATACAAAGTGAGACTCCCGAGCGACCCATTTTGTATGGAGACTAAAAATTTTTTTGTCACTGGAATTATTTTTTTCGTGAAAAGTTGTTCAGTTTGACGGGTACTATCACTACATGGCGCGAACAAAACGATGTAAATTTCACGGTGTATACTGATTTATTTCCAAGAACGTTGGTCAAAAACCGATGAATTCCTCAACATTTTTATCGAATAGTTTAAGTTTCAATTTGAAAATTCTATCCATAATAAATTGATTGGAAAATAAAACATAATAGAAGAGAAGAAAGCATAATAATAACAAATGCTACGTTAAAAATTCAATGACCTCACCATAAGATATCTATCCTGGGGCAAATTACATAAGTTTTTATTTAAATTGCTAATAAAAAAAAAATGGTTGGTTCAATTTCAATATAATTCACGAAAAATACGTAATGTTTTTTTTTTATTTTCATTATAATTGTTGAGGTTCAATCTCCAGTCCGATCGCGTTTTGTTTGGGGTCGCTAGACGAGACACGGAGGGTACTTCACTCTCCAATTACGTCTGCTGCTTTTTGGACATAACAAGGTATTGTTCCAAAAAGGGTTGAAGTAGTTTGTACTTATTAAAAGCAATAGGTACCCAAAGACTGAAAACTCTTCAGTGGAGATCGTGAAACTATAAATTTTATCGACATGGATTGATAAATTATATTATGTGCACAACTTGTTTTGCTGAAACAAAATCATCAAAATATTTATTTTTTTCGACGTATATAGGTCTTAACAAATTCACATATATGTAATATAAAAAAATACTTAGTTAATTAATACACAATATAATTAAGCTTGCTAAAAGTAGAAGTAAAAGTATTTCATGTTTTTTTTTTGCACGACGTGATTCTACTAGTTACCCAAGGAGGTACCGCTATACTTTAGCTATGCAAACAGTCATAAAATCTAGCACTTACTCCACTTATTGTATTTTAATAGGTTATGAATAAAAACGTAAAAGGTTGGAACTAGTTCGCCAGCATAGCTTTAAAATTCCATTAGAGATGACCTACTAAAAGTTCAGTAAGTCTTATACTTTTTTTAAATAGAATGTTAATTGTTATTTTCGTTCTGCTATACAGAATCTGACTGTACCGAAATTTCCAAAGTAGAATACTAGTTATGTAATTACATACATACATACAAACATACATAGCTGCTAAAATCATAACCCTCCTTTTTGCTTCGCCGTGGTCGGGTAATAAAAAGAAAGAAGGTTGTTCATAATGTTAGATTTTTACTTGATATGTTAAGCCATTTGTTGCACATAAATCTTACCTTTAAATGTAAATAATGGAATGGTTATTGAAATTCAACTTTTATTCAGTAAGATAATTTTTAGAATTAAGTTAAGTAACCCCTGGATGAGATTATTATGTTAGCATGTCGTAATATTTTGACTAAATGTGGAGAGACTTAATTAACCTTATTTATTTTTTAATCAACCTTATGTACACCCCATTTAATACAATTAAAAGATATTATTATCATAAAGTATTATCTTATCTTCTTAGCCTATGCTGTCCCATTGCTGGGCATAGGCCTCTCTCTTTTAATATAAAGTATATTTTAGTACTTTTGTTTTAATAAAGTTACTTTTAAGTGAAGATGTTATCTAAATTATTATTATTCACCGTCTTTGCCTGTAAGTTCAGGTTTTAAACGTACTAGCGGAATGATAAATAAACACAAAAGTACACATTTTTTTTTTATATGATTGAAATAAATAATTAATGATTGTTAAGCAAGAAAATGTTTGAATTCTACACATAGAAACATTGCAGTCTGTTTTCTACATCACGACCGAAACGAATACAGAATTGATTGCTCGTGGTACGTCCTACGTTAGGAATATTAACGCGAATAGGGCCTTCACCATTCGGACACTAGCTACTTATCTTCTGTACATCTATGCCACGTCCAGAGGGACAACACACAACTGCTTTTACTACATGTAATATTTAAAGTCGCAAAACGAAACCAAAGTGCATCGTGCGTATATTATACTGTCACAAACGTTTTTCAAGGCACGTTTTAAAATTCTTTTGTTGCACAGGCAAATATAGGTATCTTTTGTTTTAAGACATATTTCAATGCGTAAATGGTCTGTAATCTATATGTGGTTGGCCTGAATTTATGAGTACAACACCTGCGAGCTATTCTATCCCATATAATGTACATACGTGTGGTCCATTTTTTAAAGAAAGTCTTATAAGTTCAAAGTGATTTTACTCAAAATGTAATTTGTATGTATAACAAGCCATGTTAACTGCAACTTACGTTAAGGTTAATTTTTCGGTCAATTTGTGTTGTTTGCTATGCAGCATTAATTTCGTAATTGGAAAATAACTTGGCATTCGTAGTTAAGACTTAAGAAATGGAGTGGCATTGTTGCAAAATAACCAATAATTTTGACAAACGTGGTTTGTTTTACTTATCTAAGGATAAGAACGTGATTTTATGTCTCATCAACAGCTTATAATCATTTCCACAGAGGGGCTCGAGCCTGCTCTGAATTAGGGCGATTAGGCCTTAGTCGACCTTTTTGGCCCAGTGCGGGTTGGCCGACACACTAAATTTCTTCGCAGAAATGTGCAGGTTTCATCACGATGTTTTCCTTCACCGTAAGAGCGTCGAATAAACGTACATATGAATCCAAAAGCAGTTGTGCATGAGTGAAGTGACCGAAAAACACATTTATGGGGGTCAAACCCGCGTCACCCGGATGGGAGACAGCGGCCCTAGCCAATACACTGCCGACGCTCTTATACCGACGATGTATCTTATAACATGGTAATGTTACAGGCGTACGAGCGCGCGAACCTGGCCGACGCGCTGCTGCCGCGGTCCCTGATCGACGGCGAGCTGATCATCCGGCAAGGCGACACGGCCGACGGCATGTACTTCGTGGAGGACGGCTCCGTCTCCATCCGCATCACGCGCGACGACGGCAACGAGCACGAGATCAAAAGCCTCGGTGAGTATACACATCTACAGTACAAAAACAGCAGTGAACAGTGTTTCCTTACCAAAAAACGTTTCTCTTGTACTGAGAACTGTCCTGGACTGGTAAGAAAACTACAATAAGCAAAATCAGCTTGTGCCGATCTAAAAAGGTTTTATACTTTATCTTTGTGAAGGGTGCAAAAGACGCAACAACAAAGGTAGCATTTAGATCTTAGGTCTGCTGTCTGTCAGAATCCAAATACAAGTTATATCAGATATGCCGATTTCCGATGGGCTTCGTCGGCTGATCGACGACAAATGAGTGGTCACATTTATGTTGCACAAGCTCTTCAGCTTATGAGAATTTTTCTCTTCAGAATGAGATCTTGTAGGTCTTACGATAAAATACTCTACGTGACTGTCATCAACAGTTCATATACGTCCCCACTGAGGGGCTCGAGCCTACCCTAAATTAGGGTGATTAGGGCTTAGTCGACCACGCTGGCCGAGTGCGGGTTGGTTGACTTCACACACAACCTTTGAATTTCTTCGCAGGAGTGTGCAGGTGTGGGTGTGCGGGTGTGAGGTGGTGTGGTTAGTGACTGTATTAACTTGTATTTTGAAGTTTAATAAGTGTTATTTTGTATAGGCAAGGGCGGTTACTTCGGCGAGTTGGCGCTCGTGACTCACAAGCCGCGCGCCGCCTCCGCTTATGCTGTTGGACCCACCAAAGTGGCATGTAAGTTAGCATTTCATTATATTACATTTTTTATTGACGGCCACTATTTCTTGTTTGACAATGTTGTGGAGGGATTAAAGACCAATAATTATGAAAATCTTTGGAGAAGGTCTTTGGTTACGTTACAAAAAACTCGATACCATAAAGTACGGTAGTAAGTGGCCAGGGCCTACGAATACATAGAGTCATAATCAGGATAATTATGACTAAACTTCGTGTTAGTCTTTGTTTCCTTTAAAACTTTATATTGCATGTTGTTTTGGAGTAACTTGAACTTTTACTTTGTTGTTAAAATTGTGTGACTAATTCAGAATAAGAAAAATTAACGCACTTGTGTCAACAATTTCGAAATAACTGTTTAAATAAACAAAATCCGCTACTCCTACTTATTCCTTACAAACCCGAGCTATTTGGCCGGTAAATTTGTCTCACAATACTATAGTTCTAGATGTTCCAGGGTTTAATACAGGCTGGAATGTGGCCGTAGAATTTTTTATACAACATAACCCCATCGACTCGTTTATAAAAGCTGGTTTTATAAAAATATTTTTAAGCTATTTTAGCTAACTAGCTTTTTCTTAGTTTTTAGTTTCTTTAATATTTTTTTTTTAATTAACTTTTTTCTGTTCCCCCAGTCCTTGATGTGGAGACGTTCGAGCGCCTGTTGGGCCCGTGCATGGAGATCATGAAACGGAACATCGACGACTACGAGGAGCAGCTCGTCAAGCTGTTCGGCGACAAGAGCAACCTGACCGACGTGCGATGAACCCCCCGCCCCCCCCCCGCCAGCACGCAACAACGCGGGCCGTTGTTTCCCTTCCACACTCCGTAATCTATCTTTTGTTTCTTCTTGAACACCTTCTTCTCGTCGAATATCCACGCTGCTCTAAATAAACAAATGCTTGGGGGTTTTAAAACTGTCAACAATAAACGTTAACAGTTTTATAACCCCCCAAGCACTACGCGCTTTAATTCTGTGCAAGCAAAATGTTGCCATATCGATGACTTTAACGAACAGTTTCATATGTCAACTGTGTTTATTCAGACTACATTCCGCTGTTTTGATGCCGTTTTGAAATCAATTTTCGATTCGACGACAATATCGTGCAGCAAGCTGTTAAAACTTTTTAATGCCTTTCATAAAGTGTATTTTCCAGTGATATCTTACTTTATTGTAACAAAAAGAAACATTGGGTTGATCGGATTAAAAGTAACATCCCAGAAAGTTTGCAAGCACGATAGCGGCTATAGCTGTACACTTTCGGGCTAACGAAGGCTAGCGCATGCCGTATATTTGACTTAAAACGTGGTGTGTATCCACAAAAAACATCAATGTGTATTAAATTCGCCTAAATTTGACCTAAAGTGTAAAACTGAAAGCTGGCAACACTACCTTCGCTATTCCACCTCAGACTAAGAAGTGTTTAAGTATAACATCTGAATTATTAAGTCTTTTTATTCCATCATGGGTTGATGCAAGGTGGTGTTGTAGTTTAGAAAGTTATGGTTTGTTTTGACGAGAGTATAGAAGGCTGTTTTACTGTGTCCATGAATGGAGAGCTGGCAACTCGAGTTAATTCGATGCTTATTTTTAAAAGTATATATTATATTTGAAGGACCTAAACATCTGGGATTACTATCTCTAAAGCGAACGTGTATTATTTTTTATCAATATTATAACGCGATGTTGCCAGTTCGTTTTTGTTCATGAATTTTAATTTGTTTTTATTTATTTTGTTTGACGTGCTGTAAAGTTGAGATCGTATTTCAATATGACGTCATACGTCTCATGATTGATAAAAAGAAGCATTATTTTCTCATCAAAGTAGAAAGCGGGCCTTTCTTAATAGATGTCGAAGACTATTTATTTTTAATATCTTTAAAAAATTAAACTATTGGGTACCAAAGAGCGCGAACTCAACTTCACACAAGCGTCGGTTTTATGCTCATTCAAGCGATCGCTAACTTAATCGCTTTGTAACGTTATTCGCCTGCGCTTAACTTACTGCTACTAATGATCGGACAAAGTACATTTTTTTATTTATTTACAAAAAATAAATAATACAAGAAAACATTCAACACTTGTGCCATTTTGACGAATAAATTCCCCACGATTACGTGTTGGAAGGAAAATAAATGATGAAGTTTTAGAGACGAGTGCTCAATAATATTGCATTGGTACAAAATTACGCTTATTTTAGATAGTGAAATGCCTTAGTAGCTATGTAAATATTTGATACAGGCAGACGGAGACTGCAGGACGCCGGACGTAGATAACAAAGTTGATATTCGAAGCAAAGGGCGTAGTATGCTTTCTCTTTTCCTTAATTTCATTAGGGAGAAAGACAAAACATAGCAATACGTTTTTATAAAAAACTAAAGAAAAATTACTGCTCACGTTTAGTGCCATAAAGAAAATTCTTATTTTATTTTGTGTCGATAGATACGTATTTATTTGCGAGGTATATTAGAAAGATACAATATTATTTAAGTAATAGTTTTATTTACGTTTTATTGCCAAGAAATGTTTTAAATTTTGTTCTCTGCGACCGTCGGCTGAAACTGAGAAGGGAACATCTAGAAAACTAATTAGGATTCACGGTATAAAGGCATTAGTCTTTAAAAATGATTGTAAAAATGTGTTTAGTAGTGAAAAGAAACGTGACAATGCAATGCTATTAGCGCTCCGTCGCGTCGCGCCCGCGCCCGGCCGGCGCGCGCCGCTCCGGCTGCTTGAGACATGCGCTGACGCGGGCTTTCCAAGCGATGCAGAATTTTATATACCTTGTAGGTAATGTATGTAGTTTTATTTTATCCGTGATTAGATTAAATCTACTCACATTCTATTTAATTATTTTTAACACGGTTTATGGATTCTATCATAATACGATGTATGTATATGGAGGTAATAATTTTGCGCGAATCAATTATTGAATGCCAAATTAAATGATATGTAGTAACATTATTGTAATCGTTACAGGATAATGCGAATTTACAATTGTATCAATCGGGCGTATTCAATCGTTAGTGAGAAGCCGAAAAACATTCAGGCTATCGAGCCGGGAAATCGATTTACAATAATATTATAATCATCTGTATATTTTTATTTTGCTGAATAATATTATGTTTTATAACAATTTGTTAAGAAAAGAATTGTTTTGTGTTATCTTTTTAATTAATTCGTTTTAAAACTTTTCTGTTGTAGAGAGTTCCTATTGTTTTGTTTGGTCTTTAACAATTTTACGTATTAGATCTGAGGCGTGTTGACTTTAAGTATTTTATAGCGAACACGGTTATTTTCTATGAACAAACCCGTAGGTTGTTAATTTGGATTCCCTTTTGTGACGAGTAAATCTATCGGTGTATGGTGTACTAGCGCTGCGCGCGCCGCGCGGAGCACTCGGCCGACCCTCAGGTAGATCTAGCCAGTATTATTTAAATTAGAAAAATCCACAACCATAATTTGTGAGTCCAGCCAAAGTAGGTGAATGCATAAAGATCATGTGTAGCACTAAATGTTTAAGTCTATATTTACTATGTAGTAGTTAGTTTTTGTCACTTCTTATTGTAATTTAAATATTAGTAGATTAGGGAATTTAAATTGAGCATAGTCGAATCCTGAGGGAAGAGGTGTTGTATTTTGACGCCATGTGCAAATATGTACAAATTTATTTCTGCTGCCATAGAAGATTTTATCGTTTATGTTATTGAATTATCACTACTTGAATTAAATGTTAGTAATTTAATTTAAATTGTAAGATATACCGTTGTTCAGACTTGTCTGACTAGTCGCCGATCCGCCGCTTCCGTTCCTGGCGTTACGTAGTTTATACATTCCCTCGTTGCTGATGAAATATATTTTTTAACTATTCTATTTTTGTTACAGAAATAATTTATTTTAATCTGTCCGTCGATTGCTATAAGATTCTCACTTCAAGTGCCTATTTCATAACCATCAATCAATCAGGAATTAGTCGTTTTCACTAACCACCTTAATCTCGCGTTTGGACTTTTTGAACTGCCTTTTTTCTAAGTGAAATTGTGAAATGTGTTGTGAATTATGTATATTTAATTTAGCATCCATTGTAATAAAACAGTTGACCAAACCATTTAAGTGTTTTTGGAATTCACTTAAATGTTAATGTTGGTTGGGTAGTAAAATTGGTCAAATAAAATAGAAGTTTAAAAATATAAACTCAAATTAAACAAAAACCAATAAACTATGTTTGTCTCTTAGTAAATCAAATTTTAAATGGTACAACAAAACCGATTGTATGTTTGTATGGATCGCTAACTCTTGAGGGTATCAATCTAAGAACTTCCAGTTTGTCAATGTTGGATTGCTTGTGGAATGTGTGTGGAATGTCGTTGCGAGTTTTCCCTTCTATGATACATATAAAACGGGGCGTTGCTCAACTGATAATGCTAAATCTTACCAAACCAGATTGACTAGGTAGAAGGAGGCACTAAGCTTAAACAACCAGAAAGATGAACAACTTGACTACAACTACACTTAATATATTAGTATCAAGCATGTATAAGGTAGTTGCGGAGCGCCCCGAGTAATTTGATATTCTCTTGTATAACATTGTGTTTGTTACCTTGTACAGGTGAGGTGCGTAACGTGTCCACTACTCTACATTACTATATGTCTGTCTGTGTGTCCCCGGTGTATCAGACCCAGTAGTTAATAGTATCGTGCAATAACTTATGTCATCTAATCTATGTCGTTTACATCAATATCATGTGTTAAATTTTGTCAGTGTGGAATTTATTTATAGATTTAAATAAAAATAGAATAAGATACGTATTTCTCTTATACTGATGTTATTAAACTTGAGCATTCTTTATACGCATCAGTACTAGCTAACTGCAAGGCTACTTTAAGGCTAAAATAAGTAGTTACGGGATTCACCAGTTTTGGGGATTTATATTGTAATTGACTTGCATACGGTAACGGAAGCACAAATAATGATTTCGCATGAGTTGAGACATTTCGATTCTGTTGTCTTCCAATGGGACGCACAGAGGTTTACGCTACGTCTCATTGTCTGGCATTCTGATGTAAAATTACAATTCAATACGCTTATAAACGTAGCGTAAATTTTTATAAATTACTAGTCATTGGTGTCTTAACGTAGATTTGTAACCTGACGGCACTTTGGAATGGAACATTTTCCATATCTTCACATTCACATTAGATGTAAGTTGTCATGCCAGTTCCATGGAGAAGCATATCAGAGCGGTAGCCCCGCCTCATGTTGTCTTATAAATTATGCACCACATATTATGTACATCTGGTAGCCAGTTGAGAACTAGTACCGCTTTACCCACGTCATGAGCTTACCCTGTACATTTATAAAAATTATGTATCGTAAAATGTTAGAAAACTGAATTATATTTGTTTGTAGATCTAACTTGTGTTGTTTATTTCAAATCAAACTCTGACCCTGTTATTCCCAAACACCAGTTTATTTGTCTTGTATTGCTTTGGCTGTAGTTTTGATAACATATGTAAAATTGCTAGTTTACACTTAAGTAGGCAGAAGCATGAAAATGTTTGTATTCTCTTCCAAACATGGAACCGATGGATCTCTCGTCATCACAATGATGATTATCCAATCGATTATCTAGGCACCTGATTCTTTAGCGTCACAAAAACTACGGGTGCCGTCACTTAAAATAATTTATGCAGCGACTAAACGTGGTGTCGTCGTCAGCACCTGGTGCAAGTCAATGGTGCATGCGTACGGTACGGCGGGAGTTCGTTTTGAAGAGTCCAGACATAAATCACTGATGATTTGCGCGAAAACTTGTCGCCGACAAGCACAACGTGGTCCACCAGGTAGACCTTGGGGTTGCAGGGGCTATTTTGTATCAGAACTAGCTGTCCGCCCGCGTTGTATTTTCCTTGTTTCACACAGTTAAAACTAACAGCGCCATCTATGAACGCAGAAGATAGATACACTTATAGTTTTGATTCGAATAATGTTGTCAGTTTTAGCAATCTTACTAAGGTAAGGTTTTACTGTGGGAATAAAACATTTTCCCCCGCATTAAGTAGCCTATGTCTTTTCCTGGATACTAAACTATATTTCTACCATATTTAATTTAAAATTGGTTCAGTTCAGTAGTTTAGCCGTAATTACTTACTTTTGCATTAATCCTCAATGTCTCACTAGTTCATAATATTAGTAATGTTAGCTGTAAAACAATAGTCCGTACATTTTGTGTATTTTATCCATAGCTAAATATTAAAGATATAATCATATAAGATGCAAAAGTAGTTTCACAGTCCAGGGAGTACCATCATGCGGTTCCTGATCATAAAGACTTATTTAAAAAATAGTAGTGTTCAGGGTTCATGTATGTATGAGTTTTTTTGTACCACCATAACATCTAAATGCCTTAACAGATTTGGATGTGTGGGGTATGGTTAGAATTCTTACATCAGCCCAAGCCTGGCTACATATTTTTATTTTTAGATGATTTTATTTTTATTTTTCAATGGTATAATAATATTTACTTTTCTATGTTAGCGACCCTAGCTAGCCTTGGTGTCGGGACTGGATGGTGTGTTGCAATGGAAAAGCCTTGAATGAACACAAAAATTACTTTCATAATAGAATAAATTAAAAACTTATAGGTCTTAAAGTTTATTGTTCACACACATTTCATTTTTATAGTAAATCATCAAGTCATAAAATTAAAATATGATCCCTCTTATATAGGCTCAGGTTCTCTACTGTAAACTTGCATAATCTTCTCCATTATCTCCCAATTTTTCTCTTTCTGCAAGTCTTTAGTAAAAACCTGAAACAAAAGAAGGTAGGTACATAATGTAAGAGATCAAACATTAAAATTACAAATAAATAATTCAAAACTACTTACGGAATACCAGGCAGCATCATCATCTAAGGTGGAAGCCAGTGGTACAGACACTCCCAAAACATGCAGAGCTAGCGTCAGGCAGGCTACAGCTACATGAGGAGCGCGATACTCCAATATTGAAGGGGAATGATGAAAGTCTTGCAGGAACGCCATGGCTGTGCGAGCGATGGGCGCCGAACGCCATTGTGCCGAGGGAAACCATTCCTGAAGTGATCGCAGATAATGTAACAAATACTTATGCGGTGAGGGAGCTTCCAAACTAAAGCCCAACAATCGAAGTACAAGGAGTTCGGCCTGCGCCACTGCTCCTCGCCACGACCAGTATTCTTCACCAAGTTCCAAGGGTCCCGCACCACGGTTGATGGAATTATGTGCCACATTCACAGCGTCACGCAGCCTTATCGGCTCATCTCGCGATTTTCCTCCTGCACACAAACATGCTGTGCATATCACATAACAATCGTAATCATTTTTGTCAGCTTCCTTGAAGAATTTGTGGTAAAATACCGCTGCAGCCGCGACGGTTGCCGGTTGCAAGCCCAGTTTGATGCCGCACTCGAATATGAAATTTGTTGCTAAACTGTGCCCCGGAGCGCTCCGGTAATCCGGCATACGTCTCTCACGTCTGCTGCTTTGCAGAGCCATTACGTCTATTACGTCCTTCATGGCAATTTACACAAAAATGGACAATTCGTTTTACAAACAACACAACCCAAACACTGAAAGTGACAGTACAGTAGACACAGATTGAGGTTAACCATAAATAAAGCCTACTTTTTCTCTCTGTCACTTGTTTAAGCTTTGTTCAAACCACAGACGTATAATCTGTGGTAAAACCAAACCATGGGCGAATTCCGAATCAGACTTTCAGCACTGTCAGCGATCAGAAAAGCAAAAAAAACGTACGAGTTTTGACAGCTGACAGTAATTCGGAATGTGATTACGAGTGCTTTAATCAATTTCAGCGCGTCTCGGAACGCAGGGCATAACGTGGTCGTAGTTTGCCCGGTAAATATAAAATCCTAAATAGCCAGTTTGTTTTGTGAAGTAATAATAGTCCTGGGCCCTGGGCCTCTAGGTGACATTTTACGTAAAATAGGTAAGTAGATAGGTATCGCAATGATATAAATATGAGAGCGCTAATTTTAAATATGACAATATTGTTTTTCTTTCCTTCGCGCTTTAATATTGTATGTAAGTACACAGGAACGGAACAAATATCGCACTTCATTATTTACCTGTCGGACGCTCATAAACCGATGCAACTTCTAGGTACGTACACAAAATCTGGATTAACAACTAATTGTACCACCCATGAACAACATAGTCAACCACGCTGGCCCATTGCGGGTTGGTCGACTTCACACACAAAATTTGAGAAGAATCGCAGGAGTGTACTCAGGTTTCATCACGATGTTTTCCTTCACCGTAAGAGCGTCGAATTAACGTACATATGAATTCAAAATTCGAAAACATTAATACGTGGTGGGGATCGAACCTGCGTCTCCCGGACAGGAGACAGCGGCCTGAGCGGCCCTAGCCACTAGACCACCGACGACGACGCTCTGTCTAACAGAAGTAGTAATAAGTTAGATGCACTTTACCTATACCCTTATAGGTAAATAACTTATAATTAGTTGATGAACCTTAAACTTATAATAGGTAGGTATATAAGTTTGCATGGTCATTTAGTACGATTATGTTAATATTCTAGCTAGGTATTATTAAAAACCGTGCCGTGTGGTGACGGCAGAGTAGAATACATTTGTCAGCAACCCCCCCTACTCTTCCCGTGGGTGTCGTAAGAGGCGACTTAGGGACTACACATTGAACAGGGAACGGGCAGCAGCGCTCTCTGATACAGTAACCTTTTAATCTGCGATCTCCAACCCGCCTGCCAAGCGTGGAGATTATGGCAAAACCCTCCACTTAAGTGGAGGAGGCTCATAGTCCAGCAGTGGACTGTAACGGGCCGTTGATGTTGTTGTTGTTGTTGATTATTAAAAAACACTACTTTCATCGAAGTGATCTTCTATCACAACAGTGTGCACAGTTATTATGTTGGATGGTGTCTTTTCTTTTCACCACATTTTTATAGTTTTTTGTCGCTAGGTACTCGAAAATACTTATCTGGTGTTTTAAACGACGAGTTGAATGAAACACCCGGGCAATATTTTTTAATTTAAAAAAAAGCAAAAGACGAGTGCAGAAAGCGAAATACGCAAAACGCGAGTGAGGCGTGCGGCGGCGGCGGCGGCGCGTAGAGCATCCATATCTCCATATGACGTCACAGCTACTAATCGTCCGACCCGTGTATTACCCACTCGCCTCGTGCGGAAGTGTGCACTTTGATAATTAACTCGGTAATTTTTAAAGATATATATATTTAAAAAAACAGTAGGTATTTTTTTTTTATAGAACATTTTGGCATTTTCAGCTAAAATCGTCGTCGGTCAGACCCAGAAAAAAACAAGAGGAATAAAAAAGTAAAATAGTATATGCATATTCATAATTTTAGGTATCATATTTCACCCTTCGGAGCATAATGTACAAAACGCAAAATGTACAACAAGGACTAGAGGCCTCTTTCACGGCGACATGCAACGCTGCCCCCGGCATGTCGAACACGACGACATTTTGCTACATTTGGTGATGTGGTGGTTTTCCGTCTCGCACTCGAATCAATCATCGAGGTTAACGAACGGTATGCGCAGTCATAATTGTACGGGTGGGTAATTTGTTCGGAAACCTCAGTGGGTGACTCTATGGTGGGTGAGTCTTAGTCGCACTTGTCCGTTTATTTAAATTTATGGCACAAGTACCAGTGAGATTTTCCGTTATCTATTACAATTCATTATGAGTTTTTTTTAATGCTGATAAAGCGGGCGAATTTTTTTATTTTAATTATGTAGGTATGGAGATGTAGACTTTTAATTTCATGCTATTTCGATTAACCAATACATGTATTGGTTATAAGTAAAATGCGTATAAGGGAAATCTTTGTAAAATAAATAAGAATAATTTTATCTCTAGTTTGTTTTTTTATCATTAACACGCTTTTATTAGCTTCACTTCATATTCTATAAGCAGTCGAAAATAATAAATTGGTACTTACTGGTAGAAATATAGATTTGTTAGATCGCTTTGCTCAAAAAATATTTTGTGTCGTTTATGTAGTACCTGATCGATGTGAACGTGGGCTTTCTTGTACATTTTGCGAGTTGTGTTCATTTTGCGTTTCGTACATTTTGAGATTTGTACATTTTGCGTGTTGTGTTCATTTTGCGTTTGTACATTAGCTCCGAAGGGATATTTCATAGTCACATTTACTGCTTTATACATACAATCGATATTGACATAGAAATAATGAACAAATTAAGGGCATCACACAGCAGCTATAATAAATATTATAGCACGAGGCAGCCAGCTCTCTCGTCGCAATACACTTTCAAGCAAAGCGGGGGTCAAACAAAATGGCGAATCAATCAGTGACCGGCCATTCTGCTTGACCCCCGCTTTGCACACAAAGTGAATGGTGATGAGATATTATGTGTGATGTGATTTGGATGTTATGTCCTTTGTGATTTGGATTCATTCTGTGATGTGCAGGTGATTTGGAAGTTATGTCTGTACACCGGATGTATTTTATAAATAAATAATTCCGGAAAAAACCATACATTTTTATTTCTTGAGTATGTGAGTTGTTTACCAGAACTGACAGTAGGGTAATAAGCTACGAATAAGGAAGCTTATTCGTAGGTAATAAGTCTCAAATAAATCGACAAATAGTAGTAAAAGGGTATGGGGGTTGTTGGAAAGGAGTTAAAATAAAACGAACATTATTATTTGAACATAAAAATTAGAATATAATCATTTTCAGTAATTATTTTAAATTATACACTTAAAGTACATTTATAGTAAATTCAATAAAAAATACCAGTGCAGACGAGATACAAAAAAGAGAAAATATTGTTTAATTACATCGTTGGTTAAATATATCGCTCTCGGTTAACGCAATAAAAACACAAGTCGGAACGTAATGAAAGTAAAGGGTACCAAGATGTCACCCGATATACAAAAATAAAGATAAGATTGAATCACATTCAAAAATTACCCACTAGTGACTAAAAATTTTACTTTTTTAAACGTTTGTTCAATAGTCGAGATAGGTTGGCAGGCATGCGCGGGCGGCGGCGGCGCGGTGGCGGCGTTGAGCGCGTCCTGCGCCCACGTCGCCGCCGCGTCGCCGCCGGCCGCCGCCGCGCCTAACCATTCCTCGCACGCGCTAGAAATAAATGTTTACATGTCATCAAATTCTAAATAAGATATTTTTCAACATTGTACTCTGATCAGTACCAAATACGACTATATTCGCCGGCGGGGCCGCGCCGTGTCGGCGACGCATGCGCCGCACAATCACTCTCCCCGCGATTCTCACACATAATTTAATCATCAAAGAACATACAGTAGGTATAAATAGTGAGGTTAGTATTAACTTTGGCAAATATGAATGAAGCATGTGATATTGTTTAATCGACAACATTGTGACAAAGACTCAGCGTTTAATATTAAAATTACAACTGAATGTCGCTCAATTCGCAAGTCTCTCGATCCGGGCAGTATTTGAATTACCTTATGCCACAGACATCTATTTTGACCCAATCACTAATTGCTAACTCTTTTTGTAAAACTGCATTTAACCTCCCCTTGTGGATCTAATAAAGCGCGAGAACATTTGAGCGGCAACAATTCAGTCTTCAAATAAGAAGCTTACGCACATACCACGTGGCGTAATGTTTGGCTGAAATGTTATTGAGCGTCGGGACGAGTTGGCTGCACTGCCGCGCCGTGCCCAAACAAACTTGCTGCGTGTGGCGTGTGCGTTTCGGTCACTGTCCCCAATTCTTATAAACTAAATGTGATTCGAGCGAATAAACAATGCGGCAGTGTACAAAATTTACATCACATTCACTCGAAATATTAAAGCATACAAGTTAATGTTTAGCAGCGGAGGAACACATTAAAATGCGAAGTGGCGACATCGTACGCTACATTTGATGAAGCGTGCAGGGCGGGGGGCGCGGCGGTCGTCGCGGTGACGTTGTTCACATTCGGGCACGAGCAGCATGGCCGCCGCCGCGCATCCCCGCGCCTCCACCAGCGAGCGCTGTCCCTCTCATACCCACAAGTTTACGTACCACTCTAACTAGCGTGAACCAACCATTACATAATTTGTATCGATCGATGCCATTGCCGGAAGATATTCGCAGCAGGCTAGTCTGCAAATACAACCGAAACGGCAGGTTCTCTCATCAATCTGGGTATGAAACGGAAAGCGCAATCCTCGACCTTATCGTACTGATGCGGATGCGACTTAAATTCGACATCGATCACGTCGGCTCGCATCCACAGTTTATCATTTAAAAAACCTTTTAATGTAGTCTGAAGCTTACTTAAATATAGATTTTGGGTTGAATGTAGAACTGCGCTAATATTATTTTTATTAGTTTTACGTACACATATTGTTACATAACAGTAAAAAACCTACCTAGCAACAAGCCGGTCCGCGGGCCGGGCCCCCCCACGGGGCGCGCTCGGCTGTACGTTATCTTTGGTAGCGCCGCCGCTCCGGCCGGGAGCTGGCGAGCGGTGATTGGCCCGCGCGGTCACAGTGTAGGCGTTACATTTTCATTTAATCACTTTTTACATACTTTTTTATAAACGAAAAATGAAAACAAATCACCTAACTATGACAATAGTAAAGGTTACTGTCTAATTGCATTATTAATTAATGTTTATTGATACAGTTACCGTCCTAATGCTTAAATGTAAGATTTTTATTTTATTATTAATAATAAATTATGTTATATAGTATATATATGTATAAGGTTTGATTACGCCAATTCGCGAGTGTATACACAGTTTATATACTCACATATCTTACACTGTGCGAGCAGGAGCGCACTCGCCGCCATCCGCCGGGCGATCCAACATCATCATCATCATTGGTTAATCACTTCACTTAACATAAAATTAAACATGACAAGTTTACATATACCACCTTTAATACAAATACACTAGATAAAATAAATACCTAACATGATTTTTTATAATTGAATACAAGAGTAGATCTTAAATGGCTATACCTTAAGGTTAACTGTAAAGTGATATAGAAAAAATATTAACACGAAAGAATATTTAGATTGTATATGGCATAATGAATCAATGCTCTTAGAGAAATAAATAGTTTTGTGCGCAGTACGACGCCTAACTAAAAAATAAAATGCATGTTCCCGAAGCTGGCACAGGACTCAGCTAAAACGACCCGAGGTATGTAAAATAAACATTCTTCCTTAGCGGTTACAGTTTGTGCATTCAAAAGTTTATAAAAATAATTTCTCATCGTAAGCGATAATACTTAATAATGGAATGATGTTTTGTATCAGTAACAGTAGGCCTGTGAACGTATTCATGCATCTCACTACGAGTTCAGTACTAAATATTGGTTCCTTTCTGTTTTTGGTCCGTAAGAGAGTGAGTATATAAGCACGTCGTCTCTGCGCCGGCCGCGGCCGCCCGCCGACACTGACCAAACAAACCAAACACTATACTAGCACCAAAATTTAGAATCGAACACTAGATACCTAATCACATTCATCAAATCATGTAGCGAACTGAGGAAGCGGGCTATTGTACACGGACCGGCGGCGGGCGGCGGCGGCACGCACACACACACACACACACACATACACGGTTGCTCTAGGAGACGAGATGTAGTCACTAATAGTAACTGTCATTCCGATACGGCACGCATGGAGAACTGCATTTTACACAGCGCGATACAACTATAGCGACAGAGGTAGGCTGACAATGGATTGCACGAATCGTACGCCAATATAGACACATTGTTTGAAATATTACAGTCAAAAGATTACTTATAAAACCAAACATCAACTTAAAGGCAAGTCATATATACGTATACGCATAACAGAACGAGAATACAAATCCCGCGAATGCAAACGACATTTTGTTACTCAACTCGTACAATCAATCAACACAATATTGAAAAATAAATGCAAACTTGGCAAAATTGGTTAGTTTCATAAGTAATCTTAAAATCTTTGAACAGAAGATAGAAACATGTAAGTCAGCTTTTAAAGGCTCAACTTTTTTTTGGTTCTCATAGGTGGCAAAATTTTCCTAGATTCCATGATACTAAAAAAATGCAAATTCTCTCACCGAGCTACCATTCATCCTTTCAATGATTGTGTCAAGTCTCTCTAATGTTAGCGCCGTGTGTTGTTCTGCGAACATCCGACCCAACGACAACCTATGAACGTCGGTCGGCACGTGCTAATAATCCGCAACAATATTCTTGAAGGAATTTTGAATTTGTAAATGTTTACTGGGCCATTTGTTCCGACCGAAGATCAATGATCATGTACGTTGAGCTCAGGGTGGTACGGATGCATATTTGCGGTGCGCGTGGCGCGGGCGGCTCAGTGGTCAACTCACCCGAACGAACTGATCCGCGCGGTCTGAAACACCCTCTACCTACTTCTAGTGGTCAACTGATCCGAGCATAAAAGTACAGTCAGTTAAAAAGCTTCTTGAGTTGGATATGATGATGGTATAAATGCAATTAATTTTCTTTTAACCAACTATATAATTATTGGAACAAGAAAAATATTAACAAGAAAGGTCGTCTAAGGTTTTAATAATATAACAATCACCATAGTTTAGTCTTGTTGCTACAATTAGTCTTGTGGCTGGTACATCCCACTAACCTTACATGTACTTTGACATAATCCATGGAAACACTAGGAATAGTTTTTTGGATGCAGGTACATTGTTTTGATGTTACTTGTTTAGATTGAATATAATATCACGTTAAAGACCCGAGTTTTTATATTACAATGTGTACAAAATGCGTAAGCCTTAAACAGTATGAAGTTCAACTTTCGGATCAGACGCCCATCAGTGCCCCGATTCCTACTGTAAAATTAATTTAAGTTCGTCTACCCTTTTCATGTCTCTGCGTAAAGAAAGGGGATAGGAGATGAATGAATGATATTTTGAACGTACGGCAACTAAAATTAAGGGCGTGGTTGTCAATTTTAATCATTTTTATTAAGTCTGATGTTCTTATAACGGGAATTGGCAATTGACGCGTCCTTAGGTTCAAATTCGATGTAATTTAATGTAGTTTAAATCCTTTAAAATAATCCATCTCCTCTCCCTTCTTATAAAAGGCCGGACCAACTTATTTTTATAATTACAGCAGGAACCGTAACAGTAGGTCGAAGGATGAACTCACCCTCGCGGGCAAGTGGTCCGGGCGGGCGCGGGCGCGCGGGGCGGGGCGGGGCGCGGCTAGTAGAGGCCGCAGCCGCGCAGGTTGTTGGCGATGATGACGTCGGTGACGGCGTCGAACACGAACTGGATGTTGTTGGTGTCGGTGGCGCACGTCATGTGGCAGTAGATCTCCTTCGTCGTGGACTTGTTCTTGGCCTCGAACTGCGCCTGGATGTACGCCGCCGCCTCGCCGTACTCTTGCGCGCCTGCACGGATGAGGTATAGTTTAGATAAAGAATCAAAGTAATATTTTAAAGGATTTTCGAAATCATTCAAGGACGAAAGAAAATTTTCCATGATTGACACGTTCACTACAAGTGTGCGCTTATTGTAGAGAAGAGCGGCCAAAAGAAATTCCACGGACTGGTAATGGAAGTGTACGATTACTGTGAAGAAGAACGGCCTTATAAACTCCACAGGACTGGTATCTTCTATATATATATTTAAATAAATATTTTGTTTCCAAATATCAATAAGTAAAATATTTCCTGTGTCGTACTGGAGTATAAGTCTCCTTGTCTAACTTATGAGTATCATTGAATATTTTGAAAAAGAAATGTAAAGGCTGACCAGAAAAATAACCTCGCCAAATTGCGAAAATATAAAACAAATTTTTAACCGATTGTTGTTGCAGTTTAAATTAAAAAGTATGTTATTCATTTTTCTAATCAGCCTTTGAAAACGATGCAAGTAAGTCTTATGGAGTTTGTTCGGCCGTTTTTCTCTACAGATGCACACATTGTATACTTATAAATAATTAAACCAGCGCGACATTCAGAGTGATTATGAACATCGAAGTTTTTGTCGAATATTGTCGTACGAAGACCAACAAGAAGAAGTCTGTCTGTCTGTGTGTTATTTTGTGGTAACTTTTTATTAGGACTACTTTTAAGCCCAACGCACAACGAGTGCGGCGCGGCGAAGATACTGAGAAGTCAACAATTTAAATTAAACCCTTATCGCTATCTTATAAAGTTGAAAACGCCAGGCAAAGATAAATAAGAGCTCGCGGCGCACGGCGCAGTGGAGCGGACACGAGAGCCGGCGCGCGCGGTCCTTATAACATAGGGATTAGGGTTTCATTTAAATTGTTGACTTCTCAGTATCTTCGCCGCGCCGCGCTCGGTGTGCGTTGGGCCTTAAAGTACAAGTTGTTTAGTATCAACTGAGAAGTTGACTACTACAATCACATGAGACCGCACGAGTGGACAAATCGGCCTTTAAAATAAATAAATATAATGCATTAATTATATTGCAAGCAAGTCACTGTAAATAATGATGTCCACCCTTATAAAAAACTGAACTCACCGGAGTATTCTGGGAAGCAGATAGTGAGCGGCGACTTGCGGATCTTCTCCTCGAACAGATCCTTCTTGTTGAGGAACAGGATGATGCTGGTGTCCGTGAACCATTTGTTGTTGCAGATTGAGTCGAACAGCTTCAAACTCTCCTGCATGCGGTTCTGGAAACATCGTACGGGGACCGGTTCGTCAAACAATCCTATTTCACAATCTTCACGACAGTATAAGGTAGTATCAAAATACATAATCATCAAATAAGTTGCTCAACAAGGGTTTTCTGGCGCCTGAAGGGTTTGATTGTGAACAAAATCGGAACTATTGCGATTTTTGTTTTATGAAATTGTTCTCAATGGCCACTACAACCCGAGAGGATCTCTTGTAAACCTTTCGGTTCTACATAGCTTCCTCCAGACCAACAGCTTTGAAGAGGCTGATGGTCAACATAGGGCTAAAATCTAGGCCAGTTTGTGTTCAACAGGGGCATCGCATTCACTAGTCTCCTCCTCATCTGCACAGAATAAAGGTTTTCAGATAGACCTCCTGTTTAAATGTTTTCATGAGTGTCCTAATGTTTAAGAGTTTCATTTCAAGTACATCGGCAGTTTCGATCCCCACCACGTACCAATGTGTTTTCGGATTTAGAATTAATATGTATGTGTTGTTTATTCGACGCTCTTACGATGAAAGAAAATATCGTGATGAAACCTGCACACTCCTGCGAACAAATTCAAAGGTTGTGTGTGAAGTCGACCAACCTGCACTGGGCCAGCGTGGTTGACTAACGCCTAACCGCCCTAATTTAGGGTAGGCTCAAACCCCTCGGTGGGGCCGTATATCGGCAGTTTTGGGAAGGATTCCCGTAACAAGTTGATTGGAGTGTGATCCATGCAAAAATATATTAACTTAGTGTCTTTAGCTTCTGGAGTTCCGAACTGAACTGAACTTTTAGACGTTTTCTTGAATAACATCACCTAGAGAACATCAATGTCATCCAAGTGCAATCAAAGCCTTGTCGCACTGTATGTTGTTTAAATTTAAATAATTGTGTAGGTACTGTATATGTTAGCTAAAATAAATTACTGATTGTCATGCCATTGATACTTGTTGTTTGAGGTAGGGAAATTAGATTTAAAAAAATAGCTAGCTAGAGGGGTTTTTCTTTTCATAAAATCCTAACTTAACAACAGTGGGGTTGAACGTGGAACACATTTATCCAAATTGCTTATTCACTCTCGCCTTGAAATATCCCTTTAGCGAGAATTCACTGTGTTGAAATTTTAGCATATCATAGTCATTGAAATGAGGAAATATTATTAGGTAGTTAAATATTTTCCTCCAAAAATTACACAACAGAATTTTATACAACTTACCACAATATTACGAC
Source organism: Carpatolechia fugitivella (assembly GCA_951230895.1). Lineage (NCBI taxonomy): Eukaryota > Metazoa > Arthropoda > Insecta > Lepidoptera > Gelechiidae > Carpatolechia > Carpatolechia fugitivella. Next base: position 8,735,572 of record OX579664.1, read on the forward strand.
TACATACCAGATATTATATTATAAATATTAAGTAAATATAAATAGATTGAATTGAGGAATAGATTGAGTTATACTTATGGATTAGATGGCCCGTAACGTCCCACTGCAGGGCAAAGACCTCTCTCTCTTCCTTCCATTGGTCTATTTTTTATGGATTAGCAGAGTGAATAGTTAACCAATAGTTGACTTGTAATTTAGGTAGGGTTATTTATTTGGAACACTACTGTGGGCTAAGGTAACCACTAACAGGCGACATCGTGGCAGACCTCGGTGAAGATGGCAGGATGAGCAAAGCAGTTTTTCCAGAACCTGGACTAGCGATGCTCTCGACAGAAAATGATGGAAAAAAAGAGAGACCTTTGCTCAGCAGTGGGAAAACCGGAAAACATAGGCTAAGCAAGATAAGACTTCTACACCAATAGAACACTTTCTTATTTCCTCACTAGTTTTTGGGAGACGTGATATCTCTAAATGAACCTCTATTTTATTTTTTAACATGGAAAAATTTTGGTGGTTTAATCAGATGACCATAAGGTCTCTTACATTCACATTAGAGTAAATAGAAAAGAAAACAGGAGCATATTTGCGTGTTTTGACCAAAGGTTTGCTACGAAGTTTATAGCTATAATAGACATCGGTATTTTCTTGATCCTAGTGGCGCCCAGAGATTTTAATGGCGTATTATTTTGGGTTATCAAAAGGCGCGTGGGCGCTACGAGGCATAGAGGCATTGTAATAATCGGGCAACCTGTTCTACAGTACATTTGCTATTTGAAGATTTTAGTTTAGTTTTGGTGTGAGGGCGATAGATAGAGCGTCGGTGGTGTGGTGGCTGTCTTCAGACCGGGAAACGCAGGTTCGGTCCCTACCACGTACAAATGTGTTTTTGAATTAATATGTACGTTTATAAGACGCTCTTGAAGGAAAACATTGTGAGGAAACCTCCATACTCCTGCGAAGAAATTCAAAGATTGTGTCTTGTGTGCGAAGTCGACCAACCCGCACTGGGCCAGCGTGGCCGAGTAAAGCCTGATCGTCCTACATCAGGATAGGCTCGGTCGAGACCCTCGGTGGCATAACTTGTTGATGATGATGATAGTTACCGTTGTCTCGTCCTCGTGCAGCACCTGGTCGTACTCAGACATGGCGACGCAGAAGATGATCGCCGTCACGTCCTCGAAGCAGTGGATCCACTTCTTCCGCTCCGACCGCTGACCGCCCACGTCGAACAATCTGGAAAATGCACAGGTGTTTGCATTAGACTATGCTGTGGATAGTGGTTATGCAAAAAGAAACCACGTTTTTTATAATCTTCTTCTTTTACTGGATCTGTTCCCGTTAGAGTCTGCTTCCACTCAAGAGTGGTTTTAAATTATTATGCTTTAACATGTCTTCAGGCATGGTTAAAATTTAAATCGGAATAAGCTGGCTGAGCAGAGCTTCAGCTGCATCACAGGGAGCATACATTTCAACTACCATGAAACCAGATCTCGCTCCTCCTCTTACTCTTTCTGTTTTTTTTTTTTATTTTTGTTATTTATTATTATTTTATTTATATTTCGACGTCAGTAAAGTTTAGCTCTCTAAAAAAAAAACTATTTTTCAGATTGTTTTACTAACCTTTTTCAACCCATATCAAATACAACAAAATTTTTAAATTCTAATTAGGAAACTAGTCTAAGAGGAAAGTAGGCAAAACTACTGTGCCTACTAAAGTCTCTCTGTTGCCGCTCACAGAGTATAATGTAATGCTACGTAATACCTTCTTTTTAAATAAAGCCAATACTCTAACTATCTGTTTAAAAACCCAACTAGTTTTTAAATGGCACGACTGACTACGAGGGTACTTAAAATCCCGATAAACTCGAGTTTATCAGCGTCACACATATTTTCGGATGGACATAAATTTATGGTAACACAATGTATGTAATGAGCTTAAACTAAATCTACTTTGTATTTTGTCATGTAATGAACAACTTTTAAAATTAAGTTGGTAAATTCGTGGTACAGACTATGCAACAATATTTTACTTATACGAGTATTAATTACAATTACTTTTATAATAGCATCTTCGTTTCCACAATGACAATTCCAACAAAAAATTCCAATTGCTGTGTATTCATTACTCTGAAATTATGTGAAAAGCCTTAAGAATGTTAACAAACTGACCATTGACTTTCCACTCACTGCTCACTGCTTGTTTGTACTTCAGTACAAACACACTAGCACTTCAGTGCTAGGTTACTACCTATTATAGCGTATTAACACCAAGGTAAAACGGTGAAGAAGTCCAAGAATGAAAGGGTTGGGTGAGTGGGCGGGTATCAACTCCGTACATTTCCATTTTATTTTTAGATAGGGTGATCTATTTATTCTTGTAGTCGTTACATATAAACATAGTTTTACTTCACGGTGACGTGAAGTTTAGGGGCAGTACAGTCAAATATTGAGAAAAATGTGACCCCCCCTTGGCAAATCGCATAGTTTGTAGTGTGTCATTTCGTAATGCTTGTTTTTTTTCTCTGCATTTGACTGTACATTTTTAATATGTGCGTGCGTGGGTGGTCTGTATTTATACGTATTAACTACAAGTAACGCTTGCCCGCCTTCGTAAGTTAAAACATTTGTACCTCCACACATAAGTTATCACAGTCCAAAGAAGAGACTACTTAATAAATCATAGACTAAGCCGCAATTCAAATTTAATTACTAAGTAAACTGCTATCTAGACGTTTTTCGGCTGATATAATGATAGACTGTGTAACAATCACTAACAATGTAATTGATTATTTGTTGTGTGACTTTGAATATAATTAAAAACCTTCTTCGAGAATAAAGTACTTGTATTCTCATAGATCAATCAAATCTTGACTAAGTTTAATTGGGAGAGCACCTGCTTTCCATAACAAATAATAATAACGGGTGGTAATGGGGGATTTTCCAACAGCCAAAAAAAAAAAAACATAAAACTTCGATAGATGGCGTTGACGATTTGTGGATGAAGAAATCGAGCGAGTCACCCAGGGCCATAAAAGGATTTAAAAAAAAAACACGAAGTACACCTGGCGCCATCTATCGTCTTAATTAGAACTATTATTTTTATTTTTAAAGAGCTGTCGGAAAATCCCCCATTATCGCTAAACTATTTCTTTAATTTTTTTAATCAGTTAAAAAGATGAATGCAACGAAAAAGTTAGTACTCACTTGAAATTAAGGTTTTTGAATGAGAAGTGCACTTCGACAATGCCAGTGGTTTTGACTCTTGTTCTAAGTATGTCTTGCTCGGTGGGCTGGTAGTCTCTCGCACCTAACCGGTCGAGATCGTCCAGGAAACTACAAACAAACACAAAAACATATGTTAGTAAATATATAAGATTTAATATTTATTTCTTAAAGCGTAAATAAAGTATTTGTGCTATGCTAACTGAAGCCTTTTATCACCTGTTTCGGGTCAGGATTATTGAGTTGGGTTGAGTATTTTACTACCTGCTTGTCCGTGTCACATACATTGGTCGATAACGGACAATATTATATTTAAAAGTTAAAATAAAACTAAAAAATGGTGAAAAAAAATGCTCTGGTCTAATTAGTTCGCATAATTAGATCAAAAAACGGCGGCGGCGTAGAAATTTGTAAGTAAATCAAAATGCGAATCACATGAACAGAATATTTAAAGAATTCTGTTTTGCCATATCAATTTGCTGTTTCATAAACAGACCACCTACTTCAGTAAAAAGCGTTTATTATTTTTATATTGCAGTCGAAAATATCTTAACAATCTGAATAAAGTCTTGATTGATTCTCGAACATACCAGTCGTAAAATATTTCGATAAAAGAGTTCAATGCCAACAGACTCATGGACGATAGCATTGCAGACTTGTTCCCAATCATACGGAGCGCGGTGTGACAATACGACTGGCAAAATTTCGAGCAAGAGTGACGGCTTCGGCCTATTGTGTCTGTCGGCTGTCGGGCAAACGTGACAAGCACCACGCACTCGTTTTTCGAATTAAGTTTCAGTTCATTAGCAATACATACTTGTGACTACAATGCTCCGCCAAAACAAGTAGGAATATCTTTGCATTGGTTCTTAGCTAACGGGCGGATGCGGTTACAATAAATAAAGCAATAAAATGTACGTTCGTGCTGGTATTGTTGCTGGGTGGAATAATCTTATTTGCGTGATGACTGTCACTAATGAATAGACCGGAATGAGTGCAATTTCATTGTATACTATTAACCTATTTGGCTCTCTATTACACAAATTCACGGCTATACTCGTAATAGAACAATTACAAGGAGAAAACCCGAGTTTTCTTGCCATTTTGTGGCCTTGTCTTGTCGCGAGCTTTTTCTGGAGTCCGATCAATCTATTGATGTCATATTCCATTTACGTATTTGGAGTCCATGAACTTTGTCCATAGGGCTTTGAGTTGAGGGCTCCTGAATTTACTCCTACGTACGTACGTCATTACAATCACGTCAGCAATACACAACTAAAAGAGACATCGACAATTTCTTAGTTAGTAATATACATAGAGTTACACTCTTATCCCTAAAGGGGTAAACAGGGCTTAACTGGCTCACAAGGAGCACACACTAAGCAGCCAGTCTGAATGGCACTAAACCCATCTCATTTACTTCGTTAACTAAAGTATACCGTCGTAATGTTTGCAGTAATAAAATGGTCTAGACCCGAGATATCCGGCAGTTAGCTGAAACGTGTTACACGCAGATTATCCTATCTGCGTAGTGCAGCACCGCATGTAAATTTCACGCGTCCGGTTAGCGATAGTTGGCTTATAGTTAGGTCGGATACCGAGGGCGATGGCACCGCGTACATATTAACTATCGCAGACAACACGCGACTCTTGAAAGCCGGGGTAAGAGCCCTTCACACTGTTTTTGACAGGCTTTTAGTGGAACGACTGCAGGTCACGAGAGCGACAAACTTGCCATTGTTGGCTCCATAGATAAATGATAGGTTCCTTTGCCGTGGAATTGATTCGTTGCGGTATAAACACAGACTATTCCTATACGTAATTGGAGCTCGGCATTCAAATCTGTTATAAAAAGAACTGTGAATGTGGAAAATTTAATTGTTACAAGCAATCAAACTAAGGTTTATTGTGGTCGCCGCACGCGATATTATGAAGTCATATGAACTATGAACTGAAAAATTAGGACGTCAATAGGGAGCATCCAAAAGGCAAGTTCTAAATAATATTTTAAATATCAAAGTTCATCGCGAATTCTTAGCTGTGTTTAAAAGTCGTGCGTGTGAAAGGCTAGTACAAAGGGGCCGAGCTGGCAACTCCCTGCTTTAATGAAAATACCCAAGTCCCCAAGTCACGCGACTTTTTTGCTTGTTTGTGCTGAATATTACATTTCGCGTTAAATGCTTCGTATGTTCTCCAACTTTAGAACAGCTTGTTGTTGCGCATTTGTAATTGGGTAAATAGCACGCGAGATGTGGTTCTCTGAAGTATTATTCCGAATGAAAGCGAGATTGACGGATGTCGTCGGTAGAAAGTCCAGATATATCAACAAATAGCTGAGATGCTCGACTTAGTCATTATGGATATGTCATATGTTCATGACATGATAAACAACAAAATTCCGAGTGGTATTAAATAACGTATGAGTGGGAATATGATTGGTGTCAGCGGCGACTGCAATTCAAGGCCAATCTCACTCGGGCGGGCGGTATGGATCGGGCGGGCGGCTGGCGCCCTGCCAGATAGAAAGTTAGACAAGTTCACTTCATACTGACTGAATCGACATACAGCACTAACAGTACTAGTACAGTTCTATTACAGAGAAGTTAACGGTATAATCACTATCATATCGTGTGCGTAGTTCGACGACTAATCCTAAAAACGTGTGTCAGAGTTATTGAACCCCTGGCTGTACTTATCGTAAATAAATAAATAAACCCCTAAAATCCTCTGACGTGGCTCATGTTCCGACTATTTCCGTGACAAAAAAGGGCTGATCAACCGTGAATTCTGCAACACTGAATAAAGCTTTTCTTTCTATTGGATTGGAAAAATTACAATAAAACACTAATGATGGAGACGACAAACTTGCAAGCAAACCTAATAAATCTTTGAATCGTTTGTTCTTCAACTATCTCACTCCGAGAATACGAGAAAAACTATATGTCATTCAGCAGCGTCGAAACCTACAAATAAACTGAAACGAAGGCTGAAGGTTTCCAAAGTTGAGGATCGACGTCTGGGTCCCGACTCTCGGGCCGGTTTCAATGTCAGCACCGCGCGGCTCGTGGGTGACCCGCCTGGCCGCGAGCCAACTCCGGGTACTCCGCGACCCTTCATCACTCGTACTACCACAGAACATCGTCATGTGGAAAACTGCTCAATGAATAATTTATATATACGCATTTTTTTGCTCTAGCGGACATCTCCCAATCTATAGACATACTCGTATGTACCATTCTGTTTCCCAAACGCGTGTTCCAATACTTCCAAGAAAAACTTAAGTAGCAGATTAATCTTCCGTTACGCGATCCATATTAACGTAAATCAGATTCGACTTACGTCACGGGGAGTTACAAGATAAATAAACTGGGAACTAATTCCCGAGGGTTGGCGGAGTGCTAACCGGGCGCCGCCGGGTGAAGTTTACAGTTCCCAGTCGCCGCGGGATTACAGCCCTGAGCCCTGTAATTATTAGCTAATGTTATAAAACATTAAGTAGGCGTTGAATGTTCGAGCGTTCGTGCGGCTTTTTCGCGCCGGTCCTAGCGCTGCTGACGTCAAGACTTGTGTCCATAAACTGGGTCAGTAGACAAGGATGAATTACGTTTGGATCATTTGGAATCATACAATTTACTGATCGGATCGCTGTTATTGATATTGTAGTACTTATATTCAAAGATCGATGGACAAAAATTGCATTGATAATTAGGACAAAGCTTGCAACTCCCAGTAAATCCAAACTGACAATTCGTGATTCCAAACCGAAATGTAGCAAAATTCTTCATAATGCACTTATCATACGGAGACGGCACGGCAAGAACGAATGCGATTGTGGTATTTTATCGTACGTGTCGGGTTGACCGTCTCAGAACCGGTTTTTCTAACTCAGAATTCCTTAATTTAATTTAAACAACACTGAAGATATTAACCGGTTAAAAATCCAGTAACAATAACCGGTTAACCAGTAGCAGATATGATCGGGCGGCGGCGGCGATGCTGACGGCGCGCGGCCGCCGCCCGGCAACAGGTCCGGCGATCAATACGCCGCGCGCCGCCGCACCGCGCCGCCGAGCCCTTTCCCGGCCCGCACAGCACGCGCTACCCAACACACGCTCGCACAAGACACGATACACGCATCCAGACAAACGCGATGACTTTCGACAATTTTTAGGGGAGAAATACGAAGTTCGGCCGACGATTTATGCACTACAAAGATGAATGAAGCGGTACCAGTTAATTTCTTTAGTCAAGCTTTCGAACGGTCCTTGAAACCAAAGCATCAACAGAACCACCATTAATTATTACGAGCTGTAAATGTATCACCAACATCAGTTAAAATCTCAGTCTGTAATGTGAAAGCTATTGTTAGTATACCGCAACATCAAAGCACAAGTAGACAGCGAAATAATGTCCAGTGAAACTTGTCACGCAATTAACGCGACACGGAAACGATTTGAGGGTTATTCGGCCGCAGCAGGGGGCGCAATAGATTAGGTGTTGGAGGGCATAGTTCAGGGTCCCAGCAGAGCAGCCGGTAGCCGGCACCGGTTAAGTGTTTCCGGAATTGACTCGGCGGCATGCAAACGCCACATAAATCTGTCGACGGCGCCCTAGAAGCCAGACCGCACGTGGGCGATGGTGCAACAGTCGATGATATGATATCAATGTAATGTTCACAGTTTGCGCATTGAGCGTATACAAGCGTTTTCTAAGGCATCTGGCTTTCACCAGTTGCAAATTCAGGATTTTGCCAAGATACAGTGACAGGTTAGAATATTTTTATATTTACACATTATTTCTGTGTGTGCAATAAAGTATATTCAATCATTCATTCATTCTACACCTTGAGGGCTAGGAGATAACTTATTGACCTTCCTTTTTAAGTCTTTAGAAATTTTATTGATTGTCCTCAACTCTAAAATTTATTTCGAATTCATGTTTTCGTAGGCCTCCACTTGCGCAATCATAATGCCGTATCCCGTCTATCAAGTCTATACAACTCCCTTGGACAGTCAGTGGATATTTTCTTTCTCTTTCAACTTTTAAGACAAGTGTTGGAAATCATTGGAGATGCTTAGTTCATCTTTCGAGGTATTATTTCCATTTTGATTTTAATTAAATTAAATTTAAATTGTAAGGCAAAACATGTCCTATAAAATAATATGCATGATGTGATTGCCTTAAATAGAATGTACATTAACCTCTTTGTTTAACAATGTCTAAATAAATAAATATCGCTACCGCTCTCTACCAGACTATAAGTCTGATTTCAAGTACCACTTATTTGTGATGAGCTAATCAGGTTAATAGATCCATTTGAACTACGTGTCAATGTAGGTATTAAACAAAAGACTAGAAGTACGAATACCCAATATACATCGCTGAGGTCGTTGAATGATACATCGACCGTAACAAATTGACCCGTATTAACCTATCATTGACATTTGGTTTACTGCACACCGCTATTGCACTAAATATTAAATTTTACAAACAAGGGGCAATGGAGAAGTGTATAGAGGAAACACGATATAATTTAAAAATCACGCAAACTTTAAAATTAAAGTAAGATAGCATCGAGAAATATCAGCCAGGCAATCATTAGTCAAGTACTCTACATAACAACGACGCAGACTTCGTAATGTGACGCCTGCGTGAGTGACAGGCCTATGAATAAAACGTCGCGTCGTTTAAGAAGGCTTTAACAAAACCCACTCCCTTAGTTTTGTAGAAATATCCCTGTATTTTTAAATTATTACCGTAATCTAACACTACCCAGCTGAATTAGTTAAATACACGCACGGATTATGGGAAGCCGATAACGTAAATCAGCAATAGAGAATATATTTTGTAGGAGGCAAATTGGGCAATAGCTGAAACGAAATTATTATGGAATTACGACCTAGATTTATTTAGTACATTGCCAATTCTCACGAAAAGATAAAGCCTTTAGTGATAGATAAACCTTCATGTAGGCGTTGGTGTGTTTACACATGTTTCAATAGTGGAACTATCCTATTATGTTTATACTCAAAGGAACGTCTCACGGGTTTTACCAAAATTACCATACAGTGTGATTTTTGATCATCTGTTCCTGGCCAGTGATAATATAATAAGCTATTGAAATCGTCACAGTTGCGTTCCGTAAGGGGTATTCCGCAATACCAGGCGTAAGACACTCCGGACGACGGTGGATTAAACACGAGAGTGGATGCACGGTTCTGCATGAACATGCCCACATTGCGTCGAAGCGAATGAAACTAACTCTATTGCAGTACAAAGGAACAGGAGATAGAAATATGTGAATGTATGCTGCAGTCTTTTATAAGCGTTGGAAGTAGTTTTGTTAATACTGCAGCATATAAATATTTTGTCGCAGCGTACAACATTTACGAATTTAGTCTTGATTCACTCTCATACAAGGACTGCGTTCGATACACTTTGATAATGCGATAACGAGTTTTATCTCCCGATAACGCTTCCGCCAGTGGTTTGGAGCATCTCCAAGCAGAGTAATGATCTCCTCACAAAGAGTTTCTTGTAGGCATTGTAACAACATCCGTCGAACGCGTTTTACAGCGCACATCACAGCACGCAGCACGCACAAATCAAACAAAACCACACGCTTATCGAGTTACTGATGCTCGTTCAATATGCGTTAAATTATATCACTAAGATGTTTACTAAGATAGTTTTTTGATGATTTTATACTATGTTTATTTCAGCAAGCCAGCCCGATACTTCAGCAATATAGAATAGTTATGGATGGATAGACGACAAGGCTATTGTGATTTGATCTGGAGTTGACAAAAAACTTCACATCATCAACAGCTCATACGTCCCCCAAGCAACGTGATCGAGCCTACCCAGAAAAAAATCATTATGAAAAAATAAAACATGATCTCGTCTTTCATTATGAAGATGTTTCATGTTATGTGACAGACAACGCAAGCCATGGTGCGTGATCTAAAAGGCTGCGTTGGTAGACATACTAGAATTAGCGTCAATTTGTACTGGTGAAATAGCTAGTAACAATGACACACGCATTATTCAGAGGCCTCTTATGGTGTAGAGAATTATCAGGCCCCAGTTGCAAATGCAAAATTGAAGACGAATATTGCATATTAAATTCCTAACTGTATGTTTCTTAAATGGTATTGCGAATTCGAGTTAAGATGCTAACTAGTTGCATATTAGCAACTAGTATTATAATAATATGTTTTGTTTGGTGCACTGACCAGTACAGTTTAGCCGTAAATCTAACTGTATCTGAAGGCGACACACGTTGAAGTAGTAAGTGATGTGATTGCGGAAGATAAACGTACGAATGTTCATCGACCGGACGAGTCAATCGGCGCGGGCGCAGCTCCCATTGAGGGAGGGCTAATTGAGCGTGACGTCACTGCGCCGCAGCCACTCCTCGCCTCGGTAACAGCAATCGCAATCAATTTGTTTGCAAATCTACGTCTATGAATGAACTGTACTGTTTTATGTCTTCTGATGCGAGTATTGCGGGTAGACTAATGTTATAATGCTGTCTGTTCTACTTTTACGGCAATCTGGTCAACCGAATTTGATAAAGTTTGGTACAAAGATAATTAGTCACTCAAGGTCAAGGCTGGCCTAAATGAGTTGATGTCCATAATCATAAAGACTACTTTTTATCGCGATATTTTAATACCTCCGAGTAAAATCACGCATAGGCGTAGCCGCGGAAAGACAGCTAGTTTATGTATTTAAAATAAATAAAAATAATTAATAATGCGTTGTTTAGAAACCAATGTGGTATAACTTAATTAAACATCAAAATGCATCCAGCAGTGGACTACAATAGGCTGATTGATTGATTGATTGAACCATCAAAATAATAATCAACGCACAAGAATAGGACATGACTTTTACGCGTACTGGTAAATAGCACTTGATCGTATGCATTATTTATGAGACAAGATAAAGCGATGAAGTCATCGCATCTGAGATAGTAACGCAAGTTCTAGGACGTGATTATCTCCTTTTAAAACAACAAAATTACATAAATTCACAATATTCTACTTTTTGTACAATAAAAAACATAAGGTTTTACCAAACGTATATCATTTAAATAACAACCGTCAGTGTACGTGATTCGAATCAATTAAATAAAACTGTTCAAATACGATAATAATGTGCGGCTGACTATCGTGGCTAAAGAAAAAAATAACAGGAAACTATTTCAAATTACATCAATGCTCAGCACATAAGTACGCACTTGACACTGAATTGCGATGGATTTACGATCAATAGAAATAGTTTTTCTTTTTTCCGTAAATTGTTGTAAAATAATTCAATAAGTTATTCGCATAAATTCAAGATGGTTTCAGTGACCAGTTTTCCTGTAATAACGCCGCGGCGCGGCGGCGGCGGCGGCGTGTGGTTAAAATGTAGGATGCACATAAAAACACTATTACACTATTACTTATAAAAACACTATTACCAACTGTTCGACTTTAAATGAATGAGCAACGCAGGCGGTTTAATGTGACCGAGTTAAGGGTCAACCTAGGCTTACGTTACAGTCGGGAGGCAGGTGAGGAGTGGTTACGCGCACGTAGCCAGTCGTCAACGCGGTCCGGTGGCGTCGGTTACAACACCACTGAAAACGTAACATCTGCCCCACTGCCTAGTCGCCACCGCGCGTGTCTTAGGGGCTGCAGTGTCAGCCCACTGGCCATCCAAACGCGATGAGCAGCACACGGTGTTACGCGATCATGCCAGGTCCTAGGCCCTTGCCGGTGATCGGCAACTCCTGGCGGTTCGCCCTCGGTCAAAAGCCGTGGCGAACGAAAGCTTTAGACTTAACTTTGTGGACTCTACGTGCTTTAGCAGGCTCGGGAGGCGCGGCTAAAGTAGCTAAATTATTCGGTCATCCAGATTTGGTTTTTCCGTTTTGTGCTGAAGAGACAGCAAGGATATATAGGCGAGAGGATTCCTTGCCTCATCGGGCGGTGGCGCCGTGTCTCAAGCATTACAAGCAGGACCTGAGAAAGGATTTCTTTGGCGATGAACCCGGTCTTATAGGAGTGTAAGTCAAAATATTATTATTTTCTTGGAAGAAAATATCAAAACTTCAGATCGTAACAATAGTGTGTGATTATTCAGACATGGAGAGCCATGGTCAAGATTCAGATCGCGGGTTTCAAAAGCTTTGGCAGCTCCGGAAGCAGCTAGAGCTGCAGTACCAGCTTTAGACGACGTCGCAGTCGACTTTGTAAAAAGGTAACATTTATTCAATAAATTTTCACAAGCTTCCCTTTATTGCCGAACAATAAAAAAGTCTAGCTTTACTATAGTTTAAAAATGTAGGTTTCGTTCCCCGCATTTACCTGCAGTCAGTATATATTCGAAATTTATGAATATGAGCGTACCATTAGCACTACAGTCTGAACAGTTTATGACCTCGCCTAGCGGTATAAAACAAGAACGTGATTCCTAAAGGCTTACAGCGATATACTGGTTGTATATCCAATTTATACAAAATTATAAGCTCGAAGTCATTAATCCTTCACGCTATAAGATTGATTGCTTTCTCTCTAAGAATGTAGACTAATGCAAATGGACAATATCATTAATCACATTCACAATGTATATTTTATTTTATTAAATCGATATCAATTCATTCCGAACATCGATTAAAGAAGTAAACAAAAAAAATCCTAGACTGACCTCTCAGTTACATAGTCGTAGATATATTAAAATGATTTAACACGTGAAATGTGATGTAATATCTAGTAACCAGTAAATGAAACCTGTCACACGGTTGATGCTTCGTTTAATTTACTTCGCAAAAAATAACTAGATCAATAGTTGCGCGGTATGAACATCGTTATACATTTGCATTACTGGGTCAAAATAATGACATATATATAAGGTCCCTTTCAATAGAATCCGGCAATAATGTAAACAAGATAATTTTTGACACTAACTTTCCAATGACAAACAAGACTTTGATGAGTAAAAAATTAATATGGCAGTTTTACAAATTATTGAAAGTTTTGTAACCCGAGTATTTTTTATTAAAATAACCATCATAAAGAAGTTAATAGGAGGCGAAATGATTGTAAAGAATGTATGGTTCCTTGAAATGTAAATATGATCATCAGGATTGATACTCAAATGTAAGTAATTACGGAGTAATCGTGTTTAAACTGGTTTTTTTTACATTATTGCCGGATTCTATTGAAAGTATTTGAAAGGGACTTTATATTACCTTATTGTGGTGTAGATTCTGAAGAAAGGTTACTACTGTTTTTTATTTATTTTCTGTCAAAACAAACAATAGACGATGACTTAATCCACTTTTATAGAGCTCAGAAACGGGTCATTGCAAAAGTAACTTTGATAAAAGGTGACAAGTTAATAATTTGCTGCTAATCGAAAATGACAGGACAGCTCTCCCAGCCTCTTGCCTCAGCCTCAGCCTCTTGGTGTTAGACCAGTAGTCATGTGTATATATCGTCGGTGTTTTGAAGAAAGGGCGAAAGTGCCTTAAAAAAAAAGCGCCTTATTAAAATAATTTGACAGGACAGCAATTTTTTTTGTTTCAATGACGATCTTTAACTATCTACGGTATAATTGTTAACTTATTTTTACGCTTATAAAGAGATAACTATGTTAACTCTTTGTTATAAGCGTAAAAATAACCGTCATTGAAACTAAAAAATTGCTGTCCTGTCAAATTATTAAAAGGCGCTTTCGCCCTTTCTACAAAACACGGACGATATGTAGTAACTAATACTCATAGAGCTTAAAAGTGTTTTAAGAAGGCTATTACAATGCCTGTTGCAGAATCTCGGTTTAATGACCACATCCCGTTTAAGAACGGCGTCTCGGTCTCGGCGTTTGTTTTGAGTCCGCTACTCAGCCGACTCATTGCTGGGAACAAAACAACCTCTCTCAATGAACACGAGTGTTTCAATAGAGTAATTTGCGTTGCGTTTACATACGATGGAAAAGATTTAAGTGGTCGAGCCGAAGTCAACTGACATACTAAAAAAAAGAACTGGTTCAAGGTCCACATTTGAAAGTTCTATCCAGATGCTGTTAGTTTGAATGTAGTTCTAGTAACTGCACTCCGAACGCAATCTAGTTGCACCGTTGTGCATTAGTCTTGATGCAGTTAATCTAACTGATATACTTATCTCATATTGTTTACGTATTTATAGAATGGAGCGTCTAATAGACAACAAGCGCGAACTACCCGAAGACTTCCTAACAGAGCTTTACAAATGGGCCCTCGAGTGTAAGTATAGATTAGCCGAATCGATTAAGTGTAAAACCCCACAATGATTAAATATTCTCATTTCGATGAAAGCAATAATGAAAGGTTGGGGAAGCGGTAATCCATTGCAGTAAACTTTAACAATAGCCGCACGAAGTGATTAGGTAGCGAGCGATCAATAGCGACCTTCCGATGGCTATTCATATGCAAGGCTTGCATTCATGTCATTTTAAAGACTCCTGTTTATTACTCACAATGCTGAGTACTCAATCGCAATTTCTCACGCACAGCTCTGATGAAAAAACGACGCTAATATCATAATCCGATATATCATAAGACGAAACTGTATTTTTCTAATTGCAGCGGTTGGAGCATGGGCACTAGGCACTAGACTTGGCTGCCTAAGCGACGACGATGCGGAAGCAAAGGAAATAATCAGATGCATCCACGGATTCTTCCACAGCGTACCAGAATTAGAGCTATCCGCTCCGTTGTGGAGGTTGTACGCCACCCCCGCTTACAAAACATACGTCGAAGCTTTAGATGCATTTAGAGCAGTATGTTTAAGGAGACTGTCAGATAAAGGAGTTTGTGCTCAAATCGCGAAACATTCCGGCGAAAAGGTAGCGACTATTCTCGCATTGGATCTGTTATTGGTGGGCGTGGACACCACCGCGGCGGCCGCGGCAAGCACCATGTACTTACTGGCCAATAATCACAGAGCACAGCAAAAATTGCAACAGGAATTGGACAGTTACCTCCCCTTGGACAGAGTTTTGAACAGCAAAGACCTGGATAAACTACCGTATCTCAGGGCTTGCATAAAAGAGGCTTTACGGTAAGTTGGCTCACTTTAAAACTTCCAAGCTTTGTGTAGCGACGGCCCCAACAAACTTTAAACTTCTTTTATTCGTTCAAGACCTAGGCTTATTTTTATCTCGGGCTAAAATAAGGGTAAAGCCTTTCCCTACTTGGCGTACTCTACCTCGACGATCCCTGTTCAGGGTGTTATCTCGGTACATGAAAGTATCTCACGGCGGCGGCGGCAGTTTGCATAATATTTACATTACGCGCCTAATGTCGGCCGACGCCGCCCGCGCAGGCAAACATGAACATGCCTAGCAAAGGTTTACTTTGTCACATATTCACACACAGCGATAGCTCGGGTTCACGAGCAAACGCAATCACCAAGAGGTCAGCTATAAATTTATGATCACATCGCATCACAAGTGATAAATAATAGTAAGCTAGGACAGGGGACGTACAGTATTACCGAGCACTAGTCTGAATAGCGATATAATTTTATGAATGAATGCAACCAGTTCAAAATTAAATGATATTGGCCTCGATACGGGAAGTCATGCTCTAATCCTAATTTTAAAATCCAGCTATCCTTTTCGTTTTTATGACCAATGAAAGAGAGGTGATTAAGATATTTTTAAGTCGCATGTTTTAAGTGTCTCTAAAATTGAGCAATCGACGCGGCCATAAGGTTCAAATTTGATATTTGACAGCTCTAATATTAGGATGGCCATCTCCTGTCCTTTTTAACCGACTTCAAAAAAAGGAGGTTCTCATTTCGGTTGTATTTTTATTTATTTCAATCTTTAAACGTGAAAAGGAATGACGAACTTAAATTAAGGATTAGAGCGATTATTGTAATAACTCGCAATAATATAATTCAATCTATCATCGGTTAGTTTACATTGGATGACTATGTAGCATTTCCAAACATTTCCTTCCTTGTTTGAGTTCAGATCTTTTCCTGAATAATCGAAGCAAATAAAACGGATATACGAGTATCTTTTTAAAGGTCGAGGTTTTCGAGACGTCACACTTGAAGATAAAGTTAGTTTTAATTACTAGTTAGTTAGTCATAGTCGTAGGTAGGTGCGAAGTCGGCTGCGGTTTCGCCGACCCACATTGACGTTCGCGGAATAAACAGAGCTGCTCGCACTTGCCTGAACCAAAACACACTTAGTCAAAGCACAATGCTCGCTTTTAGACCAATTAATTTGCTATGGAGTTGAAACGGTTTCATTCTACAGAACGTTGTTTATTACACACGTATTTATGCGTAGCTAATTTGGTCGAGACATTCGACAAATTAGTAAGTTTTAATAGAAATAAACAGTTTTACAAAACATGCACTAATGACAAGTAGGAGAAATATATATCAGGTAACCCGAAAAACACAAATGGCTGATCTATATTGAACCAAATTTAATTAGCTAAATGGTTGTAATTAGGTTATAACCGGTTGTATATTATAACTAGTTGTATGTTGTTGTCAACTATTAACGGTTAATAAGTAAATTAATTATGCATTCGATAGGCCGTAATAGGACCGCGCCTCGTGTGTATAACTCGATATGGGCAAACCGCATAAGACCTCCACAGTACCATTGTAGAGGAGTTTAGTCATATTAGATCGCATGCATATTCTCTTTACATACCAAATAGAAAATTGTGGACCTATAAAACTTCCAAACAATAATGATAAATAATTCAGGTGGGTAATAAAACGAGTTCTCGTTTCCAAAACGAATTACTTAACATACGTAGTTAGTTTGAATTTGTGCTACCGGTTAAGCAAATTTTCAAAATAGGGCATAAGTAGTTGTTTTTTACTATACTTAATATAATAAATTCACGCATAATGCACAAAATTACTATAGTTGAGAAATATTTGATTACATAAGTAAATTAACCTAATTATTACAGAACCGGGAAAGCTTTTGTTTTATCTTAGTCATTATTTATTCGAGCTCGGTAAAAGTTTTTTTTTGTAATCTGGGAATATAATATTTTACGACTATAGTATCGTTTCACGCAGGCTGCCGTGTGCTTAGCTATCACGCACTGATAACGCCATAATAACTGAAATTGACAGGTCGGGTTAGATGTTCCGAGTCGCCCCCTAATCGCCTGCCGTAATGACACGTCCGCAACCCGTAATATCAACATACGCACATATTATCACACGGACCAAGAGCCCATTATGTAACACGAGTCTATTATCTAGTACTAATAAGCAACACAGCAAATATTAAGACTATTTGCTGTGTTGCTTGATGAAACTGTTTCAAAAATCGTGTAGGACGTCAGCAATATTTGTGATAAAATTTCATTGCTTTTTGTTATGCAATGCTAAGGTTTTTATAACGATATACAATATGGATATATTTTCAGTATCAAGCCAGTTATTTTAGGAAACGGCCGCTGTATCCAATCAGACGCAATAATATCTGGATATGAAGTGCCCAAAGGGGTATGGTTATTAATAATTTTGTTTACATTATGATTTAACTCGGAGTTTTTGAGCACATCGGAGTTTCACTTTCAGACTCACGTCGTGTTTCCCCATTACATCCTATCAAATGAGGAACGATATTTTCCATCGCCAGAGGAGTATGTGCCTGAGCGTTGGCTAAGAGACATTGAGTTCGGGGAAAGAGAATCACAGTGTCCAAAACTAAGTGAAGAAGCTACAAATATATCTGAATGTCCACACGCCAAAGCGTTATTAGTGAGACAGAAGCAGAAAGAAGTAGGAATCCATCCATTCGCATCGCTTCCTTTTGGATTCGGAAGAAGGATGTGCATCGGAAAGAGATTTGCTGAAGCCGAACTACAACTTCTTTTGGCTAAGGTTGGTACAGGTGTAGCACAATCTTGACCTTTGCTGTTGCTATGCGCGAAATGATCAGATCTTTTATTAGTCGAACTCTATTTCCAGTTTGATGTTTATTTGATGTATGTTACTGTATACGAACGAATATACATTCTAAACACAGGATCCTTGCAATATTTAGCTGTCACAGTTTCGTTTGCAAATTCATTTTGTAATTGGTTTGTAGAGTAGATAGAATGTATTTTGGAATAACAAAAACCTTGAGATGGTGGTAACCATGGGCTAATGTCTCGGCGCCTGCTATATATTTGGAAGAAATAGCGTTTAGCTCAGTTAGGAAAAATAAAACTATAAGAGACCTTTTAGATCATCTTGCATGGATAAATGTATCATTAGAGGATAAATGCTCATAGTCCAGCAGTGGACTGTAACGGGCCATTGATGTTGACGATGTTGATGGATAAATGTAGTATACTTATAAGTATTATTTATTTTCAGACATTCCAACATTACAGCGTGTCTTGGCGGTACGGGGAGCTTACCTACAGTGTAACACCGACTTACGTGCCCAACGAGCCACTGCAGTTCACATTAACACCAAGAAATAAGCAAGCATAAGCTCGTCCTTAGTTTTTATTATACGTATTTTTCATACATAGTTGTTAATAGGTTTATGTAACTAGATTTAATAAGTTACGAGAGCGCAGATTTTAGTAGAACTTTCTCTATAATTTTTTTTATGTACGATTTTGAAATTAAGTAGCCGATCAAGCTTCACCAGTTCTATTACACCAAAGTTGTTATTAAATACGTAATCGTTTTGTTGTTTTATTTAAAGTTGTTTAATTTTATTTAAAAATCTAACTTAATATTTGATGCGTCCGCTTCGTAACGTTGAGAAAAAGGTATTGCAGAAGTTGTAAAAAATTCTCTAGACATAGAATATAATCACATGTTATGAAGGTAGTTAGGCACTTAGAGCTGCTTGTCATAAAGGCCAAGTTTCACGTAACTCGTTCGTAGTCTAGTTAGCCCTAGTGAGGGAGTATTAACTAGTAATTAGTATTGACTATTGAGTAGGTTCATCGCGGATTACTTGTGTGTACTAGAAAGAAAAGCACTCACTATTTGGCGGAGTCGTTGAGCTGATACTCGTTGGAGCGGCCGAAGCACTCCTGCACGCCAGAGTCTGCCCAAAGCCGCTTCATGGCTGCCAGCAGCTCCTCGCTGAACGGCTCCGTGTCTTCCATCCGCTGGATCACGTCAAACACCATCTTGCCGTCGCTCTGGAACATTACATCATAGATTAGAAATTGGCAATTTTGGTTCCACAAAAACCGTTAATACTTTTTGGCTTCTACACGACGCAATTTCAAAATGCAAGTTGAATAATTCGATTATTCCAAAATTAAGTTTCAGTTGATCCGTGACCGCGGAACTCAATCTAAACGGGCCATAGACTGAATCTTCGTCCGATTGTTATCATACGGTAGATTATGTTAGTGACATGACAACTAGACAAGGCAGTCGTCTTTTTGTTTGCCAATAGTCAAAACGTGGCCAACTCGCAACGCCTTGATTCCAGAGGTCCTAGCTTTGTCGCCAAAAAATACTAACGGCTAAAGAATGGTGGAAAAAGTTGATTATAGATGTATAGCGTTATAACAATATTTCATGTGCTGTAAAAATTAGTGAGACTAGCGTAGTATTTCATGAAGACAAAAAAAGAGTGCTCTTTTATTTTCTATCCCTGTATTGCCACATAGCAAGCAAAGTTAAGGCACACGTACAAATCCATATGATTAAAACAAGTCAGTGTAAGATGAGACAATTGATTTTTTTAAATATTCTCCAGCAATGACATTAATGTAAAAATAATAATCGAATAAACAATATGCAGAGCATTTATAAACGATGTCATACAAATCACACAATTACACAATCTTCTTGAAAGTTTAGTAACCCTGCCTCTTAAACTGTACATCCTAATCCGATTAGTAAGCTTAGCACACACGTTCAAACAACCAGTTAGCTTACTTTCTTTGCGTAATTATATTTCCATGATCTTGGAGCGTCTTGCTTCAAAAGGATTTTTATGACGTTAAAGCCCAAGTCACACAGAGCCGTGCCGGGGGCGGTCCGGGGCCGGGAAAGCGGGACGGTGCTATGGCACGGCATAGCGCCGTCCCGCTTGTCCCGGCCCCGGACCGCGCCGCTTCCGCTCTGTGTGACTTGGGCTTAAGTGTTCACCGTTGCCTGTTGTAATAGCATATATTATTTTATAACTAATCTACCAAGAAAATCTAACTGGGATACTGTGAATATTTGAGCAATATGTTGTAAGTTTATGACATAACTTACACAGCTTTAAAATTTTGCCCAAAAAAGCAGCTAGAAATTCACAAAGGACAGATTAGATTAGGAAGAAAGCAGGACATAACAATGACAAATGGGACCGAGAGAGGCGTATTCCCACTAGAAACCACATACGAGTATAATCTCATTTCGGCGACAACGGACCGTATAATTTAATGCAAAAAGTAAATAACATATATGCCTATATATACAAGGTTATGCTTTTACAGTTGCTCTAGGCGTTTCGCGGAAATATGTCGAAATTAATGTCTTACTCAAAATGTGCAACTCAAAACGCCAACATATTTTGTCGCGTAATATCTCTGTAAAAATAAGCATAAGCTTTACTAACAAAAATATGGATTGAAAAGTCTGAAATAAAAACATTTTTTTTTATTAATCAGATCAGAGAGCTACCACTGCTATTTTTACTGCTACCAAAGTATTATTTTCGTGCCCGCAATGGTACAATAGATCACATGCGACAAACAATTTTACAAGCAATGAGTAGAGTCCTTTATGACGGTGTAGCACGCATGCGCCCTGGAGCCCACTCCCGGAAAGCCGGGCGCCATTCACTACCCATCACCCCCGCAACCTCACCCTAACTGCGGCCCTCTTCTCGTCTGCATTTACATTTCGCATCCATTTCATATTGATATTCTTCTAAACACGACCAAATAGAAAGCTGAGACAAATGACCGAACATGCTAAACGCCCCAACTTTCGCGTATAGGTTCTTTGACATCTTAGGTGGATAAAATTATAAGCGACCATGGTGACCCAGAAATGACATTGAAGGTTATTGAACCAGTTAACTCTGCGGCTTAGTCAAAAGACAAAAGCGATCTTTTCTTCGCATTAAGGGCGGTTAAACAACATTGCATAAATCTAGGATAAAGGTATTAAAATAATGTAAATTGAAAATAAAAGAGATGAAAATTTCTTAGACTTTGCTACACTGGCAATACAAACAAACCCTATCAAAAGACATTACTTTCATATAAAAGCAGCAATTTTCGACACGATAAGAAGAATGTTCTATAACCAACAGGGCAGAGCAGTCCTCAGCAGCGGAATTTGTAATTCTGCTCCTGCATTGAGTACAATTCACACCTGGGTAACTGATTTTAAACGTGGAAGACAGAGCTGCGAAGACGCCCACAGGTCTGGCCGTCCAAATGAAGTCACGAATCCGGACATGATCAAAAAATTCACAAAATTGTATTGAATGATCGGCGCTTGAAGTTGCGAGAGATAGCAGAGATGGTGAGCATTTCATCTGAACGCGTTTTTAATATTTTGCACCAACATTTGGGAATGAAAAAGCTTTGCGCGCGATGGGTGCCGCGTTTGCTCACTGTTGACCAAAAGCAACGTCGAGTGGACGATTCATCGGAGTGTTTGGCGCTGTTTAACCGAGATCCTAACGAGTTTTCGCGGCGTTATGTAACAGTCGATGAAACCTGGATACATCATTATACTCCCGAGACAAAAGAACAATCTAAGCAGTGGACTGAGAGCGGAAAACCTGCGCCGAAGAAAGCAAAAACGGTTTTGTCGGCCGGCAAAGTGATGGCGACTGTTTTTTGGGATGCTCGAGGGATTATTTTAGTGGATTATCTGCAAAAAGAAAAAACAATAAATGGAGAGTACTACGCAAGCTTGCTGCAAAAATTAAGTGAAGAAATCCAGAAAAAACGACCACATTTGGCCAAGAAAAAAGTTTTGTTCCACCATGACAACGCACCTGCACACACGTCAATGGTTGCAGTCGCCAAACTCCATGAATTGCGGTTCGAATTGCTACCGCATCCACCCTATTCCCCGGATCTGGCCCCGTGTGACTTCCACTTATTCCCAAACCTGAAGAAATGGTTAGGTGGCCAGAGATTTTCATCAAATGAAGAAGTCATTAAGATTATGGTTACGGGCGATCATTCTATCGAAGTAGACCACAAATACTAAGAATATACTCTCTTTGACTGATTTAAACAATGAAATACCACTCCAGTAGAGTGCATCGATGCATGTCAACAGCTAGTTTTCTTCCAACTCCTTGTAATAACACATAATAGCTAGCTGCTGGTCGCTTACAATTCTAATCACCGTTTTACAGAATATTATGGTCTGTAAGATGATTGGCACGTTCAACTAACCGACAAGAAAATCAATATTAAAATAAAATACACTATTGTTTTACATCATTATAAATATGTACTTGTGGAATGTACTGATTTGTTTTAAATTACATAGTTAAATATTTACATGAGTCATTTTCATGTTTAAAAGAAAGACAATTGAAAACTAAGTATTTATTGAATACGCCTTCCCTAACTATTGAAACTTGTGAAAAGGTAAATTATGTAGTGCTTAAAGGTATATTATCCGAAACATCAGCATTAATGCACTAGTGAATGCAACAAATCAATCCAGCTTTTAAATGTTTAATCGAGGTGTCGATACAATTTCCGTTTCCATGATTGTCCGCAGAAAGTATTGACATGCCATATTCTACGGATAAATAATAAATCGCATGTTCGAATGCACGGGACGGGCCGAGTGGGCCATGTCATGTCAGCGGACGGACGGACGTGGTATCCATTAGTGTGGTACAATACATTCGCTACAGGCTCGACATGGTTTATTCCGGCGATGTCAGATCAGGGCCCGTATTCACGAATTCCAATCAGAACGAATATTGTCTACAATTCTGTCTAGGCGGCACAAAATTACAGAGACAGGTATATTTCCCAAATTACTAGATAGAAATCTCGAATATCAATATCATAGCTATCTTGTGTAATTTTGTAGCCTAGACTGAAATACAAATACTTAGGGCATACTGAAAGTTTCTGGATTCTGATAAATAAGACTAGATACAAGACTTACGATACATTTGTTTTTCAAAGTATATTCTTTCGCAATTAATGCATTTTTGCATTTGCTGAAACCACTTTACAAAGCATTTGGACCAGTCTTCCTTAGGGACCTTTTCAATGGCTTCATGGAACGCATTCACCGCCGATTCAGGGCTCGTAAAACGTGTACCTCTAAGTTTGTCTTTAATTTTTGGAAACAAAAAGAAGTCACAGGTCCGAGGTCCGGGCTGTAAGGCGGATGCGTCATCCGTTCCGCATTTAAACCCTTCAAATAGGCTTCTGTTACCTTAGCGGAATGTATGTGTTATCGTGGTGAAGGAGGACATAGCTTCGAGGACGCTTTTCTCGAACCTTATCTAAGACTGGGCAAGCGAGTGTTGACGTACCAATCTGCAGTCACTGTCTTTTTTTATCTTCAAGCGATACTAATGTCCTGATTTGCCGAAAAAATAAGCAACCATATTTTTGCCAATGCTTCGACTTTTCGTAACTTTCGTCAGCAAATTGCTGACAAATATTTTTTTTGTCAGTTTTAATAAGTTGTCGTACAGTGTCGATATTAGGGTCTGTAACCGCAGTCGCCGGCCGACCTTCACGTACTTCGTCATGGAGATGATCACGTCCACGTCCAAATTCTCCAAACCACGAATACACAGAGCTGCGACATGGTGCTTCATCACCAAATGACAATATTAAAGTCTCTGGCAACTCTCTTGTTGACTTAAGCCACAACGAAAATCATAAAAAATCATTGAACGAAATTGTTCACGAGTTAAATTTGTTTTGATAGCGACACACAATTTTCTAAAAGACGTCACAATGAAAAAACAAATGACAGTCTCGCAAATTAAAAAGTAACATATTCCTAAAGATTTCCATTTTCGAATTCCATAATTGATTTTTCACTATTTTATTGTACCTGGGCTGATTGATAACTGGCCGAAACGACGAACTTAAAAAAATGATACGCAAAAAAAAATATTACATTATATTTTGGCATCTTTTTGAAAATAGAACGCTAAATTTGAATTTAATCGAACTGGTGGAATTTGTTTGATAGGACGTAGAACTTTCTCTGTCGTAAATTTTCTTAACAATGGAAAGAAACTAAATTCGTGCGGTGATAAAGTTTTACGTTTTAAAACAGAAAACAGTAACCCAGATTAAAACCAAGCTAGACAGTGTTTTAAGTAATTCTGCTCCTGCATTGAGTACAATTCACACCCGGGTAACTGATTTTAAACGTGGAAGACAGAGCTGCGAAGACGCCCACAGGTCTGGCCGTCCAAATGAAGTCACGAATCCGGACATGATCAAAAAAATTCACAAAATTTTATTGAATGATCGGCGCTTGAAGTTGCGAGAGATAGCAGAGATGGTGAGCATTTCATCTGAACGCGTTTTTAATATTTTGCACCAACATTTGGGAATGAAAAAGCTTTGCACGCGATGGGTGCCGCGTTTGCTCACTGTTGACCAAAAGCAACGTCGAGTGGACGATTCATTGGAGTGTTTGGCGCTGTTTAACCGAGATCCTAACGAGTTTTCGCGGCGTTATGTAACAGTCGATGAAACCTGGATACATCATTATACTCCCGAGACAAAAGAACAATCTAAGCAGTGGACTGAGAGCGGAAGACCTGCGCCGAAGAAAGCAAAAACGGTTTTGTCGGCCGGCAAAGTGATGGCGACTGTTTTTTGGGATGCTCGAGGGATTATTTTAGTGGATTATCTGCAAAAAGGAAAAACAATAAATGGAGAGTACTACGCAAGCTTGCTGCAAAAATTAAGTGAAGAAATCCAGAAAAAACGACCACATTTGGCCAAGAAAAAAGTTTTGTTCCACCATGACAACGCACCTGCACACACGTCAATGGTTGCAGTCGCCAAACTCCATGAATTGCGGTTCGAATTGCTACCGCATCCACCCTATTCCCCGGATCTGGCCCCGTGTGACTTCCACTTATTCCCAAACCTGAAGAAATGGTTAGGTGGCCAGAGATTTTCATCAAATGAAGAAGTCATTGTTGCCGTGGACGAGTATTTTGAGGGGTTGGAGAAAACATTTTATCAAACTGGTGTAACGGCATTGGAGAAGCGCTGGACTAAATGCATCGAGGTAGAAGGAAAAAATTTATTTTAAATAGATTTTTAAAGTTTTTCTTTGTCGTTTCGGAAACTTATCAATCAGCCCTCGTAAGTGGCCAGATCCAGAGACTTTCAGTATGCCCCACGTAGTATTCGGTATTTAATTTGGATTAGATTTTGTGAATACGAGCTCAGAGCGGCCAAAGCTTCGAAGATCATTTGAAGAGCAGTATTGATGGTGCATCAAATCAAATCATCACTAAACATGAATTTCAATATTCATTAGCAGTTATGGAGTGTGAACCTTAGTCCTTCATGTAGGATCATCAAGGTGGTCGCCAGCTAACCGTTTTGTCATAGGTTTTCAAGTGGCCAACAATGGCTTTTAACTATTCTTAGTATCAAACGTAATTGTTTATCAACAACGCGCACTTAGTCTAATTCTGAGTTTTGATCAGATTAAATAGTGTACTTATTTGTTGCGTTACGATGAATAGCATACGACAAACACTTCACAAACGATTTGTAATAGACTCCTATAAATTAGAATTTAAATGTTAAACAAATCAAATAATTTATTTGTCAACATAGGTAAAAAGAAAAAAACAATAACAAAAAAAAACAGAAGGAATAAATAATAACAAAGAATTTGTGATCAGTAGGGACAAATAACAGGACATGAAGGACATTTGCCTCAGCTACTTGACGATGTGTGCCGCGCGCGAATAATATAGCCATTTCGACTACAGTTCACTGAAAAGAGTTTAGGTATTGATTAAGATATCAAACAAGTTACAATAAAATTCTAGATACCCATCTCTACTGACAACCAGATAATAAAGATAAATACTGCTCTCATAACTATATCCATTAGGGCAGACAACAAGCTAATCTCGCGATGTGCTAGACATATAGACAAATTGGCCTTGTGGCAGGCTTGTTCCTACCGCAGAACATGGAAACAAGTAAACCGGCATCAGTAGGAAAAAACCATGCGCTCCATCGTATGGACTAGTACGTAGTGCTTATAATATCAGAGTGTCTCGTGATCACTCCAACCTATCAACGCGTTATAACCAAGTACTTCAGTATCTATCTTACAATATGATAAATGGAGACAGTCTGCTCAATTCACACGAAAAGTAAGTGTCATTACGTAGTGACGACGAGACAAATTACGATGTAGTGCTTTTGTTTGCAAGGAAGCACTGTGATGACGTTCGGTGGACGTCAGCATTACATACGACTAAGCATACGACCCTCAAAGATGAGCACGGACGAAATTGTGTTATCTACCTTTAGTTAGTAGACAAGTTTGTAGAGGCAACCTGCTGTCTACTTTTTGAATAGAGACAGGGGTCTATGTAAAGTAGAAAGGTATATAATACGGATTCGTATCGCGAGCTACATGATAATAACAATAGGGTATTGAACGAGGAAACCAGGAGGTTTCGGGTTGCGCTGATAAAAGCGATACGTGTCCTGTTCTATCGCAGCTATCTAAAATAACATGCTTTTGCACTACTCGATGAGCTACTACGTTTCCGTGCGATCAGATCACTTGACATGGTGTACGAGTATTAAGCCGTGACTCCTGCTATGTTTTGCTGTACACAATACACAGAAAACATATACACAAAACAAAAAAAAAGCATGTTTGTCTATGGTTCCTCTACACAGATTGTCTATGAAATGTTTTGCATTTGGGATTGAAAACATTCGTTCACAAACAAATCTTGATTGCAAATATTTCCTCCTCCTCTTCGGAGTCTCTCTATGTGCGCATTCCGAATCAGAATTTCAGCGCTGTCAGCAATCAGAAAAGCAAAAAAAGTATGAGTTTTGCCTGCTGACAGTAATTCGGAACGCGATTACGGGTGCTTTAATCGATTTCAGCGCGTCTCGGAACGCAGGGCTTCTTTGTCGAATCAAAACATTTGTCCGAAATATTTCAGAGCAAGAGACGTCGTTTGAAACATTTGATTTTGTGTATGAGTAGACTGATTTGTGTAGTGTGTAGACCAAAACATTCGCAGGAGACATATTGTACAGTTTAAGACCACACATAATTTAATAACTTGTATTACAGCATTTTGCCTACGCTGCGAACTTTATACTGGTGCAGTGTTTTGTTTACATTATTTTAATTACTTATTATTAAAGTGCGTTCATACGTCATAGAGACTTAGAAGTCACTATTATTTATTTATTTTATTATATCTCATTTTTACTTTAACTTCTTCTTTCTTCTCTGTACTTTCCATGAACTTACAACAACTTAACATCAAATGCACAAACTGTACACATATTTCAAACAATATTAATACTCTACGTATTTTATACTCTTCAATCGTATGTAGACCGTTGTCTGAAGAACAACGAATGATACCGGAACGGATCAATAGTTTCTGTATTCCATACAATAAACAAAACGAAATCTGCACGGCAGCCGTATTTGTAACCAAACAATAGAGGCGCGCATAATGAATGTAGGCAGCACAAGAATTGCACGGGGCCGGGGAATATGCATCGAGGCAGTGAGGCTCATGAATAAGCCACGCAATATTGATCTATACAACCCTTCGAGGAATCGAACTAAGCTCGCACCGAATGCAATTTACCATGCACATGCATGCTTCGTTACGTCCAATAACATCTCTTCGGCATACGAATGTAGAAGTGATATCATATTATGCAAATCGATGCTCTCTGATTAGATGAATTTATGTTGGAGAAAAACTTTAAGATACTCGAAATCGCTACTGTATTTATCTCTATATCTTTCCTTGTGCTCAATAAAATATATTATATTCTATACGAACAAACAACTCGTTACAGAAGTAGAACTATCATCTTTATCTTGCCTAACAGCCAACTACAATGTTTATATAGTGGATTTGGCTGAGATTGAGATGGAATAACACTCCGGGTAATGTTGCGGTGGTACCAAAAACCACGTAGAAATTGCCGAGTAATCAGCGCTGCTGGCAAGCGCTCTAGCTAGGCGGAAGCGGGAACGCTTCATTCATTGCTGGAGATCGCGATGCAATCGAGCGAGATGCTTTCGAGATATTTTTTACGAGCGACCGAATTGGCCATTATTTTTAGAATACACTCGATGCGTAATCGAAGCATTTTATAGTTCACGCAAAGAGTGTTGTACTTATGGTATGCAGTAGTTGGCTTTATTACGATTATGATCTTTGCTTAAGAACACACAGATTGCTTACTAATCGCAGATTAGCGTAAGCACTTGATGGGAATCTCAATTCTATAAAAAGTCAATTCATCGGTCATATAAATTTGTTAGAAAACGTTCAAACAAATAGCCACATATCCTCATGCACTCAGAGCATCCCGAAGGTATTTGTCTAGTATTATCATCAACAGCTCATATACGTTCCCACCGAGGGGCTCGAGCCTATCTTGAATTGTTCAGTGTTAAACCAATATACGTAAAATTTTGATACTCTATATCAGTAACCTATCCGTAAACCGCCTTAAAATATTTCTTGGTTTTGGCATTCCCATCCTAAAACTTCGTAATGAAGTTCCGCTTGGGATAGGTTTGAAAAGTGTTATATTAGGACTCACCTCCCGGTCCTTATTGCCGTAGGTGATGCCCAGGTTAGGCATAGCGCGCAAGATAGCGACCAGCGACTGGATCGTGTTGCTGTACACCACCGGCCGATACTGTTTGAAGTCTTCATTCGTGAACCCACTTTCGTGGATAATTCTGCGCAAAAGAAAAAAACATTGGTCAATATTTTGTTATAATGTGCAAAAATTTCCAAGATATTTCCATCATAATGATAAAAGCAGTAGAATATTAAGGATTTACAAATATTCCTAATTACTATACTTTATCTTTTAATTTTCAAAATTAATGAACATTTAGGTCAAAAATAAACAAAAATATATTGCTTAGATACCATACCTACCAATCTCTTTACTAAAAATATCGGTCATATATAAGCATAACCATCAATCTAGTGAGGATAAAGAGTAAAATTTTGTTGAATTGCAAGATATCTGGATGACATATTCTTCAAAGAGAATATTCATACCTAGACCATGCTAAGCAATTTCGTATCGAGGTTATAACTATCTATAGATCTATACTATACTAACTCGGTGAGCAAGAGCAACACAAAGGAAATCTCGTGCAGAATCAGTTGTCTGCTCTGTGCGAACTTTATGAACGTGTCTGTATCTAAGACGTGTGAAAATGTCCGGCACTGAGCCAACTATAGTAAGTTCTGTCTCATATTTGTATGAAAGAAACTAAAGATAATACCAAACTGTCAATTTTATGTTACGTCTCTACGACATAATAATACGAATATGATACTCAACGTTAAAAGACAACAATCAAATTATGACGACGACGTAAACAATAATGCTATCCCTAGTATAGTGAACTTGTTTACTTTTAACAAAAATTAAAACCGGTAACTACAGAATTTATAAAAGGACAGAGATTGGACCTTGTAGACGTCTTTTTGGGCATTACTTTAGATGCCAAACTACTATGGGATCCTCATATAAATTATCGAACCGACTGAGGTCAACAGCATTTGCAGTTAAAAAAATTAGAGGTCTTACCGACGGAGACACCGCTAGACTAGTCTACTTTAGTTACTTTCATAGTCTAATGACCTATGGTATTTTATTGTGGGGTTACGCTGCGAATGCAAATGGTATTTTTACGCTGCAGAAACGGGCTGTTCGTGCAATTTATAAATTAGGGCCTAGAGTGTCACTGAGGGAAAATTTTAAAGAAATCAATATTCTGACATTTGTGTCCCTATATAATATCTTTACAATCTTGTGTATGTAATAAGAAATATCAAAATTTTAAAAAGAATGGTGATCAACACAATTTTAATACTAGAAATAAAGATAAATTGGCTGCTCATGTTAGCCGACTGCGTAGAATAATTCTTATTCTATTGTAAATAATTCTTATAAATAAAGGCAATTTTATACGAATTTAAAATAAGGTCCCTATCGATTTAAAAAAATTACCTTTAGATAAGTTCAAAGCTATGGTTAAGCAAAAATTATATAAAAAAGATTATTATAGAATATCTGACTACTTAGAGGACAGATATCAATGGAAATAGATTTCTTGAATGACAGGCTATTTAAACATACATTTTGTAAATTACTGTATTATTATTTGTCAAAAAAAGAATCGCACAAGATGCGACGCATGTGGAGTTTCTTTGGTGAGTTCTTCTCCACAGAATCCGCACATTGTGTAGTGAACTCACCCAAAAAAAAATTATGACTAAGAGATGTAAGCAATAAATTATTTGAATTTGAATTTTAAAATCCAAAAGTTAATAAACTATTAATTTCATTTAAATAAATAAATATGAAGGGACATCTCATACACGGCCATCTGATCCCAAATTAAGCACAGCCTGTACTATATGGGTATCAGACAGCTGATATACATTACATAAATATTTAGATAAATACATACTTAAATAGATAAACAACATCCAGACACGAGGCAAACACACATCACACGAATGATTTCCCTGGGCGGGATTCGAACCCGCGACCCTGTGCTTCACAAGCGTACTACCAACTAGGCTACGGGGCCGTCCTTTCATTAATTTCGAACACGAGCGAACTAAATAAATAAATAAATATGTGGGGACATTTTTCACACACGGCCATCTGATCCCAAACTAAGCAGAGCTTGTACTATGGGTATCAGACAGCTGATATACATTACACAAATAGATAAATACATACTTACATAGATAAACAACATCCAGACACAAGGCAAACACAAACGCTCATCACGCGAATGTTTGCCCTGGGCGGGATTCGAACCCGCGACTCTGTGCTTCGAAGGCAGGCGTACTACCAACTAGGCTACGGAGCCGTCTTTAGCATCTTTCTTTATACCATCTTTATTTCACTTCTTTTAACGTAATAATTCGTGTTTTTAATGTTAAATGTAACCATTAAACTTTTAAATTTTGTTTCCAGTTATTTCGTTGCTTTAATTAAAGAGTCATCGAAGAAAGTTGGCGTGACGTATGTATCTTAGGCTCCGATATACAGCTCAGGTGGATCAGTTCAATAAACTGCTCTTTCTTGTTTACATCCTCACTAATATTATAAACGCGAAAGTTTGTATAGGTATGTACGGGTTAGGATGAAATTTGGAATAGAGATAGTTTGTACCCTGGATTAACACATTGGATACTTTTTACGAGAAAAAGTCTTATTCCCACGGGAAAATCTTACTTAACGCAAGCGTAGCCACGGGCGGTCCACTAGTAAAACATAATTTTGATGTTTGTTGGATTCAAAAATTTTAGGTGACGAAATTTTTCGCTTCTAAAAATCGGAACGCGCTATCCCGATATCAGAGTTAGAGCGCTGCTGCAATTTGAGCGAACGCGTTAATGCCGCGGGCAAACGAAACATTACTCATACAACCAAGTGATTCATTTGTTAAACAAACCTACCTACTTGATAGGTATTCATTGGTCTATGACTCTGCAACTCTGTGACGAGATATTCATAGAATTTTAACTAGCTAGGAGAAAATGAACGCATGTTTATAGACCGCATTATTTTATTAATTGAATGCTAGGTCATCCTCGTTTAATTTAATTTTACCTCGTTTTATTTCACAATTCCGTTTATGGTAATGAAGTTCGTAACTAGGTGGGTCGACAATATCGAGCGGGTCGCTGAAATATTAGCTTAGGATCGCCCACAAGGGGCTGCCACAATAAAGGATTATTCGTGCCCTGCAGTGGCTGCAGTGTCTACTGCCAACGAATATTCTAATGATGATACTGCCAACGAATATTCAACGAATCACTATTGTTCGGCTACGTTCGCGTTATGTAAGATTTTCCCGTGGGAATAAAACTTTTTCCCGCAAAAAGTATCCTATATGTTAATCCAGGGTACAAACTATCTCTATTCTAAATTTCATCACAATCCGTTCAGTAGTTTTTGCGTGAAAGAGTAACAAACGTCCATTTATCCATACCATACATACAAACTTTCGCATATATAATATTAGTAAGGATTATTAATAATAGCACTAAACGAAAGATCAGCGTGGATGGGCAAGTAATACATTATGTCGACGAATATACCTACTTGGGCCAGATAGCATCCTTCGATAACAGGCAAGATAAAGAGATTGACAGACGTGTCCAAAACGCCTGGAAGAGCTACTGGTTCATGAAGGAGCTAATGAAGGGAAATCTTCCATTATCACTAAAGCGGAAATTGGTCGACATGTGTATCTTGCCCATCTTAACTTATGGTGCACAAACATGGTCTTTGACAGAAGCGCAAAAGTCCAGACTCAAAGTTTGCAAACGTGCCATGGAGCGTAGCATTCTGGGAGTAAAAAGAATAGACCGTATTCGAAATACAGAACTACGCTCCAAAACTGGCATCCAAGATGTTGGACAAAAGTCCGCAAAGCTGAAGTGGGATTGGGCAGGACATGTCTGCCGCATGAACCCGGATAGGTGGGCTAGAATAGCCACGGAATGGGTGCCGGAGGATGGTCGTCGCTGTCGAGGCCGACCTCGGAGACGATGGCGAGACGACATTGACAGTTTCCACAAGGCTTGGCATCTGGAGGCTCAAGATCGAGACAGTTGGCGAAAACGAGGGGAGGCCTTTGCCCAGCAGTGGGACACAAATACGGCTACACAAAAAAAAAAAATTAGTACAGGTTTATCTATTTAAAAAAAAGAACAATAACCATTCAAGTATACAAATAAAACTGATTATTTAGATTATTATCAATCAATGGAATGAATGAAATTTATAATTTTTGACACCACAAAGCTTATTCAGCTACCGCTTTTCACATTGTATTACAATTGTTAAACACACTTCTCACGTAAATTGTGGGAACAAGCAGACGCGAAAGTAATAAAAAATATACCGTAATTAAAGTGAGCAACTTGATTATAATAATAATCAATCAATCTTTAGTCTAATAAGACTCGGAATATTATTATTCAAATTGCAATAAACGCACTCCAGAAATAAAGCTTCCCAAAAATAAGGATGAACGAAGTTCTGTTTTAGAAGTCAGCCCTCTTAAAAGAATGCGCCTAAATAACTGTCGGTTGTTTCGATTGCGTCCTTCAAAGACCCAGTTGGAGACATCCTTAGCTGCCAGTTAGAATGCGAAAAAATGCGGTCCTCGGAGACCCTGACAATAACGATGACGTCAGGCCGCCGCACTTCGCCGCGGCCGGCGCGCGTCTTTTCTGCAAACTCCTCATTATTCCACACTTCGAGAACACGAACAATGGAACGCCGGCGTATGCATACACAACAACATCTCGCGAGATATTTTGAAAAACATTCAAGTTCTCCAGAGTCAGTTTGAAGATAATAGAGACGAGGAAAATTCATTTAGTTTACTACCATACGCGATATGAGAAGTTCAGTGAACTAAATACCGCAAGTCACTCGGAAGGATGGGGAGTGAGCCCCTTAGTCATGCTTCCACATTTTGTCATTTAGTTTAATTGCTTAGCTTTCCGATTCTTTAACTCGCTCACTGCCGACGCAAAAATGTCAACCATGCCCGTCTTAGATCAAAAGAGGTTAATCATGATTTCAGTAACATGGATCGTTAACAGACATGAAAACGGAGGAGAAAAATGTTTACAGGAAAGCGCTGTTTGAGTGTGCCACGCTCGTTATTAGCGATGAAGCGTCAGATGGTTCAACATTAGCACAGTAAAAAATGAATGTAACCTAGAAATAACATGCTAAAACTAAATAAATTCATTTTTAGGATGGGTGTGTTCCAGAGAACAATGGCACTAAGGCAGCCGTATTGGCGCATGCGTGGTTAGCGTTTACGTCACGCGCCTTGCATAGTTCTGGCATCCGGAACGCGGTGTGACGTCACCGGATCCGGATCGCGTAAACGCTGATTACGGACAGCTCATCTCGCATCGACAGGCTAATCCGCGTAGGACATGCTATCGCGATTTGTTGACACTCGATAAGATTAGAAACGAATTCAAGTCCCGCTAAAAAAACGCGCGGGGTATATTCGTTTTGTATTTGCCATTTACATTTTTGTTACATGCAGGGTACAAAGTGTGATTGATTAAACCCAGGTCAGAGAACCTATTTACAGTTTGCTGATGAGCGTGCTTTGAGCTTGCGTCATGTAGCGGAGGATTTTAATGAGGATAATGAAGGAGTAGCGGCTCTATAGTGACGTTAGATTTAAACACGAGGGAAATGCGTATTTTCCCTGCAGGAAATACTTTAATGACCTTTTATAGGTAATTTACTGTAATTTCTAGCAGCTGGTCTTAGTCTGAATATTACGATAAACTGACCAAGAGCAACTATTTGGCAGTGGAGTGTGTCGCGACGCGAGTGACGTCACGGCGAGCAGTTTAGTGCAATTTTAGGCAGCGCGGGCGCAGGCCGCACAGTGGTGGACGTTGTATGGCGCGGCGGAAATAATTGTTTTATAGAAAGGGAATGTTATAAATGTTGGATATTAGTTCATAAAATAATAAGAAAGCATATTTTTCATAATGTTTTAGTTATATTATAGTATCGTAAAAATCAGAAAAGCAGTAAATGAAAGAAAACTAAAAAATAAATAACAAAATAAATTAAATCATTAATTTTTGTGCATTTTTTAAGACATATACAATAATGAATATATATATACAAAGAAAGCATACAAATACATACACAGTAATGAACAGGAATAAAAATCATTAAATTAAGTTTGAGGATCATTCTTCATTTCCTCCATGCAGCAAAGCTTTTACATCTTCATGCAAGGGCAAATGCTTTGGGCTACGCATAGCCCTTAAACTATTTGTGTACGGATCTGAAGAAGCCAAAAGCATGTGAAAAACATCTTCGTTCGTCAATTCACGTGAGCATTTTCGAGAATGGTTTAATCTGTATCGACGGTAGTCCTTGTTGCGCGCCTCTTGGGCTTCCTCAGATAACATTCCCACTGGCAATGCAGCAGCTGAAATTATATGACTGCCGTGCATTAGAACCTTATGCACTGTATTTGGCATATAGTACCAGTCATATAACCCAACATACAGTCTTGTAGTCTCTTCACAATACTTCCCGAACTTTTCTGAGTCAACTGAAGCCCCGGAGTTGATTGTCTGCAATATTATAGAAAATCGATGAATCAACCTTTCATCGACTCCTGTAATTTCCGCCACTATATCCACATTATCAAAAAACCTCCTTGACGTGTTTCCATCATTCGACGAGCCCATTCCTTGCTTAACGAAGTCCACCTTAATTCCCAATCTTTTGAAAAGCTCGTCTTGTATTTTTTTCTTCTCCTCTTCTTTAAGTGGCAGCGTGTTGGCATTGGTTCTCCAGCTTTTAAACGATTTATTATAGGCAATATGCAAAATACATTCCATAAATTTCAGTCTTGCATGTAACGGACTAAGGCCTACTTTAAAAGCGTCCGTATTTACTTCTTTTGTTTTTAAATGTTCCAGCTTATTCATTTCAGTCGGCTTCGCCTTGCATATATAGCACACTGCATTAGAAGAAGTATCTGTGATTGTTTGTGCAATTTTACCATCGATCATGGTTAAATGAAGTTCATGAGTCACTCTAAAAATCCTGTTGTTCATGGAAATCGTTGTTTGATTTAGATTAGCTATTTCACTTTCCATTCTTGAGATCTCGTTTTTACTGACATCCGTTGTTTCTTTCATGAACTGAAACTGTACTGGTCTGCAATACCTGGTTGAAGAAGGAGTTTCATTTTTCCAATACACCAAAGAATTATTTATTTTGTTGTTAAGACGGAGCGGAACTAATGTTGTTAGAAATATGTTGGTATCTGTAGCACCATCTTCGACAAATGACTGTTTGTATTCAGTGTGGCCCGATGAGCCATCGCAACCCCATTTTGATAAAAGTGTTACTTCCTCACTCATACTTGCCAATTCATCGTCAGTTTTTGTTTTATATATCCTCTTTACAGTATGATCTAATAATTCTTGAAGACCTACGTAAGCGTAGCTTTCTGTTGCATCTATATGAGGAGGATAGCAATCTTTCTTTGCATTTAAGACATTATGATAAGCTGGAAAAATATCACATCCAATTTCCTTTGCAGCTTTTCTAAGAATTTCATATTGATGCCTTGTTAATGATGCATCTAACATTAATGCCCACGCTTTCTCCGCACTAAATGCTTCACATCTTGTTGATTGATCGCTTATTCTCTTAGCTGCTGCAGCAATTAATTCAGGTTGGACAGTTTCGCATAGCTTTTTAACTTTATACCTTTTGGCTCGGTCACAACATTCATCGATAGGTTTTTCTGGTCTTCCACTGTGAGATCGTTTTGATGATCCTGCTGCAATATCTTCATTAAGAACCGTAAACTTTACTGACAGCCATTTTTCATTTTTAGCAAAAAAGAACTTCTTATTCCGAGCTGCTTCATTCCACTTTTTTGTAAATTTGGGAAAAAAGGTTTTGATCAAATGTTCACTTATTTTCACTAACATGATCTCCGATAAATCAGTATGATTGCTTTTAATAACTTCAACGCACTTATTGACATCGCGACCGCTTGCGATAGCAATTTCGGCTAATTTGTCGTTAGAAATAGTAAAATTCGCCATTTTAGTGTAAAATTTGTTATCACTGTACCGGTTATGAACAAGTAATGAAAAATAAAACAAAAGTTTATCCCTTTTATAGCCATTACTATTTTTTTTAGGTAATTTACCCTCATTAAAAAAATTAATTCTTAATGTAGGCAATATGAAGCTCATTTACTAATAGGACTACAAAAACAAGGTTAGCAGATATTAGCAGCTGGAAGTGATTTGTTAATTATCTATAGGAATGTACCTATCACGTAAACTACATAAGACACCGCCGGAAAGCGCCGCAAGCTAGATATGGTCGATTGAAATAAGAAATTATGTAAAAAAAAAATGCTTTGTTCTCTAACGATACTACATTAATACTAAGTACTTTCCTCAAATTATAAATTTAGTTTTAGATGCTCTAATGTATGTAGTATTACCAGTTATTTTTATATTTTTTTTAAATACACTGGTTATCTAGTGTAACTAAGCAAAAAAAGTCATATTTTTCAAGAAATAAATAACGTTTCTTTAAAGTCTGACTTTAGCCTTTAATTTAACCAATAACACAATAATAAAAATAAAAAAAAATTATATAGCATTGTTTGTTGAAGACTGTAGTATTTATTAATGATACAAAATCTGCCTAAAGTTGAACTCTGAAAAAAGGACTTTTTTCCGCCGATCCATCATTGTGGGCCGTGACGACAACAGCCTTCTGTTTCTAAACAGCCGTTAACAGTTAACGCACGGAGGTGTTAATAGAGTTGTCTTCACTTTCGCACTTCGAGTGCGTAAAAGTGCCAATAGGATATTAACGAATCTTCCGTTACCCTTACACTTCATAGATATTATAAGTAATATTAAAACATATCATTGCTCTTAAACAACATATATTTTGTCGTTAAGATTACAGTGTATCATTAAGTCGTTTAACATACAAAATTATTTAAAATTATAATTGCCTCTACTTTTTCATCAAACATTAAATTTTGCCACCTATAAGTCAAAATCATCGAAAAAATCTCTTCAACCATTAAACATTTGATAAAAATTGTATTGTGGTATGTTCCCAGCATTATCTAGAAAATATATCGTCTGTTATTTGTCTCAGCTCAAGATTGCGGTTTTGTTTTAGTTCTTGCTAACAAAACAATTCAGGTTTAAAAGCTTTATTCTGCGTTTGAACTGTTTTTAATTATAGGTATTCGCTTGTTTAACTCCGAAAAAGCTAAAAATATCAACTTGTGGATATCAATTTTATTAACTATAAGACGAAATATTTCTACAAACTAAGCATTGCATAAGATAGTCTGATACGCCTTGTAATGCTTTATCGGCGAAACGTTAAGCGCTTGTTGACAAGATACAAGGCGGTGATAACAGCTATCGAGCAATTGTACACGCATGGAGTGGCAATAAGAACAAGTCTATTGTTATTGATTAGTTTACTTACTTAATTATTTCCATTTTATCTAATTAATGGGAATTTAGATATAATAACTCGGATATGCTTATTGTAAATGAAAACAATGATAATTTTTCGTTACTTTAAGTTAATTAATATTTTATCTTAAAACATACTTTTACTACTTCGATGCTAAAAGATTGTTTTAGTAAGCAATTGTTTTTTATGTATTATGTTTAGTGTAGTGGCAAGTGGAAGACCAAGACCGAAACCGGTGGAAGTCTTACTCCGGAAAACAAAAGTAAGGCCCTTGTAGCGGCATGAGTATGACACACCAAAAATAAACTAATTAAGATATAGGTACCTATATTTTTCGTTTCTGCCTGCCTTACGGCTTTCATTGTTGATCAAAGGCCATCATCGCCACGGATCTCCACAAACACCGATTTAGACGTAAGTACTAACAAAAAGTTATTATTATTATATAAGTATTAGTACTATTTTCTTTAGAAACGGTTATCAGCTAAAAAATAAGACAGGCATGGAAACCAAAACTTTTCCAACCAACCAGCCAACTCGATAGTGATTAGTAAACCCTGGTGGTGATGTAAGTTAGGTTAGTTAAGGTATAAAAACAATGGCACTTACTTCATTTGTTTAACTATAGTACTCTTGCCCGACTCGCCGGCACCTGAAACAAACATGATTCATTTTATAACACATTCATGTAATAAAAAAATAAATCTAAAACGTGCGGTAGAATATAATATAATGTACATTTTAAGGGAAGTACTGACGCTAATTTGTGAAATCATGTTCTAAAATAATTAAGTTTGTCCATCTTGTCGACTTTATAAGACAAAAAAACAGGGACAGGAGATGGATATATCTTTCGACTTTTGTAGGTGTAAGAGCTTGACTGCGCGAATTAGGGGCAAGATAATTGATTGATATGTTTTGGTTGTTATAGGATTTCATAACAATACTTATTCAATTTATAAGTATATCTACGTATATACTACATACATAATTCTAAAATATTCTTGGGCATAGAGAATTAGCTAATTTCTTTTTCTGTACCAGATATTTAGTATTTAGTCAAATAATCTAAAATTATGCTGTTTATTTCTTTTCATCTATCTTAGCAATTTATTCGTAACTCATTTAATCTTTCAATAAGTATATTAAACTATATATCCATTATATTCTCCTTCAAATAGCTTATCTGTTGTAAATAAACCAAACTCAATACAAGTTACGCACGGGCAAGTGCATAGAAAGTATAGTTCCCAAAGAAATTAACCCAGTTCTACTATGAAGATCCCACAAGTTCTCAAACATGTTCACAACATTGTTGATTCCGGGAGGCACCATAAAACTTACAGCAATGATTAAAAAACTAAATTACCAGCTAAATGTAAACTGTTACAGTTCACATTATGCTTGTTTGCCGTTGTAAAAATAGCAAAAATAAATCAAAGATGTGGAAAACGCGCGCTCAACACAAACTTTTGGCTTCTGAATGTCGACTTGTTATTTTTGTTGTAAACAAAAAAATTACACTTTCTGCTTTATCTTTTGGATGGAAATGTCATTTAGATAACGAAAAGCTACACGTAAGCAAAGAGCACACACTGTACTTGGTGTATTTGTTACGTCATAGTCATGTGTTATGTTACGATAGATAACGAATTTATATTTCACCACGCCATGACACAGCTGACGATTTGTCTGGAATTAGGAACTATGAAAGAGACTCATTTCAATTACAAAATAAATGAATTCTTCTATCTAAGAAACTCCTTATTAACAGATTACAGATGTGATTATGACCTATTTAGCTACTATTAATAATAGGAGATATTCAATATTAGATTGTGTATGCATATAATTATGCTCCACGGCAGATTCGATCGCATTGTGAAAGCTAAAATTAACTACGAATCGTGCGGATTGTCTCCCAAACAAAACGCACTGACGTCAATGAGTGAGCAAGCACACTAGACAAAGTCTAGGGATTCTTCTAGTGAAGCAAAATGTAATTTATTCTTAAATGAAAACCTTTACGGGGATATATCGGCCCAACCATTTTACTGCTATAGCATGGCTCACTGTTGTAATCAAGAACCTTTAGTACCCTAGTTACAAATAAGTTAATCCCCAAAACATTAAAACATGTTGATATCTCATAATTTTACAACATTATAGGTACTGTAGCGTTAAAAAAGAAAGCTAGCTAACCTGTGGTCGACGACCACAGGCGAAACGTGAAATTTAGGAGAACAGAGAAAGAGTTAGTTAAATTTGTCCGAACGGTATAATATAAATTTAACAGGGCCTAGAAATTGCCAAGCATGAGCCGAGAGTCGAGTCCTGAGGGGACTCCGTCGATATCGTGTCGCTGAACTAGTGTTGTGTTGTGGTGTATCGATGCAGGAAGGTGTACCAAAACCGCGGAGTACCCCGAGAGAGTAATTACCAAACGGGAACCAAAAAAAAGGTGGACCAGAGAAACCTAAAGGGCCTTTTAGAATTTGGAAAAGGAATTTAAATTTGGCAAAATCCGCAAAACAGATTTACAAAACAAAAAAACAAAATTACAAAACAGATACAAAAAAAGGCTAAAAAAATGATGGGCAGTATCCCAGGGGGGACGCCAGTGCGCGGGTCTGCGGCACACAGCTGGCACGGGCGCGGACGCACACAACGCAGGGATCCAGGCCCGTTCAATGCCTGGTGGCCCCAGGTGTCGGGAACCACCGCAAGAGATCGTGAAAGGCACGGAGGGACCCTCGTGCGTGCGTCGGAGAGGCCGGAAATACACTGTAAAGATTGACAAAGAAATAATCGCCATCCAACCAAGACAGGGAAAGAGAAAAGTGCGTCGATAAAAACCAGGAAGAAGACAACACAAGACTTACCCGGCTAGTCCAAAATAGGAGCCTGTCCCAAAAATTATCGCATTAGCAAGAGACGATAATATTACTGTGTCCCAAGGCTTTATATCATTTACAGATATTTATTAAGTAAAATTCAACCACGTTCAAGGGATAAAACGTTTCCATTTCCTGACAGACGACAACTGAGAAAACAATAAACAATTTAGAAAAAGGTCAAACCAAGAAAATTTTAAATTTGAAAATGTGACATAAAAACCGGCCAAAAGAAAAAAAAGCCATACCAAAAAGGTTATTAAAAAACCTGCAGTAATGCTGCAGTACCTACTACCTACTGTGCTATTTCATTCGTACTGTGACCAAAAATTACACACATTAATGTTACTATACATTTTAAACTACACTACACCTGGTTGCCTGGAAGAAATTGCTACCTAAGCAATAAGGCCGCCGCCAATTGTACATAATTCTACTTTAATATTGTTATCTGTTTGTGTTCGTGTGCAATAAAGTACATATATTTCATTCATTCATTCATACACCCATTCATATACGTGTATAATTAACTAACACGTATCTAATCGATTAAGACGAATATGAAACTTGTGATTCATTCTATTCACTAATAGCAAGTGTCATAAGGTCAGACAGATTTGAGAAGGTCCATAATAACGTACTTTATAAACTGAGTAAGGCGTGGGCGTCGCAAAACGAATCTAGATCGCTACAGGTTAGACAATCCTGACCCCCAACTAGGGTTACCGAACCCATGTAAAATATCGTAATAAGTTGCCAAGTGAGTGATAAATAAAATTTCTTCATGATAGTACAAAACTCCGTATTACCCGATATCTTTAGCGGATCAATAGCTCTAGAGATCAAATTTACAACCCACACAATAGATGATCTTACTAAAGAGCATGAAAATTTAAAATTTAATCACAAAAATTCTAATTTGATAAAAATATTCATTTTTATATTTATTCGTATTTTATGTCTAGACAATATTTTAAAAGGCAGGTTGGTGTGACAGTGCTTCGAGTACATTATATTATTTACTCTCTAGCTGTCTGCTACCTGTCCGGCCCATGCGGTTATAGGCCAGTCATATGTTACATTCGAAATAGACATAATTGCGGTAAACTTGCTCTTTTGGTATGTTGTTTGGGTCCACCTAGATAGTATTTATCCAGATTTGCAGCAGTCTGAAATTCTCGCGCGCTTGCTGAAAAACCACCAAAAACGACATTGGAAGGTTCTTACGACAAAGGTCACTACTACTTTTTTAAAGTGTACAAAATTCCTGACAGTTTGAGCCCTAGGTGGTTTTTCAGCAACTACTTACTCAGCGCTGCTGCAAATCTGGATTAATACTATTCAGATGGACCCAAACAACATACCAAAAGAGCAAGTTTACCGCAATTATGTCTATTTCAGCCTTTTTATTTGTACGATATGACTAGCCTATTATTGTTTTTAAGGTATTTATGTCATTGTTTGAATGCATGTCAAATGGCAGCCCTATCTCAGCTCGCGTTTAATTGCCAACAGCGCGAATGCCCGCTCTCTGACCCTCAGATACACATATTATCACACCTACATTGAGAGCCTGCCCTCCTCTCTATCCATTCCGCAGTTGTTGTATACCTCTCCGACCTGGTTTATTCACAAAATCTCGCTTCTATCAATATTATTATATTACTTCATAGACTACTTCGTCAAGAATCCCACCCACCCAATAACGCAATCAAGACAATCCTTTTACGGAATATAACTAAAATGTCAAATACTTTATTCTTGGCACTGCGTAGGTAGGCTTTTCTGAAATCATTCTATTTATAATGCGCCCTAAAATATGTATTGACAAGCAATGAACGAGCACGCATTTAGTTAAGTTTATAGAGTCTAAAAAATACCTTTATTTAGTATATTTATAATATAGTAATATAGAGGTTCTAAACCTATTCTATAGTGATTTATGGAGGATGTATAATTATAAGTTTCACACAGTCGTAACATCAATTGGATGACCTTTCACGGTAAAACTAGGTGTTCGCGTCACAGGAAACCATTCGCGACACCTTTTTCGACGAATTTTAACACTCCAAATGTCAGGAACGTCTGGAACGCATAGCTAGTTCATTACATAAGAGCGTGTAATGGCTGCCTAATGGTGACTACAATTTCAATCCTTCTAAGCGCAAACGCTGCAGTGCGCATATTGCTGTGAGATGAGACATATCTAGGTAAGAGTATAAAAACCGACCTCGAGCAAACTAAGACATAAACCTCCAAATATGGTTTTCATTCAACAAAATGCCCTAGTTTCTCACCTGAGTTGATCTAAACCAAATTTTTGTTTACGGGCACCAACACATATCGCCAGTGCGATCGGATGCGTCCACGTCTTCGAGGCGCCTCGACCTATCGGGCGACGAGATCTTGTCGCGTGCTTGAGCTCGCTGATATAACCTGTCTAATACCGCCGCCGCCGACCGCCTACAGGGCTAATCAAACATAAACCTCATTCACGGGAACGGAAAAGGATGCCGGCGAAAAGTTAACCCAAAGTAGGACGAGATGAACATCAAACACTTCAATATCATCAAGCTTGATGAACTGTAAAAGATTTATTTCTCTATACAAAGAAAAGATTATAAAAAAGTTATTCGTCAATTTTAATTGTTGCAATCCTTACTCCCCTTGCAACGAAATGCACACCTGCACTCTGCACCCTAAATTTGTAACCGTCCTTATCTTATTGTCATAAAATGAGCGCCGTATCTTCTCTTCTTCTAAATATTACACACGTTTTAAAATTCTTGTTACCTTAGATTCTATCTAATGGACCCGTACATTCTACAAATAAGGTCAGATCAAAGTCCACAGATCTTTGAGTATACCAGGGATAGATTGGCACACGCCGCGCAGCACCTTCGGTCACGACATCTTAACGTGACACATCAATTAAGCCGCCTGCGCCGACGTACTTGTCACATGCTTATTTGGAATGATCTTGTTAATTCAATATGGCTCTTTGAATTCTACACCAAGTAAGGGACGACGAGGAATTTATATTTTGTTAGGATTCAGTCTCTATCTGGTTTCCTGTTTTGGATAACGTAATAGGTAATCTACTACTAATGTTCAACTTCTATTAAAAATCTGACGTATAAAATGAAACCCTGCAAATATCTAGTAACGGTGAGCTGTAGGAAGAAGTAGTGATAGTTCTCTAAACATTACTTTGAAAATAATGTAGGAAAACATCAACAAATTCACATAGTCCATATCCATCACGAACAAAACAGAACCTACTTTAAAAAGTTTAATAATAAAAGTTTCAATGCAACAAAACACATAAAAGTAGATAGGTACTCATTTGGAAAATTATTATTATAATAAAATAGGATAAGCTCACTAGGAAACGCCAACACA
Source organism: Carpatolechia fugitivella (assembly GCA_951230895.1). Taxonomy (NCBI): domain Eukaryota; kingdom Metazoa; phylum Arthropoda; class Insecta; order Lepidoptera; family Gelechiidae; genus Carpatolechia; species Carpatolechia fugitivella. The sequence continues at coordinate 8,780,392 of OX579664.1, forward strand.
TTGCGTTTAAATCCCAAATAACGTGCAAAAATAGTTCAGCAATAAATGTCAAAACATCGAGTAAATTCACTTTCAAAGAATTGTAGCATCAACTCTGAGAAAGGAAGGGAATCGCACTGTGTCATTTCCGGCAACAGATGACTCATTGAAAAACTATTAGAGAACTTTCCTTATATTGTAAGCTATAAGAAAAAGCTTTACAATAATAACTAACATAATAATGATAGGCTAAAAAAAATCGATGTTCAGAATAACTCGTGATATATTGCGACTGCAAAGAGAGCTAATCAACCAGGCAGGAGGGTCGGCCCGGCGCAAACCGTGAATGTGTGTACGAGCCCTTAGACTTATCTTGTTTGGCTTTTATAAATAGACAAGGCAGTCCTATGTATTATCCTATATCCTATATGTATAGTCCTAGGTAATCCTCACAGTTTCTGTTTTGTGTAAGCTACAAATAACCGGTCCAAGTTCCAAGTCACACTTGGGTTATATAAAAATTATAAGCTGTAGAAATAATATGTTTGACATATACAATAGAATGGTGTTAGAGAATGCATCAAGTCACGCACATTCCGGTTTTATGGTGAATCAAAGAATAGCTATGTAATCATAATCAACTAGTTCTAACATGGAAGGCTCTTGGACAGAGATACTCGCTTTGTTACTTAATAACAATTTTGACAATCATATTAGGTCCTTACATATGAAATTGGCGTTTTGTCGTACTGGCCACTTTGATCACAAATTTCTCCTATTTGGTTAGGAATTCGAAATTCAAATTTATACAGCTATTTCCACATGTAGTTGTGTTTCGTAAACCGTCATTCATTTGTTTTTTTACTTATCTTTTTTCTGTTTGCATCGCTCGATTTACAAAATGGAAAATTTGAAATATCGCGGCTCGAAACGGCTCGAAGGGTTAATGATGTGTATGGCGGTTGTGTCGCAAAAGAAAACACAGTGCGTTTTTGGTTCCAACGTTTTCGTTCTGAAAATTTCGACCTGCAAAACAAGCCCCGTGGACGGCCGGAGACCCAAGTTGATAATGAAGCATTGAAGGCTATTGTGGAAGCGGATCCATCGCAAACCACGTCCGAGTTAGCTGCAGGCTTCGGTGTTAGTGATAAAACTGTTTTAATCCACTTGAAGCAAATTGGGAAGATTAAAAAACTTGAAAGGTGGGTTCCTCACGAATTGAGTGAAGCAAACCGGCAAACGCGCGTCAACTGCTGCGTTACATTACTTGACCGGCACAATAACGAAGGGATTTTAAATCGAATCATTACCTGTGATGAAAAGTGGATTCTCTACGATAATCGGAAGCGCTCATCGCAATGGCTGGACCCTGGCAAGCCAGCCAAAGCCTGCTCCAAGCGAAAATTGACCAATAAAAAGTTACTTGTAAGCGTTTGGTGGACTAGCGCCGGTGTCGTTCATTACAGTTTTCTCAAATCTGGCCAGACGATTACGGCAGATGACTATTGTCAGCAATTGCAAACCATGATGGAAAAGCTAGCTGGTAAACAACCGAGGCTGGTCAATCGCTCTACGCCACTGCTGCTTCACGACAACGCTAGACCACACACTGCACAACAGACGGCTAGCAAATTAGAAGAGCTTCAATTGGAATGTCTAAGGCATCCACCGTACTCCCCGGACCTTGCTCCAACAGATTACCATTTTTTTCGAAATTTGGATAACTTCTTGCAAGGGAAAAAATTCAACTCAGATGGGGCAGTCCAAATCGCCTTCAAAGATTTTATTGATTCCCGTCCGAATGGTTTTTTTAGTAAAGGGATCAATGAACTACCTATGAGATGGCAAAAGTGCATAGATTACAATGGCTCATACTTTGATTAAATAAATATACTATATAAAAATTTTTCGACTTTTTGTTCCTCCCATACAAAACGCCAATTTCATATGTAAGGACCTAATATTATTCCTTCGTCGGTAGTAAAAAATGAATAAATTGAGTTTTGACTAATTTAATAACTATGATGAAAAGTTAAAAATCACACGACTATGATTGGGCTCACGAAGAATGGCGATTTTATTCTTTTGTTGTAAGGTCAACAACCGACCTGACAAACCCTGGCAACATGGCTTGTGTAACGATTATTTCCGTAGCTGTAAGTAACAGCCGGGACCCACAACTTAGGCGATTAGTAGTAGAATTTGAGAAAAAAAGTAAATTGCGGTCAAAAAAGACCAAGCCCAAAGCACTTAGCACTTACATAGCTCTCTTGGTACATTTGGCAGGAGTATGAATCATGATATCGTAATAATGCGGACGCTAGATACCGATGTTATTACTAGCTATTTTTGGTCAAGCTAATATTAACGATGTGGACGACCTTATTCGATGTCGGCTTTAGACAAACAAGCGAGCAAAATGAAGAGCCATGATAGATTGTATTTTTATAGGGGTGGCAGAAAAGCATAGCCGACCGAAGACGCCGACATAAGTAAACAAGTTAAGGTTTCAATCAACGAAGTAAAAGACCACACTCGACCCCACTTCGTCCTCGATATAGTTGATGGATCTGACTGATGAGAAGAAATAGTTTGAAAGAACTAGATTAAACACCCTGAACCTATATTTACGAAATTAAGGTTGCCTGGAAAAAATTGCTACAAAAACACAGATCAGTAAGAAGAGTGTAACCGATATAGGCCGCATATCTGTTACACTCTTCTTCTTGCCTGTATTACTGATCTGTGTTTTTTTGTGTGCAATAAAGTATATTATATTCTATCTAAGCAACAAAAAATCAGCGAGAATTAACAAAAATGTAGGTACCTAGCATAAAGACTTAAACAAATACCTACTTATCATTTAATACCTTAAAATGAAAATATTACGGAAAATTTAATGTAAATTCGAACATGCTCAAGCATAATGAATTTGCGAATACAAAAGGAATTACAAATGGCGCTAACTAACAAGAGCCATTTCATTTACAATTTAAATTGCATTGGATCAATATGTTATAAAAATCGTTGAAAGGGGAAAACACGGCTGAGTCACACTCAACAATAACCTCTCTAGTGACTAACGGGCCAGAATGGCACCTCTTTAAGCCAAAGGTGGAATGACTGGTCAAATTTTACTTATTTATTTATTTAGGTGTAAAGGGTAGCATTTCCCCTCCTCCCATTTTCTCGCCCCCAAGCCATCCTATAGCCACTGTGTATAGGCGACTGAACAAACAAGTACATAGAGCAAGCTGTCGCTCATACAAACAGACAAAAACATGTGCCAATCTACCTGATACGGTCTTAACCATTGTACTTATGTAGGTACAATAACATAATTTACACAAACTACTATACCTACGACAATGAGTCATTGGCAAAGTAATTAGCGACATAGCGAGGGAAAGCCTAGCGCCAGATGACAGCCGGTGCCAAGTCGGCGTCTGGCAAAGTCAAGAACACCACCGATCATGAACTCGACAGTCAACCAACCAATGCAAGATGAACTAAAATACCATCATTTTAATAGTAAAATAGCTATAAACCTATCATCAGTCTTAAGTAACTAATGCCTAATATGCCGAGTCAGTACGAGAATATAACTTTGAGGGAAAAAAGCTTAAAAAAGTCTGTCTTCTTCTTCATTTTGTGGGTTGTTAAAGGAAGGCTAATAAAACTAAATACTAGGTACTATTACAAATATTGTTTTAAAAGTTATTTGATTAATTTAACTGTACTACATAATTAAATACACTATGTAATGACAAATGTAACGCATTCGCTAAACAGAGTCAAGATCAAGGCGAGCCGCGGTTTCGCGACAGACACAGCTGACAAAATACTTAGTTTAACTGTTAACAACGGAAATAGGAGCAGCAGATGATCGATGGACGCACATGATGTAGCAAACCTTTTCAGTTGAATGAAAAATCCACAATGTGTTTCCTTGCAACTATCTGTTGAGGAGTACCCTCGTGAGGAGACAATCCTGGCTGCAGCATAGGTTTTTTAATACTTTAGTGTATTGGCTTGCAAAATTTGACACAAGAACACTCACACACACACACGCATACTAAAAAAAAGGCTTGTAATCAGGAGACAACTCAGATGATTAATCAGACCTCTGATATTGGATTTTAGACATGATGGATATTTTGAGAAAAGACAGCACAACCTTACCCTAAGGGTAAGGTATCTCGGTTCGCCAGGGACGATCTCCGAGGTGCTGGGTAACATCAGTGGTATGCTGCAGATCCTCGAGGAGATCGGGTGGCTCGAGTAGTGAGCAACCCCACCCACACGCAAAATAGGTGCATCAGACGTCGGTTTGCGGAAACCAGCCCGTCTTACCATACCAACCTTACCCTAATCAAGATATATAAAGAAAAGAGTAACCTGGAAAACGAAAAAAAAAAGTGCTATAGGTTCAAAATGCTCAAAAAGTGCAATTACGTAATGAGATCCGATATGGATGAAAAGACTCAACTAATACAGCAGATGAGTCTAGATCAAGGCGCATCTTGCGCCTACGCAATACAGTTTCACGTCACATCACAAGAGATATCAGACAGTAGTTTTTCTTATACTAAATATAATTTTACAGTGTTTTACACAAACTGATCCTTTTCTAATGCTAATTCTACATAACACTAATGATCGTTAGTAAGTGATTGCACATTGAAGAACTCCTTAATTTCTAAATATTGCAAATACTGTCTTCAATTCAATACTTATATTTATGGCTTCTGTCAATGGTAACAATTCTGCCAGAGTGTTGAGGTTGGAGAATACATGTGGAAACAAAAATGTTTATTTTCTCATTCATAAAATCTGAGTCACTGACCTGACAACTCAGTTTACAAATTGGATATGCATAAATAATGCTCATTGAGAGGACTGTTAATATTTTAACTTACATAATAGTAATTCATAAACTAAATTTCATTAAATAGTTAAATGTATGGGATGGATGTACGGAATTTGCTAACCAGTTTCCTGAATATTGTTAATATCTGATGATGGAATATAAAAGGAAAATAAATAGGTGTTACACACAATTATTTATTTTATGAAAATAATTACAAGCAGCAACATTTTCACAAAATGTGTTTAGTTTTTTTAATTTGTTGCACATAATGCATACCCCTATTCTTTGTTGGTGTGAATGACATTCCTCACTGTTATTGGCAACAGTTCAAGAGTCAACAGGTATAGCCCGGGCTCTTAATTAGTCAAAAATGAATGTTTTCCTCATAAAACTTTAAAAGATCTTGCACAATTTTATGATACCTACATAGTTTGAGTATTTCTTTCAAATAATTGAAATTATCAGTAACAGGATATTGTTTTTAATTTTTAACAGCAAGAGCTATATTTTTACATTATTATTATTATTTCTGCATTTAAAGTAAGATGTTTAATTTCAGTCATACATAATCAATCAGGTAGGACATTAGGAGTATTTTGTTATCCTTCACTTGCTAGAACATTCAAATAGAAACTAAACCAGTCCAAGAAAGAAGCCATTAAAACTTGTATAGTTTCAATGAAGAAGATCAGCTGTGACCAGTTTTTTGCCACAATGACAGTACTTACTATCCCTTGTATATTTGAATTAAAGAACTCTATTTCACACTTGTAGCATTGCTGGCTTGTAAGGCTTCTTCATTACACAACTGCCCAAAAGAAGTAGTGTAATGTGTTCAGGATAATGATTCATGTATGTTAGAGAGTTTCTTTATTTCACCATAACTTCTAAATGCTTCAACAGATTTGGGTGTATTTGTTAGAACCAAGTGACACGTTGGCTATGATTTTATTTCTAGGGCAGTTGTGTTTTTTAATTTTTGTATGCAAAAGTTCGTATTTGCATTTCAAATGGCAAATAAGAGTGAATCAGAATAAGGGAAATGATTAATCCTATTTCATCGACCTCCATACTCTATTAATGTTAATTTTAAAGAATGTGCATACTTCACAGAAACATATCACTAATCAAACCATATGCTTATATCAGATAATGTGTGCTATCTATGCAGGGACCAATACACAAGTGACAAGATATTCGAAGTTTGACAAGATTTTGGTCCATAACTTTATCTGATATCTAATAGCTAAGCTATAGCTAAGCTTAAGGGTGAAATAGTTCCTATATATGGAGCAGGTCACCCGTCTGCGCTCCTCGCAGACGGCTACCAGAGTCCTCTGAGGATTATCAGAGGTTTAAGTACCATAGGTATATGATTGTGCATAATATGGAAAATATTTTAAGAGCTTACTACAAAGGAGAGAATGTATCGAGTTCTTCAAATAGGTATGTATGATCAAATCTGTTTAAGCTTTCAGTGTAGTCCCTAAATGAATCTATCTATCTAGGTAACAAACTAATGGTCTCAGGTGAATGAACTATACAATTGCTAAACTGCAAGTTAGCTAAATCGAGTTTATGCACTTCCTAATGTATTGGGCCGATAGGCACTTTCATTTACACGCGGAACAAGCATACATGCCCGCATACTGATGAGCTACAAGAGAAAGCCGATTATTTGCTACTCCATCAATACCAATCATCGGCGCTCATGAAAAAAGCTACACATCGACGCTTCGAGAGAAAACCGTTTCGATCCCAGAGAGGCGCCTATGACGCCCAAAAACGTTACGAGCTGCGTGCATGGGTGCGGCCACGCGTTTCGACGGGGACGCTTGCGGATTCCATACCTAGAAGCAACAGCTTGATATCCTTGGAAGCCTGGATGCCATCCTCCTTCAGGTTCCTCTCGATCTGTCGGCTGCGAGCGGCGGCGGCGCGCTCCTCGGCCGACTGCGCGCACCCCATGTCGGCTGATGTCCGCGAGCCTTGGCCGGCCCTGAGCCCGCGCCCACCGCTCTCACCGCTCCCTCTGCATGCGCTCCGCACGCACTCGCTCGCCCCGGCCTGGCCGGAGCCACCCTACACTGCGATACCACCCTACACCCAGCACAGTAACCTATCTGAACCACTTCTCACTGTTCCACCCGAAAATATACACTCTTTTCCAGCAGATCGATAAGCGGATCGCGAATTTGGGAATTTATTAAGCACCCAACACCGAAAACGCGTAACGGCAGCGCAAAGTTTAATTGATTTTATGAATCCGTTCAAATACGAGATAATGGCGGCCGGATGACAAGCGCTAGCTCCACTCCGTGACGGCGACCGCGCCCCGCTCGACTGACGTTCGGGTACGTTCGGCACTCTTCGTTCGAGCTCGCTCACACATGCGTGAAAGTAGATTCACACACGAAAGAGAACAAAATCAAAATGCGTTCAAAAAACTAATATTGTTTATGGTTTGATTGCATTTTTTGTATTTCGATTTTTATTGGCGGGGAATTTAGAAAAAATAGAAGCTTTGAAAAATCATTTTATGTTAGACGGGAAACAAACGTCGATATTAAAGTACTGAATACTAAATTAACCCATTATTGTTTACTACCAGAACATACTGCGCCGACCCCAAATGATGGGATAAGGGCAAGTGAATGATGATGTTTACCACCAGAATTAGAAATAGTCAAGCTTGTAGACCTACGTCTACTATTTATACAACTAAGTACCTACCTACCTAGTACCTACTTACATTACATACTAGGTACTGTTTTTATGTGGATTCTACTTTCCCATCATCATCAATCACCAATCATATGGGTTGACAACCGCTTCAAAAAAAAATCATAATCAAAATAATTTTATTCGAATTAAGATTTTTACAAATCATTTTTCGACGTCAAAGCTATCATATATGGTACGTTCATTACCAGTGTACGCTGGCTCACTGTGGAGAAGAAACTCCAAAACCCCAACGACTATTTCCGTAGAAAATACCCAAGACCAACGGCATTTCGAAGCACGGAATCTTCCTACTTTTCGGACAATTCACCTGATTCCACCTGCAATATCTTAACGAAATGCACGCAACCTGAGGCCAGAGCCGCTGTTTTTGATTGGTTAAAAAAGGCCTCATAAGATTGCTAACTCCCGAGTCACTGCTGTCGCTGTTGTTGTCTTTATTTTTTTATAATGAACTTGTAATTTTTATTAAATTTACTGAGGCTAGACCGGAATATGTAATATGATATGACCCAGGCTTGCCTAGTGTGGATGCCACGACAGAACCTGATCCCTGTAAAACGTCCTAAACATGTATACTTTATTGTTATGTTACACCATGTTAATTGTAAGCTTATTCTACCTGTTTTAAATTTTTTTTTTTTATTATTATTTGTGTATAAGAAACAAACAGTTACATAATTATCTTACCTCTAAAAGAAAATTTAAGAAAAAACCTATAGTTCCCTAAATTTATATAAACAGGGTGCAAAAAAGTAATAAGGTAAAACATACATAAGCAAAGAACTTACAAGCTAACAAACAACATCAACCCTACCAGACAATAGCGTTAACGAATTCCGCAAAGTGGTGTTTCACACATCTTTTTACTCTAAACTAAGTATCTTGTACATCCGAAATGTATTGCAAAGAACGTTTTTTGAAAGAATTTAATGACTTTACTTTACTTACTAACTAAACGCAAAGTATTTTTTTTTACTAACTGTTACTGGTCCCTACATGGATTCGACCGTTTCGACCCCAGAACCTCCGCAATGAGAGCCGAATGCTTACTTAGGTAGTGCAGCATTATCAGTCTAGCCTTGAGGTCCTTCAGGCCTCAATTTTTTTTTTATATTTTTATATTGGTTACACGACCTTTAAGCCAAGTCTTATTTTTCACAAAAAAAACGGAACTCTTCACTTTTTTTTAGTTATGTTATATTGGTTTGGTTCTGTACGTCACTGTCAAATTGAGCCCAACGGCTGTTTGTTTATATTTTCATAAAAGTATTTTTAATGTATTTATAAACCGATATGAAATACACGCTCAGTATGAAGATAGGGATGGGATGGAATGTTTATTATATTATTTTAAAATATTGTACCTATTTCATAATTTGTTGCAAACTGACTGGAAAATTTGATAACTATACAATGGTATTTGCATACAAATAAAAATACTTATGAATGTCCTAGCTAACCCTAGGAAACAAGTTTAGATAGTTCAATTACTTAGGTATTGATTATTTTAGAAATCTACATTCACTTACGATAAAATATAACTTTGATATAAAACATCAAGTCATGTGACCAGATTTAGAGATCATTATCTTCATTCACGGTACGTAAAGCCATTATTAGACGGTTCACTTTTGCTTTCATTTTCGATATTGTTTAGTGTTTCTTTTTATTTTAAAATACAATAGGTGTAAATAATAGAATTATTTCTATATTTTATAGAGCGGCCACTCACATGGCTCGTGCAACGTCGACTAGATACTAGCCGGGAGTCCGGGACCAACGGCCTAACGTGCCTTCCGAAGCACGGAATCTTTTTTTTTCGGACAATCAGGTGATTCAGCTTCCTAACCAAACTAGATAAAGATTCACTATACTAAGAGATTTTTGCTTGTCAGTGTCCCCATCGGGAACGTCTTCCCATAATGTGTCGTAAAGGGCGGAACCACCGGGTGTCAGAAGACAGTAAAGAGCCGCCGTGTGATTCCCGGCATTAGAATTTTTTCTATACTCTATTTTATCTATACTCTATACCTACTTTTAATATTATAAAGAGAAAAGATTTTATTGTTTGTTTGTTTGCATTAAATAGGCTCCGAAACTAGGTACTGGACCGATTTGAAAAATTATTTAACCTTTTGAATCCTACATTATCGCTGATGAACATAGGCGATAGAACATTCTCAAAAACGTTAGGGTTCCGTATGAAAACTTCAATAATGTATGTAACCCAAAGTGTGAAAAAATACCAAAATAGAGCAAAGTGATGTACTATGGTTTAATAAAGGACATCAATTTATCTACAAAAAAGTCTTCGATACCTTATGTCTAACTATTACAGGTAGGGTAGGTGTAGGGTGTGTAGGGTAGGTGTAGGGCAGGTTTAGGGGTAGGTGTAGGGTAGGTATAGGGTAGGTGTAGGGTAGGTGTAGGGTAGGTGTAGGGTAAGTGTAGGGTACGTGTAGGGCAGGTGTAAGGCAGGTTTAGGGGTAGGTATAGGGGTAGGTGTAGGGTAGGTATAGGGTAGGTGTAGGGTAGGTGTAGGGTAGGTGTAGGGTAGGTGTAGGGTAGGTGTATGTAGGGTAGGTGTAGGGTATGTGTAGGGCAGGTGTAGGGTAGGTGTAGTCGGTACTACGGTGTAGGGTAAGTGTAGGGTAGATGTAGGGTAGATGTAGTGTAGCGTAGATGTAGGGTAGTTGTAGGGTAGGTGTAAGGTAGGTGTAGGGTAGGTGTAGGGTGGGTGTAGGGTAGGTGTAGGGTAGGTGTAGGGTATAGGCGGCCGAAAGGGGTCAGGTGTAGGGTAGGTGTAGGGTAGGTGTGGGGTAGGTGCAGGGTATGTGTAGGGTAGATGTAGGGTAGTTGTAGGGTAGATATAGGGTAGGTGTAGTAGGGTAGGTGCAGGGTAGGTGTAGGAGGGTAGGTGTAGGGTAGGTTAGGAATAACACATAGGATACTTTTTACAGGAAAAAGTCTTATTCCCACGGAAAACTCTTACACAACGCGAGCGTAGCCACGGGCGGACGGCTATAGAACGCAGCCGCGGGCGGATTGCTGAAATGCGAACTGAGAATCTCCTTCTTTTTGAAGTTGGTTGAAAATGTTGAATTATTCTACCCGTGCAAAGCCGGGGTGGGCCGCTAGTGATTAATTAAAACTATCTTTTAAGTTGTTATAATCAAGGTTCTCGTGTATCCTGCATTCGTTAAAAACCGCAGTTTCAAATTACTGCTTGACCACAATATATGATATAGCCACAAGTTACTCTCTGATCTTCGATAAGCTATGTAGGTACTAAAATATACTTATTACAGTGCACATCTCAATTAAATAAATAAAAATAAATTCATTCATTCATTCATTTGATTTTGTTTTGCACAACAGATATACCTACTCGTAGTAGGGTATGTAGGTGCGCTTGGCTACTTATATTACGTACTGCCTAGGTGGCAAAAATATATTGCAGCAACAGATATCATGCGTAAAACTGAAATGTTGTGTAGTGCCTGCCGGTGCCGGCGTGATCAGCGCGCGGCACCCTCAGTCGATAGAGGCCAAGCGGCCGTGCGTGCGCACCCAGCTGCTGAAAAGAGATAAAGAAATGCTCCATTACCAAGGAGCAGCAGCTTGATATCCTTAGCAGCTTGGATGCCATCCTCCTTCAGGTTTCTCTCGATCAGCTTGCTGCGCGCAATGGCAGCGCGCTCCTCGGCGGATGAGGCACAGCCCATGGCGATAGCGCGCACGGCCTGGCTCGCTACGCGCGGAAGCGCTGTGCCCCTTGCATGCTCGCGGCCCGTCGTCGCGCGCAGGTGGCGCCGCGCACGCGCTTTCTCGCGCACGCGTGCTCCTCCGAGAGAGGTTCGCGCTCCGGCGCCTGCTGATAGTGACACGCCCACACCACTCTACAGGCCTACGCGCTGTTCCGGCAAGCGGCGGCGGGTTGCCTGGACAGTGGACACTAGCCGGCTATGTGAGTTGGCGGAGGTGGCGCCGCGTCGTGGACTCGTCAACGAATGACGGACCGCGCAGGCTCCTTGCGTCGCACGCACTGCGCAGGCCCGGCCGCCGCCTCCGCCTCGCCATCCGCACGCCGCAGGCCCGGTGCCTCCCTGACACACTAATTACACCCTACGTCAACCTTGTGCCTTTCGCGCTCATGCTTACTGGGAAACAAAGGACGTGCAATTATTGCAATCGCATGCGGATGATCGCTGCTAGTTACATTACAGATTTAATTATCAATCACGGATGATGGATAATTCCTAACCGTGTCGTGTCCCTTTCTCAGAATAATCTAAGTTTAGCATACTTTAATTAAGTATACCTTTACTAGAAACTATGTACGATCCATGTAGGTTCCTGGAACAAAAAAAAATGTACAATAAATCGTAAATAAATAAAAATTTAAACAGATAATGTACTATAAAGAATAAATAATTAAATTAGTTAAAATGGTTTTAGCGTGCCCTCTTGGGAGCCCACTAAATCTCTGGCTCACCCTTCCGTGTATATGAGCATGATTAGCGTGAATGATCACGCATTTATTATCATATTATGTCACGGAAAAAACAAGAGGCTTTGACGTGACTTGGTAGATTTCAATTCAAGAACTTGATAAAGCTCTGCTGTACTTAAGTATTACTCTTTGCTTTTCTATAACGTTGTAGCCAACAGCCTGCCAAAAGCCATCCCCTTAACACGTCAATGTGAAAGTTGAAAATCCATGTTATAAGACATGGTTTGGTGTGTTTTGTTTTGTGTGCCGTAAATGTTTTCCTTATGAAATGAAATGAAATGAAATGAAATGAAATGAAATGAAATGAAATTTTATTATGTGAATTGAACTTAGGTGTATACAGCGGTTGTACTTGCTTATAATATGTTTCACTAAACTCTACCTTTACAGGTGTATTCACAAAAGAAGAACTTAAATTAATATGAATTATTTAAACTTAACATGATAATTTTTATGAATTAAAAAATAACAACACAACAAAATAATCAAATGTAAATACATATTAAAATAAAGTAAAAAGGCTATCTAACAAATATCTAAGTATTAATCTATAATAATGAAAGTACATCTTTATTTGAGATCTATAAATTCTTTAAGACTATAAAAACAATGCTTTAAGAGCCATGTTTTAACATGTTTTTTAAATATAATTATACCATCTGTGTAATTTTTAAAAGAATCTGGTAGCTTATTAAATATATCAATACACATCATGTACGAATTTTTTGAAACTAATGTTAATCTTATTGGTGGTCGGTATAGTTTTTTTATATATTGTGAGCGAATAGCTCTTTTAGTTATATCTTTTTGGAGTTGAAACAGATGATGATTTTTGTATACAAACAAACATATCTCGAAAATATACAAACAGGGTAAAGGAAGAATGTTGTACTTTTGAAAGTAAGGACGGCATGAATCAAGTTGACTAATTCCGAATATCGCCCTAATGCAGCGTTTTTGGACTATAAAAATGTTATCAATATTGACGGAATTACCCCACAAAACAATTCCGTAGCGTAAAGTTGAATCGATGTAGCCATTATACGCTGCTAAAGCTGCTTTTAGCGATACTACTCGACTTACTTTCCTAATAGCATATACAAATCTGTTTATCTTGGAACACAAGTTGTGTACATGGTATTTCCAGCTGCAGTGACAATCAAGATTTAAACCTAAAAATTTTGTTTTGGATACTTCTTCTAATGTTTCATTTTCATGGGACACTGTTAATACTTGGGGCATTGCACGATTTGTATGGAATTGAACATATTTTGTTTTGCTTAAATTGACTTTTAAGTTGTTCTCTGATAGCCATGTTATAGTTTTAGTTAAAGTTCGGTTTATTTCGTCATTGTATGTTGTTAAGTCCTTACTTTCAATGACTATGGAAGTGTCGTCTGCAAATAATACACATTCGTGTGACAGATAATTAGGAAGATCGTTAATATATAACAAAAACAGCAAAGGGCCTAGTATACTGCCCTGAGGTACACCATAACTGTTTTCTATATACGAAGACTGATATACATGCACAATCCTACTAAGTGGGCAGTACTTAGAAGTCTCGACACATTGTGTTCTATTACTAAGGTAGGACTTTATCCATTCAAATGCAGGACCTCGAATACCATATTTTGTCAATTTCATAAGCAGTCTGTTGTGGCAAACGAAATCAAAGGCCTTGCTCATGTCCATGAACAAAACTGTTACAGGTATGTTTCGATCTATACAATTCATTATTTTTTTGATTAATTTGAAGGCAGCTAGTGACGTGCTTCTCTTCTTTCTAAATCCATTCTGTTCTTCTGCTATTACATTATTTTTATTAAGAAATTTTTCGAGTCTACTAAACATAACCCTTTCATAAATTTTGGAAAAAATGGGTACAAGTGTTATAGGTCTGTAATTTTCAGTCTTACTTTTGTCACCCGTTTTAAATAGAGGCTTAACTACGGACTTTTTTAATTCTTCTGGGAAGATTCCTTGGGCTAAAGATAAATTAATGGCGTGTAGTAATGGGGTCGCTATAAGATGTATACTCTTTTTTATTATATTAGTTTGTATATCATCAAATCCTACTGATTTTGAGGGTTTAAGTGTATTTACAATCATAAGCAACTCTTTAAGACCTAATGGATTTAGAAAGATAGAATGTTGGAGGTTTTGAATATTAATACTATTAAAGTATTTGGAATTCAAATTACAATTAGTTTTTACAATATTTACAAAGTAATTATTGAAAGTATTACAAATAAGATGAGGATTAACAATGTCAGAATCATTTGTTGACAATTTTTCTATAGATTTACTTTTATAATCACTAGTAGTATATTTTTTAATAACCCTCCATACAGCTTTACAAGTATTATTAGCTTTTGAGATACACCTTGAATTAATTGATTTATGATAAGAATAAAGGCATTTTTTTAGTGTCCGAGAATATTTCTTGTATGCATCTTTATAACTTTTATCATATCTACTTTTTATGTATAATTGTCTTTTAGTCAAACAGCATTTACGTAAGCTTTTGGTTAACCATTTTGAATTAATATTTCTATTTGTTATTTTCACTTTGATAACAGGAAAGCACAAGTTATATAGTTTGTAGTTTGTTTTGTTTTATATAGTTTGTACTAGACTAGACAGCATGTGTTTGCATTGACACAGAATTAATATACCTAGTACGCATAGGGTCAAATAACAATCAAAATGAAAAAAAAAATAATCACTTTGGATGAACCGTCTAATACCGCCGATGAAGCAACGAAAACTAAAGCAAAAATGAACCGTTTAATACCGCTTAGATAACCATCATGTAGATGTACATCAAAAACGTGGCGTACAAAACCAAGGGCGGTCATGAAGGTTTCCCGTGCTAAATCTAGCAGATTTTCCTTCTGTTTAGCATATTATTTTACCGTTTAGCTTAGCATAATATAGCATATTTTTTGGCATATCAACACATGAAACAATAAATGAAATTAAATAACCATGAAACGAACAAGTAATTTGTCAAAAGCACTTCACTATCTATCTAAATCTTATGTATAATATTTCCTCTTTTACTTACTGTTTATTTTCCTATAATAATCCCTTCTGAAACCTATCCAAATTCCGATCCTAATTCAATATTTATAATACATTATACGTTTCCTCCTTTTTAACAAAATGACTGTGGCGATGTGCAAACCGCACCATGCCAATAAAAAAAAATCCTCTTAAAGCTAGCGCGCACTAGCGACTTTTGTCTCTCGAGACACTATGTGCCTCTCTTTCGCACTCTAGTAAACTTGACGAGAGAGACATACTGTCGCCGCGACAAAAGTCGCTAGTGCGCGCATAGCGTTAGTCTGTCTGTTTGTCAACACTGCTGGGTGACTGGCCCTGCGTTCCGAGACACGCTGAAATCGAATAAAGCACCCATAATCGCGTTCCGAATTACTGTCAGCTGTCAAAACTCATACGTTTTTTTGCTTTTCTGATCGCTGACAGCGCTGAAAGTCTGATTTGGAATGCGCCCCGGGACTGGGTGTCATTCATTCAACGAAAAAAAAAACGGCGGTGGCGCGGAAACGGATCCAAAGAGGATCCTTCCCTCCCTCCCTTCCTTCCTTATTTATATTGTTGTTGTGATTGGAAATTTTGCTTAGTTTTTAACTTTGGTGTTGACAAAATGGATTCCGATGAAGAGAGAGACGAAGACTTTCCCGGCTGGAAAGGTGTCCCAGGGACCATTATCCTAATCAACGTTTTTGACGCTTCGAGAGATACGGCAGCGGTCGGTCTTGCAGCGACATGTCGAATGGTGAGGCAATACCTGAGAACATCGAGCTCACAAATCATAGGAGTGTGTTTGTACGGTACTGAAGATTCTACAAATTCAGCGTTTGGAACTAATAATGTAGTGGATGTTTTCCCACTTACTACGCCCACTTTAGATGACTTTAAAAAGCTACGCAGTATTAACCTATCTACATACAAACCTGCAAAGGAGTTCAAACTATCTGATGTTATATGGCATTGCAGTAAGATGTTTACAAATTGCAAAAAGCAACTACTGTCCAAAAGTGTCATAATGTTGACACGGTTAGACACTGCACCAATTCAGTCTGATCAAATTCCAACTCACTTAAGGGTTAAAGATTTAGTAGATTCAAGTATTGATTTAAGGATACTAAACATTTCTGAAGATCAATACCAAATTAATAAATTTTATGAAGATTTCCTGAAACAAGCAAATAAAGGAGGAGAATTAATTTTACCAAAACCTATTTGGAATAACAAGGAAATTGAAAAGGCGATGCATCAGCAAGCTCATCGTCATCTGGCTGTCGCACGCTTGGAATTTGATATTGGAGATGGAGTGTCTATTGGAGTTGGAGTGTACAATCTTTTAATTAGATCTACATACCAAAAGACTATTAAACTAGACAGAGAGAGTAATACAGTCTTATCTAGTGTCAATAAAACCATGAAAACTTCTACAGATACAACAAATCCTCCTACAAGTTCACCCATGGACATTGATGAACAGGAAAATGAACAGAAAACAATGCCATTGTTGAGATCAGAAATTTTACATTACCAAGAATATGGTGGAGAAAGAATAGAGTTTACTGACAGTGAAATGAAAAAGTTGAAAAATCCATTTGGTCCACCTATGATGAAGCTTCTTGGCTTTAAACCTGCAAATATCATGTGTAAGGAGAAATGGTTTTTCAAAACAGGCTATTTTCTATTTCCTAGTGAAGGGAAAATAGAAGGTTCAACAGTGGCATTTAAAGCAATGCACCAGGCCTGTGTAGAGACAGGTGTTGTGGCTGTTTGTATACTATGCACAAGAGTCAATTCAAAGCCTGTGACAGTTGCTTTATCACCATGCACACACCCTTTGGGCTTGGATGTAGAATTAGGGTTTGATGTTGTACTGATACCTTTTGTGGAGAATGTTAGAGACTTGCCAGCACCTGAAAATGAGGAGGAAATGAATATTACAGCAGAACAGAAGAGCCTATTGAATGATGTACTGAACAAATTAAAATTTTATTACAAACCAGACATGTTTGAAAATCCAACTTTGCAGTCAAAATACAGAGCTATTGAAGCTATAGCCTTAGATGAAGATGATTTAGATCCCTTTGTAGATACAACCAAACCTGCTCCAGATCTATTTGAAGGGATTCAAGAAGATCTTTTTGAAGATCTATTTGGTCCATTTGAACCAACTTCAACTAAACGGCATGCTGCCAATGGTGGAGGTGCGGGTGGAAAGAGAATGAGAGGTGAAGAGATTGATGAAAATTTTGTACAAGATAAAATTAAGTGTCGCAAGGTGCATCAGTTCACAGTTGTACAACTAAAAAATATTTTGCAGAAAAGTAACTCTAGAACTCCTTTAACTGGATTGAAAAAGAATGAACTAGTTGATTTGGTCTATCAGCATTGCAGTACCTAATAAAAAATAAAAAACTACTTTGTAAGAAGAAAAATAAGTATTTTGTAAAAGATGATTGTTGAAACATTATTATGTACTGCAAATAAAAGAAAATGTTACCTACAAAAGATCTTTAATTATTAATAATTAGCCTACTAAATAATGCTAACATGATAAATAAATCAACAGTACATAAGCCAGCACTCATTTCCATCTATGCCTGCCAATGACAAGACCCAGAGAATAGACATTTTTCAGTGTATTGAATAAAAAAAAAACAGTTACTAAATCAGAATATAAAACAAAGAATATTCTGTGTTTCTCATTTATGAGAAATAGCTATGACTTAAAAATTCATTATAATTTATTGAAATATGATTGTTTGTTGTCCATTTCTTACTTGCAAGTGTAGGTCTTGAATGCATGCAACCATATTCATTTTCATTTTTTGAGCCAACCGATTTATTATGCTTTTCATATTATGAGAAATGTGGAATTAGATTAAATATAAAGTGAGCCATCAGCTGGCCCCAAGTGGTGTATTCCTATAAGTAAAGCATCAACAAGAGTCCAAACACCAAGTCCTCCAAAACTGAAGAGTTTTCCAATTCCTTCCTGCCAGTGTCCAAGATAGAACCTATCTGCTCCAAAGCCTCCAAGAGTTAGTGCAAGAATCACAGCTGTGCCCCAGCGAGTGCCAGCTGTCCACGAACATTTGATCTTCTTCAGAAACCGTCTGTTGCCCAAACAAATAACATCATCAGACACAGTGCAGTTTGTACTGAAAATAGAAAAAAATAAATTACAGCCAACATATGGCTTTAATGTGAAAAAGAAATATTGTTTTTCTTACAACAATAAAAATAAAAGCTCAAAATCCTTTTTAAGTGCCAAATACTCACGGGTAATATTTCAAAGGTGATGCTAGTGAGTTGCAGTTAGCTTTTTGATCGCACCGGTGTTCCCATTTTTCAGTTTGATAGCAAAACCTGCACATAGCTGTTCTATTGAATGACCTGTCACCCTGAAAAAGTCATTACTTTTTAACATAATCATAATATTTTAACATAATATACTTTTTAGGTAACATGTATAATATTGGTAGGTAGGAAAGACAACATTAACATTGTAGAGAAGTGCCAGTATTATTTCAGCCTCTTTACCTATAGTCTTAAAAAGCTTAGCCCCTTTAAATTTCATACCATAAGCATAGAATAGACAAGAATACAAGCTCACCTTGCACACAACATTTGATGTCACATTACATGTATAGTTATAAAATTGTCCATAGGTGCAGTATATGCTTCTTTCACACTTAATACAGGGATAGTTCAATGAAGAACATGGTACATCATCGGAGTCCAAGGCGCAACTTTTCATGTTATCTTCCAGGTGAGCGCGATTACTGGCCTTGTCGCTGGTATCCTTGGTGCTCTTCTTTTCTTTTGTGACATCCACATTATTGTTTGCTAAAAACCCAAGGAGCACATTTTTTTGACATATATTTGTAATTATAATTAATTACAAAACAGTGGTGGTGTCGTCTTTCAGGAAGAACAGCGCAGAAGGCTAGAAAGCAGGGCTCAATTTATTCTAATTTCCAAAAGGTTCTGATATACGGCAGTAAAAAATAGAGACTATATAGAAATTAAGATTAATCATGTTAGCTCAAGCTTACCCATATCTGTAACATTTATAGTGTTAAATATTACTAAAAGAACTAAAACTATACAGTCTCGAACATTTATTCTAAGAGGCAAAGCTCTCGGCATTGTGGAAATTCACATTTTTCTTTGAGATATAAAATATTTATAAACAAAACCCTCGCCAGGGTTGGAATCAGACTCCCATAAAATTATTGTCTATGGATATTAAAAAGATACTTTTTACCAAAAAATGTATGTTTTGTTGTTGAGAACGTTTTAGATTACATAAAAATCATTTATTACTGAAACGTTATTTTAATATTATCAGATAAATCTAGGTAAATTAGTTTATATAATCACTTAATAAAATGAGAATCTCAAATTCAGTTAATATTTCAATGGAAACTTCATCGATCGTGCGCAATTTGTTGCTATACATTCATCTCAGTCATACTCAAGCAGAAAAAATATCCATCTCTTTCCCTCAAAATTACATAAGCAGCAAAACATTGCACGGGGAATACCTTAGTGCGGGGAGTGCTTTATTGGCCGGTCTTTTTTTTTAAGGGGCTTACATGAGCTAACGACCTTGACAACCTGGGGCACACATTCACACAAACGACGCAGTCGCCATCTAGTAAAAAAGTTGATAACAACTATCACTACACATTCATAAACTCACCTTACCGCCTCTCAGATTACGCCAAATTGTGCTAAAAGATGGCGCTCTTCGATGACGTTGACCATAGACCAAAGAAAAAAGCAACAGGGCAACTAACAATATTTTTTTTAGAAAATAAATAATTTGAATTAAAATTACAAATGAAATAGACTGGCCCTATGATTAACTCCGTATATCAAAATCACTGTTTTTACAGGAGAGCGATTACAAAGTTATCATAGTAATTATAATTTGGTCAAGTCATTAATTCAACGGTTTTCCGTTAAAAATAATTACGATCAAAACATAGCAAGAACATAATACATTTACGTAAATGGCACTTACGGACTTACATTATAGTTCTTAAGCTCTTTTTCCGGTTAACCATGGACGAACTTACACGAGAGGACTGACAATCTCCATACTAACTCGCCATCTATTGATATTACATACATAGCACATCTAGTTATTAAGCTCTTTTTCAGGTTAGCAACATTCATACATACATAGCACATCTAGTTATTAAGCTCTTTTTCAGGTTAACAAAATATATGAAATATGTCAGTCTTAGAAATGTCAAATTTCGTACTTAAATTGCTCTAAAATGACATTTAAAATAAAAATGCGTTTAAAAAATTGAAAAGTCGTTATAATCACGAAAAAATTGTTGTAATTATATTTATAATATCAATTTAAAAATTACTAAAATCTATGTAACGCGAAAAAGTTGAACAGTTTTCCACTATACTTTCATCCCCTTCATCATTGACCGTACTTTTGTCTTCCTCTTCATTTTTACTTATCTCTTTTTTGTCATTTTTCGCTTTATTTTTTTTATTTTGATCTTTGCCTTGTTCTTTGTTCTCATCATTGACGGTACTTTTGTCTTCCTCTTCATTTTTACTCATTTTTTTTCACTTTGTTTTTTTCATATTGATCTTTGACGACTCTAAAAATTTTAAGTCTATTTTGTACAAAAGATCGTCATTTTGGTTTTGAAAGTTTTGATTTTACAATTTGTAAAAGCCGTCGTATTTTTCTGAAAACAAAAACATTGATATTTATAAGTACCTTACCTAAAATGAATAAGTAAATAATGTTATTGGAACGAACTA
Source organism: Carpatolechia fugitivella (assembly GCA_951230895.1). Taxonomy (NCBI): domain Eukaryota; kingdom Metazoa; phylum Arthropoda; class Insecta; order Lepidoptera; family Gelechiidae; genus Carpatolechia; species Carpatolechia fugitivella. The sequence continues at coordinate 8,801,355 of OX579664.1, forward strand.
GAGAACAAAGTAACAAAGTAGGTACATACTCGTTACATGAAGAACCCGCTGTTGTTTCGCAATGCTCTCTATTTAGACGCTGTTTTTTTCTGGAAAGCAAAACATTACATACTATAATATAAAAATAACAAAAGAAAGTTTCATTATATAAAGTATGCTTAGTAAGGTACATACGCATTGGAACAATTGGAAGTTACATCCTCTGCGATATTATTTTCTAATTTGCTTTTCCTGAAAAAAAAAGTCATGTCACATAGATATCTAAAACGAATAAATAATGAAATTAAATACATAAAAAAACAAAAGAAAAAAAAAGTTAAAAAAGCACATTCACCACGTGGGATCCGAACCCGAGCTTTTCCGTTTTTAGGTTCATCCCCTTACATACTACGCCATCGGCAACTTTAGTGAGACATGCGAAAAACTCGATAGGTACAATACAATAAAGAGCTGGATCCATTTTAATAAAATTATGCCACTGCCGGCGATAAATAAATAAATAAGTAGGTAAACAATTTTATTGGAACGAAGTTACAAGGTAGGTACATACTAGGTAAATAAATAAATAATGCAGTGACCATCGATAGAAATGTAATAAATTCGGTCTTACCTTTTTACGTCAATCATATGTTTGCCATTTGATTTATATGAGCGCTTTTTACTCCTCTTGGCGGGTTTTATTTTATTCCCCATTATTATTTATAAAAGTCATTCACTTCAACAAAATATAATAAAATAAGTCTGGCTAAGTTGGCGGCAAAAAGCGCGACACGTCCATATAGCAAGAAGCCTTAGCCGAGACTGTCGCTACACGGGAGTTCACGCACACATGCGCGCGTAGTGATCATGACGGATCACGGAAACAAAAATAGCGGTTTTTTGAGAATACTACGTAACAGATCAAAAAAGTAAATAACTATTATGCTTGTATTTCGCTTGAAGAAAATGTTGCCAAAAATCCAGAAAGATTGAACGAGTTTTAGTACGATTTTAATCGTTTATAAGATTTTTTTAGAGGTATGTTTGTGATTTTTTTCTATCGGGTCAAAATACTTGAATCATGTTTTGAAAAAACTATTAAACTGTAATATACCACCATTAATAACATATATTTTTTTCATTTAATTCACTGCAGTGGATCATTTACTTTTGTTACTCAGAAAACTCGCGTTTAGGTCGTGTAGTCCTCTTAATGGCATGGTGCGGTTTGCGCATCGCCACAGTCATTTAATTTTTTCCTTTTGGCATGGTGCGGTTTATCAATGCAGTCCGACTTTGGCTGTATTCCGAATCAGATTTCACGGCTCAAAGTACTGACAGCGATTACTCGCGTACCGATTCAGAAATCGCGATAATACGGCTCATGAGCAAAATCAAAACGGAACGGCGTTTGAGCGCGCTGAATCTGCTTATAACTCAGTCTTGCCAGATGTTGATTACCGTACCAAAACTGGCAAAATTCTAAATTATTATACATATTAAAAAAGTATCGTACAGCTGTGAAAACAGCACTTTTCGCATGGCTAGTACCCAAAATAAGAAAAGGTATGCGAATTTTTAAAAATGGAGATGTAAATAGGCACATGAAATTAAAAAAATACAAAAAAGAATGTTTGATATTTATATTTATATTTTATCAGATTGCCTATGATATTATCTTATGTATGTATGTGCCTGAGTCAAAACTATCGTAATATATACATAATCTACTCGATACTTTTACTATCGAACATCTGGCAACCCTAACCTACAAATCTGATTGATTTAAAATATTTCAGTAATTTATCTCCATTTCATAATTGAATAACGTGTTTTTAATTTTGTTCAACCAAATAAATATAAGACACGTTAATTTTACATTTAAACATTAAACATTTAACTTTTAAAATAAATAAACAATATGTCAAAGTCGAATTTGACATAACGCTTACGTGAATTTCGCGTCTGCGTTGAGTTAGCAGCCTCACCATCGATTTTGATGGTTTTAACCATGTCAAAAAATTGTTAGGAATAGGTTTAAATTTGTTTATAAGTCTCACAAAAATTTTGATTGTATTTCAGAAGATATTTGAGTATCTTACTGAGGCTTCTAGATCGACGTCAACCTAGCAGCCTCACCAAGATAGACTGGCTCTATCATTATGATTTATATGTCAAAAAATTGTTAGTAAATGGTATATCTCGTATACAAAGTTTCAATGAAATCGGTTAAGTAGGAGCCGAGATATTATACCCCCTTGGTGAGGCTTCCAGCTTGACGCTTGACGTGAAGACGATTCCCGTCAAACGGAGGTATGTCCAAGCAAAGTAAATATACCAAAAAATTGTTAGGAATAGGTTTATCTTATTCCAGCAAAAAAACTTTCAATTCGTTGAGACGTTTACTCAGAAAATGATTCTTGGCATGCACTGTGGATTGGCTTTGTTTTATCGGGCTGTACCTTATTGGTTGGGCATTATAGCACAGAGACATAAGGGATTCCTTTATTTCTCTGTGCATTATAGGTACAGGCGATGATTCGAATTATTGGCTGTACATTATCGGCTGTGAAATATCAGCCCGTACAGATTTTGTTCAATCGATATTGCACATCCAGGAAAGCACGGACATAATGTATTAGGTCCTTACATATGAAATTGGCGTTTTGTCGTACTGGCCACTTTGATCACAAATTTCTCCTATTTGGTTAGGAATTCGAAATTCAAATTTATACAGCTATTTCCACATGTAGTTGTGTTTCGTAAACCGTCATTCATTTGTTTTTTTACTTATCTTTTTTCTGTTTGCATCGCTCGATTTACAAAATGGAAAATTTGAAATATCGCGTTATTTACGAGTACGAGTTCCACCGTGGCACCAGTGCTGCGGAAACGGCTCGAAGGGTTAATGATGTGTATGGCGGTTGTGTCGCAAAAGAAAACACAGTGCGTTTTTGGTTCCAACGTTTTCGTTCTGAAAATTTCGACCTGCAAAACAAGCCCCGTGGACGGCCGGAGACCCAAGTTGATAATGAAGCATTGAAGGCTATTGTGGAAGCGGATCCATCGCAAACCACGTCCGAGTTAGCTGCAGGCTTCGGTGTTAGTGATAAAACTGTTTTAATCCACTTGAAGCAAATTGGGAAGATTAAAAAACTTGAAAGGTGGGTTCCTCACGAATTGAGTGAAGCAAACCGGCAAACGCGCGTCAACTGCTGCGTTACATTACTTGACCGGCACAATAACGAAGGGATTTTAAATCGAATCATTACCTGTGATGAAAAGTGGATTCTCTACGATAATCGGAAGCGCTCATCGCAATAGCTGGACCCTGGCAAGCCAGCCAAAGCCTGCTCCAAGCGAAAATTGACCAATAAAAAGTTACTTGTAAGCGTTTGGTGGACTAGCGCCGGTGTCGTTCATTACAGTTTTCTCAAATCTGGCCAGACGATTACGGCAGATAACTATTGTCAGCAATTGCAAACCATGATGGAAAAGCTAGCTGGTAAACAACCGAGGCTGGTCAATCGCTCTACGCCACTGCTGCTTCACGACAACGCTAGACCACACACTGCACAACAGACGGCTAGCAAATTAGAAGAGCTTCAATTGGAATGTCTAAGGCATCCACCGTACTCCCCGGACCTTGCTCCAACAGATTACCATTTTTTTCGAAATTTGGATAACTTCTTGCAAGGGAAAAAATTCAACTCAGATGGGGCAGTCCAAATCGCCTTCAAAGATTTTATTGATTCCCGTCCGAATGGTTTTTTTAGTAAAGGGATCAATGAACTACCTATGAGATGGCAAAAGTGCATAGATTACAATGGCTCATACTTTGATTAAATAAATATACTATATAAAAATTTTTCGACTTTTTGTTCCTCCCATACAAAACGCCAATTTCATATGTAAGGACCTAATATAATGTACTCGAATTATTGGGCTATACAATTTTGGCTTTGAAAGATCGGGCCAGCCTTTATCATGGTCGCACATTATCGGCTCCCACAGAAATCATTTTTTTTTTATTGGCATGGTGCGGTTTGTTAGTTTCTCCTAGGTAGTCTGTGGGCGCATTCCGAATCAGACTTTCAGCGCTGTCAGCGATCAGAAAAGCAAAAAAATGTATGGCTGACAGTGATTCGGAACGGGTACTTTAATCGATTTCAGCGCGTCTCGGAACGTATCCTTTGCGGTTCTTTGTGGATATGTATCGATCGAGGCGGCGTTGGGTTGTGCGTTGTGTTGTTGATATTTACTTATTTATTATTGATTTTTGAGTGGAGTTGAAGAGAAGAGATAACAAGACGAGGCGAGCAAAAATACATAAAATGTCTTGCGCAGTCAAATACTGTTGTTCTCGGAAAGGAAAAAACGGAGCGGATGGATTTTATGTGTCCTTTCATTTGTAAGTATTTGGTTGGTTGGTACGGTCGTCATAGAGGAAGTAAATCTACACGGTCGTTGCCTGCAGCGAAATCGGACCCCCCCCTAGAATACTATGCGCTCCTTCTTTGCGTGTCGATGACAAATTAAATCTTTATGACCCAGAACTTACCCACTTCGACTGCACTATTTGTGGCGTCCATTTAGTCCTGCTGCGAACAGGTGACAGTGCAGGCAGGACAGGACACTAAATGAGCCCAGGAATGAGTCTATGTTTGGGTTTTCCGAGAATCCCCACCTGAACATATTTTCCTTGCTCCGGCCGACCTGAATCTGAAGTCGGTTTAAAGACTTCCAGATCAGCCATGGTAATCTATATCCAGCCGGTAGACTCTCAGAAAACGGGAGAAAGGGATCCGAAAGCGGTTTTCGAGCACGCCACATGTTGCATCTTGCTTGAAAGGGCTTAGCTGTTAGAGGGTAGACGTATTTTAAAAAACTTTTTCGACTTTTCAGTCTGCGGCTAGCTCGTGCCCATGTAGGGGATGCCGCACGTTTTAATCTGACTTAGCCCTCTCTAGCGAACTTCTGCTATACTGATTGAGACAACTCTGACGTTTACCGCCGCAAGTTTTCTCTATCGAAACTTCCCATTTTCATTTCAATACCATTTTAGCGAGATCTTGGAGCCGGCTCTAATGATACTACCCTACCTGGAGACGACCACTTTAGCCCTACACACTAGGACACTCTTTTCCTTAAGCTATGCCAACTGTATTGAAACATACGGTTACATAACCCCTCTGCGTCTTCCAATATCCAGCACGGACGAGGGAACTAGTTCTAGCTCCCCCTGCTTGATGATTACTATGACCTCAGAACCCAAGCTCGGCAATAGACTAGAAGCAAAGACCCGAGACGCACGTACACCTATACAGCAACCAACCAAGCCGTTGAGGTATTTTTTACGTGACGAGTGAATAAAATAAAAATAAATAAATAAACGCTCCACCAAAACGATAGTATGTGTTTTTTTATAAGCATAATTACGGAGAGGGGGCTCTGGCAGACATTCAGCCTCTACGAATTGATTCTTTGTTAAATTGAGATAATTTTATTATTAAAATATTACTGGCTAGTAATATTTTGGATGCAATTTGTTGAAATAAAAGAAATGTTAGATACTTTTCTCATTGTATGAATCTTCGATCACAGAAGCGAAGGATTGTTTATTGTCAAAATGATCCTGACTGTATAATAATTTTGAAGACCTTAGGAATAAAAAAAAAAATATGTAATAAAATAGTTTACTGCCTTCGTAAGTTCAGTTTTCTTTCGAGCAAGATGTATTGAAAATAATATTATGTAATGATCATCAAGATATGTAAAAAAACTACCCCAAATATTATAGGATGAAAGAAATGATAAAATATTTTGGGAAATTGAAGTTTTGTTACTTACTAAGTCGTTTTATAATTCAAAAGAATATTTTGAAGTAGATAAATAATAAATAAATAAATAATAATTATTATTAATAATTAATAATTTAAGTCCTACAATACAAATTCTTACATCTTGCTACCTCCGGATTCTTTGCTGTGCTCTATTAACAGGGTTCATAAAAGAACTATAATTATTTTAACAATAGTGTTATTATAAATAAATAAATATTGCATTCATATACGAGTTGCAAGTAATTGTGGCATTGCTTGACCAATATTCATGCTCATTATGTAACTATATATTATTCACCTATTCTCTAATGTAGCTGGCAATAATTTAATTTTCAAGTTTGTGATTTTATATACACTAAAAAAAATGGTTACCTACTTCAAGCAAAATTTTGTTTGGTGTAATCATACATCATGACTCCATATGAGCCTGTCAAGATCATGATTTCTGTGACTAAGAGAATTTAGTTAAATTCGTCAATCAAGTACTGTACTGGCCTTATAAGGCTGGTTAGTTAGTTTCATTCCTAATCTTGTCCAGTACAAGCATAAAACTTTACTATATTAATATAGTTCATTTTGTAGATTAAAGTAATTCCATAGTTCCATTAACTAAGGTAAAAGTTGGCCAAACAATTGTAGTTATTCATTTCAGGTTAAGTCTTGTCTATTATCTAGAAAAGGTTTATATAAAAAAAAAATTTAAAAATTAAAATATTTTTATTAAGTATATTAATTGATGATTACAGTCACTTTTGATACATTGGTTTATTCAATAAATGATTGATTCTTGAAATGTAGTACGTAGTCTCGCTAATAAATTTCATCCCTGTCTAATGTACCGCCCTTGTATATCAGGAGTGAAGAAGTGTTTCAATATCTTTTCAAGTATCTGAAAAAAAATTAGGCACGTAATTAGTCACTTTTGATACATTGGTTTATTCAATAAATGATTGATTCTTGAAATGTAGTACGTAGTCTCGCTAATAAATTTCATCCCTGTCTAATGTACCGCCCTTGTATATCAGGAGTGAAGAAGTGTTTTAATATCTTTTCAAGTATCTGAAAAAAAATTAGGTATTTGATTTTTTCTCTATTACCTAATTACCAAATTTGAAGTATATCCGTCCAATAAATTCGGAGAAATGAGCTTTGAAACTAGGATAAACAGACAGACACAATACTCGTAGTTCCCTTTTTCATTGGATAATAAAACTATAAGTAAGTGTACAGGTAAAATAATATTTTTAATTAACATACCCCGCTCTGAGTTTCAAAACTTGGCTCCGTTTCTTGATTTATTTGTACTTGCTGACTTGTGGATAAATTTTCTTTTACTGTTTTTGTCTTTTATAATAATACATTCAGATGTGTCTTTCGGGTCATCATTCTGTAATCCCAGATCAAACTGTAAATTTTATATATCCAGGCCCTGAAAACAATAATGATTTATATAATTAAATTCAATACTCACAAAATAAATGAGTAACAGTTGTACTGGCAAGCATAAAATAAACTGTGCCGCACTTAAATACCATTCACCGCAAGTTAATGTGTTACTGAACTGTAGCTAAGTTATGCATCCTTGAAATATTTTAGATAATATTTATATAGATAGTAGCCGGAACCAATGGCTTTATGTGCCTTCCGAAGCACAGAATCATCTTACTTTTCAGACAATCAGGTTTCAACCTGCAAAGTCCTAACTACTCCTAACCAACTAACCAAACTAATAGTACTTACCTACTATAATAGTATGCAAATACTTAATTTACAAATACCTAACTAAATTAAACTTACCGATAAAGATGGCATAGTAGTATTTGTATTTCTTGGGAACGGCACTTGGAGTGATCCACACTATGTTTAGTCGCCCCACGGCACTAACTAAACTTAGATAACAAAAAAACCCAATGACATTATATATAACTCAATTATTTTAACTGTGCACTTCGAGCTGTCAAAATCGTCATGTTGGTGGCATTGAATTCACCCGCCCGCTTACTTCCTCACCTCCTCCGACGCCTATCAAAACGGATACCAAACCTACCAACATGCAAATATTATGACGTTGACAGATGCACAGTTATAAAAATTGGTTTATACAAGAGGTGTAGAAACGCCACCAACGCACGAAACGCGTACCGTGAATTGGTCCTAATTGTGACCACTGCAGTTAGTCTAGCTGTGATATGACCTGTCATTGTGAGCGCACGTGTCGACTACTTATAAAAAAAAAAGTTAAAATGCCTTCCTCTGTGTTTAGAAAATGCAAAATTACGACTAAAAGATAAAAAAAGATGAAGGGATATCATATCACAAATAAGTGTATAAAAATAACTAAGTTTTAAACAGATAAAGGGGTTCGAAGATTTTGGCTTAGTCATGTTGTTGTTATTGTTGTTATTTTATCAAAATGGCGGCGCACGTTAAATCCTACATATATCGATTAGGGATACTTATACAAACAAAAAAACATGAAGGTCAATATATCCTAAAGTGTCACGTTACAGAGTTATTTGCAAAAAAAGATCGATGATGATAATATTTTAGCAAGAGCAAGCGGACTTTTAACATTTATTTTATTTATTTATTGTATAAAGTGTAACTATGTTTAAAAAGTTTGTATGTAATTCATTATAAAATCCGTTAAGTCTTTCCAGTTTTTACAATCAAGATGAAAATACGAATCAATAAAACAAGTATTTTACAGCCATCTATTAATTGATCCAAGAAAGATGATTTAGGAAGTAAAAGAATACACATACCTACATCAGTATTTTATCTTTATGCTTGATCTCTCTTAACATACTAAACGATTGTATGTAGACAATATTATAATTGAAGATATATCAATTTATAATAATTATAAAAAGTTAAATAAAAAATAAATAAATAATACAAAATAATAATATTATATTTTAAATCAGTATTGTATTATAATAATCATATTTACATGCTTTAATCCTTTAAAGATTGATGATTTCTCCTGAAGACAAATGATGAAATCTACCACTCTACTAAAAATGTGGCTTATTTTTACATAAAAAATATATTATTCAGCCTGACTATTGAATAACAAAAAATAATTTCAGCAGTATTTACAAAATGTAATAGAACACAGTTGTCGCAGACTCCTTGCTGTTTTTGATAGATTGTGTAGTTTTTTACTCTTTGTGATTTACGTCGCTGTCTTTTGTAGTTTTGCTTGAGTTAGTTGTGGTCGAATACAAAATCATATAAATTCATTATTTCTTTCATTTCTTATAGGATTAGCTTCATTTCCATTGCATTTATAGTTTTGTGCGTAATCAATCTTTACAGTTGTCATACATATATTTGTTTTTTATTAACAAAATATTAGGGTCATGTTAATACAGTAGTAGTAATATTTACGAATTTTGAACAATTCTCGTAAGTCAGTTTTGTACCAACACTAAGTGCATAATTTTATGCGGAAATGTTCATGAAATTTTACGAATTTTATTAACCTAACATATCTGAAATATATATAAAATAACAAACAATGGGTAAAATGTAGTCCTTTATAAAAACTATAACAATTCAAAAATCATTTTCACATACTACATTCGTTCATTTCATTTTACTTTCATTTATACATAATATTGAAAGACCATCCGAACCAAAAACCTAGAACATGTGATACTGCATTCAGTTTTGATCTTCATCGGATAAAATACCTTCATCCAAGAAGGCTGCTGGTTGTTGAAAGGGTGTTTCTTGGTGCCGGGCCCACGCCATGTACCAAATAATACACATCACGTGAGCACAGCACCCGAGTGTTCTCTTTCCCATTAAACAGTTGCAACGAATTTTTTTTGCCAATAACTCTGTAACATGACACTTTAGGATATATTGACCCTTATGATTTTTTGTTTATATAAGTATCCCCAATCGATATATATAGGATTTATCGTGCGCCGCCATTTTGAAAAAATAACAACAAATAACAACACGAAAACGAGCACTAAGCCAGGCTCCATACAAAAATCTTCAAACCCCTTTGTAATTTGAATGAATCACAGCTTGTTTCCAAACGATAACGGAGCGAACTATTCGCGGCTGTACTGATTACAAATAGCTGTCTCTTTCAATCTAATGCTTTGCCTACCATAGAATACAACTGCAAATTTCGTGCGACGACGCCGATACATAGAAGTCAAGTCGAGACGTGACGCGTGACGCATGGTCTAGCGCGGGGAGTGGCGGGGAACGCGGGGGTGTTGCACCCCTGCTCCACAATTGCTTCAATCAAATTATTGTTTGAACCTATTAAGAAATTTGTTTAGTACAACGTACGTACCTACTAATTGATGACTTTGTATAAATTAAAAGAACTTTAAACATTTGTATAATTATAGATGCTACCATTAGGCTATTATTAAATTTGAACAATTAATTTCAAACAAATTCAGTTTGCTGTTACAACTACCTTCTTTTGTTTATAGTAAATAATAAGAACGTTGTTCGAATTATTTTGGTGCTAACTAAGAGAAAATACTGCTTAGTTGGAGTGCATTTTCTTTTTCAGTGTACCTTCGTTCATGTTTCGTTGTTGTTGTTTGTATTTTTTTTTAATTATGTTTACCAGATGACGGAAACACCGCCGGACGGCAGCAATTCAGAAGACCGCAATAACGAGGAGGGTGAGCCATTCAGCCGAAGGGAAGACCGGGCAGGGCAGACTTTGCGGCAATTCGACGAGAGCGAAGGAGTGGATGTGGTCTCAATCTTGGGCCACTTTGATCCATTGCCGTAAAATATTGAAGATAAATACCTCATTTTCAAAATCATGTGAGAATTCCATGTTCTCTTCTTTCACTTCAATATCTGAGGTCAATATCTGCAAGAAATTAGGTTTAAGATTCATAATTTAGTTAAACCTAAGTCACACAGAGCCTTCTTATGAATTATTTAATTATTATTATTTATTATTAAGTATGCTCTGTCGCACCCAAGTCGCTGTGGCTTAAATCCTAATGGACTAGAAAAAAATAAGTCTAAATCTCCTGCTGAAATATCTGACGCTTCCAATTTTCAGGTGGGTACTCTTATCTTTTTAATATTTATGATAGCTAAGCCCTCGATGGGGCGTACATGAGGTTGTTTAGTTACTCCAGAAGTATACATATATATAATATAATTATATATTAAAAAAAATTTTTTTTTTTAGTTAGACCTTAGTTCATCTTAGCATTGAATTAAAAATAAACGTAGCCTCGAATAGGGAGTGTACAAATGAGCTAATAAATTTGTTTATTATTTTTAAACGCTATGGCAGGTCTAAAGGTTTTTTAACCATTGTTATTTCGGCTATAATAAATCATCCATTAGAAGGAATATTATGTTTCATGATTAGGAAAATGTGTTGATTTGGATTGTCTAAGAATTTTTGAAATCAATTTCTTGAGACCAGCAGAAAATTATTATTAGATTTTTTTAGAAGTCTTGTTTTAGGCTAATACTAAATATTGTATTGTGTGTTTGCGTATCTTGATATCGTTTATTATTCTAAAGTAAACATCGTATTCTAACATTAACAAATATTATAGTGAACTTCTTTTTTACTTGGAGTTTCGGTGGTCTAGTGGTTCGGACCGCTGTCTTCCATCCGGGAGACGCGGGTTCAATCTTTACCACGCACGTACCAATGTGTTTTCGAATTCATATGTACGTTTAGTACTCGACGCTCTTACGATGAAAAAGAACTTAAACACCTGCGAAGAAATTCAAAGGTTGTGTGTGAAGTCGACCAACCGCACTAGGCCAGGGAGGTCGACTAAGGCCTAATCGCCCTAATTCAGGGTAGGCTCGAGCCCCTCGGTGGGGACGTATATGAACTGTTGATGATGATAGTGAACTTATGATGACTTGATTTTCTGCAGATATTGACGGATGGCCAGTGGTCACGTAATTCTGAGCTGGAGACAGACGGGCAGATTGATGTGAAAGTAGAACATACTGAATCCTCGTATGATTATGATCAGGTATACTATATAAGGTGCCGTAATTAGTGTCAAATATTTTCAGGGCTGAAAGTAATAGTCACGTAAAAAAAAAATATTTCGAAAATCAACAAGTTAGTTTTTTTTTCTAACAAAAAAAATCATCATTAAATATGACAAAAAGAGATCATCCTCTGCATGTACACTCACATTACTCTATATGTAAACACGCGTGTGTGCGTGCATGAATGCAAATGAAGTAGTGATCAGCTGGTTGAGGGTGATGTTTTTTATGATTAGGTAACCAAGTTGTTTGGCTTAATTACTTGAAAACTAACGTGTAATTGACCTCATTTTTTTATGAAGTGAAGATCAGGACTTCTTCTTTCATCCCTGAAAATATTTGACACTAATAACGGGGCACCTTATATTCTTAGATAAAATTTCGTTTATTTTTATCAAAAATATACTTACACTTAGACCGCATACCACTGATCAAATTGTTTTTCCTTGCAGATATTATTGAGACGAGATAAAGAAAATGTTAAAATATCTCTTGCTGAAAAGTCACACGATTGCGATTGCAAGCATCAGGTTGGTCTAATTTAGGGTTGTTCCCGTTCGTTAATACCCCCGTCGTTAACACTATTAACGACTGGGAATGATGTGTTCTTCTCGTTAACAGTGTTGACGAACGGGACTTTTTTTTCCCACTCGTTAATACCCTCGTCTCGCGTATAGTTTAGGAGTCAGGTTACAGAAAAAAAATGAAGCGTCAACATGGTATGATTAACTGTATGGAGATAGTTTTGTGGCTGGAGATTGCTATAGGCTACCTTTTACCACGGGAAAACATCTCATTCCCATGGGAAAATTCCAGGATGTAGGGTAGGGTACGTGCAGGGTACGTGTAAGGTACGTGTAGGGTACGTGTATAGTACGTTGTAGGGTACGTGTACGGTACGTAAAGGGAACATGTAGGGTACGTGTTGAGTACGTTTTAGGGTACGTGTAGGGAACATGTAGGGTACGTGTAGGGTACACGTTCCCTACACGTACCCTGCACGTACCGTACATGTTCCCTAAACGTACCCTGCCTGCACATACCCTACAACGTACCCTACACGTTCTCTACACGTTCCCTACACGTATTCTACACGTTCCCTACACGTACCCTACTCCCTAAACGTACCCTGCACGTACCCTTCACGTACCCTACACGTTCCCTAAACTTACTCGACACGTTCCCTACAACGTACCCTGCTCGTACCCTACAACGTACCCTACATGTTCCCTATACGTACCCTACAACGTACACTACACGTTCCCTACACGTACCCTACACGTACTTTACATGTTCCCTACACGTACCTTACACGTACCGTAAATGTACCCTGCACGTACTAGGGTACGTGCAGGGTTTAGGGTAGGCCCTAAACCCTAGAATTTTCCCATGGGAGTGAGATGTTTTCCCGTGATAAATGGTAGCCTTTAGCACTCTCCAGCCACCAAACTATCTCCATACAATTAATCATACCATGTTGACGCTTCATTTTTTTTTCTGTGACCTGACTCCTGAACTATACGCGAGACGAGTATTAACGAGTGGGAAAAAAAAGTCCCGTTCGTCAACACTGTTAACGAGAAGAACACATCATTCCCATTCGTTAATAGTGTTAACGACGGGGGTATTAACGAACGGGAACAACCCCTAATTTATATATTTAATTAATTATTATTTTATAGTCAAACTAGCTGTCGCCTCCACCTGCGTTGTTTGATTTTCCTAAACTAACAACGTAAACGAATAGTGAGAGCGTCGGTGTAGCGGTAGTGGCTAGGGCTGCTGTCTTCCGTCCGGGAGGCGATTCGATTCCATTCCCACCATGATGGGACCGATTCACGCTTTCGAATTCATGCGTACATTATTATTCGATGTTCTTCGCGGTGTAGAAAAAAATCGTAATAAAACTTGCACATATTCAAAGGTTATGTGTGAAGTCAACCAACCCGCATTGGGCCAGCGTAGTCGACTAAGGCCTGATCGCCCTAGTTCAGGGTAGGCTTGAGCCCTTCGGTGGAGGTGATATGAGCTGTTGATGATGAAACTAACTGCGCCATTTAGGAACGTGAAGGGAGACTCCCCCCCTCTATTTTGTTCCGAGTACATACTTAGGAAGCGCTGTAAGTTTTAGTAATCTTACTGCGGTCCTACACCGAGGCGATAAGACTTTCTCCCTTAGAAAGTATCTATGTGTTAATACAAACTATCTCCATTTAAAATTTCATTCAAAATCGGTCTTTAAACAAAAAACTTGGCCGCCATCTTGTTTTTGTTATAAATTTAACATTGCGTTGATGTTTATATGCCAAAAGAGTATGTTAAACTCAGTTTAAACAAAATCGATCTACAAACAAAAAAGTTAGCCGCCATCTTGATTTTTTTACATTATTAATATAATGTTGTTGTTTTATTGTTAAAATACTGTCTCAAACCAAGTTTCACCAAAATCGGTCTATCAACAAAAAAGTTCACCGCTATCTTAGATTTTTGAAATTTTTTACATTGCGTTGTTGTTTTCTTGTCTAAATACTGACTCAAACCAAGTTTCACCGAAATCGTTCCATAAACAAGAAAGTTGGCAGCCATCTTGATTTTTTGTAAATTTAAACATTGCTTTGTTGTTTTTATGCCAAAACAGTATGTCAAACCAAGTTTCACCAAAATCGGTCTATAAAGAAAAAGTTGGCCGCCATCTTGGGTTTTTGACAAATTTAACATTGCATTATTGTTGTTTTTATGCCAAAACACCAAGTTTAAACGAAATCGGTCCATATACAAAAAAGTTGGCTGCCATTTTGATTTTTGTCATTATTAACATAACGTTGTTTTCTTGTCAAATACTGTCTCAAATCAAGTTTCACCGAAATGGGTTCACAAACAAGAAAGTTGTCAGCCATCTTTAATTTTTGATGATTCTTATAAGGATAATAATAATGATACGTATTCTGCTTTAATTTTTCAATATTTTGTTCAAAAAGAGAAGATAAATATTTGTATGACTTTTAGCGCCATCTTTCGATTTGGTGATTCATTATCTCGTCAAATTGTTCTGTTGACGTACTTGAGGTCTTATTAGTTTCTACACAATTTCACCGTACATGTATGGCGGGACGTTATCGAAAGAGTTAGCGATCATAGCTAAAAATCCAAACGCTCAAGGTCATTGGCTATAGCCAGCGCCTTAAGGCGTGAAAGTGGAACAAATATCCAAATATACTTGCTTGACAAAAAAGAGTTTGGTAAAAATGAGGGCGCTTCTATAGCACTTGTGGCCACCTCGTAGTCAATTTGGATAGGAAAAATTACCTAATTTATAAAATATTGATAACGAATAACAATCAACATGGCATACAAATGGGATACTAAAAAGCAACCCGGCATGAATGGCAGCAAACTAAATATTTAGTTCTACCTGTCTCCGCGCCAAACTCTTTTTTGTCAAGCTATACTTTACACCCGGCAGACGTTGTCCTGCCATTTTTCCCAACATCTACCCTACACCGACCCTTCACCTACCCTACACCTTCTTTTTTTTTTCATACAAACCTTCTCCTGAGAATAACGAACACATAAAACAATTTGGTGCAGTCGTTTGGAAGTTATGCGAGTACAAACATTTCGGTGATTCATATTTAAGTAGGTTTTTTTTATTTATTATGTGTACATTGTTAGCTGATGATCTAAATTATTTTTTTGCAGAGCTCTGATTCAAATCATGATAATAAAACGGTACAGGAACTGAAGTCCGAATTCGCAATCGCTACGGAAAAATACAAAAAAGAAATTGAAAGCTTGGAAAGAAAATTGAAAAGTTCAAGAGAAGTATGCGACCGGCGTTTGATAAAAATAAATACTTTACATAAAAGAATTAAAAGATTAGAACAGAAAAACGTAACCCTGTACCAACTTTTAACAAAAAGATTTGAAAATTAAGGTAATTCGTGAAGGTATGTATGCATGCATCACTATTAGGTCAGTGACAGCGAGTGATGCAAGTTAAACCTAAACATTAACATAATCATTTCAAGGAAATCATCTAGTCGAGACTTAAGTTGTACTTAGTGCAAGAAGAATGTTCTCTAAAAATCCAATAAATTAAGTAATTAATATATTTTGTTTGTTTTCGGACCATTAACCATTTATTCCCTGACTGTAGTTGACAAGTTGTCCAATTTATCAGCAGCCCATGACTTTGTGTGCAAAGTGGGGGTCAAGCAGAATGGCCGGTCACTGATTGATTCGCCATTTAGTTTGACCCCCGCTTTGCGTGAAAGTGAATGGCAACGAGAGAGCTGGCTGCCTCGTGCTATAATATATATTATAGATGCCGTGTGTGATGCCCTTAACGTCGAGAATAGTGCTGGGCCCCGTTTCACGAAGCAACAAGTTACAAATTGATATACATTGCGTAGCCAATTCGCCTAAACTGTAAACCCTATCGTTTTGTCTAATCGTCTACGCAATGTACGTCGAATTGTACTTGTAATTTGTAGCTTCGTGAAACGGCCCCCTGGTCGTCATTTCATAGCTTGTCTTCTTTCTATCGACTGCTCTATCGGTCTTGTACGGAGAATATAATCCTGGCAGGTGTTGGTTATTATATTACCCTTTATAAGAACCGTGTGCGGGAAGCTCGAATTACGACATAATTTTTTGCTCAGTGTAGATATTTCAAACTCCCTTTGTTTCTATCAATGTAAGTACATAGTTCGAAAAATCGTATTTAGTACCGTTTTGTACGTGACCCTCGGTGTTCTACATTTTCTTTTCTCCTCATTTTTCAATCGCTTTTCCCTGTTAACATGGAGATTAAATCCTTAACGGAGTGCATAACCCTCCCTACGGGTTTTTACCGTTGCCCACGGAGAAAACAGGATTTTTTAATTCCCAATTTATCCTTAAATGGTATCCATTATGACGTAGAATCAACGACGAACGAACGATGGATCCGAGCAATGGATTATCATCCGGTTGAACCTTTGTTGGGGACGGTCTGCTGCCTGAACACGGCTACGTGGTGGACGTCTGAAACGGTGATCTGCGTGTCTTCTCAAATCCCCTGGGACTAGTGCACATTCGCCGCTGCGTCTGCGATGCTGCGCTGGCGGGGTAGTTTTTAATTTTCTTTTTTTCTTCTTTTTAATAAATGTTTCCTTTTATCTACATTTCCTTTTTTTTATTCTGATTCCATTTTGCGTTATCGATGTCTGGTTAACCTCCTGCTGCAGCCGAGTGTAGGTTCTCCCGGGGCGGTGCGCGACGGCAGGCAAGTAGGGTTAGGTCCCTAATATATCTCCCCGAGACCGAAGACTGCGCCAATTACGTAGGCTGCAGATGGAGGATGCAAAAGAGAAACTAGAATCACTTGAAACGTAATTTATAATAAACTATAACATTATAGACCTATTAACTAACTAACCTAGTAGGTGCGAATGAGTGGAAACTACAGTCTGTCGAATCGACGGCGCTCGCATCGCGGTGATGGTGATGCTGCGTCCATGTGTCAGGTCGTCGGCGTCTGGCGGCTGCCTCGTGCCGCACGATGTTCGCCTCGTGTCCGAATTGGTGAAATGAGGTTAGTGCAGCGTCTGCACTTTGAATGAATACCGGGTCTTACGTTGTTCTTTTGACTCAGATGATATTTTACATAATCTTAATTGTTACGTGATAAAACATGAATTTATTAGGCGGATTAAGAGCATATCTTTCCTAATAAGCCCTAATGTCTTGTTTTACTAGTGTTTTTTTTAATCTTACGGGGGGGGGGGGGGTGTACTATAGTTAGACACAAAATCTTGGTAATTCAATATTAGACGGCAATAAAAACAACGAAATTTATTTTAGTGCAGCTCATCACGTAAGTTTAGTCTCATCAAAAGTAACTAACAAATTTTTGATTCGCCCGAATTTATTATTACCCAAATTAAAATTATATTTTGCGGGGGGTTAGGGGTAGGGAAATAAAATAAGAATAAAATAATAATCAAAATGCTTAATAATTATTAATTTCAGTATTATTATGTAAGAATAGGAATTTATAGGACATTATATTTGGGTTATTATAGGATGAGTTCTGTCTGACAGCTTCAAAATTCTTCATGCGACGTAAACAACTTTTTTTATGATATTCAGTTAAAAACCATAATAGCTAATAATTAAAAACAAAGTAACTTCACCTCTTATTTTATCATTAAACAGTATGTAATTTTACTTAATAAAAAAACGAAATAATATTTAAAAGTTTTTAAAATTTTAATCTGTCAGAGCTCATCCTACAGTAACCCAACTATAATACAATTCAAAACATTATTAAATTCAACATATAGGTAGAATATCTTAACTAATCACAACAAACTGTAGACATTGATGAAGCGCAGCTTAACTTTAATGTCTTTACCACCACCAATATCATTGTCAAAGCACTCGGAATTGCATTTCAACTTATAACCCATGCAGATAAAGAATAGATATGAAAATGACGTCTGCTCGCATGCTATCTCGCTCACAATCTATCGCTGTCTATACTCACACAGTGAAGTACGCGCTGCAAAAAAAATAATGATAATAATCAGGGGTTGGATTTAGAAACAATTGGAATCGATCGGAAGAAACTGAGCATGTGGGGAGGTTCAGAGGGCTTAACTGAATCCCGCTACATCGATTTAACTCTCAGGAGACTTAGAAAATAAATTAACGTAAATATCAATTTCCTATCATGCCCTTGCTCCTTATTTATTATATTAATATTTTTTGTCATTATTATTAGTATCATTAATTAATAATAATAATAAACCCGTCCCGTCCCGTTTTAAATCATAATAATAAAAAAGAATAATTAATAACAAAAAAAAGTCAGTAGGAAAAATAAAAATCGATTTTTGAGAACATGATTTGCCAACAGTACCATAAGTACCCGCCGCCATTTTCATATCAATTCTTTATCTGCATGGGTTATAATAACATTACTCTAAATCAAATAAACTTTGAGAGACTGTGTCTGGCTCAGCGTCAGTATTTATAACAGTTTTAGTATCATTTTCTTTAGACATTTCGCTAATTGTAGATAAATCTGGTACAGCACAAGTCGTGAATATTTTGTTAAGGTTGGCTGCAACGCTAGTGCTGCTGCCGCTTTGCGAAATCGCGTCGGCAAAGTTCGTGTCGTCCTCGCTTAGGAGGTACCACTTGGTGCAGGAAGGAGGTTTAGACTCGTCGGATAAATCATCAGTGATCAGGCTGTTGAAGGAACCTCCCGATGGTGGAGTGTGGTACACGGTTCCTACGTCATCAGCGTCGGATCCTGATAGTTTTCTTGCTGAAATTAGACAAGTCACAGTTGGATTATCAGAAGATAGTCCTTTGTAATGGATTTTCTCTATCTGCTTTCAAAGAAACTGCTACAATATGGCTGTGAAAATCTTTAATAAAGTTCCAGGACATGTTAAGAATCTGCCTGCAACTAAATTTTGAAACGCTTTTTACAATTTTTTAATGGTGCGATGTTTTTATAGCGTTGACGAATATTTAGAACATAGTAACGCACAAAGATTAGGTTAAGATTGACATTAATAATTATTCATAAATGACATGCATGCAAACATTGTTTAAAACTCTAATTTTTATAAATAAAATTTACATTATTTTTGCATACCAAGTAGTGATGAAAGAGACTCAGTCTTTTAAGGCTTTTAATAAAGACTCGCCTTAGTCTTGACGCCTCACGACTGACTCAGTCTTTTAGTCCCCAGCCTTAGTCGTATAACCAGCCTTTTTAGTCGAAGTCTTATAACGTAAACGACTGAGCAGTTACTTAAACAGCTTAAAGGACTTAAACGACTGGCGACTCATCGCCTGGGGAGTCGCGAGTCATATAAGTCCTTTAAGCTGTATGTGTGTTGATGCAACTAGTGCGTATGGTACCGCCTGGAGAATAAGTATTCTCCCAGCAACAAAAGTATAAAAGTACCTTCAGTTTTCAATCACTGTAGCAAAAAATACAGGTTAGAGCATGGCGGGCGTACGTCAAAGTGGGCTCACTTCTCCTGACCTTTTCAACCTGTATTTAAATGTTCTTATTGAGGAGTTGGGAGGTACCGGCATTAGGTGCCACATTGGTAACTTGTGTGTTAACTATTTGAACTATGCTGATGATATGGTGCTTCTCAGCCCCTCAATAAATGAATTACGGAAACTACTTAAGATATGTGAGAATTTCCCAAAAAGATACGGCCTTAGATATAATGTTGCCGAAAACAGAAATGTTAGTTTCGAAAGGTCTGGACTGGAGAGGGTCTCTTGTGTTTCTGAATAGGTCGCCAGTTCGGGTTGTTAAGAGCTTTAAGCAGGCAGCAAGCTACTAACTTTTTATTATTCTTAGATCTAAGAAGTTAAAATTAATTTAGTAGAGTTTTATTTTTTTTAGAGTTTTATTAAATTTTTTTGCGTAAGAATTAACCACCTCATAAATCATTCAGTGTAAGTAGACCTCCCAGTACTAGATATTGCTTACTAATGCATATACCGGTCACTTGTCAATGACTTCAAACAACGTTTAATGTATGTAGACCTCCCAGTACTAGGGGTTGCTAACTAATGCAAGCTCAGCATATACCAGTCACTTGTTAATCACTTCAAACATCGTTCAGTGTAAGTAGACCTCCCATCCCAGTACTAGGAGTTGCCTACTTATGCAAGTTCAGCGTATTATACCGGTCAATTGTCAATCACTTCAAACATCGTTCAGTGTAAGTAGACCTCCCAGTACTAGGGGTTGCCTACTAATGCAAGCTCAGCATAGACCGGTCTACTGTAAAACATCCATGACTTGGTCATTTACAGAAATGGATTGAAAATTTTATTAAAATGGTGGTTTTCTTTCTTATTTAATGTTGTAAGTGTGAGGTAGAAAAAGTAATAACACACAATAGTTGAATATCTTATCTATCTTATTAGAAGGTATGATCTATATTTTTCACTTATTTAAATCTTGCAAATACTTAGCTATTAAATAGCAAAATATTTAAATCGTTTTTTGTACCGATATTTAGCTTTTTCTTTCCGAGTAACGAGATTTTAAAAGCGATTGACGATAACCTCTGTGTTAAAAGCTATCACTTTACTCAAACGCGAGTCCTTTTGTAAAGGACTGCAGTCGTTTAAGCCTTTAAGTAGTTTAAGCCTTTTAGTCGTTGAAGTCTTTTGAGTCCACTAGTCTTATACGTTAAACGACTGAGTCATATTAATTAAGACTAACAGCTGCAGTCTTAATTTTAGAGTCAAGTCGTGTAAAAAGAGGCGAGTTGTATTATAAACGACTAAAGGACTCGAGTCTCTTTCATCACTAATACCTACCAAGTAATTTACTGATTAAGTATGTGATGCTAACAAAATGTAACAACTTTGTAAAAAACCACATTTAGTGCAAATAAAGCTTCTATTCTATAATCTATTCTATTTATCAGTTGGCTTCGTATGAATGTCCCATTACGTAAACATTTAATTAAAAGTAGGAGGTGGCGCAGCGTACTGAGTATAAATAACAAACATTATTCATTTTACAAGACTTTGCGCATCCCGTTTCCCCGTACCTTCATTTTACAAGACATTGCGCATCCCGTTTCCCCGTACCTTCATTTTACAAGACATTGCGCATCCCGTTTCTCCGTACCTTCATATTACAAGACATTGCGCATCCCGTTTCCCCGTACCTTCATTTTACAAGACATTGCGCATCTCGTTTCCCCGTACCTTCATATTACAAGACATTGCGCATCCCGTTTCCCCGTACCTTCATTTTACAAGACATTGCGCATCCCGTTTCCCCGTACCTTCATATTACAAGACATTGCGCATCCCGTTTCCCCGTACCTTAATATTACAAGACATTGCGCATCCCGTTTCCCCGTACCTTCATATTACAAGACATTGCGCATCCCGTTTCTCCGTACCTTCATATTACAAGACATTGCGCATCCCGTTTCCCCGTACCTTCATTTTACAAGACATTGCGCATCCCGTTTCCCCGTACCTT
Source organism: Carpatolechia fugitivella (assembly GCA_951230895.1). NCBI lineage: Eukaryota > Metazoa > Arthropoda > Insecta > Lepidoptera > Gelechiidae > Carpatolechia > Carpatolechia fugitivella. The sequence continues at coordinate 8,823,234 of OX579664.1, forward strand.
CATTTTACAAGACATTGCGCATCCCGTTTCCCCGTACCTTCATATTACAAGACATTGCGCATCCCGTTTCCCCGTACCTTCATTTTACAAGATATTGCGCATCCCGTTTCCCCGTACCTTCATATTACAAGACATTGCGCATCCCGTTTCCCCGTACCTTCATATTACAAGACATTGCGCATCCCGTTTCCCCGTACCTTCATACATTCACGAACACAGAACTAAAAAAAATCAACTCCGAATAATATTGGTACAAAATAAGGGATTTCTTGTTGAATTTTGCGTTAGTGAATAAGGGCCCCAATGAAAACTATGAATATGAAAACTTGTATGTTAAAAAGTGAAAATCTAGCATAGGTAAATATAAGTAATGGCTGATTGTTATTGTCATGGAAACTACAAAATATCATACAACTACAAAGTCTACAAAATGGATAATGCCTCCGAGAATAATACAGGCAACTGCTGATGAGTATGAGATTATGAAAAAGTCATCAATTTTGTTTCAATTACCGGACTATCGTATTTTTTGTTTTGTCTTCAATCAGTCATAACATCACCTATAAATTTAAGGTCGATTAATAAAAAAATAAATAAGGGTCGGGCCACACGTATCGACGGCGATCGACGGTTTGCCTATACAAAACACGCTCAAAGTATGGAGATCCTTTCGCATCGACGACGCGTCGATCGCCGTCGATAAGTGTGGCGCGACCCTAAAAGGAGAAGCAATGAGAATAAAAAAAAATAGGCATTATTAAAACTTACGACTGTTCAAACCGGTAGCATCTCGTGCGTTAGCGCACAAAGATTCAGGCGTAATAAATTCTTCTTTACTATATTTACTGGCATTACTTTTATCGCTTTGTACTTCAGAAGGGATAGAATAGGAATTTAAAGATATAACAGATCTATTCATGTCCTCCACAAATTCTACGCTATCTCCAACGCATTCGTCCATGTGTAGACAGGTATCGGAATGATTGTGGATGAGCTCTGTAGTAACGTCGCAACATTGGCATCCCTCCGAGGTACCGGATTCGGTTCCATTGATGCCACTATCAGTGCACACCGACAGCCTGCTAGTGTGGATACTCTCTGTCGAACGGCTTTTACTTCTAGGTCTCAATATTTTCACTTTGATAACGTCTTTCTTTTTTCTACCTCTTTGGGTTTTTGCAGTAGCGTTGACGGCAGTTTTTTCGCAGGGGATTACATGAATGACTGGTGGACAAGACTTTCGACCACCATGCGAACAAGATTCGGTGTGTTCTTCTACAACTGGGTCAACATTAGATGTCTTTGTTGATCTTTGTACTGTCTTTTTCTTACGCGGAGTTGATGAGCGTCTTTTATTGATTGCAGTTTTTTTGACAGTTCCTACATTATCAACCTCCATAGTGTTTTTATTCTTGTGTGTATCAGTAGGGCCCTGGGCTATCTTCTTGGCACTCTCTAGCAGTAAGTCTTTCAATCGTTGATCCAAGGATTCTGAAGAGTAATGTTCTTGGAAAAACGATTCTGAAAACGTGGCTCTTCTATTGCGAGACTTGTTCTTGTTTCGAGTTTGGATTTCACACTCTTGTCCCATTAAAGGCATAGAGACATCAACATCAGAAATTAAATATTTATTAGGAGACGCTGTCGGCAGCTCTACATCATTTCCTTGCGTTTCGTTTATAGTCGGAGCATCGACAGAGCTACTGATCAAATCTTTGCTTAGAGATAAGTTCTCGACTATAGATAACTCTGGTGACAAGGGAAAAGATACGTTACTAGAATTTACTTCTGATGTTTTAGGTCCTAGTAATTCATCTGTAGCCCCGCAATATTCGTTGTTTACGTTTTCATTCAAGGAAGTAAGATTGTATACCATGTTTTTGTTTTTCTCTGTTTCGTGGGGCAAAGTGTTTTCATCTATTTTGTCCAATAGACTAAGTCTTTTATTAGCTTTAGGCATTAATATCTGGTACGAATCTGATTTGTAAACTTCACTGTTCAACGTTTGACTAACATTAGGCGCTGTCGACTTTTGAGACAGCGATTCATTAGTGCTGCAAGAGTCATCATCAGCCAAGTAAGGACACGATTTTCTTTTAACTTTCTTAATGAAGCCTTTCTTTTTCTTGTACACGAGATTTACAGTTGACATCCTTTTTCTTCGTTTAGTAATATTTGGGGGTGTGACGTCTGAATCCTGATAGCCGGCAGTGCTTTCGGAGTGTCTTGAGGAAACATCGGGGGATGTTAGTGGCTCGTTGATAGAGCTGTGAGGACAAGTGCAAGCGTTAGAGACAAGCGGGTGCGCGCGAGGAAGGTGCACAAGCGGTGGCAACAAAACAATGCAACATGCATTGTGTGCAATGGAAGCAGGTGCGCACACTCCAAACAAAGATGATAATTAATAAATTATAATCGAATAACGTGAACTAAAGCTAAAATGATACACAAAATACGCTTCAAATCTTTATTGATTCGAAAAACACCTGCTCCCATAAACACATACATTTCAGAAAAAAAAACTTAAATTACTAATAGAAATGTTAAATAAAAAAGCTCAATAAAAATTGCACTTTTACAAAGAGATAACTTTTTGCATTATTTAATGTTGTACAAACTACAAACTCACAACAGACAAAATTAACATTAATTTTATCCCAAAAATGATTCAAAACAAGTGCACTTTTCAAAAAACTTCCTAACCTACATATATAAAGATACAATATAGATTTCGACTTGCAGCCGTTTAATGTTTTATATAATCACTCATACCCATACCTGATGCCTTTGGTCAGTGGCAAAGAAAACCTCGTAATGGTTTTAATCAAATTACAAAACCACGATATGTCAAGTCAATGAGTATATAACCCAAAAGGGCAGTGTAAAGTTGTAAACGAAATAATTTTGCAAATATAATAATATTTGCGCGCTACGTTTGATAATGACGAGATCAAAATAATTTGTAAGAGACTGAAAATGATATTTATATCCCAAATTTTGTTGCCATTGTTAAAAAGCATCGTGTATACTATGATTTTAGATTTTTTGATCATATTGTTCTTGTCTTTTTGTATAATATAGGCGTCGAAATAGTTTTTATTGTTATACTATTTAGAAAATGTAGTTTATAAAAATACAATACTTAAGTACAGTTTATAGAGATGAGTACAATCTATCTATAGGTATATAAATAGAATGATATAAAAATATATTTTAGTACTAATAATAATTTGGTAGTGATTGATTACACTACTGTACTTTTTCTCGAAAAAATTATGGCTGTCTACCTTAGTTTTTTAAAGTTAAGGCCAGCGAGTAATGATTGGTGCGCAAGTGTTGCATTTCACTAAAGCTGGAATGTAGAGTACAAAGCAAGATCACATTTTTAGTTTATAAAAACGACGTATGCCTATAACGCGCGAGTTAGGTAAATACGATAGACATAGCTAACTAGCTTATCAAATGGTAACTGCTACCATGAAGCAAGTAGCTTTCACCACATGATGGGGAGTTACTGTGTTTTGTTTTAGGTATTCGGAAATTCGCTCACATAACCTCTAATGTAATCTAATGTGTTGCATTTGTCACTCGCTGACCCAACTATAACAAGTGTCTAATCTAATTCCATATTCAATACACTACCTTCTTTTAATATTATATTTAGTAGGTTTCTTCGTCTTAGCCGGGAATTTGTAGAGGACGTCGTCATCTTCGGGTATGGACACTTTACCAGACTTCGTTACGTCGTCGCGCTTGAGCGGTGAAAGCTTCGACTGCGCCTTTACGGATCTTCTACTCTCGACGTTGAGGTTGCTCTCTGTACAAATTATAACTAAGTATTAGAATTTATAATACTATACTGGGCGAAATTATTGCCGTTTTAAAAAAATTCCAGTGTTTTCATTCCAGTCCATGATACTAAAAATCTTTCCTCAAGGAACATAGGTTAGGTTAGACAAATGAATCTTATCACTCGTACAAAACAGAAAGATAGATAAATCATAAAAAAAAATTGGAAACAGAAAATAACATATAAGCAAGTAATATTCTTGCTGCAGTGTGGCAAATAGTTATTTTTTAAGTGAGATGATTTTTTCTTTCCTTGCAAACAAGTAACTTATACCAGTTTTGGGTAGAGCTGGGTTTATGGTTTATTTTATATAATGTAAGCAAGCATTGAGATGATATCTCATTATGAAATATCATATGAAGTGAAAGCGATCGCTTGGTTAACTAAGATCTGCAAATAACATCGACGTGAAAAACTAGGAAGCGCGCCGATCTCTGTTGGAAAATGAGGTTTCGCGCAGCCTCATTTATCTGCGTTCCGAGACGCGCTGAAATCGATTAAAGCACCCGTAATCGCGTTCTGAATTACTGTCAGCAGGCAAAACTCATACGTTTTTTTGCTTTTCTAATCGCTGACAATGCTGAAAGTCTGATTCGGAATGCGCCCTTAGTATAAAGTATGCTCTAGGAATAGTGGCAGATTCGAAAAATAATTGTTCCACTATTTGTATTAGTAAAATGCAGTTGCAAAAGGAGATTAAGAAACAGTATACTGGGAGGTGAAATGGTTTATTAAAGCAAATCAATCACCCATCTGTGCTGCTCGCAGAAATTCGCCCTTGTACATGCCCTTGTACATAAAGGCGCTCTCAAGTTCAAAGTGACCAGAATGTGCTGGCTAAAGAATAGGGGATCGGACTGTTCCTAAATTTACCATATTTTATGAATTATTTTTAAAATATAGATTAGTAGCAGACGATTCGCGAAGAAAAAAAACAGTTTCGGTTGAAAAATTAATTTACAGTGATTTTTTAAAGTTAAGTAGTCCGATCCCCTATTGAGTATAAGTAAGCGCTTTCAAAGTTTAAGTAAATACGTAAGAAATAAATTAATAAAAGCGTGAAATGAAATAAAGCGACATAAAATTTATAATTAACTTTATGTTGAAAATCTTGCTGGGCATTTACTTTTTTATTTTATTCTTCGTGTGCGATATACAGGATGGAATAAACCTTGGAAGAAAAGTATCTTAAATATTAAAAATAGCTAGATTTAAATAAAAATGGAATGTGAATGGAAATTAGAATAACCACACAATTGTTCGATTTCCAGGTAAGATTTTAGTTACGGTTCTTTTTATTCCACCCTGTATAGCATGAAATAACTCTTTTATTAATAAGGATGCGAGTTGATTTATGACGAGATGAACTATAGATACTTCCGAGTACATGCAGTTATGAATGATGTTTAAGAACAATACCGATCTATCGAATGAACAAATAAATTTTAAATTTTTTGCATAGTTATTAGTTGAATCCAGCCACCACCTGCGACCTTCCTCAGGTCATCAGTCCACCTGGCAGGTGGTGGCTGGATCGTGCGCTTTGGCGTATCCTTGGGGAGGCCTACGTCCAACAGTGGACTGCAATAGGCTGATTGATACTAGTTGAATGTATTAGTTTCACATACCACTTCCATACTTCTGTGGTGGCCTTGTGAATCGTTTGGACGTGCCGGCTTCTCTCTCATCTTCCAGCAGTACAGCCCCAACGGAAAGAGTTCGCGATTTTTTAGCAGCAGCCTCAATAGCCCTTGCTTTTTTCGGAATTTTCTCTATGCTGGAAGCCCGTTTCTTAGGAGCCGTGTCTAAGGAAGCACTCGATCGTACCGCTGCAGAAATTTTCCTTGGCCTGCCTCGTTTTCTGTAAATTGTTTTATCGGTATTTTTATTTGTAAAGAAAAGGTCCGTCATAGTAGATATTCCAGCATTCTTGGATATCCAGCAGGCTTTCGACTGGATATGGCACAGTGACCTCTTATTTAAGATAAAAATGAAATCTCTCCATAATTACTACAGTGTAAAGCAGAATATTTCAAGTAGTGGCGATTCTTTGACATTGCAGCTAGAGTTCCGCAGGGACCTGTTCTGGGCGCAACTCTATACTTGCTTTGCACCGCTGATCTGATCCGACGATACAGACGAACTGAAAATAAACTTGTGGGCAAGTGGAAGATCAAGGCTAAAGCCACGAAATGTGATGTTCACACTAAGACCTAAAAACCGCCCTCCAGTTAAACTTACTGATGAGCTCTAAAACCTCAAAAAGATGTCGCAAAGTATCTATACTATACTATCTAGATACTGCATACATCTAAACAGAAAACAGAGATGAACTTATTTAACATTTCATTTCAACATGCGATACAGATCTCTGCTTTGGTTACTTGTTAAGAACTCAAGACTGTCCCTGGAAAACAAGATGATCCTCAAGTCGGTCTGAATCTAAGACACAGAACTATGGAACTACCGGTAACTAAAACCTGAATACTTACCGTCGCTAACCGGACTTATGAGTATGCATGATTATGTTGAAGCAAAAACACTAAAAGAGGAAGCAAACCCAGCATTAAAACGCTACAGGGTGAGACTTTAGCACACGACACTATAGGTATTCTTTGTAGTTATTGTGACAGATAGTAGATTAGCCGTGTGGTGACGGCAGAGTAGAATACATTTGTCACCAACCCCTACTCTTCCCGTGGGTGTCGTAAGAAGCGACTTAGGGAGTACACATTGAACAGGGAACGGGCAGCAGCGCTCTCCGATACAGTAACCTTTTAATCTGCGATCTCCAACCCGCCTGCCAAGCGTGGAGATTATGGCAAAACCCTCCACTTAAGTGGAGGAGGCTCATAGTCCAGCAGTGGACTGTAACGGGCCGTTGATTGATTGAAGTCGATTGTGACAGAATTGTGGAGAAAAGATAAAACATTGACGATCAATTTCGAAAGATGGTGGCTGCTGACAATGAATACCAGAGGAGCCCTCCAATGGGAAGAATTAACTCAGATGTTGTGATCACACTGATTTCAAAAATAAATAATACATCGTGTAAAGAACAAGCTAAACCAGACCATGGTGTCAATTCCCGCAGCGAAAATAAACTTACATTTAATATTAGTCTTGTCACTTTCGGACCCACGACCATGATAAAGAAGAGGCGATTGTCAACCATTGTGAGCGCCTAATTTTATAGCGCAAATGTCAAGTTTTGACGTGTGCCATGTAATTTTAAACAGCTTGCTTTAGGATCCTGCTTAAAATTGTCGTTTGTGACATAAAATTTGACGTTCAAAAGAGCCGACAATCTCCCGTCTTTTTCATGGTCGTGGGTCAGAAAGTGACAAAACTAATATTTAAATTTAGTTTCGCTGCAGGAATTGACACCAATCTTGCTAGAATAGCTATACCATCAAAACCAGCATAATCTAGAAGTATTACTCTGATTAAATTGCTCTTAGTGAAACGTAAAACATGACGCAACGCGATAGGGATAGACTGGTAGCCTGTAAAATGTGGTGTTGGCTAAGAATGGATAGAATAAGCTGGATGGAAATGAAAAGCAATGAAGAAATTCAGAAGTTAGTCAACTAGAAGAGTGATTTTATGCAAACCATATCAGAAGGCGGAAGATGTTGGGTCATCTGGTACGACAAGACATAGTTATCAAAAACTTATGTCAAGCAAAGGAGGAGGAGGAGAGAATGCCTTGGAGAATATTCTTAGATCAAGTAAAGGTAAATGTTGTGTCGAGTCAGGAGGTCAAGGAAAGGCAGAGTGCAGAAATGAAGTCCTTCTTAGAACTAAGGCCTTTAAAGGGTGAAAACAGTCGTTTATATAATAGGGGATCGGACTACTTTTTTTTAAATATATTTTTTATATCCAAACTTCTTAGTTTCTGCTATCGAACACTAAAAAAATTTTTACTTTATCTTTAATATTGACCGAGTTATAAAGGTTTCAAATTCATGATTAGACAGATACCGACTTGTGACGTCATTTGTTAGTAACGCCATATAATCTCCATACAAAAAATAGTTTTTTAAAGAGACAGACATATTGAAACTTTATAAAATCACTAATTCGTTTTTAAACCGATTCTGTTTTTTTATCGCGAATCGTCTGCTACTAATCTACTCACCGGCACATCTAACCGCCCACCCTTCATTTCAGGGAATACTCGTGATTCTTCATATTTCTATTAGTTAAAGCTGATGTTAGTTAAAAAGTAGTTAATTTAACTGTTTAATTTATCGTAAAATTATCAATAATTAAATTGTAATGTATAACAATAAACGTAATTTAAAATTAATCCGAAATACAAGGGTGGGCGGTTAGATGTGCCGGTGAGTATATATTTTAAAAATAATTCATAAAATATGGTAAATTTAGGAACAGTCCGATCCCCTATTGTCTTATAAAATGTTTACCTTTTAGTAATGTTGGTGTCGCTTTGAGTTTCATTTTCCTGGCCGCTCTGATCAGTCTTATCAATCTCGGCAATTTTTTCAAAGATTTCACTTTCAATTTTGTCTATCTTTTTGTGAATTTCTGAAAAGAATTTTTGGAGATGTCATTACTAGTGTAAATTACCTGATAAACTAAAGAGTCAAGAAATAAATACATAATGTGCATAGCTTAGATTTTCTTTGATTCGCTATTACAACGCTAATGTAACAACAATTTTTCGTTGATAGTACGAATTAACATGCCCTCTGCAAACACGAAATCATCCTACTTTTCAGATGACCTTACAGGCTGTAATGTCCTAACCAAGTGGGGAAATTCTCAAAAAGTGATTTTTGTTCGACAACACTGTCCCCACTGCGATTCTAATCCGGAATTTGCGTCATAAGAACCGAAAGTTTATATTTATTATTACCAGGATCAGCAGGCGTAGTAACCGGAGTGGATTTGCCGCTTGAAATAACCACTGGTTCTTCAAGTTTCTTATCACTATCAACATTTAAAGTTCCTTCGGAATCTTGTATAGGGCTATCTTTCTCTTTTGTAATTGTAATACTCGGAGGTGCTTTCTTAGTTTTAGGTTTAGCATTTTGAGTTTCAGCAACTTCTTTTGCACTTATTACTGGTATAACTCGCTCGTTTTGAGCTTGATTTTCAGCTTTGTGTTGTTTAGACTTTGAGGCATTTTGACTGTCGTTGCTGTTAAACAGTTCCACCATTCTTTCAAGGATAGGGTTTAAGTTCGTCCATTGGCCTTCTAGTTCGACCTGAAAGTAATTTTATATTTAATATATGTTGTATTAGCTCAGTTATGGCTCAGTGGTGAAATTATAGTCTTCTGCAGGATTTACTAACATAGCTGAAGTAACGTTACACATCGCGAAATGTAATTAGTTTCAAATCTTTTATGAGGATAACAAGTTTTGAAACCTATATTTTGTGTAAAAGTTATTTCACTTACCTCTTTATTTCTGTTAAATTTAATTTTTACTTTTTCTTCCGGTTTTGGGTATGGTTCCACTGCAACTGTTTCGGTTGTTGGTTTCGGCTGCGGTTTATTTTCTAATTCAGGACTGAAAAAGAATGAACAGTTAAGAACACGTCTCTTGACAAAAGATTAAATAAAATATTCACGATCAATAGGGGATCGGACTGTTCCTAAATTTTCCATATTTTATGAATTATTTTTAAAATATAGATTAGTAGCAGACGATTCGCGAAGAAAAAAACAGAATCGGTTGAAAAACGAATTTTCAGTGATTGTTTAAAGTTTCAATATGTCTGTCTCTTTCAAAAACGATTTTTTATATGGACATTATATGGCGTTACTAACAAATGACGTCACAAGTCGGTATCTGTCTAATCTTGAATTTGAAACCTCAACTCGGTCAATTTTAAAGATAGAGCAAAAATTATTTTAGTGTTCGATAGCAGAAACTAAGAAGTTTGGATTTATAAAAAAAGTAGTCCGATCCCCTATTTAGTATGCACTTACATTGACTGATTGGTCTGTAGAATAGGCGAGACCGGTTCCCTTGCTTTTTCTTCTTCTGTAGCTTTCTGCAGCAATCTAAAATACACGAAACTCAATTTAAACCATGTGATTCTGAGCATTGGTTTCAATTATCAACTGTAATGTTACTACACGGTGGATACTTATTTTCAGATACTTATTATAGAACTAGCTGTCCGCTCGCATAATGTAAGATTTTCCCGTGGGAATAAGACTTTTTTCCCGTAAAAAGTATCCTATGTGATAATCCAGGGTACAAACTATCTCCATTCCAAATTTAATCCAAATCCGTTTAGTAGGGCGTGAAAGCGGAACAAACATCCAAACAATTTCAGATTATAAAGTATATTCATTCATTCATTCATTTATAATATTAGTGTGAATTAGTGTGATAGACTTTATTGCATACACAGAAAAAGAGAATAATGTACATACATAACAAGGTGTATAGATAGGCGGCCATATTGCTTAGCAATTTATTTCAGGCAACTTTAGGTTAAGGTGGGTTCTTCAATTTTAATTTAATAATAATAATAATAATTTATTTAAATTTTACAGTAAATTTGTCATTAAAACTTATGAACTATGATTAAATTTTGGTGAGTTGACATATTTAATTGATCTGCTAGTGTCTTAAAAGGTTACCCTGAGCTAAGACACCAGCAACCTTCCTTCCTGGAACTAACAAAATTAGGCTCAGAAGCAGTAATAGGCGTACAATCCTCGTGACATGACTGAGAAATGGCTTAAAATGTAAGTTATACCTGTCGCATCGTAAGAATGCCGTCCTGACAGCAGGCAGGAAATATGAAAATCAAATGTGTGCAAAAGAGACAGAAAAAAATTGTACGTGTATGACAGGTGTCAGGACGGCATTCTTATGATGCGATTACTATAATAACAGGTCAGTCTACTGACCAAACAATTTTTTTTAATACCTTGCCAGTTCATCCGCACGTATTGTCTCCTCTGCTCGTTTCTTCCGTTCGTCTAGATATTTCGCTTTCCAATATGAATCTGCCTGTTCGGCGTCTTCATCTACAAATATTATTATTTTGTTATCATTTTTATTTACACTCAGAATCAGAATACAGATCATCAGAATTCAAATCCTAAGCAATAGCCTGTTTTCTTATCGTATAATCAGTTGACGAATTAGCTGACTCCCCCGCTCGAAACCGACGAAGTTTTCTTGGGTAATATAATTACATATTTAATTGTTTTTCGACATATTACTCCTTTTGCCTGAAATCCTAGATGGCCGCAAAAAAAATGCATACCATGTGGGGTATCAAATGAAAGTCGTTGGTTTCTGGTTAATTCTTTGCTCGTGAGGATATCCCAAGTGATTATTAAAATGTTTCACAGAAATTAATTTAGTCGTTTTTAATTTACTGCAACGCAAAATCAACTCGTTTTCTTTAAAAAATGATTGACCAGTGAGTGCTGACATGACAACATGTTATAAATTTGTAATCTACTCAAGACGCACTTTCATTTGATACCCCTTTTTTTTGCGTTTGCGTTTTTTTTTTTGGATTTCAGGCACAAGGAGTAATATGTCGAAGTGCTAATAGGGATATTTAGATTCAGCGATGTGCAAAACCCCGGAAAAGGTCTCTTAGCAACTTGTTACATCATTTGCTTCTCACCATGAAAAATAGAAGGAATTCTGAATTCGTATCTCAGTCTAATCTCTAGATTACCTCACCTCGTTTGTAATTTGCCACCTACGATCCTCGTATCGTAATGTATGTAAACACTTTATTGCACAATAAAAGTAAACGTTACAATAAGAAGTCACAAGGAAAGTTTACAGTGCAAAGGTGGTCTCTTCCAATCAACCTTAAACTAATATTAAGTAATATGTAATATTTTTCTAAGTATTATTTAAACTTACCCTCCGCACCGCGGGTGTAGTGAAGGGCTCCGTTTTCTCTCAACATTAAGGGGTATATCTTCTTCCGCCCCACGACAAATAGACCATCTTCGTGACTAAGGATGTCGTACGATGGGGGTTTTCTGCAGACAAAAAGGAAGATATTATTTACATTTCGATTACAAAAGGTAATTTTATATTAAACCAATAACCCGAAACAATTAAACGATTGTAGTAAAATTAACAGACTATACATGTTAACGAAGAAATTCAAAAGCGAACTTGTGTCGTGGAACAGCATAAGACTTTTTCGATCAAGACTTGGACACCTTAGTAGGCTCGAGCTCTTCGGCGGGGACATTCATTATTTTACAAATTATAAAAACCCTAATAATCATCGGTTCCCACCAAAGCGGTCGAGCGCACCTTGAATGAGAGCGATCAGGCCAAGAGCGGGTTAGTCGACTTCACACACAACCGTTGAATTTCACGATGTTTTATTTCACCGCGCGTCTAAATTCGAAAACACATTAGTACGTGGTGAGGATCGAATGCGCGTCTCCCGGCCCTAGCCTAATTTCTTCATCTGTATTATCTGTTTTATATTACATAATTATACTAAGGTTAATATATGAAGCGCACGATCACCCGCTTTCCTCATCCAGCCACCACCAGCGACCTTCCTCAGGTCATCAGTCCCCCTGGCAGGGGGGCGTCCCACACTACGTTTCCCGAGACGCGGTCTCCATTCGAGAACCCGTCTGCTCCAACGCTCGTCGGTTCTGCGACAGACGTGGCCGCCCACTGCCACTTCAGCTTGCTACACTTCTGGACGATATCCACCACCTTGGTCCTCTGCCGGATGACTTCGTTTCGGATTTTATCCCGTAGCGAAATACCAAGCATAGATCTTTCCATAGCTCGCTGAGTGACATGTAGCCGGTGGGCCAGCTTTACCGTCATGTTCCACGTTTCGGCGCTTTGGCGTACCCTTGGGGAGGCCTACGTCCAGCAGTGGACTGCAATAGGCTGATTGATTGAATATATGAAAATGTTCACATGGAAGGGACTGGTTTCCGAGACACAGGCTCGGCCTAGTTCGGATAGCCACTGGTATCAAAACTTTCATGTCAAATACCTTTATTCAATCAAAATCTTATCGTATCTAGCCACTACAGCAAACCACCACCACCAAAAAACCACACCATAATAAATAAATCAAGCCATTACTTAAACCGTCGGCTGTGTCCGTTGTGTCGGCTGCTAGCTGGCGGAGTGTCGTCTTCACTGTCGCTGGCCGTCGTATGGTCGTCGCTGGAACCCGAGTCTATGTTCCTGTGGTACAGACAAACGTTATTTACGTATTATTACTTTAGAAAAAAAATACAAACACTAAAAAGTCAAGACAAAAACAATATGTGAGGTACAGCTGTCCAGAATAGAACCTAATCCCAGTCTTTTTTGAGTTTGAGTTAATAACTAAAAACGCAATAACGTTAAATTGAGTGACAAAGACACATGCCAGTTTTTATGAACCGGACTGTTCATAAATGTAAGTGATTATAAAATGAATTCAATAAAATCTATTAACAAAGGGAACACACAACCAAATAGTTCATAGTTATCAACCAGACAATAATAATATTCTGAGATATCATAAACAAAACGAAAGGTTTTCAACTTATTGTTACACATGTTTTTCTATATCAAAGAAAAACTTCTTATCTTATATTAAACCACCTTTAATCAATGAAACTTACTGATTTCTGGAAAAGATCCTCTGCCTTTGCGAAAAGTGTCGAGAGCTTGTTTTATTGAATGGTTTCTTATAAGCCACACCACCTGAAAATAAAGAGATTTTTAAGTAATCAAGCCAGGGCCATAATTTACTCAAGCACATGTTTAAGAAATCATTGATAATCGAAACAATTTTTAGCATAATTTTAGTCACAGCAAAAGGTAACTTAAATAAGTTAGAATTAAAGATTTTTAAAATCATTATCCTTACATTCTGTTCAATACCAAATATTTCATGTATCGTCTCGATTTTCTATTTGCTTTCGATAAGTTACACATAAAGCCTCTTGAAGGAATGAAGCAGAAAATATATAGATACGTAGCGACCAGTTAAATAAAGAATTGAGAAAAGGCAAGAGTTGCGTTTTTGAAATTGCGTTTTATATACATTACCTTAAATAAAAATATTATTAAAATGGTACATGCCATAGCCATATTTTTTACACCACTTGAATCCTCGAATCAGTCATGTTATCCATCTAAGCTTTTAATGAAAAGCAAAAATTATAATAACCAGAATTTACGCCATTAAAAGATGAAGTTTGTTTTACAATGGAACATCGATGATTCAAGACACTTCCCTTTGACTTACCACTTGTAAATCCAAACAAATTTGCAAGAGCTTTTTCCTTAGATTTCTGAATACGATTGGCGGGGCGGTGTTTTTTCTTCGAGGATTCGAGCTTTTCACTGCTAGTTTCGGAGTGAGACTTCAACAGCAGCACATTATCAAAACCATTACTTTTGGAAGTTGAAGGTTGTTCTGCTTTATTAACGACGGTAGTTTGTTTTGAATGATCGGTAATATTTTCTTTTGAATTATCAGTGCCATTAACACTGTTATTATTATTAACTGGTTTAGAACTATTATCGTTAAGACGATCATTTTTTATTTGGGTGCCATCTTCATCCGAATCAGAACACTTTGATTGAGAAAACTGTTCTGCATAGAGACTGATACTTTTCAGACATGGATTGATATCGGCTGGACTAACACCAGAAGGACCAGCTTCCTGTGATGTCCCTTCTTTTCCTCTACTTGTTGCGTTTTCGACAACAACATTTGGTGAAATATTTGTGTCGTCTGTTTCATTACCAATATTTTGTTGAGTATTTAGTGTGTTGTTGCCAAGTTTATTCTGCAAACTCGTAGTTTGAGGATGTGAATCAAAAGTTTGTGTATCTTTTTCAGGTTCGATAGTTTTATTAGGAGGGGTATGTTTTGTGTCCTTTTTCTTATTTTTTTGTTCAGTACTGCTTTGGGAACGAGATCTTTTCCTAGACTTATCCTTTTTCTTTTTACGGGGTTCTATAAATTCAGAATTGGAGCTTTCAGTTGAAGTACGTGTTTGATTAGGTTTGTTTGCAAGTTCTTCTTGGTTGTTTGGTAAAGGTGTGTCAGTGGTAGAATTAGAATTATTTTTGTCAGGAACAACGGATTTTTCTGCAGTATGTATCTTAGGATCATTTTCTTTGCAAGTAAACACCATATCAGATTCGTTATTATTGGTTTCTTTTCCTTGACCAGTGGAAGAAACATCATTAACAGGTTCTTTGTTTTCCCACGTGCCTTTATGAGTCTTCTTTAATTTTAATGATTTTATTTTAGAAGGTTGATCGTTTTTAATTAGATCATGATCATTTTCATTGTTTTCACTTTTCTTGGTGTAGCTTTGAGATTCGCGAAATGTTTCTGGAGATATAGACTTGGCATGTTCTTCAACATTGACTGCAGCTTCTGGTTCTTCCACAATTTGCATTTGAGGTTCATCATCCGATGAGAAATCATGTAAAACTTCTTGAAGCATGGGTGTCAGGGGCTCTGAATAAGTAATAAAGTCTCGAAGAGATTTTTGAGCTTTCTCACTCTTTGTGGGGGACTCCAGTTCATTTTGATTTTCAGCAGTTTCACAGTTTTCGAGTACAAGAGTATCAGTAGAAGATCTATTATGATTTTGAATTTTGGAACATTTCTCCTCACCTGTTTTCTCATCTTCCTTTTTGATAACTATCTCTTTGGCTCGCTGGTTATCTGGTAAATTAAAACTTAATTTTACAAGATCATGATTTTCTGGGTCTAATGTAGGTATGCTAGCCACGGCACTAAGTCAAACTCTTGTGTTGGTTGGATTAAAAAATTAAAAAGAGAAACCAGTACCAGTAGTTTCTTAAGTTTTTAATTTGTAATGAAAGTAAATAAAAACATAGAATTTTAAAAATACAAACACATGGTAATGGTAATATACAATAAATGGTTACATAAATATAATTTAGTTTGTTTTCCTTTCTATTAATCTGTAACTAGATGAAGTAGATAAGACGGCGAAGTAAGTACACAAAAAATATTCAAAGAGAAATACAGCTATTTGTTTATTAATATTATAAGTACATTGAAACCAGACAATATGAAATAAGGTTTTAGAAACTAACCTGATGTACTGGATTCGTCGCTGATTGTATGAATTTCCAGTCGGTTCCTATTTTTCGTTGCAACGTCCACTCTAAAAAAAACGTTACTTCAATTAGACATTTAAAACAGGAAATTCATTAGCAAATACATCAGTAAAATAAAAATAAAATAAGTTTCGCACAAAGCATGTCATAAAGTCAAAAATCCATTCAAGTATACATCAACCTACCCAATAGTTGTAATACTAAATGAAAACAAATATACAAGCTACATACAAGCAAGCAAGCTTTTGCAATTAATTTACTCCTCTTATAAATGCTACTTAACACATAAAATTAAGTAACTATAGTTGGGTTAGGATGGACTATAGTTGGGATGGGTTCTGACAGCTTCAAAATTTTTCATACGACGTCAACAACTTTTTTTAATAATATTCAGTTTAAAAACCATAATAGCTAAAATATTAAAAAAAGTAACTTCACCTCTTATTTTATCATTAAACAGTATGAAATTTTACTTAAAAAAAAATTCAAAAAAAAAAAAAGCAACGGCTGTTACAGTCCACTGCTGGACTATGAGCCAACTCCACTTAAGTGGAGGGTTTTGCCATATTCTCCACGCTTGGCAGGCGGGTTGGAGATCGCAGATTAAAAGGTTACTGTATCAGAGAGCGCTGCTGCCCGTTCCCTGTTCAATGTGTAGTCCCTAAGTCGCCTCTTACGACACCCACGGGATGAGTAGGGGTTGGTGACAAATGTATTCTACTCTGCCGTCACCACAATAAATAATTAAATAAACGAAATAATATTAAAAAGATTTTAAAATTTTAATCTGTCAGAGCTCATCCTATAGTAACCCAAGTATAGTTAGTTGAGAATAGGGGATCGGACTACTTTTATTTTATTTTATAAATCCAAACTTCTTAGATTCTGCTATCGAACACTAAAATAATTTTTGCTCTATCTTTAAAATTGACCGAGTTATAAAGGTTTGAAATTCAAGATTAGAAAGAGAGGCACATACCCACTTGTGACGTCATTTGTTAGATATATTCTCCATACAAAAATCATTTTTAAAAGAGACAGACATATTGAAACTTTAAAAATCACTGTAAATTCGTTTTTCAACCGATTCTGTATTTTTCTTCGCGAATCGTCTGCTACTAATCTATATTTTAAAAATAATTCATAAAATATGGTGAACAGTCTGATCCGCTATAGATTTAATAGAAATAGAAAATTTATTTAACAACAAACAACAACCACTTGTCACCCATCTCTACGCATAAATACACGATCAACACGATAAACACTTATCAGCGGACCCTGCACTAAGCACAGCTTGCATCGCAGGGGCCCGAAGATCGAATACCAATTAAAACATGTATGTCGGAAATACATTTCGAAGTTCTTCTGACTCAAAATTTAGATTAAAATTATCTTATTAGTGTTTAAGTTACATTTAGAATAATATTAAAATAAAAGTTTGTTTGCTAATTAATATTTACGATACATTCAATAATAAAAGAAAAAGTAAACTGTTAGTTAAAATACAAGTAAAAAGAACATGCAGTCTCACATAGATGAATTTAGTATAAGATTAAGTATATTTTGTTATGTATTAATATTTAGATACTTTATTTTACGCGAAGCATTGCGAAACATACAACTATGTACTTATTTCATGATTACCTAATGAAATGGACTTTCAGTTTAATTCGTAATATTTGGATATAATTAAATATTCACTATATAAACAAAAAACAAAGAAGACTTACTCTTGTCTAAAGGAGGATATTTGCTCCACTGTTAATTTGTAGTATGGGTTATGGATATCTGGCAAAATACGCTTCAAAAATGTCTCCTTTATACTTTGCCATGTTCTATCTAAAACCTGGAAGAGCAAATTAAAAAAATAATTAATGAAACGACTTTTAATTATTTACTACTATGCTAGGATATGCAGTTTTGGGGCCCATAGTAGAACCTAAAATAAAAAATAACCGGTGAAGCACGTGTAGGGCCACACAAAGTGTAGGGTTCCGTAGTTGTCCAATACTACTTAGGTACCTGTTTAAGACACTTAACATTCATCAAAGTAATTTTCTATGTAATTGTACCGAATTTCTTATTGGTACAAGTAAGTACATTTTATGAGTTATCTATTATTCGTTAACATGTAAAGCCTACTTTACTTGATGTTGAAAATTCAACATAGGTTTTTTATATTTCCAAATATAACGGTTTCGCTGGTAGGAGTTTGAACACTTGACTCTAACCAAAATGAGCACTTTAAAACGTAAAATTTTAAACATACACTGGCGTTGAAAAATGGTTTATGCAAACCCCCCATTATTTTTAAAAACCTATCCAATGACACCTCATACTATGGGGTAGTTAAGAAAAAGAAAATAACTCCCCTTTAAGAAAAGAAAGAAAATTATTTATTTCGAACAAATCACATTACACACTTACTTAAATATTACTAGTCAAAAAAATATTGCTATGTGTGCTAGGGCCTTAACCGCTACCTACTTGCAGCGCCGGTCTTCCGTAGAGCCAGTTCTTTTCTTTTTTTTTACGTAGCCTTTAATGTGTCCCACTGCTGGGCAAAGGCCTCCCCTCTATTTTTCCACCATTCACGATCTTTAGCTTCCGTTTGCCACTCTGTCAGAAACGTGTCCAGGTCATCTCGCCAACGTCTCCGGGGTCTACCCCTTCGTCGGCGGCCATTGTCTGGCAACCAATCTGTGGTCATTCTCGCCCATCTATCAGGATGCATACGAGCACCATGCCCTGCCCAATCCCACTTCAGCCGCGCGGACTTCATCCCGACATCCGTTATGCCAGTTTTAGAGCGTAGGGTGACGTTACTGACTCGATCAGTCCTTTTCACGCCTAATATGCTACGATCTATGGCGTGTTGGCAAACCTTGAGTTTGGATTTTTGACCTTCTGTAAGGGACCATGTCTGTGCACCGTAGGTTAGGATGGGCAGAATGCACATGTCGACGAGTTTTTTCTTCAGCGTAAGGGGAAGGTTGCCCTTCATTAGTTCCTTCATGGACCAGTAGCTCTTCCAGGCGTTCTGGATACGTCTCTCGACTTCTTTATCTTGCCTGTTTTCGAAGGATGCAATCTGGCCCAAATAGATGTATTCGTCAACATATTTCATTACCTGCCCATCTACCTCGACCCTACGTTTTGTGGTATTACACATAAGTTGTGTTTTGGACATGTTCATTTTTAGTCCAACCTCAAGGCTTGCCTGGCTTAGCTCCTGTAACATTATCTCTAGCTCGGCGGCTGAAGTGGAGAACAGGACAATGTCGTCAGCAAACCGCAAATTGGTCAGGTGTTTGTTGCCAATGTTGCCTTTTGATGACCATGATGACGACAGTTTTTTAAAAATTTCTAGAGTGGGAGTGAACAGTTTTGGCGACAGTGGATCGCCTTGTTTTACGCCCCGGTCTACGCATAGCTCTGGAAAGCTGGTCCTTGGCTTTGAAGCTGAATGCTAGCGGTACTGTTATTGTATATAATTTTTAAGGTATTTATATTTGTTTCTTCTATAGTTTGTTCTTCCAATGCCTTGAAAATTGCGTTATGGTTTATGCTATCAAAAGCCTTACTGTAATCTACAAAAGCCAAGTAGAGGGGTTTAACCATGGAAAAATATACAGAATATAAATCTGATTTAATGTATGAGGTGGCTGATCTGATTTAATGTATGTAGGTGGTCTGTAGTGGAAAAACCAGGTCGGAAACCAGCTTGCTCAGGGGGTTGGTGGGAGGCTAGAATTCCAGCAATACGGCGTTCTATTACTTTAATAAAAAAATTATAAACATGTGAAATCAAACTAATCGGCTGGCACAAAGTTAACTAGTGCCACGAACAAAAAAAAAAAAAACTAATCGGTCGGTAGTTGCCAATGTCATTTTTATCTCGTTTTTTATGCAGGAGAATTATATTTGAATGACACATCTTTTGTGGTATAACACCTGTGAGCAAAATTTTGTTAAAAAAGTTTGTGTGATAAGGTAGGAGAACTGTTTTTGAGATCTTTAATATTTCTGTAGTGACACCATCCTCTCCAGGACTTTTGTTATATTTCATGTCTCTAATCGCCATATTGACTTCATGTGGTGTTATTGGAGGTATTGTATCATTACAGAAATAATCATCAGTTCTTTTTATTGTTTTTATTTTATTAATAGATATGACAACAATCTGTGTACTTAAGAGTACCAGAGGAACCCTAAAAATATTATTTTTAAGATTTTATTCTACCTCTTTGTTGACATATTTATATCCATACCTAATTACAGCTTTCTAGTACTAAAATCTCTGAGCTAAACCGCGGACAGACAGTCAGACGGATATGGCAAAACTACGCGTATAAGTTCTTGTTGACTACGGAACCCAAAAAGAAAATGGGGTTTAGTACATCACACCGAAAGTTAAATTGTCGAACGCCAATAGGTTGACAACGATTTATCGAATGCTCATCATCAATAGCTCATATACGTCCCCATCAAGGGGCTCGAGCCTACCCTCCGAATGCTCAGACAGAATGGCGATATTCCAATTGGTCAAAATGCTATTTCGGTGGGATAGGCAAAAGTTTGAAGTAAAGTATTATGTATGTAAACACTTTATTGCACAATTAACATTTGAGGAAAAAAAACAATAAAAAATAATTATATATATTATATGATTCATTTTAGAATATTTTTCTAAAAGGAAACGCTTCTATATTTTAAAAAATATGTAAAATAGCCGAGTAATTTTTGATGAATCTCTTGAAACGATATTAAACTAAAAAAATATATAAAAAATTCTGTCTTTTTGATCACACTAAAACTCACTTACACACTATCACCCACACACTACACTTACATTTATCACCCCTACATACCTTGAACAAACACACACACTACATTTTTGTTTGTTTCTGTAACCTTTTTATTATTTTAATAACCATCTTCTTAATAGTTTTAAGAAATTATACTACAAAATTAGATAAAAAAAGATAAGTATAAATAAAAATTAGATAGCATTGTTTTTTATCTTCAAAAATAATTTCACTATACCTATTTTATATTAAAGAAATAATTGTGCGCCTGAGCATTTAAAAAAAATCTTGTACCCTCTTTTTTATGTGTCCCTTGAATTCAAAGTATAATAAAAATGAAAATGTGCAACATTCTGGCAGGTTTTTGCTTTGTTATAGCTGTGAGGTGTATTTTGCTCTTACTGTCATTTTCTGCATTTTTTGAAATGTTTTCTACAATTAATTTTAATATTATTCGATAGACCTCCAAAGGCCCTTTGTATAATAAAAATTAAAATGTGCAACATTCTGGCAGGTTTTTGCTTTGTTATAGCTGTGAGGTGTATTTTGCTCTTACTGACATTTTCTGCAATTTTTGAAATGCTTTCTACAATTAATTTTAATATTATTCGATAGACCTCCAAAGGGCCTTTGGAGGTCTATAGGGGAGGCCTGTGTCGAAATGGCAATTCAATAAAAATCTATCTGGAATGGAGGAATGCTTAATTTATTTATTTTAAATGTTATTATAATTTATCATTAATATTACTACTTATGGAATGAAGAATATCAGTAGGTACGCAAAATCGCTTGAAACTTCGTAAGAATGGATCCCAAGTGTTTCACAATAGAACTGTTTTTGTGTCATTAAAAAATTCTAAATAGTTTTAAAGTTATGGATATTCAAAGTTGAAGTAAAATTCTGATTACCGTGCGGCGCGCGCTGAGCGTGTGACGTCATTGTACAGGCTCCGCCCCCCGCTCGCATCTCTCGCTTACCGCGAGGTCCGCCACGATCACTCTATCATAGATACTTATACCTACCACTCACGCGTCCAACTCCCGATTATTGTTTTGAGGATAGGATTGTTTAGTTATTGACATGGAAGGTTTTGAAAAAAAAAACAATCATGTAACTTGCCTAGAGTGGACAGTTTGTTGTTAATCCATTATTTCTCAAAAAATGCCGATTTCGTTGCAGCGGAAATGCGAGGAGTGAAAATGAGAAAGTAAGAATCCAATTAGTAACTTATTGAAATAGAATATTTTCCCATTCTACGCGTCGTATACGTAAAACCAAAAAGTAAGTAAGATTGTAGGTATGTTCGTAACATGGGTAGGTACTAGGCACGGAGACAAACACAAATTTGTATTTGTCTCCGTGGTACTAGGTACTAAACCTTTTTTCTAAAGACACAGTATAAAATAAGAGTACTACTACCTAACGAACGATAGCTAACAATATGTATTGACTGACACCCATATTATGTTCTTGTAAATATTATAATGATCTTAGTTTAATAATAACAAGAATTTTTTCAGGGGAACTAAACATTTTTAATCAAAGTACAATTTTAGTTAAAACATTTTTTTTAGATCAGCGACAGATGTCAAATGTTATTTGAAATGTTCTTTGATATTGGAACTTGTGAGAAACTACTCATTTTTAGGGTTCCGTAGTAAAAAAAGGACCCTTATAGTTTCGCCATGTCCGTCTGTCTGTCTGTCTGTCCGTCCGCGGCACAGCTCAGAGACTCTTAGTACTTGAAGGCTGTAATTTGGCATATATACATATTAATCATGCCGACAAAGCTGAAGAATAAAATCTTTAAGAATTTTTTTTTGTTCCTCTGGTACATGTGAAGTGGGGGTTATTTTTTTATTCATGCCTTAACGAGTGAAGGACCGTTAGATAGGTTTTTTTTTTAAATAATGGGGGTTTGCTAAAACAATTTTTCGATGCTAGTGTAAGTTTCAAAAATATTTCATTTTAAAGTGCTTATTTTTGTTAGAGTTAAGTATTCCCCTCCCCCCCTACCAGCAAAACTTTTGTATTTGGAAATGTGAAAAAATTCACGGTAGTAGTGTATTATGATGAATTTAAAAGAAAATCTATCAACATCAAGTAGACTTTACAGGTTATCGAATAATAGACCAACTTATAAAATGTACGTACTACAAATATCATAGAAAAATATTTTGATGAATGTTAACTGTCTTAAACCCTACACTTTGCATGGCCAGACACATGCTTGGCCGGTTTTATTTGAGTTGTTTTCTGACCAATTAAAATTTTACGTAATTTTCTATGTCACTTTCAATCTGTAAAATAAACAAATGATATAAAAATGTAATATCTCATACAGCATTCATTTTAACATTCAACACGTATTTACACATGCAGAAACCAGCTGAACAGAATACACCGTATTATTTTTTGTATTTTAAACCGATATAAGAATTTATCTAATTTATTAGAAAAGAAAATATCATCTCAACATCTGCCAGATGGACTGATGACTTGAGGAAGGTCGCTGGTGGTGGCTGGATGAGGAAAGCGGGTGATCGTGCGCTTTGGCGTGCCCTTGAGGAAGCCTACGTCTAGCAGTAGACTGCATCGATTGATTGATTGATTGATTGATCAACATCGTTTTAGCCGTTTAGATGTTGACTTCTGAACTAAATTTCGTAAATATAATTATGCAGTGAAATATACATATTACAAAAGGTTCAGAACCTCTGGCAATACGAAAAATATATACGTTTACTCGAGTAAACTATAACTAAAATACATTTTAACTTAAAGCAAAATCAAACATTGAAATGCAACGAAATTAATACGAAAGGTTATATACCCCTAACATAACCTATCAAATGAATATTACGTAACTATGAAATGAAATGAAATGAAATTTATTTGCTGCAAACACGGTAACAAAATAGATCACTTTTATAAAATAGAACATGCGTGTTGCGCCATAATATGGCATGCAAATGTCAATGTTTCTAATTAAAAATGAACAATTATTATTATTATTAACAATGATTATTATGTCAAAACAATTAAATAACATATGTGTATTATTTACTCGAATTCGTACAATGTGCTTTAAGTATCTACAAAATCACTTAAATCAAAGTTATCTTCACAACAATTTAAAGGTAAGTATAGCACCTTTGTCGCTGGGTGGATTATTTTGCTTAATAATCATTTTTTATGGGTTTTAGGCTCAAATGGTACTAAGAAAAACAACTTTTCTGGCGAACTGAAAGTTGTGGATACACATTTAGGAACTATACACCATTTGTAAGTCTTTCGTTTGTTTGAACGAATTTCTAGCGAAAAATGCAGGAGTGTGTACTACCACACAGGTGGCGCGGTGACTGTAAAATGACGTCACACAGACGAGCGCGGTCGCGAGTTTCAAACCGGCCTAAAAAAAATTTATAACTCGAGAACTACTCATCGTATCAAAGTAACGAGGGGTTTGTACATTTTGGCATTTAATGTTTTTAATAAAAATCAGTCTGCGCCAAATAAAGGTTATAAATCCAAGTTTAATATATAATACGTTTACTGGAATTTTCTACTTGCTCGTTTACGAGCCCTAGGCCTTCACAAACTGCGAGTTGGCATGGGTAAGACCCTTAACTGACGGCCGCTGGGGCAGAAAGGTTCTCGACTGGCGACAGCGTACCGTAAGACGCAGCATGGGCAGGCCTCCCACAAGGTGGACCGACGATTTGGTGAAGGCCACCGGAAATCGTTGGATGCGGAGATCCTTGGGGGAGGCCTTCGTCCAGTAGTGGACGTCTTTTGACTAACTGAGCTAAACCAATTGAGATAAAATGCACAAGTGACTTTTTCACTAGAGAAACCGTAGGAATCGAACCCACGACCTCCAGATCAAGAGCCCAATGCTCTTAAACAAAAGGACACGGACGGAGACAGTAGTAGAATATATTGTACTATGAACATTACATGTAGGTAAGATAAAATATCGTACAATATTGACCGAAGTCCAAACATTTTGACAACTAAATGTGTGCTTCCCGTGTGCCATTTAAGGCTCTGCTCATCCCTTTAGGGATATGTGCGACGTGACATGTATTTATGTATGTAAGATATCACGTGCAAAAATTGTACTACGTATAGGTATTTAATCGCAGAGAGAATAAATTAGGATTTTTATCCATACTGGGTCTTTAACATGGATTATCTCGAAAACCTTGCGCGGTAGGACATTGAGTCATATATCATTTTGTTCATCTATACATCCTCTATCGATATATACAGGTTTTAACATGCGCCGTTTATTCAGTAAAAGTCCTAAATTCCCGCAAAATTGTGGTTATCACTATGCCAGACTCCCATACGGGGATGTTCAAACCCAGGCTAGATGATAAAATAATTAAAAAAAACAGGGTGTTATTCTTCATTGAGCATGTTAAAATTTACTGAATAAAAGGCTATTTTTATTTTTTTTATTTATTATTATTCAATAGCAAGATGTGTAATTTTTGCCTGTCACTTGTCGCAAAAAAATGTGCATTTTATGCATAATTGGCACTTACTCTTGGTTTATGTTTTTTATTATATAAAAACATGCTCATTTATTTGTTTTAAATCACATTTGACTATTGTGGGACTTTATTTTTCATTTAAGAACCATTAAAAAGGTGTCACCGGAAAATAAATAATTCTGAAACATTCAGTTTTGTGACTAATTTCCTTTTTGCAAAATTTACTATACCTATATATTTTTTTTTTTAATGACAATACTATGGTATTGGAGTATTGTGTGAGTATTGGATACCATTTCATATATCAGTGTAAAAGAATGAAGCGAAGAGAACAACTTTTTGATTATGAAGGTTGCAGAAAACAAATTTATTTTCCAGTAATGTAACTACCTATCCCCTATACCAAAATAAATCTATGTAGAACAACATCGGTTGTATGACATAGTAAAAGTCTATTATAGGCTTACAATTTTGGCTTTGAGATCAAGTTGAAGTTTTTATTTTGTTTTATATGTTCTTGTATTGAACATTTTTGAATAACTCAAAAACTAAGTTATTTTGTAGGTACTGGGTGTCCAAAAAGGGTGTTGGCAGTTTATATACGAAAAAATATATCATTTCATAATTTTATTACTATTTGCAAAAAGTACATACAATGGAAAGTTTACGACGAAAAAATTATGTTGTCCAAATGACGTCCATTACGATTTTGACACTCTTCAAGTCGTGGCCGTAAATTGCCTAAGACACGTTCACATAAAACGTTAGTGATTTTTGTTATTTCACTTGCAATATTGTTTTTCAATTGGCTAAGAGTTGACGGCTTAGTTAGTTAGTTAGTTGGTGGGCTCCCGTTTCCGCAATTAGACTCTGAATTGGTCCGTTTTACGTTCGGTTTTGGCTGGTTACTCCAACCAGCCCAGCTCCTTCCAGAAGCTCAGAAGCCTCCTGGGACTGTCACAGGCTTCGCGGAGCGACCCCACATTCTGGAGGATTTTTGCCCGTTGGTCAGTCAACCCTACGCATTCCAGGATTACGTGAGTGACCGTTTCTTCTGCTTCCAGACATCCTCTGCATAGAGGGCTGTCCGTCGCGCCGATGGTGAATAGGTGTTTATTGAGAGGTATGTGACCTGTTAAACTGCCTACAACTATTCGGAGGTTTTTACGGTTTAGGCTGAGAAGTCTGTGTGTTAGTCTCGGCGATAGTATTGGGATCACCGCCTTCGACTGTCTGCAGCTTGTTAGACTAGCCCATTGGGCGTTGTGTTCGTCCCGGGTAATGTTGCGCAGCCATGTTCTCAGTTGGCTGAACGGTATCGGCAGGAGAGGCTCAGGGCCCAACACCGGAGCCTCCGATCCCCTTCTAGCCAGTTCATCAGCCGCATCATTACCCAGTGATCCGCTGTGTCCCTTTATCCATTGAAGGATGACCTTATTCTTTGCACATACTCGCTCTAAGGCTAAGTGACACTCGAAGATAAGCACTGAGCTGCAGATGTTGCCTCGAAGTGCTTGGAGCACAGCCATGCTGTCGGAAAGTATTCTGATGGTAAAATCTTCAACCTCCCTTCTCAGAATGGCGGTGGCTGCCTCGGTAATTGCTACACATTCACATTGGAAAATAGAGCTATAGTCGCCTAAGGCCAGTGATATTCTGATGTTTAAGTCTAGTGAAAATACTCCTGCTCCGGTTCCAGACTCCATTTTAGAACCATCAGTGTATATTCTTAGTTCATCCGTGCCTGAATGATCCTTGCTAGCTTCAGATAGTTGAATTTCGTAGTTCTTGGTGAATATGTAGGTTTTGGGGACCCTGTCGCATGGAGCTTGGCACATTGGCTGTGATACTATAGCATCTTTCCAGAGTGCCGCGACATGGCCGTCCTGGTACATCCTTTCGCCCGAAAGTTTTAAGCGAAGGGCCGACATCCTCGCCTCATGTTGGATCCATAGGATCCTAGTTGACGGCTTATTTATGTAAACCTTACTCTTTAGGTAACCCCATAAAAAATAATCAAGTGGACTTAAGTCCGGGCTCCTAGGGGGCTATTTAAGGTTCCCGTTTATTGAGGTAACTCTTTCTGGGAATAACTCATTCAATGCTTCAATAGACCTTCTACTCGTGTGACATTTGGCACCGTCCTGCTGAAAAAATGTTGCTGAATTGTAACCTCTAAATGCCTGTAAAGATGGTGCCAAAAAACTTTCAATCATGTTAAAATATCTGTCCGCGTTAACTGTAAGTGCATGTCCCCTACCGTCCTCAAAGAAATAGGAGCCGATTATGCCCTTGGCGGACATTGCTTCCCACACTACCACCTTAGGGCTGTGAAGTGGACGCATATGCTATAACGAAGATTTTTATCACACCAATAGCGACAGTTTTGTTTATTGACATGGCCATTTAAGTGGAAATTTGCTGCATCGCTAAACAAGACATTGTTGAAGTTGGTAAAGCGCGCAAACATCTCCTGAACAAAATTTAGTCGCTGTTCATAATCTGTGGGTTTTAATTCTTGCACTAATTGAATCTTGTAAGCACGTAAATGCAAATCCTTCTTTAAAATCAGGTGCAATGTTGATTTTGCAATGTTTACGGATTGACTTCGCTTTTGCAGTGATAGTGAGGGATCTTGCCTTACCGACTCGTGAACTTCTTTAATAACTGCAGGTAGCCTTATTTCTCTCGGACGTCCGCAATCAAAGTTTTTAAAGTTGACCCTGTAGCCTCAAATGTCTTAATCCGTTTTCTAATGATATTCACACTGGGAGATAAAGAAATGTCCCGTACATTGAATTGCGCGCGATATAAGCGGCGAGCTGTTATTATCGAATTATTGTTTTGATAATAAACTCTTACACAAAATGCACGCTGAGCTACGGTATACGAATCCACCAATAAATTCCACGTATGGCATTATATCTTTTTTTGTTATCTACCCTCATTAAGATGATTTATTGATATTTAAAAGTGCAAATACCCTTTTTGGACACCTTGTAGTTGTATATTTGTTTAAAGGTTCAAATTGTATAAATTGACAATCATTTTGATAATAAATCAGATCGTAACAACAAGTTGTATCATTTCAACCCTCTCCCTGACCAACTAGCTACACACGCTACACCCCAACCTGCCAGTGAAGAATTTTTTTTTTATCATTGATTGCTTGATTCCTATTTGGGATGTAATTATCTATTCAGTGCAATTTAAAAATAGTTTTTTGAATGGGAATAAAATGTAAATTATCTTACTTTGGAACTGGCAAGGTCCATCCACATTTTGCGTCCTCTTATTTCACTGTATGTCCGGTGTTCCACTAGGTAATCCACTATCTGTTTCATCTCCCTCATAGTATAGGCGCGTCTAGAAAAAGGTAAGCATGATGATGATGAAAAATGTAAGTATGAATAAAACAAAGTGTATGAAGATGATGAGGCACAGCAGAAGACGACCCTCTGACCCAGCAGTGTAGTCTGGGCTAAATAAGTTGCAAATTTTATTCCTTTTTTTTTAATGGCTTTACATCTTATATTTCTTGTATTGATGGTTCTCAATGTGACGTAAAATACAGTAGAGCCAGAAAAAAAATGGGAGGGTAGTATGTATCGAAACATATTTTACGCTAAAGTATAAACTGACGATAAAAGAACCACAGTCTGCTAGAAGACAGTGAGGCACAAACATTTATTGTAATATTGAGGTCATTGATGATAGTGCAGCTATAAAAATAATGCTTACCCAACCATTTTTGCCGAAATCCAGCACTTTACTAAAAATCACCGGCTACCGCCAAAACAATACAATTTGACATGTCTAAACTAAGTCGATAAAATTTATAGACGACTTCAAACAAATAAAGTGAATAACGTTAATTAAGTAACCGCGAATTAAAAATAATCAAAATATGCAAAGATGCACCAAACAACGAACGAATGCAATGCAATCAAAGAAATGCAAGCAAAGCAGGGCAGTGGTGTTGACAACATAGAGATTAGAGGAAGTAAAACTTCAACAATCAACAGACAGCGAGCAAGCCTGGGCCAAAGAGCAAAGAAGACAGACAAGCCGTTAACATAGACAATTCTTTTATTTTTTCTTTCGAAACGTCTGGTTGCGACCCAATTCGTCCCCGATCCGACTAATCCATAGACGACTAATCCGACGAAGAAGGGTCTGGAACGGGGAGGGGAGGGAGGTTTGTTTGTCTTTGGGTGGTGTATTGTTTGTTGTCATGTCAGTCATGCTGTCATATTCGCATGTCAGTCAGGTCAGTCATCATAGTCGCGCCTCTTTTATCATTGTATGTTTTTAATAATTAATAATTTATTGCAATTTGAGAAAATTATGGCCAACACAAATAATTATTTATCTACATTAGATATCCTAGTGACTAATGAAAAAGTGCCTTGTAAATTTTTGCACGATTTACCAAAAATGGGTAAGGTTTTGAAACCTGGCAAAAATTACAAGGCTCCGCAGATTTTTTTAGTGTAGTATTCTGACTTTCAGGTTTTCTGGACCCGTCTTCTTCGGAGGATGATCTAAAAGCAGGAACTAGTGTAGAAATACCGCTGTGGTTAGCAGAATCACTTTCATCTAGAAGACCCCCGTTGGTTCACGTTGATCTGCCTCGAATATATAAGGAAGCTTACAGAGAAATCCTAGATGCAGATGCCTGTACCGTAGATTTACATAAACTAGGACAGTATTTCTATGAACTTGGTTCTTATACAGCTAAACATGATATCAAAGGTGAAGTGGCCACTACCTTAGTCAATGTAAGTGAACTTTAGCTATCACTTGTTGCAATTATTACGCTTACTTACAAAGTGAAATAATTTATATTTGACAGACTTTCAGACAGAGATTCAGAATGTTACTTTCGGCGAGTGTGTCAAGTGACACAATAAGTTCTATGCAGCCATTATCGTCAAGCGAGCGACACCGCGCGGCAGACGCAGCGGTCACAGAGAATGCGCTCTCAGGGTGGTTGCAGAAAGGAGACAGTCCCCTACAAACAGCAAACATGGTGGCCAACCACAGAAAACGGAAAAGAGCAGAAATGGAAATGTTATAAATAAAAAAAAATTGTAATATAGTAATGTACATTTTAAAATTTTGTTTTATTGAGTACTTTGCAAACATACTTACATAAAATGACACTCCTATTCCCAAAGGGGTAAGCAGATCTTTAGATTAGAATATTATGTATGGAAAAAAATGCAAGTGGCTATATACCAGGTGTTACAAAACTACAAATAAAGCCGAAAGGGTGTGAATCTGCTCGTAAAACTGAACAACTTTCCCCAAAGAACATAAGTCGAAAAACGATTTTAAAAAATCGCATTCCCATACAAAATGTAGATGGTCTCCATACAAAATTTACTCGTCTTTTTGTAACACCGTGTATATATAAATTATTAATTCATACGTAATTAAAAAACTAACTTGTAAACTACATAAAAGTTGCTTTCTGTACATTATCTAGATAAGTATATAAAATTTAGCCATACTAATCTTTAGTTAAGCTTATTATGGTTTAGACGCAGGGAAATTTCTTGCCATTGCTACAAGATAATAAACTCATGATGAACTTGTGAAGATCAGATCAAAAATAATTAAAGGTTTCATAGTTCTAGTGCATGAGACAACCAAAGCTTTTCTTACCCCTTTAGGCCTCGAACTCGATGGCAGCAATGAGCAGCGCGACGCGGAAATTATGGCCTTTCACCGCTCCTATCGTGAACACTTCGATGATGGTGAAATTTTATTGTGAGTGTACACCGTGAAATTTACATCGTTTTGTTCCCGCCGTGTAGTGATAGTACCCGTCAAACTGAACAACTTTTCACGAAAAAAAAAATCCAGTGACAAAAAAAATTTTTAGTCTCTCCATACAAAATGGGTCGCTCGGTCGGGAGTCTCACTTTGTATGGAGACCAAAAATTTTTTTTTCGTGAAAAGTTGTTCAGTTTGACGGGTACTATCACTACACGGCGGGAACAAAACGATGTAAATTTCATGCGTTATAAATTCCACTACATCGGCGACAACATGTTGGTAATATAAATTAACAGATTTCCATGAGTTAAGGGCGTCACAGACGGTTAAGATACGATCTTATAGCACGAGGCAGCCAGCCCTCTCGTCGCCATTCACTTTGTGTGCAAAGCGGGGGTCAAGCAGAATGGCCGGTCACTGATTGATTCGCCATTTTGTTTGACCCCCCCTTTGCGTGAAAGTGAATGGCGACAATATCAGAGCTGGCTGCCTCGTGCTATAAGATCGTATATCTTAACTGTCTATGACGCCCTTCAGAGAACGCCGTAAAAACCATTATCTCAGTCTAATCTAAACCAAAACCAAACCAAACCTATTTACAAGACATTACATGACCTTCTCTATGTGTAGCAAGATTACAGTTGGTATAGTTGTTTTAGCTACCTATACGTCTGCTCCCGTTCATACATATAGACACTGGGCGACATCGACATCCTGGTAATATATAGGAATATGAATGGAATAAATGAATGCAGAATGGTTTATACACTCGGCGGCACATCTAACCGCCCACCCTTCATTTCAGGGAATACTCGTGATTCTTTATAATTTTATTAGTTACAGCTGATGTTAGTTAAAAAGAGTGCGTTACCCCAGCCAGAAAATGTCGAAAATCGCCATCCGAGTGCAATAGATAATTAGGTATACAGCTTCTGTAAATGGTAAGCTGATTTTTAAATTTGGTAAGCTGATAGTTTTTTAATTATTTGATAAAAACAGTTTCGGCTGGAGTAACGTTACCGCAGCCAGATCTTTTTTTTCTAACGGGTATGTTGAAATAATTGTTATCTAAATAATTAGGTATCTATTTGGTATAAATGGTAAAATTAATTTGTACTTGTATTTGCTATGGTTGCGAAGATATTTAAAATCCGGCTGGGGTAACGTTTGCACGATTGCTGTATCTCGGAATTGGCTGAACGGATGATTATGATTTTTGTACAGGACATCTGGCTAATTAGTTATAATTTGGTAAGCAATAAAAGAATCCACGATAATGCACCGTTTTGAAGTTATTTTAGGAAGTAGAAATATGCATCAATAGGTCTTAGCAAGGTCCTACCACTTCCAATAATCGCTCCAAAGACCAACTTGAAACGTAATTATATAGGTAATTACTGCGTATAAATGGTACTGAAGTTTCATTAGTATCCAATTCGTAATTAAAAAGTTATGATGAAACTCCAATTTGTTCCGGCCACGGCGCCCAGTGGAGTTATTTGACGACCGATTAACCGAGTTTCCTGCATTAATAGTAACTGAATCTTATATCAATAATTAGATATACAGTTCAATTTTATACCTGTGAAATTAATTAACGAGATAATCGAAAGAAATGATGTATGCGCGGTAACCCTAGAATGTTATAAAAAAGCGGCCGCGCAATACATTATACCAACCTTCTAAAATTATTAGTATAGTTAATTGTCCTTAAAAGTTGGTACAGTCATGTATGAAATTAGTTTGATTGAAAAATTACTTTAAATTGATCATACATTTTCTACCTGGGGTAACACACTCTAATGTATAACAATAAGCGTAATTTAAAATTAACTCGAAATACAAGGGTGGGCAGTTAGATGTGCCGGTCAGTATATTAAAAATTTCTGTGACTCGGCAAGCTCGTTAAATTAAATGCAACGTCTCACTCAGTAAAATGATTTACCTACCTACAAGGCAAACCTTGCGTCAAACATTCTCTGTAAACTTGTGATGTGACGACGAGTAGTTATTGTTTTGTAACAGAGTAATCTTTGCTCCAATTCTCAGTGGAGCAATTTATTTATAAGGCGCCACAACAAGAGAAATACGATCATCATCCGCTGTTATTTTTAGCCTCGTTTGAAATGCTCCCGGTCAAAATGCCACCTATTTATAAGCTTAGAAAGTGCAATTGTTTATCGGCATCGATCTTATTTACGAGTAGGGTTGAAGCTAACCGTATTATTTTATGATATACGCATCTACGTATTTGTGAAACCAGCGCAGAATCTTGCAAACAATATTTGTAGCCAAACCATAAGTGTCAGACTTATAAGGCCGCCTAAGACCTCATTTATGTAACGATTAGATAATGGCCGGGACGGCTTAACGTGCCTTTAGAAACACGGTACCATTTTACAATCGGTCCATCAGGTGATTCAGCCTGCTAGAGTTCCTTCCGAAATTCGAATCCAGAGCATATGGATCGAGAGCCAAGCGCTAAATCACGAAGGCTGGTATTAACTCGCTTCTGGACAAGAGTACCTACTATTTCTTTAATAAACATAAACAATAATCATAGTACGTACGTACAGTACCTAAACTAGTTATCTGCGTAAATAAAAAAGAAAATCTAGGCACAACCATTATGTATCCTACTAAGATACGTAATAATAGGAAGTGCTCACTATAAAAAGTTTCAGCTCACCCTTGCATCCTCAGTCTTCTGCCAAATCTACTATTCTCCACACGTAAACATGGATTTGCCTAAACTTTGCACTACGCGATTATTTGATCAAAATTTCGGGATGTGTATTTCCCCTCAAGATATCCTTGTGCCATTCTTCAGCAACAACGCTACAAATTACCACAGACCGTGGAAGTTGTGCGAGGAAATAGCTAAGCAAGATTTCGGGTCAACAATAGACAACACCAAAGATAAATTCAAAATAACTTTAGACGTTCAACATTTTCGTCCTGAAGAAGTGAGTGTGAAAGTAAATGATCAAGAAATTATAATAGAAGGAAAACATGCTGAAAAGGAAGATGACCACGGATTTATATCAAGACAATTTGTTAGAAGGTACTTGCTACCTAAAGATTGTTTGTCGGAGACACTATCATCTACTCTTTCATCAGATGGCATATTGAGTATAATAGCTAGTAAGAAAAGCTGTAAGGAAATGAAAGAAGAGGGAAAGACAGTTCAGATTCAAATAGCTGGGCCTTGCCGGAAGACAGAAACAGCTAACAAATGTGAAGTTAAAGATACGTGCGGGATAAAAAAGGAACAAGGCGAAACAATAAAAGCCACTTGCGAGATTAAAAAGGATCAAGGCGAAATAAAACAAGGCACTTATGACATGATGAAGGAGAAAGCAGAAATAAAACAGGACAAGTGCGAGATGAAGAAGGACAAATGCGAAATGCAAAAGGATAGTCAAGAAAAAACTGAAAATCAACTACTGTTAAAAGAAAACCACAGCAGGTTGTTGAAGCCAGAACTACTAGGAGAGGCTATATCAGGTACTGAAAAACTTCTATCAGAGAGCAGAAAAGAAACTGACGAACTATTAAGACTAATGTCAGCAGTTCAGTCTATGCCAAATCCTACTGAGGAAAAATTGGACCTAGCAATCGGGCAGTGTAAGGCAGCTATGAAAGAATTTAAAAAAGACATGGGTGAATCAAATATGTCGGCCATTTCAGAAATAGCTATGGGATCCTCAGAAATGTCCAGTTCAAGGATGGAATCAGCAGAAATGTCGAGTGTAAAAAGCAGCATGATGAGTGAGACTATAGAAACGAGCGCGTCTTCAAGTACGAAAATGACGAGCGGAAAGACCAGTGATCTTGTAAGCGAAATCATCTGTGCCGAATTGAAAGAGGCCGCTGCGGAAACCCATAAAATATATAAATAGTTCATCAAATTCACATTTATTTCTAATTATACAAAAAGATTGACGACTTTTATCTTATAAATAAGTACTCTTATCTCGATTTATGCCTTCTAGACATTATAGTTAATTAATGTAACATAACAAAATATAAATAAAACAAAATAAGTGTAACAGACTGTAAACATATAAATACATATTGCACTGAGATCATTATCATGTATTATTTGTTATGTATCAGCAAAACTATGAACTTGAAAATTAATTTAATAATTTAGGCTAACACATTTATGTTAAATCTTTAAATAAAGATATAGAAACATCAATTCACATTTTTTAAATAGTAATCGCCCTATTACAGGCCAAAACACATTAATTGAAACCCTAACCTATCTATACTGATTATTCTAGTAATATCTCCATTAGAAAAAGTTTCCAAAACTTGTAGACACTAACGATTAGCAACCACTTTCATGAAAATTTTCTTTACGAATAGTAAAAAAGATCAATTTTTATTTAAACATTGGGTTTAAAATTAATTAACATCATCTTGTGTGATGGACTTTTACATTACACCTAACTTAGTGAATATTATAATGTCCAGTTCAGTTATGATTTAATTTAGGTCTTCCTCACTACACTCCTGTACCTCATCCTCATTGTCTTTCTCACAACATAAAAGTTCAGAGGTACATTTGTATGGGGTTATTGATTGTTAACACCTGTCATTCTTCACTGACGGATTGAGGTCATGGAAGTAAGCATGGGCCATTGCATCGTCAGCAGGCATTCGTAAAGCAGGATTGCAAGTCAGAAGACGGGCAAGCAAGTCTCGCCCTCTTGCCGGCAGTCTTGGTACAACTTGAGCCAGACCCAAGCTTGGTTGGTAAACTGGTAATGGTTTGTAATCAGGAAGTTGAGTGACTCCAGGCCACGTGTCTTCATTTGGAGTTCCTGGAAGACGATATACATTTATTAAGATACAATGAATGGCACCTCATATAAGAAAACTTTGTAATGCTTTATAAATCATACAAGCATATTTGATTAGCATTAACCTTGAACAAATAGGTCTTTAAGCAACTTAACAAATATTACAAATAACTAACAAATAACTAAATTTAAATAGTTGTGACTATTTTTTATTTTAGAAGTTAAACTTACCAAGAAGCTTAAAAATCCTTTTTAACTGATCATCTACATCAGACCCTGGGAACAGTGGGCGGCCTGAATTGGCTAGCTCAGCGAATATGCAGCCTGCAGACCACATGTCTATACTAGTGGTGTAGAGCTTGGCGCCGAACAGAACATCTGGGGGCCGGTACCACAGAGTTACCACCTCTGCCGAGTAGCACTTCACAGGAATCCCAAATGCTCGTGCCAAACCGAAGTCTGCCAGCTTCAATTCCCCATTCTTATTTATCAACAAATTCTGAGGTTTCAAATCTCGATGTAAAACGTTATGACTATGGCAAAAGGCAAGTCCTCTTAATAGTTGGTACATAAATGACTTAACTACGTCTAGGTCTATCTCACCGTTCAGACTGTCGAAGTACTTCTTCAAATCTTGGTCGCAATGCTCGAACACAAGGGTTAGCTTTTTCTCACTATGAAGAACATCATATAGACGGACAATATTTTTATGTTTCAGCTCTTTTAGCAAACATATCTCCCGTAAGGCAGAAGATGGAACCCCTTCATCATCATCGTCTAACCTCACCCTCTTCAAAGCCACTATTTCATGAGTCTCTTTATTCTTAGCTTTAAAAACTGTTCCGTACGTGCCTTCGCCAATTTTCTCCAGCTTCTCATATTTCTGCATTATTATTTTCTTATTATAATATTTGATATAATGAAAAATCGATTGTTTATCTTCCGGGAGCTCCTGAAACTGTGCTTTTTTGGTAAAATTCTATACCTATAATTCTTTTCAAAAGAAACAGCACATTACAAAAGTTTGATTTTTTATTCGCTCTTGAATATTACTTATACGCAAATTGCTGTAGAATAAACAAAACGTCAGTGTTGAAGATATGTTCTGAAATTAAAAACCTTACGAAGATTTATAAAACTGAAATAAAAAAATGCGTTTATCGTAATATTACATAAAATAATTTATTATTTAGTTACAAAATATTATTTAGTAGACTAAATCGTTGGAAAATTAGAGTATTTTAAAATAAAACTACTCGCAAAATATTATAATTGATTTTAAAAAGTGCCGGAATAGTATGTCGTGAACGAACTGTATTTTGACTTTTCATTCCTTCAAAAAAAAAACCAAACTAAATCCAAAAAGTTGAAATCATTCCGAAAAGTGCGTGTGCGTGTTATTTATTTATCTTTTGTGTTAAACGTACAAGTATAAGGTGAGTTAAGATTTGATGTGTACTTGAATAATTTATAAGCTATATAATTTGTAAGCTATCGAAAATGAGTGTCGACGATCTTGATCTGCGTATTAGATCAAGGAAGACGAGTCACGAACATGTTTTCTTTAGATGAGCGAAGGGCAGGGTATGGTGGACAAGTCGGAGAGCTCGTCGTTTGAGGATCTGGCCTCGGCGGCGGCGTCTGAGATTGAAGAGGCTAAGCTAGCAGAGGCAGCGGCCGCGGAAAAAGAAAAATCGTCGGAAATCAAGTCTGACGAATGGCAGGACGTGCTAGGATCTGGAGCGTTACTCAAAAAGGTATCCTTAAATTTTCTTTATTTATTAATTCGCTAAAAGCACTTTGAGTGGGTTTTGAGTTATACTTATAGTACATTAAACCATATCAAAACATTTCCTGCCTTTTAAAACTTATCAGCTTGTGATATCAGCTTCCTAAGTCGTAGTTTCACATATAGCATTTTTAAATTTTTGTTTCATCTACTGCCAAATTCAATCATCATGTTTGTAGACTATTATAATAATACTATTACCCCTACTCTTCCCGTGGGTGTCGTAAGAGGTGATTTAGGGACTACACATTAAATAGGGAACAGGCAGCAGCACTCTCTGATACAGTAACCTTTTAATCTGTGGTCTCCAACCCGCCTGCCAAGCGTGGAGCGTGTTGATAATAATACTATTAGTTATTTATTTTATCTTATACATGACTAGAATCCAAGGTCTTGTGTCTACAACAAAAGAATGGCTAATTGTTATTCCTTAACAAATACCCTTAACTTTTTAATCAGTGCTTTGTTTATTCTGCAGATATTAAAAGTAGGTGACGAGTCCGAGGGCTTGAGACCGCAGCGTGGGGAGATTTGCAGAATTAGCTATGAGCTTAAAATTAAAGACACAGAACACATTGTAGAAAAGAGAGATCATGTTAAGATATACTTGGGTGACAATGAAGTGAGTATTGTTAGTTGTAAGGACTGTTTTGATTATTTTTAGCCCATTTACTAGGCCCATTACTTTTCCTCCTTACTTAATAAAGTAAAATTGTGGTATTAATGTGATAACTCCTTTTTCCTCCGTTTCCTCCTAGTTTGACTATTATTTTCTATAGTTTTTATTTATTTTTTCTTAAATTAAGTAAACTTACTTTGAATATTTTTCAATATCTTCTCTGTTTTTTATGGTATTCATTGCATTGTTTACATTTGTTGCATGTATTCTGTTTCGCAACTACTTATAAATCTATTTTTAATCTGTGAATAGTGTTGTGGACTGTGTATAAACATCAACTTATTATGTCAGTTTAGAACCTGTACACAGTTGTTTGCTGTTCCAAATAAAGAAAATAAATAAAAATAAATAAAAAATATGTATATATGTAATGACTTGACTTCTTGCTCCTTCCTGATTTGCTAGATTTTAAAGTTTTGTTATGCAGCCATAACAATGATGATTGAAATGATTTCCAAGTTATTAATATTGCTGTGCCAAAAATAGTCAGTGCATTTTAATTTCACTTTCAGGCATATGCATACCTATAAGGCTTTATATAAAAAAGAGGCCTTCTTTCATTGTGTTTTCTATATAAATTCACACAAAAAAATAATTTATAAATCTATTACATATAACAGTACACAAATTATTTCTAAAGGATGCCAGATTAGTCCACACTACTGTAATATTTTTGTCAATGGCGCGAATGACGTCATAGGCAATCTTATAAACAAAATATGTGTAATCCAATAATATTGTTTGTTAGACCAAGAATAAATTTTTGGCTAGTTAAGATACATACACACACACACACATGCAGAAAAAAGATATACAAACCTTTCACATTGGAAATCCTGTAGTACAAGGATTTTTGTAATAGCCACAAATTCTTTTATGCTACAAAACTTTGATTGGCCTCATTCTATTTTCAATGCAAGTGAGGATATCTTTAGATTATTAAATTGCCCATGATTTTTACTGTGATATAAACTCTTATGATTGTGCATCTACCAAGCACATACCTTTAAGCAATTAGGTGATTGCAGGCCTAATCCTTGTGTGACCTGACCAAATCAGCAATGGATATTGAATTAAATTAAATGGACATCTATTTTATCAGTTTTTTTTTGTTGTGTTTAAGAAAGTGAATGTAAAAATGCCCTGTTTTAAATTTTATTTGACATTAAGGTATTTAAAGGACTTAAAATATGCTCTTGTGCACTTATTTTTGAAAATGGGCCAAATTGCCATTATTGTATCTACTAAGTATAACTCTCAAACTATCTTTTTTCCACCATATATAAACATTTATACTGATTGATGTGACACCATGGTATTACTCGTAGCTGCTGAGTACATCTTAATCTACATAGATATTAATATTATCTTATCAACTCATCTTGATAATGTTTTCTTTGTTTTATGCAGTTATACAAAAATGTAGAGTAACCTTCATTTTGCATAATAGGAATGATGCAAGTGTTTTTTCTTCCCCCTAATTAAATCATAATGAATGATTGTAATACACAGCTCTGTACATCTAGATAGCCGCTCCCTCTTTTCAATTAACTTTACAATATATTCTAGGTTCTACAAGGACTGGACTTAGCACTGACTTTAATGTACAAAGGTGAAGAGTGCATTTTACAATTGGCGCCACGTTTTGCTTACGGCGAGACTGGGCTTAAGCCTGGTGAGAGTCTCGGCTTGGTGGGCGAGGTCGAAGGCCCGAAGTATGAGGGACCGGCGATAGGCCCGGAGACGTGGCTAGAAGCGAGACTTAATCTACACGACTGGGCGGAAGA
Organism: Carpatolechia fugitivella; assembly: GCA_951230895.1. Lineage (NCBI taxonomy): Eukaryota > Metazoa > Arthropoda > Insecta > Lepidoptera > Gelechiidae > Carpatolechia > Carpatolechia fugitivella. The sequence goes on from OX579664.1 coordinate 8,863,358, forward strand.
ACCGGAGCATGAAACGTTGCCGATAGCGGAAAGGATGGAGATAGGGTGAGTAAATTAATCAATCAAACTGTAGGAATAGGGAATATGCATAAAAAAATATTAGATTCTTTCATAGTTCATCCGAAAGTATACAAAAATAGAATACTGACAGTCAAAACAGAATCGAAATTGATCGAAAAACTAGATAAAACATTATTAAACAAGGGAAAACAGAATTTTCTATGGCGGATGTATGGCCCGCGTGACCAATGACGTCAATGGTCATGTCGGACCTCTCTGTCTAACCATCAACTTTGAAGCCTTATAACTTTGTTTCTGAGCAAGATATTTGAAAAAATATTTTTTATGTGTTTATCTGGAACTTGAAATATTTCGATTAATGAATTTAAAAAAATGTGCATATTCCCTATTATGTGGACATTGGTGTCAATTCCCGCAGCGAAACTAAATTTAAATTTTATATTAGTCTTGTCACTTTCTGACCCACGACCATGAAAAAGGACGGGAGATTGTCGGCTCTTTTGAACGACAAATTTTATGTCACAAATGTTAATTTTAAGCAGGATCCTAAAACCCGCTCCACACCTTCCGATCCTACACCGTCCTATCCGACAAAAAAGAGAAATCGGAAGAAATCGAACAATGTATAGGGCAACAGGTCCTAGTTAGTTAGGACATCGGACAGTGTGAATGAGGATATCCGATTTAGGACGTAGGATCGGAAGGTGTGGAGCGGGTTTAAAAGAAGCCGTTTGAAATTACACTGCACACGTCAAACAAAACTTGAAATTTGGCGCTCTCGATGGTTGACAATCTCCTGTCCTTTTTCACCATTGTGGGTCAGAAAGTGACAAGACAGATAAAATTTAAATTTAGTTTCGCTGCGGGAATCGACACCATATTGTCAGCTAGCTTTGAAGGGTTTTCCTCCGACACGCTGCCAAAAAACAGTACGCGAAGTGACTCATTTTTGGACGAAACATTGCCCCATACAAAACAGCAGCGGCCAGCAATGTGCCCTCAAACGGCCTAGGCCAGCAAAGTAACTTTCGTCTAAAAATTTTATCGTACTATTTTGTTAAGTACTTATTTTTCATGATGGAGTTAACTAATCATTGAGTTAAGGAAATATTACAACAATGAATGGTTCAAGTAGTCGAAGTAGAGGTTAAAGTGATAAAGGTTAGAACTTACAAGTTTACGAGTAGACATCCAAATCCAAGGTTCTTATAAGGTAATTTTTTAGCATTTTATAATTTCCTCGCATATTTCAGAGAAAAGCACTATACAGGCCTCAGCCGCAATAACTCTTGCTAGACTCGTACACAATAAAAGTCCTCGCTTGCGGCTCCGACTTTAAACTTGCCCTCATCCATTAATAACTAATTTTGCGCCCGCGGCAGTAATGTACTATTAACTTAGACCGACGGGCGTGCCGCACAGCATAACCTTCCGATCGAATGATGCCGCGCGGCTTTGTGTTGCGAAACTTGCGGCTAAAATCCTTTTTGCACAATCTCAAACCGCCAAATTGCCTCTGACTTGGCTTTGCCTACTATCTACACGGGACCAGCATTTTAAAGTGCTTTCCGATATACGGAAATCGATTTACTTCATTTAACATCTAGTGGCCCCTAGTCCTTGACCTTGACGCATTCGGAGAGACTCTGCTGTTGCTGCTGTTGTCCGCGAGAGCTTCGCACAGGGTGAGACAAGAAGTAGGGTTTGACTAAATAGATTTTAATATATTTAGTTTTAATTTATATATTCTTCCAATATTTTGTGAAAAGCTGTAGGTATAAAGGCCCAGTTTCACAGAGAGCGGAACAGTTGAAAGTAAAGTAGTAAGACCCTAGCCTAGGTATTGAAAAACTATGCTTAAATAAAACTCGAATCTAAACAACTGAAATAACAAAAAGAATCGAAATCGAGTCAGTTATATGTAAATAAGATAACATAATAATGTCAAGGTTGGTTGCCATATCTATTGCATTGTGTGGTTTACGTTAACTATATTATGACATATTTGACTTGTTCATTTACCATTCACACAGTTCATAATATTATATCATATATTTTATTGATAAATTGTATGATTTAATAAATGAATGATTTCGCTTTGTCTACTTCATGGTTATGTGTCAGTGAACTTTGAAATCTACTGATAAATTATATCAAAATACTTGATGATTAGAATATTCTTTCTTAGAGACAAGTCAGAAAGATTTATGTGGCAACAACCTTTAAGTCTTGAATAAAAGATTATTTTGATTTTCTAATGTCAATTTTCTTAACTTTTGAGATTTAAGCAAAAGATTTGTATGTATTTAATATTTTTTTAATGATATAATATTTATTTTTTTATCCAATAACAAGCATATACATCTTCACTTAGTCTATGTAGCCGCCACTTAAGATAGTCCACTTATGTGTGGTGGCGAGTCGCATATGAAATAAGAACAATTTTGATAGGCAAAAGAGTAAAAATGAAATGAAATGCATTTCCAGAAATGTTATTAAGCAGAATAAACATATCCTACATAGATACATAGATAAACATATCCTTTATGTAAAATAATACGGTTCCATCTGATTTTAATACCTAATTATTAAATATTTAATCATAATAATTTCATGACGCGCATAGTCGTCACGGGTGCCACAAGTGTGTTTGCCGATGATGACAACGTGTCGTGATGGGCGGTGAATGTGTTAAGCTACAATTTTAAAATTATAGCGAGAATCTTTGTAAATAATATAGGTACATAGTTTAGTATAGGTAATAATCATACTTATATAATTTTATTAATATATTACGTATGTGAAGTCATGTTGTTGGTTTGTCCTTTCTCACAGCGACGACGCAAGTGATGACGTGATTTTGTCACAACAGAGATTTTTGGCCTGTAGGGTAAGAAAGTCAATTATTACCGCCGGAAAAGTCATATTCCTAAAGAAAAAAATAGAAAACAACGCCGATGTTAATTTGTTTTCTATTGATGTTATTTAAGTTAATAAGTTTCAAAGTAATCAAGTCGCATGTAGTTAGAAATACGCCTGTTTGCGACGCTCGGGTTAGGTCTGATTCTCGCCCGCGTATGTTAATGGATATGAAATGTAAGGTCTTGGGGCTTTGGTGAAACGTCACTAAGCTACAAATTACAAGTACAATTCGACGTACATTGCGTAGACGATTAGATAAAACGATAAGGGCTTACAGTTTAGGCGAATAGGTGATCGGACTGTTCACCATATTTTATGAATTATTTTTAAAATATAGATTAGTAGCAGACGATTCGCGAAGAATAAACAGAATAGGTTGAAAAACGAATTTACAGTGATTATTTAAAGTTTCAATATGTATGTCTGTCTCTTTAAAAAACGATTTTTTGTTTGGAGATTATGGCGTTACTAACAAATGACCTCACAAGTGGGTATGTGCCTCTCTGTCTAATCTTGAATTTCAACCATTTATAACTCGGTCAATTATAAAGATAGAGCAAAAATTATTTTAGTGTTCGATAGCAGAAACTAAGAAGTTTGGATTTATGACATAAAAAAAAAGTAGTCTGATACCCTATTGTAACTTGTTGCTTCGTGAAACGGCGCCCTGCACGTCTTACTTTGGGTAGATTTAAGCCCCTCAGCAGTTATTTCGTATGACCTGGTAACATAACAATGAAATACATTCATAGCTTACAGGTCCTGCCTGCCTAATTTAGCATCATATTTATTTATTTGCAGTATCCGGCGCCGCGCCCGTGGCAACTGGTGGTACGGCCGTGGGGATTCCGTACTGGCCGTCCAGCTGTACCGTCGTGCGTTGGACGTTCTGGACGAAAGCGAAGGCGGCATCTCCGACCCTACGCCCCACGGGGACATGCTCCCGACCTCAGAAGACCTCCAAGCGCTACTGGAAGAGCGTCTGCGAGTGCACAACAATATGGCCGCTGCGCAGTTGAAAGCTGGGGCTTTTGATGCTGCTTTGCAGGTATTTGAAAATAGTTTGTGACCCAGTAGCCGCCTTGTTAGATCCGCTGGCCGCACGATGAAGGTGGTTAAAATGGTAGGTAGTTAGGTAGCGTGGCAGAAGACAAGGTCCAGTCCTTGGTAGACGCGTAGGAAAGAGGTAAGAGTTACTCCAAATCGTTGCACATACGGTTTTTATTGGTAGGTAGTTTTAAAGGAACACTTTCAAAAGGTACTATCGACAGGATATCAAAAATACATTGTGGTCCGGATGTTAAATAGATGGTATCAGTCTGGTGACTTGAGGTGGAATCAGGAAGTTTTGATGAAAATTACAAAGCCGAAATGGATGTATTCAAAGATTGTGTGAAGTCAACCAATTCGCACTGGCCCAGCGTGGTCGACTAAGGCCTAATCGCCCTAATTCAGGGTAAGCTCGAGCCCTTCGGTGGGGACGTGTGAACTGTTGACTTGGACGAATAAACCAGCTGTTGATGACATCTAGTCAAGTTCAGTGAAAAGACATTTGATTTTGATTTGTTTTCCCTAGGCGGTGACTCGCGTGCTGACCTGCCAGCCTGACAACGCGAAGGCCTTGTACCGCAAATCGCGCATACTGTCCGCGATGGGCAAGAACTCGGAGGCTCTGGCCGCCGCCCGCGCCGCCGCCGCCGCCGCGCCCGAGGACACCAGCGTCAAGAAGGAGCTGCAGAAGTGCGAGCAGAAGGCGACTAGGGACAGGTAACTGATCAACTAATAAATCAATAAATATGTAGGGACATCTCACTCACGGTCATCTGATCCTAAACTAAGCACAGCTTGTACTATGTGTACAGCTGATATCATCATTAACAGCTCATATACGTCCCCACCGAGGGGCTTGAGCCTATCCTGATATACCTGGGCTGATTGATAACTGGCCGAAACGACGAACTTAAAAAAATGATACGCAAAAAAAAAATATTACATTATATTTTGGCATCTTTTTGAAAATAGAACGCCAAATTTGAATTTAATCGAACTGGTGGAATTTGTTTGATAGGACGTAGAACTTTCTCTGTCGTAAATTTTCTTAACAATGGAAAGAAACGAAATTCGTGCGGTGATAAAGTTTTACGTTTTAAAACAGAAAACAGCAACCCAGATTAAAACCAAGCTAGACAGTGTTTTAGGTAATTCTGCTCCTGCATTGAGTACAATTCACACCTGGGTAACTGATTTTAAACGTGGAAGACAGAGCTGCGAAGACGCCCACAGGTCTGGCCGTCCAAATGAAGTCACGAATCCGGACATGATCAAAAAATTTCACAAAATTGTATTGAATGATCGGCGCTTGAAGTTGCGAGAGATAGCAGAGATGGTGAGCATTTCATCTGAACGCGTTTTTAATATTTTGCACCAACATTTGGGAATGAAAAAGCTTTGCGCGCGATGGGTGCCGCGTTTGCTCACTGTTGACCAAAAGCAACGTCGAGTGGACGATCCATCGGAGTGTTTGGCGCTGTTTAACCGAGATCCTAACGAGTTTTCGCGGCGTTATGTAACAGTCGATGAAACCTGGATACATCATTATACTCCCGAGACAAAAGAACAATCTAAGCAGTGGACTGAGAGCGGAAGACCTGCGCCGTAGAAAGCAAAAACGGTTTTTTCGGCCGGCAAAGTGATGGCGACTGTTTTTTGGGATGCTCGAGGGATTATTTTAGTGGATTATCTGCAAAAAGGAAAAACAATAAATGGAGAGTACTACGCAAGCTTGCTGCAAAAATTAAGTGAAGAAATCCAGAAAAAACGACCACATTTGGCCAAGAAAAAAGTTTTGTTCCACCATGACAACGCACCTGCACACACGTCAATGGTTGCAGTCGCCAAACTCCATGAATTGCGGTTCAAATTGCTACCGCATCCACCCTATTCCCCGGATCTGGCCCCGTGTGACTTCCACTTATTCCCAAACCTGAAGAAATGGTTAGGTGGCCAGAGATTTTCATCAAATGAAGAAGTCATTGTTGCCGTGGACGAGTATTTTGAGGGGTTGGAGAAAACATTTTATCAAACTGGTGTAACGGCATTGGAGAAGCGCTGGACTAAATGCATCGAGGTAGAAGGAAACTACGTTGAGAAATAAATTTATTTTAAATAGATTTTTAAAGTTTTTCTTTGTCGTTTCGGAAACTTATCAATCAGCCCTCGTATATTACTTACATAAATAAATAAATACATACTTATATAGATAAACAATATCCAGACACAAGGCAAACACAAGTGCTCATCTCACTAATGTTTGCTCTGGGCGGGATTCGAACCCGCGACCCTGTGCGTCGGAGGCAGATACACTCGAGACACAGAAAGGACTTCTGTGATCGAAAGATACACTACTACCTGGGCTACGGGGCCGTCATACTAATTATTTACTGCAGAGCGATATAAGAGACGTGGCGACCGTTTCTGACATGTAACTAAATGGTAGCACCATTGCAGGCTGTCGTTGATGATCTTAGTACAGGGTACAGGTCTTAGTCGCCGGCTCATCAATATAAAGTATCGCGGCGACAATCAGCGACGGTCGCTGGTAGTTTTTGACTGCTTGCAACTCGACGAACCACCCCTGGACACCACAATCATGTCAGGGCGCTACTTTCCGAAACGCATAGGTGCATTTGCACACATAAATATCTCTGGGCGGCCAATACCTCGCGGCTCGCTTCAGTTTCGACCAATTATGAGACCTGTCAATATGTTGCGTAAGCGAGATGAACCAATGACGACGTGATCCCCGCGCAGCAAATTTTTCGTAATAGGGGATCGGACTGTTTCTAAATTTACCATATTTTATGAATTATTTATAAAATATAGATTAGATTTATAGTATATAGACTATTCGAGAAGAAAAAAACAAAATCGGTTGAAAAACGATTTTTTGTATGGAGATTATATGGCGTTACTAACCAATGACGTCACAAGTGGGTATGTGCCTCTCTCTCTAATCTTGAATTTCAAACCTTTATAACTCGGTAAATTTTAAAGATGGAGCAAAAAGTATTTTAGTGTTCGATAGCAGAAACTAAGAAGTTTAGATTTATGAAATAAAAAAAAAGTAGTCCGATCCCCTATTAAATAGTTTTTTAGTAAATTATACAGAATGCTGTGTTCAGTGGGTGGTTGGTCCGAGGCTTGCAACAACACAACGTCGTCGATTACTGACGACTGTCGCCGCCCATCGCTGGTTATCAACAAGACAGTGTCGTTTGTGCCGTGAAGTAGATTATTTCAAAATACTAGCTAGGAAAATAAATCAACAGAATTAATCCAAACGACGTCATAATTTTACTCATTTACCTTGGACTTTCCATATGAGTTGGCACTCAAGTGAACTTATTTCCCATATTTATGTTACAATGTTTGTCTTATTTTGTAGATCGGTTGAAAGGAAGTTAGCCAAACGTATGCTGGGTACGACAGATCCGAAGAAGGGCTCCTCATCTCCGGACAAAAAGTCTTCTAGGACTAATGTAAGTATAGAATATGACAGTGGCTATTGCACGTACCGTGGCCCAGCAGCCGCCACGAAGCTCCACACGAAGAATGTTGATGAGGATAATAATATAAAGTATGGCAAATAACCAGGGCACAGTCAGAAGGTGTTTATGTATTTATATATTATTTATTATACATTTTATAACTAACTTAGGAAATAGTAACATGGGTAAGTTTACTGTTGGAGATCAGGACATGAAGTGAAAAATTTGGCAGAAAAAGACAAAATCGAAACGTAAGAAATCTAAATTTGAAAATGATTTTAAAATGAAAGATAAAACTGCCAGCAAGAAAGGTTGCCAGTCATAAAACAGGAAAGAGGACGAATGCCTCGTTACAGTACTTACGACTATTTACCGATTTGAAACATCTCTCTTCGCACACCTGCTTAAGGAGAACAAAGATCAAATTCTTACTCTTGAGATGTGTTACTAACGACAGTTACCGCACTGGCACCGTTCATAGACAATTTTACTTTAGACGGCATAAAGGTCATTCTGTCCTACTTTCTGTTATTTTAATCTTACTATTTGTTATTATGTCAATATGTGCGACTTCTGAAAGGATTTGAATGAAAGCAGCAGTAGCAGAACACAAAATTAACTTGTCTTCTTTTTCTTAATCGTGTGGGTTGTAAAGTCGACAACCGACCTCACGAACCCTGGTAAGCGTGGTGGCCACTCTTGTCGCAGTAAAACATCGTATTCCCATGGGAGAAATCAAAGGCCACGAGCAAACAACTGCATATTAAGTACACAGGGTGTAATCGTTAAGTGTGCACAGGCGATTATTCCGTAACTATTAAAGATATCAAAAAACTTTAAACTGATATCGAAAGTACGTTACCTAAATGAGGAAAATGACATCTACAACTTTTTAAATATGGCTTCTTGGTATTACTGTATTTTACTATCAAGTTAACTTTAGCTGTTGGTCTTCCTATTATTAATAAATAAATAAATAATAAAACGAGACATATTCAAATTTTTGATATTAAACACTCTCATATATTTAATATGATAATAAGTTGTATCATTGGCCAGTAAAAATGCTTCTATAATAAAGTTGTGTTGTGTAGATGCTGATGTGGGGTTCATTGCTGCTGAGCCTACTGGTGGGCGTGGCCAGCGTGCTGGTGTACCGGTACAAGATGCAGCACTGACGCACGACTAGACCAGGTGACTTATCGCCGTCCCTTTCTGAAGCTTAAGGACATCGTTTGTCAGAAAGAGATAACTGCGGAACGGACGCGCGCTTGTAGGGAATGGCGTTTCTGAGCGAGAAACTTTGAAGTTTTTCTTTTTTTCTTCTTGTGCCTAACAAATACACTTTGATTATTATTTGTAGAAATATAAACAGACTAGTTTGGTTTCTTTCGCTGTTATTTAATAATACTTACATTGCTCAATGACGCTTAACCTGACTTCTCAGTAAATGAGGTCTAAGTAGTCCGAGATACTTTGATATCGAAAAATTTAATTTTACTTCGAATAAAGACATTTTTTTATCGTGAATAGCGTATTCTTTGTGTACTATGCACATTGCACACACAACTAAAAAAGTTCTTGTTGGCTGTAGTAGCATAACTACCAGTATAATGTTCGGTACATCTGATATTTAGATTAGTTATAATCTAATTAATTAATTAATTATTTTGGCGCAGGTAATCGAGATTCCATAAGCGTGTTTGGGTGAGGGCAGATGCAGCAGCTACTTTGCGTTCTCGTCCGGGGAGGCGTCTCCTTCCGGCAGCCGGCAGACATCTTGAACAAACAGTGACGTCTGGAAGTTCGCACCAACGATATAGACAGCTATGGAAACGTAACTGTGGATAAATCAACAAGTCTGACACCATATTTCACTTCATTGACGAATCTTGAGTCGATTGCAAGAATAATACACATTATGTGGATTCACAGTGCAATAATCGTATAAAATAAAAAACACGACTAGCCTGCCAAAAAAAAAATATAGCCAGTGTGATGCTCGGGCTGATGTAAGGATTCTAACAATACCCACACATCCGTTGTCCAGGCATTGAGAAGTTATGGCATAGGAACTACTATTATATATAATATAATACCTATACATGAGCCCTGAACACATTACACTCCTTTTTTTGGGCAGTCGTGTTAAATTGTCACAGTTCCACGCGTCTGGAGATTTGACCTTGAACAGACTAGCCGCGATGCGAAATATGTGATGCATCTAAAATCGCCACAATTTTCTCGAGCTCCTTGTGACGTCGAGTGCCGCGTGTCATTGATTCACGATATACGATTCAGTTGTGGGGTTGTCGTTTCCACGAGGCCTTTTTGGCCCGTGTACGTGTTCCATAGCTTTCATAATTCGTTGGTCTGCTTCGTGTATTTTTATGAAAAACCAGTCTTGCGCTTCCCCGCTCATTGTTCAAGGTGTTTCCCGGCTCTATACTAGTCTTCTCATGAACAACTTTCCGTTGTCACACTTCAAACAATTTTTTTATACTTTTAGTTTTTACAATTGCGACTTTCGATCGATTTCTATTGCATTTTTATGAAAACAATCTTATACAAAAAATACGATTAAAATAGCTTTCAAGAATTTTAAGTTTACTTATTAACATTTAGACAATACTTGTAAAAAAATATTTTATTGTATAAAAGGGGGTAATAGGTAGGTTATTTAGGAGTAACGGTACATATTTTTGTGATTTAAATAAATACATAATATCATTAGGTACCTATGTTTATTCTAAAACACTGCATTTTGCATTTATATATTATTATGAAAATATTTTGTTTACATTTGCGTCGTCTTTTTTTTGTTTGATAGTTAGTGTCAAAATTATGGTGTATAGTATTTTTGTCAGATCAATATTTATAAATAATTCTCTAAAATATATTTTTGGATACTTTATTAGCATAAGAAACTGTAGCACTTTTTATGCTTTGCATTCCAAAATGTCTTATAATCCCACAGCTTTAAGGTGCTATTACCACCTAACTTCACTAGGTACAGTTTGCAAAAAAACAAGAAACCAGATTTATATATATGTACACATATACTGTTATGCGTGAGATATTAATAACTTTTTAAATTGGTGAGTAAATATATTTCATTTTTGTATTTTATATTACAAAAAATATTGACATAACAGTGTGGTTCTCATATAATTTGACTTGATGAAATTAGTGACAGTTACTGTTGTCTCACAACAACAACCCTTAAGTCACAACTGAACAGAAGGCTCTTCACAGTCTTGTGGGATTACAGGTCATAGACAGAATATTTTGTAAAATCTAACTTTCTTTAGTCCATAATTTATTTAATAGGTGCTTCTAGAAGAATATTTTAGTTCATGTATTTCAATATATTGTTATTCTGGTTGTAAAATTATATCATCAATGTCTTTAATTCTAGCCATTTTTTTTTAAATATAAATAACAAGACGTAAGTAAAGTTAAATTTATTGTAGATTGGTTTGGTGTCTAAAAGGTGGTTCACATAATCTATCAATAAAAAGAAAACAATTGAAAAATATTTTGTTTTATTCACTATTCATAAATAAACTCGCCTAAAAATCTTGTTCATGGAATGTTGCAAATTGTTATAATGAATACTGATCATGACTTAATAAATATAATTAAATAAATATGTAACACGATTGTGGTAGGAAGAAGAGCGCAAAAAGGGTGTTTTCTAACCTATAACCTATTACAAGTTAATATGACCTGCCCCAAACAAAGTAAAAAATCCCTCAGGCGAAGGTATATTTCCTCTATCTGATGTCAGCAAATCCAGACATTTTGTCGAATGTTATATACAGGGTTATTTTTTATACAGTGCACAAACTATGTTGTTCAGACTATGAAACTGAACAACTTTCCCCAAGAAACATGGGTCCGGAAATGAAAGAAAATTTTGTACCTCCCGTACTTATTGCCGAGTTGGCTGCGGCAGTTTGTATGGGAGATTGTTTTTTTTTTCAGTAGCAGACCTATTTTTTTCGGGAAAGTTGTTTAGTTTCATGGTCTGAATGATATATTGAAGTTTGTGCACTGAATGAAAAATAACCCTGTATATAACATTCGACAAAATGTCTGGATTTGCTGACATCAGATAGAGGAAATATACCTTCGCCTGAGGGATTTTTTACTTTGTTTGGGGCAGGTCATATTAACTTGTAATACACTGAATCTTAGTTTTCTGGCGGCGGCGGTAGGATATGAGCCGAAGATCAGGCTTATTATAAAAAAAAACCCGTTGGTCGTGGTAACACAATATTTCTGTGTGGTAAAGTAACCCCAGGTATACATATATTATCTATGTGGCAACATAACTGTTAAAACACAGTCCAATCACGACTCATCACTTTTAACTTACATAAATAAAATATTTGGAAAATCGAGCCCTAGTAAAATAAAACATTTATCTAACACTTATATCACAGCCTCGTTTTATATGTAACAGTTTTAGCTAGCCAACTAGCGGCGTGAGTAATAGCTATAATTTGTGCTATAGTAAGTAAGGCTTGGAGAGTGAATATTGTCGCGACGAAATCGTAGAGGAGTTTTGGTGAGAAGACAGTCCACACGTAGAGATGGTGTCTGAACACTGCTGCGACCAGGCAGTAGACCGACACGCAGTACAGCCGGTGGAACGCCAGGACGTTGGTGGCGCGCCATATTGATTTCAAGTATCTGTGGAGAATAGACGATAATACAGAGTGTAGGTATCCAAACTGATATAATTTTAATAATTATTTTGACAAAATTGTAAAAAATAAACGTAGTTTTCCATTCTGATTCACGTGAGTTAATGAAAACGTAATACGTTCAGCTGCTCAATCAAGCATGAGGTATAGCGTTTTCAGAATGCTCGCTCGCTCATGCTTTTGAATCTTCCATCCCGTTTACTCATTAGAAGCTTGAATAAATGAATGAATGAACAAGTGGAATATAAAACTTTCATAGAGAACATAGAAACTATTTGTTGCACGTCAAGCTATTCATTCTCTCTCTTACTAGCCTACCAAGTTATATTCTGTAAAATAAAAGGCAGCGCTAGTATTCATATAATAAAAAGGGACAGAGCGCTGAAAGTTGACTCTTCCATAGTAAAGGCTGTAATTCAAATTTTGGTCATTTCACAGATATGTACTCTAGTAGGTCTGTAACAGAACCCTATGTGCGCGTGCAGTCTGCGCTCCTATGCAGTAACAGCACTCACTGTGCGCGGTCGCGGCTGTGCGCGGCGAGGCTGGCGAAGAGCGCGGCGCCGGCGAGCGCGGGCCCGGCGTGCGCGTGCAGCCCCATGCGTAAGGCTACGCGCACCGGGCAGTACTCGCGTAGACCCACGTAGCCCGAGCCCAGATCCACTGACGCCAGGCTGTTCGAATTGCCCTGCAGAATTTAAAGGTCATAATTTATCAGCTAAAATAATTTACTAGTCTAGAGTCACACTCAAACAGAACTTTGGTTTTTTCCAGAAGTGTGAGCCGATTTTCTTACAAAACGTCAAATATACGTAAGTGACAGGTCTCCACAAACTGATACAGTTATCTATATCAAGGTTAAGATAGCTAATGAAATCTGGTTACAACGCATGCGCAACGGGTGGCCAACCGCTGCTAAGTAAATGCGCGCCTGTGCGTGCATCGTATACTATAATACTAGAGGTTGTAAGACTGAAAAAATATATCACTTAAAAACTTTTTTAATAGTGGAATATGATTCGGAATTATGTGCTAAATGTACAATATAATTTGTGGAGATCTGTCACTTATTATAACCCTGCATAGAGTTCGAAGACATTAATAAAAAGTCGATTGAAGTGACCTCTCTTATAGAAGTAATGATAATATCCGCTACACCACCGTCATTCAACATAAAAATCAGTTATATTTTTGGAAAAAAATTAAGTCAAGATTCCGTTCAATCACTGACTTGAAATTATAATATTCAAATATAATAAAAACTTATGCACTTACCTGATAGAAGAAGAATACACTGCCTATCCACATATGCACCAACGTTCTGCTCAACACATCGACTATCTCAGTCCTCCGCCCCGGCGTTGCATCTAGCAACGTATGGTCCATGCACTGTGACGTCAGCACACACGTTATGTACACGCTTGGCACCATTATCACATTATATGGCCTCATTAGAAGAATTATTATTAACATCAGATCGTTCAACATTAAATGAGACATCGAACGAGCTAAGTTTAGTTTCACATCATTCAGGTTCCACGGCTCTTCGATTAGTTCATCGTAGAAACAATCTTCTGTTTTCGCTTTTGGTTTATTGTATACGAATTTTTTATTGCTCTTTATAGTTGAGTTCATCGTCTTGAATACGCCTATGTAAGTAGCGATTTCGAACAGAAATTGTGCAGTCAAAATTCCCCAGAATACATCAACTATGGCCACCGTGTCCCATTTAGCGATCTCTCCAAAAGGAAAGTATAGGTTTTGCGTGGTGATTCTGTAGCAAAGTATGCATACGGTGGCTGCTATAGTCAGTAACGCGTGTATGTTCAAAACGTTGTTCAGGTAGCGTAGGTTGAATAAACATAAGGCCAATGTTGCTAGTGTTCCTAGAACGAAATAAAAATAAGATTGGTAATTTGTTATTTGAGAATAATGCAAATAAAAATGAGGGCGCTGTACGAAGTTGGCAGTATCTTTAAATTTTAACCAGTCATTAAATTGCAGTTATACTATCAATCATAGTCAGTTTATGTGGTGTTGCCATAATCTAACCAATTTTTATCGCTAAATTTGACAGAAAATAACGGAAATATAAACGGATACTTAGGGTAGAGATTAAGGGCTTGTACAAATTCTAAAGTAATGCAGCTGATGAGCTCCAATAAAAAAGTTAAGTTTACCCACCCACCTAAGACCAGTTGCAGTTGAAGGTAGAACGCGTTTTCCGGTGCGCTCAACCAGTCCGCCGTGTCAGGCAGGAATAGCCACCTGTCACCCGTCTGGTTCATCGTTCTCAAATACCTAGAAAACATTAACTAACTAAAGTCTGTCCAACGAGAGAATACCACTATGAGAGCAATACCACTATGAGAATTCTTAACGTTCCTTTATACATATTGACATAGAGTTCTCAATATGCACTAACTAGATGGCATTGTAAAAATAACTCTATGAGAACATCAACAGCTATCTGGTATTCTCTTGTTGAACAGAAAAGATTGGGAAGAAGAAAACATGCTGCGTCTACCCTAAGTAATTGGATAAGGGCAAGCGAATCATGATTAGGAGTAAGATAAGTTTTTAAATAGTGCACTTCTTGGAATGATAGACCCTAAGCCATATCATACACAATTTTGAGATTCAAAGATGGCGATGGTCAGAAATTGAAGTGCATAGTATATGGCTTTACTTTTCTATGAACTTTTTATATAGACGTGTTCCCCGAAGCTCGGGAAACGCTGTTTCTTTTTCTGTTTTTTTTTTGTGTAATTTTAGGCATTATAGTATTTAACTGTCTGCATTTTTTTAGCTGAGAAATAACTATGTTTGAAGAAAGAGCTAAGTGCTGCTTACCTATGTAAAGCAATCAAACATATCCACTTCGGTAGCATCTTCACTCCAACATACAGCATCTTATTCTCCAGCGCCGGTTTCTCCTGCACCTCAGTCGCGCCCTTCACTTTCTTGCTCAAATACACAACAAACACCACAATATTCCTTAAAAGCACGAAGAACATCAGAGTATTCCAGAAGAAATACCACGTCATGTGTTCTTCCTCAATAAAAGACGTCCCGAAGAACGACCAAGCGTGAAACAACGTTCCTCCTATAAGAAGATAGTCTATAGCGTTTAAGTCGTTTAAAGGCGTGAGATCTCTGGTCTTTTCTAAGCCAGTTTTAACTATGAAGTATGCCATGGTGAGTACACAGCATATTAAGATAAGGGCAACGCTCCATAGGGAATTATATGAGCTGCATAATAAGCTCTTTGTTTCTGTGATGGAGCAGGCAGTGACTAGAATGAAGTATGTAATGACTAGGATGACTAAAAAGGCGACAAGGCTGCCGGCGTTTTGCCGCCGATGGGTCACAATTGGCTTCCGCTGAGTGTCTGGTTGGAGGGAGTATAACGTCAGACATAGGAGTGCGGTGCAGATCTGAAAGCGAAAGCATAATTATGAGTTAAACAGATAACATTTCTATTGACTTCAAAAGAGAGGACATGTCATCATCAACCTACCCTGAATTATGGCAAATGGACACAGTCCGCGGAAAAAGCGGACTCCCGTTAACATCTTTTTTTTTTATTATTTCGCTTCGAGCCTGTTTCCAGACGTAATAAATTCCAAAGACGGGAACTTTTGTCTTTATAAGAGTTCTAAAATAAGCAGTTTAAACAAAGATACTTCTGCGAGTAGTTACACTTCGATGCTGAAACCTAATACTGTAAAGAAACCATCACGAGGTAGATGCCGGCGAATAAAATCAAATATTTGTGTGAAGGCGAGTATCGCCGTGTGGTGACGGCAGAGTAGAATACATTTGTCACCAACCCCTACTCTTCCCGTGGGTGTCGTAAGAGGCGACTTAGGGACTACACATTGAACAGGGAACGGGCAGCAGTGCTCTCTGATACAGTAACCTTTTAATCTGCGATCTCCAACCCGCCTGCCAAGCGTGGAGATTATGGCAAAACCCTCCACTTAAGCGGAGGAGGCTCATAGTCCAGCAGTGGACTGTAACGGGCCGTTGATGATGTTGATGAGTATCAACCAATCCGCTTTGGGTCAGCAGTCGACCAAGGCACACCAAGGTCTGATCACCCTAATTTAGGGTAGATTTAAACATATCATTTGCAACATGGCTAATTTATTAATACTTACAAGGAACAGCAGCAGCAGTGCGACCCCGATGGCGAACATGTCGAAGTCGACGTGCGACTCCGCGAGGAACTTGGCCATGATGTCGATGGACTCCTCGTAGAACTCCTTGGCGATCTTGGCGGCACTGAGCTGCCCCGTCGCGAGGTAACGCGAGTACTGCATCTCGGCGCGCTCGAATTGCTTGTAGAATTCTGTGTGTAAGATTGTATTCATACTATACAACGTGTTTGGTAAATAAATAATGCATATTCTCTCGAGTGTAGCTCAGCGTATTAAACTGAACAACTTTTGTACTAGAACTTTATCGAAATAAAATTTTACTATAGACTATACATATTTTGCTACAGATTACGACTATTAAAAAAAACTAATAATTATCAGAATAATAATAATAACATATTATTTCTCCGATATGTTTGAAAATGTGATCATTACTGTAAAAAAATCAGTACGCGAAGTAACTCATTTTTGGACGAAACAGTGCCTCATACAAAACAGCGGCCTGTAATGTGCTCTCAAACAGCCTAGGCCGGCAAAGTAACTTTCATCCACAAATTTCAATGTTTTTGAGTCTTTTTACAGCATACTCTTATGTTCTAAATTAAAATGTTATATGAATCGTACACGAATCGTAGTGATTTGAGTTAGCTGTATGTTCTGTATGACACAGAGCAAAAAACTCTTCTTTTTCAAAAAGTTGTAGTAGAGGTTAAAGTGATAAAGATTAGTACTTGTTTAGTACGATACAAGTAGACATCTAAATCCAAGATTCTACAATCTTTTTAGTATTTTATAATTTCCTCGGATACCTATTTCAAAGGAAAGCACTATACAAGCTTCGGCCGCAATAACTCTTGCTGGTCTCGTACATAATTAAAGAGCTCGCCTGCAGCTCGGACGTGCCCTCAGCAATAGCTAATTTAATGTAATATTTTGCATGCAACAGTAATGTGCTATTTTTTTTTGGATTACCGAGGAGCTGCCTGCAAGTTCGAGACCTGTCCAAGATCGACAATTTTTTTCATTTTTCGGTTCATAATTTATTAATATTTGACTCTTTATACAAACTGATAAGGTGGTCACTTTTACGAAAAATAATGAAAGACTTTTGAAAAATAGTGGAACAAATGTCAAAAGTTGATCAGCTGGTTTCGCGTTATTTAGCGAACCCGTATAGTCTAGTTTCTCAAGGTGATATAATAATGTTTTATAGTGTGTGGAAAGTAGGTGGTCTCTTTATATGGCGTGTGTTCTTTTCATTAGCTTCCTTACGACTCGAGTTCATGCACCATTCATCATGCTTTACGAAACTTTAGCAATTGCTCGTACAATTCAATACGTTATATTTGTTAACACATGTTAGCGTAGCAATAATTTCTATAACTAATTACTAACAAATTTTCACATGAAAATAGAATGGGATAAATTAAATACTCGGTCAAGATGATCACTGTGTTCTGTGACGAGTAAACTAGGTACCTCACATGTTTACTGTTTTAGTGATAAATATGATGCATGCGGAGTTTACCTTAGTTACATTTAGAAAGATAGTTTTTATAGTGTTATTATAAAAAGAAATAATGTAAACAATTGTTGGTAAACCTGAATAAAATAAAATAAAAATAAAAGAACTTCCCGCGGCCTTCACTAGATCTTCGGTCCACTTTCTGAGAGCTAACGCTGAATCTACCTGTGCGTGGTTACTTGAAGAGAACTATACCAAAGCAGTCATCAATTCTCAGTACAATGTGCCCCGCCTACTGCAACTTATGTTTTTTTGCCACAATGATCAGTTGCATTATTATAATCTACTAGTGAAAAAGGTAGTTTAATAAAAACACTCTCTATGAATAGAATGTATAATACCTCTATCGGTCGGCAAGGTGGGTAGCCTGGCGTTGTGCGAGGCAACTAAATGCAGCAGGTAGAGATGCTGCCTCGTGTCCGCGGGCAAAAGAGACGGCAATATTCTGCCAGTGCTGTCTCCCGGGATGGGCGCGTCCAGGAGCCACGCTATTGTGGGCGCCATGTCCACTTGGGCCACTGTTGGGCCAGGGCCGCTACTGGAAATGTATGCCTTTTGTAAGTTGCCATTTTATAAGTTGGTCTTTTATTCGATAACTTGTAAAGCCTACTTGATGTCGATACTTTTATTTTTAAATTCATCATATACACTACTACCGTGATTTTTTTCACATTTCCAAATACAACGGTTTCGCTGGTAGGGGGGGGGGGGGGGGAACTTAATTGACTAAAAAAATAAGCACTTTAAAACGAACTATTTCTGAAACATACACTAGCATCGAAAAGTGGTTTTAGACAACCCCCCATTATTTTTAAAAAACCTAACCTAACCTAACCTGAATAAACCCCCACTTCACGTTTCTGATCTGTTATCTGTCACAAAAATATGAAGCGTTTTAATGTTGCCAAGTTAGCAAAGAATGTGCAGAAGACTTACGGGTACGGACAGGAATAATCCTGGCTCTTGACTACAACTAGTGGTACCAGCACTTCAGCCGGCGTGGCGCCGCCGTGTCCGCCCGCGTCGCGCATGCCGTGGTCTCCGCAGATGAACAAGACGCCCGTCCTGTCCTGTACAAAAAGATAGCTGCAACATTCGGATAGATAGGTGGTTTGGCTACGGAACCGTAAGAACTATCAGTGGCTAATGCTATTAGTGGCAGAAAGCACTTTAAATTATGGACAATACTCAATCTAGTCTTAAATTTTTAGAAGGCCATAGAGAAAAGCTTTTCTATTCCTAAATTGGAAATGTTTCCTATTCACGATGAGCCTCATTGAAAAATAAGTTAAATTATTTAGAAAAATAAATCTATGGGCTATAAATGTATCGAATCAATAGGGAATATGCATAAAAATATATTAGTTTTTTCATTGTTTATCTGAAAGTATACAGAAATAGAATATTGACAGTCAAAACAGAATCTAAAATTGATCGAAAAACAAACTAGATACAACATTATTAAACAAATATATCTGTCTTACGAAAACAAAATTTTCTATGGCGGATGTATGGCCCGCGTGACATATGACGTCACATGTCACGTCGGACCTCTCTGTCTAACCATCAACTTTCAAGCCTTATTATACTTGGGTTACTATAGGATGAGCTCTGACAGATTAAAATTTTAAAAACTTATTAATATTTCAGCAGTAGCAGTTAACATTACTATTTATTTATGTTTTATTTATTTATTTCAATATTATATACATAACAATAATATAAGTAGGTATATGATGTTCGTCCGTGCCGCGTTCTGCAGGGCTCACGGAAGATCAGCGCCGTAGTCTACCTTGCTAGGCTACGGCTTTTGCTGAGTGAGGCCCTTTTTGTCTGGGTGTCGCAACTCAGGGGCAATTATGTAAGTGTGTTGTTTTTGTTTTTTCATTTCATTTCTGTTTTATTATGTACTATTCTTTATGTATGTGTTTTGTGTTGTGATGTCCTACAAATAAATGTTTCTGATTTCTGATTTCTAATATTATTTCATTTATTTATTTATTTACTAAGTAAAATTACATACTGTTTAATGATAAAATGAGAGGTGAAGTTACTTTTTTTTTATATTTTAGCTATTATGGTTTTTAAAAAGTTGTTAACGTCGTATGAAAAATTTTGAAGCTGTCAGAACCCATCCTATAATAACCCAACTATATAACTTTGTTTCTGAGCAAGACATTTTTGTATGTTTATCTGGAATTTAAAATATTTCGTGAATTATAAAACATTGTGCGTATTCCCTATTATTAGCATCGAAAGTCCAAACCTTCATTGGTAACATACCCAAGTTTGCATGGCAGCATGAATCTTTTTTACAACGCCATCCATCTCTAACAGTTTGGGTTTTATCTTAGAACTTCTCGCACCTTCCAAATGCCCTATGTGATCCAGTCCTAGGTAGTGCAGCACTAGGAAATCAAAAGACGGCTTGCTTTTCTCATCTGGCGCTAAAACTTTATCTAGATGTCTGGTTACGTTGTTGTCTACCTGGGAAGGAAACAATAAGTACTCAATAAAAAAACACAAACAGGGAGCGATAATAAAACAACAATTCAAGGGACTTATCCCAAGCGTGGCGCTACGTAAGAAAACAAAAAGAAAACATCTCTGAGGAATGACTGTTTTTTTAGGATGGACTAATCTCTATTTCTACCATATAGCGGCACAAAGTAGGTAAAGCGGCTCGGATAGCGGGCACGGAACTGAAAGAATGGCTGTCTGCATACGACCACTTCTGGAGTACTTCTGGAGTGGACAATCCTTTCAAAATATTAGGTCAAACTGATATTATAAATAAAAAAATGTGAGTACAAATTCATCAACAACTTATATACGTCCCCACCGAGAGGCTAGATCCTACCCTGAATTAGGGCGATCAGGCCTTAGTCGACCACGCTGGCCCAGTGCGGGTTAGTCGACTTCACACACAACCTTTGAATTTCTTCGCAGGAGTGTGTGCCTGCAGGATCACGATCTTTTCCTTCACCGTAAGAGCGTCAAATTAACGTACATATGAATTCGAAAACACATTGGTACGTGGTGGGGATCGAACCCGCGTCTCCCGGACGGGTGGCAGCGGCCCTAGCAACTAGACCACTGACGCTCTCACCGAGTACAAATTATCTCCGTAATATCATGCTTGTAAACATTGCTATCACGAAAAAATTGTATCAAGATAAACCCAACTAGGGGGACATTTTTACACATTTAAAGTACTTTAATGTGAAGTCAGTGGTTCTAGAAATCGTAATTCTTGCTTTCGGAAGGGTGAAGGCTAATCAAGTTACCTATTCTAATATAATAGATGTAGGCAGTACCTAATTAAAAGACCGGCTATTGAAGGAAGTCACTTCCTTCCTTGTTGTGTTCACATTATACGTACTGACTACTGTGGTTCGTTTTATGACCTTCGTTTGGTAATCGTTTCCACTAAGTTACATGACCTACTCACTAAATAATTGTTTTTCTGACAACACACAATGTGGCCTAAATTTAGAGACGCAAAGTAGCGAGTATTTTATTTGCTTATAAGTGCTTTTTGACTGCATCTTACACATAGAGTCCGCCCAAATATTTTGTGGCCATGTCAAAAAAAAATATTTTGTGGTTTATGTATTAATTTTTATTTTATTTGCATATCTAGTGAGTTGAATACATGTACTGAATAAAATTATATAACAAGATCTGTTGTCACTGTATTCTGGCAAATAAAGAATTCTGATTCTGATTCTTAGCTATGTTTGTTTTTGTGTGCCAAATTTCATCAAAAGCTGTAATTTACAAACATCCATATACTCTGTCATTTTCAATATTAGCAGGGTATTCCATACTAACTTCAGTGTAGTCCGTCACGTAGAAAGACGTGGTTCCATCGGAGTCAGCCCACAGTCCAGGGAACAGCCGGAGCCAGGTGTCGTCTCCGTACAACACCGAGCGCTTGCCCCTGGACGCCGCGGCCCTAAGGACGCTGTCTCCTCGCACTGCTGGGGCGCCGAAGTTCAAGGCCACGTCCGCGAATGTGGACACGCTACCGGTCATCATGGCCTGGAGAATAGCTCACTGTTAATAAACCGTTATTGGTATTTTTATCGGACCGAGAGTTACGACAAGCTAGATTTACAAGTGGGTGCTAAGAGTGGAGTGTAAAATATATTGCAATAAGTTAATTGTGAGCAAGACTTTGGTTCCTGTTATTGTGGAGTTCCTAGGGGGAGGCCTTTGTCCAGCAGTAGTAGACGTCTTTCGGCTGAAATGGTAATTTCCTAGACTTTGGTGCTAGGATAAATTATACATTTCATTCTTATTTCTCACTTTTTTACAGAGAAAGAAAGAAAGAAAGAAAGAAAGAAAATTTATTTGTAGTCATGGGTAGATAGATACATTACAGGTGGTAGGTATTTTACAATAGAATCTCCATAACTGACCTTCATAAGGCGCACAAATTTATAAAAACAGTTCACTTAAACTAACTTAATCACTATAAAAATATATTTACTTAAGTATTAAGAAATGAGATCATTTTAAAACTAAACACTAATTAACAATCAATAAAGTAATAAAGAAGTATAAAGTAATTATACTGTATAAAATGTGTCTGAAAGATATTCAAATATACTATAGTAAGCTTTTTCTATTAATGTTGCATAGAACTTTTTTTTAAATAGTATTAGAGTGAGGTCTTTTATCTCACTGGGTAATTTATTAAAGATTTTGGGTGCGCATTAATGATGTTCGAGTTTCAAGTAAACACAAGCTATCTTTATATCTTAAGTTGATACAATGTTTTTCTGATACTTTAGAAAATAAGTTACGGTTACACTTCACAAACAGCGCCATTTCGTAGATGTAAAGTGAGGTCATAGTTAAGACTTGAGCTATTATATAGTAATAATTATCATATTTGGTTAGAGCAATTTCATTCATTACATTACACCTACTTTAACAAGCCATACTTTCTAATTGAACGCGTGCATATTCCGTAAAAGAAAAAGAATACATAGTTCATTAGCCAATACAAATCTTAAAATGTAAGTACACAATAAATAAATAAATAACTCAGTGGTATTGAAATAGGTTGAGTGTTAATATGATAATTTAATTAATGATTGAACGATCATGCATAACCGATGATGATTATTGATGATTATGTGTGTGTTCTCGGGGCCAGTGTAACGTGAACGGCGGCATGTAGAAGTTGATCGATGGGTATGTCGATAGTTTCATTTAGAA
Organism: Carpatolechia fugitivella; assembly: GCA_951230895.1. Classification (NCBI taxonomy): domain Eukaryota; kingdom Metazoa; phylum Arthropoda; class Insecta; order Lepidoptera; family Gelechiidae; genus Carpatolechia; species Carpatolechia fugitivella. The sequence continues at coordinate 8,886,477 of OX579664.1, forward strand.
CAGCTTCTTTCTCTTTCTGGTGATATCCAAATTACATATGGATGTTAACCTCTTAGGGTGCAAGAAAATATACATGAAAATGTGTGTGAAGTACAACTAATCCGCATCAGGTTCGTGTGGAGGTCCATTAAGGTCTCATCACCCTAACTTTGGGTGAGTTCAGCTCGAAGTCACCGATGAGGTCAATTATAAAAGAAATCTTAGGATCTCTCGTTGTGGATATCCTTGAGAGGCAGCAGACGTATTTCGGTTGAGATGATAATGACAATTTATCATGTATAATATTTTCTAGGCGAGATAGAATAAGTTACTTAACGTTTTTGAATAAAAAACAACTAGAGATATGAAAGATGATATTTGAAGAAATTCCAGGGCTCACATCAAACAAGTTGTATGAAGCAAGAGTGCAACACGATAGGGTGGTTATTACACGATTGGATCGGAAGACATGCAACACTATGCAATAGGTTAGTATTTCCACTGGTTGCAATTTGCACTAGACTATCTTTTGTTAGTTTATTAGAGCGGCAAGGAAAGGTGTATTTGTGATATACACAGAGCTGTGACACCTGAGTGTGGTTTGATCACTTTTGTCAGGAGCGGATGTTCGTCTTGCCGTTGATATCAGCCAGCCATACGTTTTAAAAGGGCTAAGAACAGATATAGCTTATGGCCCGGTTTCCACCAAAGCGGAGAGGAGAGGAGATGTGTTTGAATAATCAATCAGATTTAGTTATATCCACATCTCCGCTTGGTGGTGGTGGCTTTAATAACGAAATCTGATTCGTTATTCAAACAAATCTCCTCTCCTCTCCGCTTTTGTGGAAACTGGGCCTATAGCTTGGCGAGGAGGCTTTAGCCGACCACGCTGTTGAATAACGTTGCCGATGTAGAAAAATGCTCTATAAATTATTGCCCAAGTTGTGTTTATACTGATATTGCCTTTACTGGTTTCCTCAAACATAAATAACACTTAAACAAAAGCGGACTTGACGGAAATATAAATATTTCTGAAATCTAGCAGAATTTTGATTAAATACTATACATAATAGTTTTCGTAATTTTGATCTATATCTTTAGAATAAATTAGCATACTCGTTAAACGTTACGAAAATGACTTGATTGATTTATATTTTAAGATCGCAAATAGATAGACTATAGGTAGGGAGGCATGATGAAATAGAATTTCAAGTATTATATTGGCTCAGAGTGAATACATTCTGCTCCATTGGTAAGTTCTACAGACATTATAAAACAATAGCTACAATTAATAGTAGAAAAAAAAATCAGTCATGGTAATAAATAATATATAAGTTATATATACAAGTAAATTGATGTATAAATTAGCACAGTAACAATTATTTCTAAAAGCATGGTGGACATAAAGAACATAATTTCCGAATTTCGTAAAATAAACGTTATTATCGACAGGAAACAATGTGTAAATAAATATATATATATATAGAAAACTGAACTGTGCTAAAGGGTAATACAGTCGATTGTACGATAATGACAGAATACTGCCCCTTCTGTTCTGATACCGTGATACTTAATAAAGGACACTTCAAAGGACAGAGATGTAATGTACATTGTACAATCGACTGTACTATAATAAACAGCTCATTACGTGTCGCTACAGTTTGTTCGGACAGTCTATCATGCTTCATGCACAACACCAAAGAAAAACTATTTTTAAAAGAAATCTTTGTGATATATTTTCTACTTCCTATAAAAATAATAATTTTATAAATGATACGTGACCTCTGATGACGGTGACGCCAGGTAAGTGTAACGAATCGGTTGATTTAACAGATGATTAGATTTCTACTATGATAAAATGGTTTTTCTTTGGGTTTTTATCATGCCAAGCTTGCAACTGCAATGCGAAAGTGTACAGTCACAAAGATATAAAGGAGACACTTGCGAATATGTCCCGCCAGAAGTTTATGGTGCGCCTCCACTGTGCCTTTTCCACCTTTCGCTCTGGTGACTGTACGTACATAATAGACATAATGTTAACAAACCTTTCATCATATAGTTTTTCTTTGGTACTGTGTCATGAAAAACGGAAACATGTAGGCTCTGTAGCCTAGTCGGTAGTATGCCTGCTTACGAAGCACAGGGTCGTGGGTTCGAATCCCATCAAGGGAAAATATTCGTGTGATGAGCACTATTTAAGTACGATTCATGTAAATATTAATGTAGGTATGTATATCAGCTGTATGATACCCATAGAAACTAGGCAGTTTGGGGTCAGATGGCCGTGACTGAGATGTCCCAAATATTTATGTACCAATTTAGACAAACGCATGCTAATTGGAAGATTTTGCTAGTTTGAAAAAATAGATAGATACATAACTCAAATATGTTAAAATTGTTTATCATACAACATGTTAAAAAAAAAGAATATTTTTTACCACAGGCATTTAATTAAATATTCTTTCATTTTTTGTATTTTTTGTAACACATTGTATATTAGTATATTTTCATGAACAAATCATCACACAACATTATTATTATCTCTCTATAGGTAGTTCTTATCCCAAATATTATTTTTGAAATGTGATATAAACAAAAAGTAAAAGAAATTAGTCAGTGCAAGATATAAATAAACATGGATTTAAAACCTGTTTATTTTACAGTCTAAAATCATTAGAGATGCTTTTTTTTGGCGTAACAGTGAAGTTGAAAATAATTACAACTTCAGAGCATAGTTATTGTACTTAATGGCGGGTGCCAATGATGATAAAGATGAAGAAGATGCTTATTTTATTTTGCTAATAATTTTGTGGCAACTTTTTATTCAATAAAGTCATTAATAATTGATTTCCTGCTCAGATTTTTATAAAACTTTGCTTACTGAGTCTGATAGTTGATAGAAAATAGACAAAATTTGAAGTTTTTATTTAGCTAAACAAGACTTAAAAGTCTAGACTGCAGTTTTCATACCTTGATCCTAGGCATAGTGACCGTGGGAGGCTCTGCAACAGACACATAGATGCAGGCAGACTTGTTCTTTATTAGCTGGCCGGTATATGGCATGTACTCTTCGGTTGCAAAGTCATAGCGGAGACCATCAATGACCAGCAGTATCACACTGTTCTCTCCTGAATTGTATACTTCATGACCATCAATACTGAAATAAGGAGTTTATTTAGAAAAACATAGCAATATCTGTATATTTTCTTCTTTTATTTTTACAAGAAAGTTTATTGCAATCAATCAATAACTCAAAGAACACAATAGTATTTTGATGAGTCAACAAGCAAGTTTTCTAGCTTTACATGACTTAGGGTGAAAACTCTTCCAGTAATCTTAACTTTTCACAGTAGAGTCGTTTTACAATTAACAATGCAAAAAAAGAAACAAATTGTAAATGTTTTTAATTTAAGATACATAAGAATAACAACTAATGGCTGTTATTGTAAGAAAATAATGGAAAATACTTACCTGACGTTGTTAATGAAATTAGGCAAGTCGTTCATGTGAGCCAACTCTCCTGAATTATATTTCAGCGGAAAGAAACCGTACATGAAAAGGATAAGTGCTCCTAGTCCACATATGAGTTGGCAGAGGCCCGTCCAGCGATGTTGGAGCCATGGCAACATTGTTAAATGGTTGTTTATTTGATTATCGAGAGGTTTTTGTTCAGCCGGCGCGTCAAAACAGCAGTTTCGTCTAGGAAACGGGTACACGCGTGAACCATACTTTCTCGTCTGACTACTCAGTGCGCACGCGACGCGCCTCTACCGAACCATTGTGCAACAATTCTCAGCTTCCATTAGAACTTCCTTCACCGGCTGAACAGTTGATAAGACCTTCACTTAGCCAATAATTAACACACTAACACTTTGCTAACTATCGATACCGATATTATTAGATTAATAAGGCGACTAAAACTTGTACTATCTATGGTAGCTACTGCATTCTATACGCTAGTAATTTAGGAAATATAAAGCACTAATCAGTAGTTTTAGTTATTGGGTAATAAATAATAAAACTAGGAGGAAAATGAGCAGCAAAATCACAACAACGTGCGGTAGATACTTGTCACTTTGACAAGTTTGACAGCAGCAGGGCTGCCAGACCCATTGAAGCATAAAACGACACGAAAAGAAGAATAAATATATTTTTGTCTTCCGGTACTGCTTTTTAATAACATTTTTTATACTTGTATTGCAGAATGGAGCTCCTAATTAAACTTTAAAAAATACTTGTTGAGTTGTGTGTGGTAATGATGTGATGTAACGCCAACTACGAATTTTTATACTAGTATCGTATTTTTCCAAAGTATCTTATACTGCAAAAATATACTAATCTGGCATCATTTATTATAGGTTAAACATTATTATAAAAAAAAAAAAAAAATGTTGCTGTTATCTATTCAAAGTATTGCCAAAGTAAAAAACCTCCATATTCCATGGTAACATTATAAATGTGAAATTCTGTCATGTTACGTTTTCTTTTCACGGCCAATCTACTGAACCGATTCTGATGAAATTTGGTATAGGTAACGATAATGTAAACCCTATGACAGATATAGGTAACTTTAGGATTTTCATATTGCATCACAAGGTACAATACTCGGACCTTTTCTTTTTTATTAAATGTCAATAAAATACAAAAAAGGCAAATAGAGAACAGCCACAAAAAAACACTTCGTCCAGCGCGACCCCACTCCCCGCCAGACATGGTACCCAGGATACTGGCAGCATTCCCCCTCTGATTGGCTAGACTGATTCTTTGAGCCAGGAAGCTGCCAGCGGTCACCAGTGGTCTCGATGAGACGCGCCGAAAGGTCAAAAGATTTTTGGCTTCCGGGCCCCAGGGGCCCATCAAAGTCAAAGTCAAAGTCAAAGTCAATTTTTTTTACTCGAATTAAGATTTTTACAAATCATTTTTCGACGTCAAAGCTTCGAACCCCAGAGGCGAGAACATGTAGCTTCCCGTGAGCTCACTATATTTGCGCGTCTTTAAGCCTTTCATATTTTCATGTTTGTCTGGTACTAAGATAGTTTGATACAAAAAGGTCGATATAGGGTACCTAATTTAACCGCAAGAAAAAGTTTTACGAGTATCCCGCGGGAAAAATCGTAAAAAACTGCGGTGTAGTAGTCAGGCGGACCGCTAATAGTCGAAAAAATAAGAAAGGTTTGTTATTGAGTTGCCTATGATGTAGCATTTTATTTGATTTGCCTACATAAATAAGTTAAATATACGATCGTTCGTATTATCATAATTATTATCAAAAAACCTTGTTACTTCGTTACTAATTTTAAACATGGTGATTCACATCGTAAAGACGATAATTTCGAAATGTGGCTCGAGCTATTTTTAACCCATCAATAAGTTCTGTCTTTATGATTCGGTTATATTCAGAAATACGATTGCTATTTTAGTCACAATGACTTCTTACGTTATGATGCCGTTTAGCATGCCCGTTAATGGGCTTATCAAGATTTAAAATACCTACCATCATGTTTCATACAATCAATCTTAGTTATATTATTCTAGAGAATGACACGCTTAAGATTTTCAGCAAGCGCGCATTGTTCATTGTATTATTTCAGTTACAATGATTTGTTTTTTAGGGTGACAAAGACTTAGGTAAAAAAAAAAGGTGCATGCAACATGTAAAACCTACCATTTATTTATTTAACCATTTATTGTACACAATAGATAACAAAAATACAAATACATTTGAAAAAAACGACACAACAGGCCTGCTTATTTCTAGAGAAATATCTTCCAGCAGACCTACGGAAGAGAAAAGAGATAGTAAGACGCAGATAAAACGTGCACAACTTTATAAAATACAAAAGAACAAGACAATCACAAGAATTACTTATATAATATTATGTAAATATACATAAATAAACTAACACAATATGATACTAAAATATATACCCAAAAATATAAAATATAATATATTTTTTAAAAATACAATAAATATAATACTTAAATAAATATAATGGATCAATCTGACAGCGAAAGTTAATGCTCTTTAACTCGCTTTGTAACCATAAATCAATCTTACTGCGATGCAATAATGTGATCTGAGATGCTTTTTCATGTTTGAAAAGTAAGTTTTGTTTCAGTAAACTTATAAATAATAAAATTAATTAAATCACCAGGCACCTGTTTAATCGAGCTCTGCTTGTTTCTTAGTCAGCAAACTACGATTTCAGCTATTGCTTGTTTCTTTTAGCTCAATCCTTTTCTGAAAAATATACACAAGGAGTATCATAACACGTATCCCATCTGGGCCGTAAGTACGTGAGTTCAACTCGTACTTCACTGACATTTAAAATTCCTATTATATCATCTGAAAACTTAATAAATAAATATGTGGGGTGATGAAAGCAATGATATTTTAATATCATTGGATGTGGGCTTCCGCTTGACATAGGCAGGGAGACCCAGTCAGATCCTCGTCTTCCGAATCCCATTGATGCGTGGCCACCGCTCAGTCGTCAAGTTCAAGGTGTATCCTCAGCTCATTGACTCACGACGATGCGCGTGGGCAGCTGTAAGTTCTATTTAAATCCCTGCTAGGCTCCTCAGAGTCAGTCTCTCGAGCACAGCGGCGCGCGCCTGCAACGAACACTAACGCAAAGGTGAGGGAAGTGCAGTTTAGTGCAGTGTTTTTTGTAAAAGCTTTTTTCTTTAATAAAGTATACTTAATGTTAAAAATATTAGGTAAAAATATTCTCAATATCATTACTAATGTTACTTACTTATAGTGAAATTGTATTAGTTTGAAACATTAATTTGAAGATAGTATTACTGCTTATATATGTCTCCACCAAGAAGAGGGAGGATTAAGCCCAACCTGAATAAGAGCGACCAAGCCTTAGTCGACCGGGTGGTCAAAGCTAACAGACGACAAAAAATATGTCAACTTTTTATTGCTTTAGGAAAGTTGTTCAGTTTCATAGACGAACACTCTCCTAAAATAAGAAACGGCCCGTTACAGTCCACTTCAAACGAATTATAAGTATTTTTCGGTGTATCGTGCAGCAAAAACAGAATAATCTAGAATTCTCAATTGGGCGATACTTGTTACTTTTAATATTCACTTAACACGATATATTATTTTTGTTGCTAAAGAAATGTTCTTAGTATTAGTCTTCCATACTCCCTAAGTAATATCTTTTTCACAAGCACGTTTATAACAGGTTATAAGATCATAACTTGAAGCTTCAGTACCTAAGTGGAGTATACTTTACTAACAACTATAACGTAGTCCATTATCTACACGACCACTTAATTGCTGTTAACATTCCTTACCTTTTGCGGTTAATTCTGCCCTGCACTCTAATGAATGCTTGCAAAAGATTTAAATTCCAGATAATATATTTTCAGTTCTCCGAATCATAAACAAACAATCGGGTCATCTATTTCAATCCGCTTGATAATAATCACGACTGTCGCATTGGAGAAGCTCTGACGCAGAATATTCGTACCTATTCGTATCGTAGTTTAGTTCAGTTGCATCACATCACGTCTAAAACGGTTACCTGTGATTCATTCGGGAATGGTTCCAGAACAATATTTTGTTTACGGGAACGTAAATACATCGGCCACGCATTTTAAAAGTGGGATAAGCGGCCGGCACATTTCTTTACATAATGCGGGTATTGGCTAATTTGATCCTATTCATACAATATTAATTAAGTAACCATATAATCATAATTGTAGTAATAGTAGTATGCTCCAGGTCAAGACACCCCGCCCCGCGATGGCGCCAATTTTCTAGAATCCTTATCAAATAACTTTTTGAAAAATGGCTCATATCGACTACAATCCCACAAAGGGGCTCGAGCGAACAAAAGTCAGCGGTTATAGCTGCCTCACTACCGACACTAGTGTTCTAGATGCATGTAACTTAGATACCTACTAGATACATATGTATCTACTTTATTACAGTAATTAAACATCTTTTATCTTTCGTCTTTTTATCTTTTATCTTCTGCTAAAAATATGCCGAACGAGTTTGAAAATATCTTCTGTTTATCTCGCCTCGCTGGCGTTGAATAGCGAACATTGTTGATGATTTATCTGGCTCGTGTTTGAATGCTTTTAGATGTTTACGGGTATATTACGCTTCAAATGCTTCACACATTTGGCATCCATTAGCTGCCGCAAGGCGTAGATATTCGCGCTTTAGTTATTATTGGTTCCGAGTTATTGGTATGTATCGGAAACAGATTCAGATTACGGTCTTTGTAACCGGACCATTAAACTTAAAAAAAAAGTCCATTGCAAAGAGTTTTAAATCAATGAAACTGGATGAAAAACTGTCCACATATATACGAAAAAATATAATAGATTGCCATTTGCGAAAAAAAAATAAAATTTTTTTCTTTTTAAAATTATTTTATTTTTATTTTATTCGGAAAACTGCGTCATATCTTCTCGTCACCGCTACGGCAATGCCTGAAAAGCAGGGTTTATAACCAGTATGTCCTACCCGTTTTGACATACGGAGCCGAGACGTGGAACATGACGGTGAAGCTGGCCCACCGGCTACTTGTCACTCAGCAATCTATGGAAAGATCTATGCTTGGTATTTCGCTACGGGATAAAATCCGAAACGAAATCGTCCGGCAGAGGACCAAGGTGGTGGATATTGTCCAGAAATGTAGCAAGCTGAAGTGGCAGTGGGCTGGCCACGTCTGTCGCAGAACCGATGAGCGTTGGAGCAGACGGGTTCTCGAATGGAGAGCGCGTCTCGGGAAACGTAGTGTGGGACGCCCCCCTGCCAGGTGGACTGATGACCTGAAGAAGGTCGCTGGTGGTGGCTGGATGAGGAAAGCGGGTGATCGTGCACTTTGGCGTACCCTTGGGGAGGCCTACGTCCAGCAGTGGACTGCAATAGGCTGATTGATTGATTGAAAATTATTCTGGCAAATGGCATCTGCATTTTCTTTTGAGAATATCAGTCTGTATTTTGTTCTACTGCAAAAACTCACTAGTTTCTCGTACTCTCTTTTCCAGATGTCGATAGTTCCGATGATGTTCCGTGACTGGTGGGACCGCTGGGAGGACTGGGAGCGTCCGTCCCGTCTCCTGGACCAGCATTTCGGCATGGGCCTGAGGAAGGACGACCTCCTCACCTCTCTGTCCAGCTTCCCGTCCTCGTCCCTCGTCAGGAACTCCTATTTCCGACCCTGGAGGACCAATCTGGCAAGGCAGGAGTCTTCTTCCACGATTAATATGACCAAGGAAAAGTTCGAGGTAAGGGTTTTTTATATTATACTTTTTATTTTGTCAAGATTAAATGCTCCGATTGATCAAAAAATAATGCTATTGCAGAGCTAATGCTACTAAACTTAGAAAGAGAACAGACTTTATCAGGATAATATTCGCTTAAATCGCAGATGATAAGGGCCCGCCTCAGGGCGAGGGCCACAGCACTTAGAAGAAGTTGTGCTGAAACTGCTTTTACGACCTCTTTCGATGACACTCTTCCTTATTGGATGGAAAAGGTTAGAGTTAGAAAATCACTCATATACATTTTGTATGAAACATAAAATTGGTTACTAAACTTGAGGTAGTACTCGTATTTCATTAAAGTACCTAGTTAGATTACCTACTTACTAACGTAGGCAAAATAGTATGATTGCATCTCCATTATTATTACCACAGAGTATTAGTATATCTCCCTCATATTAGATAGATACTCGTACGATTATCATAGCGATTTAATTACCTTCTGCCATTTTTTTACATCTCATCATTGAGATATAAAACGATTTCAGACAAGCATTTTTTTTATTTCTAGGTTATCCTTGACGTCCAGCAATTCACTCCTGAAGAGATCACGGTGAAGGCTGCGAACAACTCTGTCGTGGTCGAGGGCAGGCACGAGGAGAGGCCAGACGAGCACGGCTTCATCTCCCGCCAGTTCACGAGGAGATATGTCCTGCCAGGTATGATGATCTTCTTTATCACGTGGTTTATAAGGTCGATAACCGACTTCAGAAACCCAGGTGTCAGTGTTATAAAGATGCCAAAGGCTACTGACATGGCTGGTGTAATTACTACTTCCGCAGACAGTAGCCGGAACTGGCAGGTCTTAAGACTTTTGACCTTCGATCAACAATTACAAATAGATAACGGGTCGCATACAAAAACAAAGCTAAATGCTGTCTGCGTCAATTATATTTACCTATACAGCTACATTTGTTTATTAACCAACCGAGACAAACGTTTTAAAACATTCAACTTCAACTCTAATACCAAATAATAAAATCGCATCAAAATATAATCTCTTACCTACGACCATTCGTTTTCTTTTGTTTCAACCGAAAACTCAAAATTCAAAAGGTCTTAACCTCACGCCGCAAGTGAGGCATTATTTACCGAAACTTTTTTTTTGCTCCGACCCGATATCTAGTTGTAATTATTGATCGAAGGTTTCGACCCACGGAATCATCTTTCTTTTCGGACAGTCAGGTAATCAGCCTGTAAAGTTCTAACCTCGGACCAAGCACTTCTAACCAAGCCTGACAGTAACCAAACGAACCTCCGAAATGAGAGTGGAACGCTCGAAGGGACATAACCCTCTACAACACTCTTCGTGTAGTGGTCAGCAGCTCCGTGGCGGCTGCTGGGCCACACTACTTCTCTTTTCGAATGTTTAGGAACATGTCTTGTGGATTCAACGTATTGTTTTAATTTGGTTTGTAGTAATTTTACGCACCTCAAAAGTACTAAAGACAAGAAAGCGATCCTGTCCATATAAAAGACATCAACGCAACATTATTGTCAGGCGAATTAATAAAATCTTGCTTAGTTTATAAAATCAAGTTAATTTCGATTTGTTTAACTATTTTATTTATAATACATAATACAATGCATATGTTATAGTAAACGTACCTCTGTAAACGTGTCAGATTTGATGTGAGACTACAAAAAAGTGAACCCTGTCCATAATTTCACAGCAGCAATTAAAATTGCAAAATTATGCTCGCTTTTCATGACGTAACACTTATTTAAAAATCTTCTTCCATTTAACGTTTCGTTTTATTGAATTCCAGGAGGCTACAACGTCGAGGACCTCGTCAGTACCCTGTCTTCCGACGGAGTTTTGACCATCACAGCTCCCAAACACCAACCACCAGCTTCTGGCGAGAGGGTGGTCCCCGTAACCAGGGTAGGCCCGGCCAAGCAGCCTGAGCCTAAAGAAGAGGAAAAACCCAGGGAGCAGAACGTCCCAATCGTCACATCCCCTTAAAAAACATACCCTTTGAGAGCCAAGTCTAAAGGTGTTATTAATGACGCTCAATGGTGCGCGTTTTTTTTTAATACTTGGCTCTATCTATCCCTAAAACATGTGCTCCGAGAACCGAAGAACGATGGAATCATAAATAGCATTTATTTTGAATCTCGTCCGTACCAATAATGACGAGACGGGATTCCTTTTTTGAATTGAACGAATAGACTTAAATAAGAGGAACGGCTATAAAATAAAGTATAATAAACTAACCAAAAATTGTGTATAAATAATTAATTTACTTGATAATAAACGATAATTTTTTACCATTGTTTTGTTGTTTAATTGTGCTCTTATTTATTTTGAATGTATCTTAGTATTTAAGTAGAATTAAATTTTTTTCCTAGCAGCTAACGTTTAAAAATTTAAAAACTAGAATAGGTAAGTAATTATTTACTAAACCATATGGCGAAGTAATTTATATATACCTATATATTTTATGAGAACAATAGATAGGACATATTTTAATTAATGAAAAATAATTTATGCAAAAGCAAAACTTGCATCAGTATTTTACGACCTTATTGCTAAAGTAGCAATCTAAACAAGCACGGGTATTAATATAAACAAATGCAAAATTTCGAGAGAGCCGTTCTTCCACTTCCATGCATATACATGAAAGACATTTGTTATTTTGTAAAGATACATCCGGAATATTTTCAGAAAAACGCGAATATATATCTGTTAGAGCAACAAAGGTAAAAACCTAAAAATAAAAACCTATATATTTTTTTTTTTTGACGGACCTAATCACTATTTATACCAGAGTGGTAATATAGTGGGCGCGGACTTGCGGGGGAGCAGAAGGCTCGTACCCCTTAGGAATTTTATGACAACGTATCTGGGGGCGCCCTCAGACGGGCTCGGACCGCGGCCCAAAACGTTGCCAGGGCGAGAAGCGCGTCGGAGAAAAAAAAACCTATAAATAACACTGGTCTGGTCATAACTGGATTTATAAAAAACAATGTTTATAATAATGTTTTTATGTTTATATTTTTGTTTGTATTTTATTATATAACTCTCTACCAGAATATTTAAAATTGCCTGAGGGAAACACGTTCAAAAATCTTTGACTGTTTCTATAGCGAAAGAGAATACTTGAAAAATAAATAGATGTTAAGCTGGACCTACAAAATAATTTATATAATTTGCACGCCTGCGCGCAGGCTGGATATAATGGACTATTTACCTAGTTTTTAAGACCTTGACATTGTATGCATTTATCCTGGCAATAATTTCTTTCTTTCTTTCTAAAAACAATCTCGTCATAAGTTTAGGCCGAAGAAATAAAGTAATGACTTACACATTTTATTTACCAGGCACCTATGGTAAAATTGAATTGCATAAAAAATCCTTTCATAAATGTAGAAAATTCGAGACGTTACATTTTTTAAGGATTTTCTTCTTTTCAAATTTAAAGCGGTATCTACTAACATACAATATCTATTCAAGTACCTACTTCTGATAATTCTTAGGGCTCGTTCCAAGAACAAACTAAGCAGCTAATGAATAAACCCAGTCGCAAACTGAATAGGCTTTCGGACGAGGGCTGCGAGTCGGGAATATTCATATGGAACATTAAACCGCTAATACTCGATACTATTTAAATCGCCGAGCAACCAGTCAAAACCAACCAAGGGACACAATACTTCTATAACAAAGCCAGCTCATTAATTCATAATACACGTTGTATCGAGCATAGTGATGTAATGGATGTGGCTCAACGGAAACGGAAATGGATGAAAATTGGAGTATTTTTTCTCGAAATCGAAGGAAGGCAAAGCAAATTATATAAAAATGTAAATCTTTGTCTAGTGGGGGACGCCTGCGACGGAACGCAGACGGGTGACCTGCTCTGTTTAAACAACTATTTCATCCCATGTAAATCTTTGGTAAAATAAATGATAAAAAAAGATAAAGCAAATGATAAAAATACAGATTCTTAGTAAAATTATTATATGAAAAAAGGAAACCAATGAGATACACACATCTAAGTATTAATACATTAAAATACGGAAAAAGTCAAGTTATGATATAAGACATAGAGTAAACTGCAAAAGCAGACGCAGTAGATTTTTCAGTAGCAGAAGCGGATGTGGAACTCTGTTCCATCACTTTTGGAGTCTACAGCAAAGTATAATAAAGTATGTTGTACCAAGAACCAGAGTTTAATGCGACGCACACGCAGACAAACCGCGAGTGCACATTAATGTGGCCGCCGCAGAAAGCAATAGACGGCCAACTGCAAATAATGAACAATAATTCCCTCACTAGTTAATGCGAAATGTACTGTTTGTGACGTGCAAGGAGCGACGACGCCAAGACATGATGGACCTAGTTAGGTTGATTCTGTTGCACTAGTAATATATCTAAAAACGCATCGGATCGTAAAGCTCTCTATTTCCATAAAAAAATTAAAAATAAAAGTATTCGAAGCTACCACAATTGTTTTGTAATGTTTATGTAATGTGACATGAAATAAATGAAACTACATAAATCAACGTTCACGGGTAAATGGATTGACCCGTTAATATGAGCTTTTTTGGGATCTGTCCATACGTAGCCTTAACGTAGCCATGTCGTAGCACATTAATAAAATAACCAAAACATCTTCAAATCGAGTTTTCTTAACCTAGATTATTATAGTTAACATAAATTGGGCTGTAAACCAAGAGAAGATTTTGCTTTTAAACGCTTAGAAAATAATTATTAACTTTTACCAGAACTTGGCTATTCACTGCGCACTGCGCACCAATGCGCAACGCTTCACACGCATTAAATAAATCTGTACGAACGTGTGACATCAGTAAAAGTGTCACGCACGTGATGCAGGGCTGACAAACCTTCTATAATTCAGTTCCAATGTTGTCCTATGGTCCAGGGGTCAAAAGAGGCGTTAGACTAATTGAATTCACTTACTGACGAGCGCTTTTAATAAAATTGTTAAATTATTTCCAACAGAGATGACAATAATAATCCTAAAGATGATTTATATATCTGTTTACACTCAGATTTATATCGTGAGAAATGAAAACGTTGATATTATTCTCACTGGAATGCTTTCCTGATAAAACTTCATAGTAAATTCAATATTGAAAATAGGCCTCCCGATCAGAAGGTCTAAGCAGCAAAACGTCCAACAACGCTGTAACGAGGCATTCGTCCTCTGTCCTGTTTTATGACTGGCAACCTTTCTTGCTGGCAGTTTAATCTTTCATTTTAAATTTAGATTTCTTACGTTTCGATTTTGTCTTTTTTCTGCCAAATTCTTCACTTCATGTCCAGATCTCCGACAGTAATATCCCTGAGCACTCCATGTTACTATTTTTCTTAAACTGTAAGACTAGTGAGAGATTATATAATATATAAATACATAAATTCCTTTTCTTCGGACTGAACACTGGTTTTTTGCCACACCATATATTATTATTCTCTACAACATTCTTCGTGTGGTGCTCAGCAGCTTCGTGGCGGCTGCTGGGCCACAACGCGAAACGTCTAATGAGCAGTAAACCTAATTAGGGAAAGGTCCATGTAGCAAAATGTCTAACTCACAGATGGTCTGTATAGCTGAACGTCTATTTCGCAAATCTACTATTTTAAAATGTGTACACTCATGATAGACAATAAAAAAGTCATTTGTAAAGTATACTTAAACTTTTTTTTATGATTACCTCAAAAATAATTATTCATTTATATTTTAATAAGATATTCACTGATAAATAAAAATCTAGTCCAAGCTGTTTAGTTTTTATTTTGTTATACACTACTTGTAAACTGAATCATCTTTTAAACTTTGAGCGCGTAGAGACATCTGTTGATGTCCTATTTTAAGACGTGTGATGGTTTGATCGATCATCGAGCGCAGCTCCCGACATCTACCAGAAGAGAGTTGAACTTTTAAGAATTTTAATGATCTATAGATCGGTTTGATCTGTTGCTCCGCAATTATTTAACTTTAATCTCTACATCTCCACCAGACTACAGGATTTGACCTAATTGATTTTATTTGATATCAAAAATGATATTTGCATAAGTTAGTTTGTTAAAAATCGATAAAGCAAAATTGATCTTTTTACATATAGCCAGGAAAACACGTCTACGAAAAGCAAAAGCGCACTCAATAAACAAAATAAACAAATAAAAAAAGTAAAACGTTCGCTAAGCAGTGGTGGTAATGTACCGGGGGGTAATAGATCTCGAGCGGGCAGAGCGGGGGAGAGGTTCATCAATCAGCTTGGAGCGATTACTGCGAGAAGGGAGCGAGTGACAGGTGAAAGCGGATAAAAAACAACAAATTATTAAATGAAGTAGCGTATCGTCCACAAGCTTGAAATTGGTGGTTAAAGGAGTTCTGTATATAAACCAGGTTTATTAATATTATTATAGTGAACATTTTATTGGGGGAGACCTTTGTACACCCACCTGGGAATAAATTTAAGGATTGTGTGTGTAGTGAGAAACCAAACGCACTAGGTCAACTGAACTCCTCAATGGCAATCGGAGACGTGTATGAGCTATTGTGTATCAGACTCATAAAATGTAATGTATGATATGTTCAACAACAACCGCAGAATCCTTTATCTCGCGCCACGCAGCAAATTGCTGTAGTGTACAGTTCGACAAGCGATTGATCGGCCGTATTAATTGTTGCTGGCTGTACTTTCTGCCTAAACGTCTGCCAGCTCAGTAGATATAGATAGATTCTACATAGACAAGAACTTAGATAATACTATACATAGAGTATAGTAAACTCTTGGTTTTACGATTTTCAAAATGACGATACTTGAAAGCTTTTCGGACAAGCACAAGATTGTATTTGTTTAAAATTTAGGCTGCGGTTTTTTCAAGATCTCTCTAAAGTTAAAAATTACAATTTAGTATCTCAGCTGATGGCCTGATGTAGCCTCAAATGTGTGTCGGAAATGACACAAAAGCACGAAATATATTTAAATTATTCAGTAAAAGTTGCCTGGAAGAAATTGCTATGAAGTAATAAGGCCAGCTAGCCTTAAAGTACACCTCGTCGTATTCTAATATTCAATTCACTAAGTGCATTAAAGTGTACCTGTTCATTATATATATTATCTCCGTATCCTAGTAGGTAGTATGTCTGCCTACGAAACACAGGGTCGTGGATTCGAATCTCACATAGGCCAAACATTCGTAATGTATTTATCTATTTATGTAGATAGGTGTATCAGCTGTCTGATACCTTCGTAGTACAGAATCTGCCTTGTTTGAGATGAGTTGGATGGGTGTGAGTGAGATGTCCACTCATATTTATATTCAACTTATTTATTTGTTTAGCTATCGTCAAAATTCAACATTGGACTCACTCAGCAAATACTAGCTTTTTGTATAGCATTGTATTTACCAAATTGGCATCGTATCACCCTTTTGTTAAGAAATTTACCTGGCCTGTTTGTGTTTGTAGCCTTGAATTTGTTTTTTATTGCTTTCGAACAATGTAAGAGCATCTTCTTTTGTGTTTTATCATAGTAGGGAAAGTCTTGGTTCAAATTAAATGTTAGTTCTCGTCCATGTTGCTTGTTAAGTATTTCTTCGGTGGTGCCTAAGAATAAATTAATAACTTAAAGTTAGTTCGTGGATACCTATTGTGAATTATTATTTATTTGTCAATTATTTGATCAACTATTTCTGCTCCTTAAAATACAGGAGATAATCTTAGTTTAAGGAGCAGGGTCTTTATAGTAATTAATACAATATTTACCTACATTTTGTACTATTTCTTAAATATTGTATTAACTGTATTTTTAAACAATAAACTTTATTCCATTCTATCCTTTTTAATCATCAATAGCTCACATAGTATCTCCACTGAGCTGACAGCCTCCGTGGCCGAGTAACAGCCTCCGTGGCCGAGTGGTCGAGATTTCGACGCCCATTGCGGAGGTTCCGGGTCCGATTCCCGGTGGGGTCAAGTAAAAATCTCTTTGTGAGACTTTCCCCACTTTGGTTAGGACATTGCAGGCTGAATCTCCTGGTTGTCCGAAAAGAAAGATGATTCCGTGCTTCGGAAGGCACGTTAAGCCGTTGGTCCCGGCTACTATCTAGTCGTTACATGAGTCATGTCGCAGTGGCCTTTGGCGGCTCTATAACATTGACACCAGGGTTTGTGAGGTCGGTTGTTGACCTTACAATTAACACGATGATGATGATGACTGAGCTGAGGGGATAGACTCCATATCCTAAATTAGGGTGATCGCTCAGGCCTTATACGACCCACGCTGGCCCAGTGCGTAGCTATACCTATGAACTACTTCGCAGGAGTAGAGATTTCATCGCAACATTTTCCTTCGCTATAAAAGTGTCCATCAATATTCGAACATATAATGAATTTGATATTTGAAAACACATTGGTACATGGTGGGTTTCGAACCTGCATCTCTCGGTCCTATGTACTGTATTTCACACAAAAATGTATAAGTAATGATGATCCGAAAAAGTATGTAACAACATAATATGAAAAAATAAAGATTTTGACTTTTTGATTCGTTAATTCCTAAATTATGGTATTATAGATATGAATTAATTTATTCGTAGATATAATAATAATAAAACAAATATTTCAGAAATAAGTCCATAGTTTTGTTAGTAGATGGGTTAGGAACAAACTGCTTAAAAATGATGTTAGAAGAGTTAAACGTTAAACTTATTTTAAAATTCCAATGGCAATGCTAAATTATTTATTCATTGCTTTCATGGATACAATTTAGATCTTAAAATTATAAGTACAGTTCCATACATGAAACCCCGTAGGGGCACTACAATATTACTTTATATTCAACTTTATTTTAGTGATTGACCTTATTCGTTACTGCTCTCGAAAAACTCTTGCAAATTATAAAAACATTTTTCTATAATTTTTCTTCAACTTTAATATCAGCAGGGATGTTATTGTAAACTTTTAAAGCCATCATGTAAGGACCGGAATGAAACATTTTCATTGTAGAAAAGGGCAAAGGTATGTTATTTCTTGGTCGCAGACGTGAATCTATTTAATTTTTTCTACAGGGGAATAAATAACTATGTTTTCTAAAAAATTTACATAGCTTATCCAGTATTTTTGAAATGGGCCGTCATAACGCGATGCTATCAATTTCAGGATGCTGTTGTCACTGTCCCAAGGGAGGTGGCTTTTTTGGGCATTATTGCATAAAAGTCATCAGTATGAGCTTCGGCGAACATGCCGGACGCGCTGCAGCGCCTTGGAAGTGCCAACAGCCTCCTGATATGCATTTACGGAATAATTTGGAGAAATAAATAAATTAAATTATAATATTTAATATAAATTGACTTGTAAGTACCTCTATTTTAAAACTACGCAACTTGACAGCGTATCAAACATTTATATTTCTGTCTCTGTTATATTGTACCGTCTACACTGAAATATAGATATTGTTCGAAATTTATTTGTGTTTGTGAAAACGGAAGCTGATCAGCTGTAATGATAAATAGGCATTGTCGTTAAAAATCTAGGACACGAGGTAAGTTTTTTTTTGCAATGGAGGAAAGTATTTGAAATCTACCAAAAGATTTTGTTTATGATCAACTAGTTTTCATTGTAGTTAAGCCAATGCTATTTAACATTAAATTAACAAATTATCCGTGCCTCTTATGTAACCGCCATACAAAAGACATCAACGCGCTCGATCAATTTAATCGCCCGCCCCTATTATTTTGATACGCCAATCAATTCACTTTATAAACATTTTATAACAAGATTGATTGGATCAAAATTACTATAAATCGTTGAAACAAATAGTGGTATGAATATTTTGTCAAATTAAGTAGGTACCTACTTATGTTTCTTTATTCAATCGAAAGGGAAAAACCGTAAAGTTCTTCGTCCAAAGTTATAAAACCATCTCTCTTCCCCAACACAAAGCCTTCTCATTGAATTTAATTATTTGCATTAACCCAATGGCTGCTAACTGCACGCGATTATTTTATAGCTCGAATAAAAACAAAGCGGCGCGTGGCGCGTCGGCGGGCGGAGTTATAGCGCAAATATCAGTTTGATATCGCGTGTTTGATTCGCTGTGACGCGCGACGCCTAAAGGCGGGGCTTGCCACGCCGGGAGGGGAGAGGGCCGCCGGCTCACACTCCGCTGAGCAGGCGAACAGTCTCGACGCCCGGCGCCTGAGTGACTCGCTCCGTCCGTATCGTATCCAGACTCCCGCGTCCATCGTTTATGTGTCGGCGCGCGCGTGTGAGCGAGTGAACCAGCCAAGTGGCGTGTTTTTGCCGTGGTACCTGCAGCCGCCAAGATTCGGGTGAAGAACCGAGAGCCGGTGCCGGCGTACGCCATGGCCGACGCCGACCGAGACTCGGACCTTGGCGACGACAGCCCCGTGGTGAGTACTACCCTTGTTTATCAGCTCGGAGGTGGAAATGTCTCGTCGATCAAAAAACCAACCCTCACAGAGCCATTCTCATTCATAATCATAACTGACGTGATATTTTAATATTGGCAACTTCTTGCTGATAGACTATCCGCCGGCTGCTATAAGCTATTAACATTTCTGGTGCCATCCTTCTTGATATTTGGAAAGAAAGAACACCCACGTCTCAAAGATCTCACACTATCATCGGAACCATTTTTATTGATGAGTGAAATTGCAAAGAATGCTCGTTTATTGTTTTTTGAGTCTGGTGAAAAAGATGTCCATTGTGCGTGACCGGTTTGCAGATTAAAAATTTTGTTAAACTATTCCAATTTGCTTGCCCATCTTGTAACTTTCTCCTATTAGTTTTGTATATTGAAATGTCTTCAATTAGCCCTTGTAGTCGAACAAGAGATACATGCTTATTGGATCCGGCGGAAAGAGTTCATTACGCATGTATTTTGTCTTACTTGCAAAGGGTTGCCATTTTATTTGTTCCAAAAATTTAATTTGGAATAAATGACCTGTCATTCTTGTGTTTAAAACTAGAAGCAGATATTTCTTTTGCATCTTTACTAGCTAATGTTATGCTGCGTGTATCATAGCAACCAATGAAACTAGAAAAATAATAGGTATATATTATGGTTTTGTCCGTCACTTTCCACTATTTATTATTATTTGAGCTGACTTATTATGATAAATTAAACGTACTTATTATTAGAATATTTCGTATATTATTGTAAATATCTAGATGTGATCAAATACATGATTTATAAGAGGAAAAGCATGTGTTTATTTCATGTTTGTTTATTCTTTTTTCATGGTATTATATAAGCGACAGTAAACAACGACTGGTTCATTCACCATTTTGTGTATGTACTACTCCTGCGTATGAACAAAATCACATATTAATATGTGATTTCCATATTCACGCCAAGAATAGCTGCTCCTCAGGGATAATGGACCTTTAATTTTCAATCATACCTATATAATGTATAAAATTATATAAAATATGAATAGACATAATTGTATTTTTTTTAATTCAAAATCAACATGAATTTGGATTTGTTAGCAGCAATAAAAAACAAACAAACAAAACAAATAGGTTGAGGAAGTATCTAAATAAATAAATTATTTGTTTGATTTTTTATACTTATCAAATTATTCATAATTATGATTATTTTTGTGTTTGATTTAGGTGCAAAAGTAAAAACTTTGTTAAAGTTGGATATTTTAAAGTAAATATACCTACTCTTTTTAAAATCTTATGAACTGTTTTATCTTTTGTAATGTTATTATAAGCTAGCAGTTTCCTGAATATTAATTAATTTAAATTAAATAATGGCTGTATCTTTTGACAGTTAATAAATAATACAAGCAATTAAATACTTTTTGCCAGTAAATTCTAAAGTTAACGTGTGAACTAATTTCAGTAATATTAAGAAGTACTTTTAGTAAATTATGGTAATAACCAATAAAAAATATCAAAAATTATAAATTAAAGTCCGCCTATATACAGTAACTAATTTACTTATTGCTATATATATGCTTAAGTAAATGAAAGATCTTAAAATACGTGAGAAAATAATTATCTAAAATGTCCCCAAGCTACACACCCTTAATAATATTGACTTTGATGCATGTCATTCATTTCAAAAGTTAGAAGGAATATCGACAAAAAATTCGAACATTAATAGCAGGAAATAAAACTTCGTCTTATTTTCAAAACTTCGTCTTATTTCCAAAACTAAGTTAAACTTTTACGCCTTTCATCGAGTGACATAAAGTTGAAATTTGCTTGGATGATTATTAGCAAATTATAAATATGAAATAAAAAGTTGCCTAAACACGTGTGCCACGCATTAGGCGACGGCGGCTTTTCAAAATGGCGCCGATATGATTATTAATAACAAATCCTGTTGCGGTTCGCTTTCAAATTTTTGGTGCTTTTATTGAAAAGGATAACAGGGACACATTTCGTTACTGGCCGTTATACATTTCTGTACATTCCACTAACGCTAACCAAACTTCTGAACAAAACCAGCATTCTAAAGCAGAGTCAGAGAATAGTAATGGCACCTATTTGAGGGATCTGGTACGTTAGCAACCGGTCGATCCTTTTGACATCTGGGGTATGCATGGGATGCAATGGATTTCTATAGATAATATTGCAAAGGAATTGTTTACTAAGGGGAAACATCTCTATCGTTGTAAAAAAGTAAAACATACTTATGTTATTAAGATACACAGTCCGTCACGTTTTAAAACTGTTTATCAATCGTAATGTCCTATCTCTGCTTTCATGTCTACTTCCAAGTCTTCAATAACTGCTGTAACTAAAACTAGGCCTTTATTGCGAAAGCTCGCCCCTTTGATCCCAGTAAAATTAATGATTTAATACTCCAGATTCTCATTACCGAAAGGAAGCAGATCTGACGACTTCATCGTACCTGTATAAGACATCATTAGGGCGTTTATTTCCGTCACAGATAATATTTGCGTTTGGCTTAATCATTTATTCAGCGGTGTCCAAGGCGACATCTCACGGGAGGGCAGGATTTATGGACTTACCACCACGGCCACAGGCAGAACCACACTCGCAGTCTTTGCCCCGAATTAATTAATCAAACCTAGCTGTCACTCAGTGCACAATCGCGGCTAAACTTGGCTCAAACCATTTGAATTTCCAATGCGGGTTTCCTTTTCCTGTCGACATACGACGCCGTGCCTTTAATTGAAATAATTGGCGGTTTCTGAATTTATTTTTTAGCGTTGACAAGACTTTTCGTCAGCCATATTAATTTTAATTATAATTTTGTTTGATTTTGATGGATTTCTTGGATTTTATAGTTGTGTTGGATTTGGTCAAGCAAGCATCATTAATTTACTTGTATACATACTTAAATATCGCATAATTAACGGTGAAAATAGTTAAATAGAACCACAAAGCACCAAATATTGAGTTCGAGAGTTGCAAAATGCTCGCTCTCAAAGCCTGTCTTTACTAATCTAATACATCATTCTTTGACCCAATCCTCCTTGACGTTTTTGCCAGTTTATCCGCCAAATAATAGGTGTATCGTATGGCACACGAGATTTTGGCAGGTGGGCCCTGACAGGTTGGCGCTACCTGGGCACGTGCGGTCCGGTCCACAATAGATCGCGGGTTTGATGCCGCGGCTGGGATATGCTAGAGAAAAAACTACTTACCTCACACGTTTTTATTTTCGGATTAGGTGATCTTGTAACACACATTGTTTTTGATAGGGTTATACTGTTACTAGTAATTATACTGTTAATTAGATTGTAGGGTTTACTTACAAGATACAGAGCTTTCGTATAGAGCCTTTATTGTATTAAATATAAGTATATTTTTTGTTTATCTGTTTTCTTTTACGTTGTAAATAAATTATTATTATTGATTATACTCGTAATATGTCATTTAAATATGATTTAATGAATATGATAAGATAATGTTATTGACATTAGAGTTGTTCATATTTTTTGCAATCCGTAGATCTACAACCTACCACGTATTATACGTAATAGTGAAGTACGGTTAGACCACGGACGACAAAACTTCCGACCAACAATAAATAAAACAGGCAAACGGTCTCACAGGTATCCATCAAATATATTTTTTATATTGATCCACTACACGAAATAATTTTGATCGACCCAATCCTTTGTTAAACTCAAATTTGCATACAAATAAAATGGCTGACTCGACAAAAGCAGTTTGTCACAGATCTTTACACGGGAATTGATCGTGTATCTCTCATCTATATTCAATGTATCTGTCGTAAATAATCTTATTGACATTCAATATTTATAAAAGGAAAGGTTGCGTGGGTTACCCGTGGCCGTTGTTACACCGTTGCGTTATAATGTACAGAAATGTCGATTTTTCTCTATTTACCAAGAATTTTCTATCTTGTGTAAGTTTTACTGTATAGTTGCAACGTGTTTAAACAACAGTTCATCCTCAAAGTTCAACAGTTCGTTTAAAATATAAATAAAAATATAAATATAAATATCATAGAGTTATACAATAACTGGGAAATATTTGTATTAGAAAAATAAACCGCTTATATAGGAAGCTTAGGTTTCTGTCCTTTAATTTTCACAGTCGTTCATAGCATGGTTATACACAGAGCAGATGACGATAATATATTCTTATCAAAAAGGCTTAACGATAAAAAAAAAATGATAATATAACTAACCCACTGGGTACTCTCGTATGCCAGTTTTCTTTATTTCTCTTTTTCCCTACTTTGAAATAATTTATTGATAATATAATACTTAGTTAATTTTAAGTATGTCTATCACATTTTATAACTTTTCTTGGTTATAAGTTCAATAAATTGATTTGGTTTGAAGCTCTGAACGGAATCCGAATGATGCTTGACACCAGTTGTATGCTTCAGTGTGAGCGAAGCCTTGCTTATTACAAGGCGACGATGGTGGTGTGTTATTCTATTAATAAATCCGTGTACGGCGCTATCAGATGGTGACGTGACGCGGGGCAATGGGCAATCGTATTCGCATCTCAATGCGTTCATCACATTCAACTGTGCATTCAAGCTGCATGTGCGTCAATGGCCCAGTTCAATCTGTGGGCGACATATGACGACAACTTTGTTACGTATACCTTACTCCTTTAACATTGAAAAGCTACGGATTTTGATTAAGAGAACCTGTAATGTACGAAGCAAAATACATGTTTTGAAGTATGAAAATATTAGTAGATATTTCAAATTGTGTTGCATTTAGGTCAAGTTGTACCTTATATTGACGCATTTGCAAAGTAGTTTGATGTGTTTGAATTGTGTAATGAACGTTAATGATAAATATTAGCTTAAGGTTAAGAAATGAGATTTTGTCTTCGTTACTCGTGTCGTGATAATAACCTGATGCCTCAATTTATTATATGCGTTACCTTGAAACCAAACTATGTATGTAGTTAAATAGCGTTTAGCACATTGTTATACAGAAATAAGCTAAAATCGCACTGGAAAATTTTCTGTGAAATATAATATTTATAAATATAAATTTGAAATGTTTTACGCAATTCTAAACATTGGAATATTTAATATTTTCATACAAATTTATTTCGTGTTTAGTAATGGTTGACCGGTCGACTATGTTCAAAATTTGAGTAAGATTGAGTCGACTTTCTCACTTATAATGTATAAGTGACATTGAGTTGACACTCCAAATTCAAATTAAACGGTAACTAAAGGATATTTAAAATTTCAAACGTTTAAATATCTCCGAAATTATTCGTAAGCCTTTCCATAACTAGAACTATCCACAATAAAGCTAGCTAGCCTAGTTACTCAGTCACTTGCTAACTAATAGGTTGGTGGTTATCATTCATTACATTATTATATTTATTGGAGACCAGTACAGAAATCAGAGCAGGAAGTCGATAGCGATATTAGATAATTTGTTTGATTGAGAACAATTCGCTAGGCAATGGCGACCAAGCGCGTCGATATGTTCATTATGCTTGCATGCCGAGTCGATATCGCACATGTATTAATACTTATAAAATTAATATAAATACCGCGCTATCAAAAATACTTGAAGAACTAACTGGCAACATCGTACCATATCTGTGTCTATATAATATTGGCATGATATGATTATCCGCCGGTCTAAGACCAAAACGGTATGATCAAAATTTCTTGTGCTTTATTAGAGAAGAACGAACTCTTGTGATAAAAGAAAACTAAAATAATAAAATAAAATGATAAACCCGAGTCGAGGCCGAGGTGTTTGTAAACCCTGCCTTATTACCAAATTCATGTTTTTTGGTTTTATGCTTATCATATTTTTTCTTTACATGCAAAAGCTCCATGTAATCATTAATTAAGTTATAAGGAATATTTTTGTTGGTACTTAGAGGACTAATTTTGAAGAACGTTACATTCCTCTGTAAAACATTAAATAATCTATGACATACCGATGATTTAGCCTCAAAGTATTTACTGTTCTTTTATCAAAATTGGAAAATTCAGCTTGAATTAGTAGCCAATTAATATCAATCGCGTATCGAGCCCGTAGCAATTCTAGCCGATATCAATATCGCGCAACACGCCATTACATTCACTATTAAATTAAAACAATTTCAACTACATTTATTATTTCCTTATCTTTATCCAAAAGAGCTATAAATCCAACCTTAACAATAGATTTATAAAGAACAATTTCCAATAAAGTTGACGATTATTTATAACGTTTTTGTCATGAAAACGAGACACGTTAGAAATTAGAATAATGGCAAATTATCGTAGACCTATGTTTGCATGCAACTTGAACACTACTAGGGAGCTTGTTGATTTTGGTTTTACTATAGATAGTGGCAAGACCCGCATGGTACAAAACTACAAACAATTTTGTTCTATACCTTCCCTATTGTAAGCGTTATGAGTAATATCGCGTTCTTATGAATATCGTTGATTAACAACTACATGTTGGCTAACGGTTTTGTAGAAAAAAATATGAAGTTGTAGAACTTGGAAGATGTTTTGTTCTAAGTAATTGTATGCGTTTTTAAGCGATTATGGATAGACTGATAGTACGATATTCATCCATCCAGCTAAATACTTAGGCAAAAATGAGCTCAAGCAAAAGTCTTCATCCGTCCGAATCCATGAAACCGATATGAATGGGTTTAAGGTTTATTAATCACCGACCCCACAATCCCTGGTCTGCGAATCATTGAGCCATCAATAGCTGCTGACATGGCTCATGTAACGACTACTTCCTTGGATAACTACCCAGTCATCATCATCATCATCGTGTGGGTTGTAAGGTCGACAAACGACCTCACAAACCCCGGTGTCAGTGTTATAGAGCCGCCAAAGGCCCCTGACTTGGCTCATGTAACGACTAGTCGTTAGTACTATCTAGATATCTAGATAGTAGCCGGGACCAGCGACTTAACGTGTCTTCCGAAGCACAGAATCATCTTTCTTTTTCAGACAATCGGGTGATTCAGCCTGCAACGTCCTAACTAAATTGGGGAAAGTCTCTCAAAGAGATTTTTGCTTGACAGTGTCCCCACCGGGAATCGAACCCGGAACCTCCGTAATGGGCGTCGAAATCTCGACCACTCGGCCACGGAGGCTGTTATAGCCTTCACACGGCATCATCTTGCTTTCCGGACAATAATATTTGTTTGATCAGTCTCCTCAGTCGAAATAACTTCCGCAATGATTTTTCCGCAGTATTGCAGTTAGACTACAGTCTATCTACAGTCTATCTATAGTCCTACAGTCGAACACTAATTGAAAATATCCTCATTCCGTGTTGCATACATAAGCGATGCGAGTTCTGTGTATATTAACGGTATGGGTACAGTCAGTCTGTCATTAGGACTCACCGCGGCCGGCGAATTTGCATGTTTATAATACTACTATTTGTACATTGTAATAAATGAGAGGGCGGCCGTTCTTAGGAGATTTTATTCAAATCGCTGTTAGGGAAATTACGGAGAAATTCTATTATCTACAAGCGAGTCATGGAGTCCTCCACGCTGCTGTATGTAAATTGTATGACACGGGCGGGACTTTGTAACTTGCCACCTGCAAATTCACTGTTTCGTAGAAAGTTGTTTCTAGGTAGTAACTAAATAAGAAACATTGAAGTACACGCTTTTTACGACTGACCTTACGGTATGTTCTTCTAAAAGGGTGTAAAAATGTACATAGAGTATGCTCGAAGTAACAAGGTTCCCACCGTAAAGAAGAAGATGGAAAATGTCTAAATTTCGTTATTTCTACTATGTATCTAATACAAGTTCAATAATCATGAAATTTTAATGTCTTTATATAATACAATTTAATTGGGTAGTTCCGTTGTAAACGACAGTAAAGTCAAAGCCAAAATTATTTATTTTCATAGGATGTTATTACATCACTTAGATCCGTCATTAAATTTTTTTGGGTGAGTTCACTAACACAATGGCGGAATCTGTGGAGAAGAGCTAGAGTAGTAAACGTGAGAAGAGTAGAAAACGTGATGCGACGCCTGTGGAGTTACTTCGGTGCGGTCTTCTCCACATATTCCACCTTTGTGTTAGTGTTAGTGAAGTTGACAGTAAAAAAAATATTTTCTATGATATTTGTATAAGTATGTACCAAATTTCTTACTTGTAAAAGTACATTTTATAATAATTGGTCTATTATTCGACAACCTGTAAAGCCTACTTGCTGTTGCCTTTTAAATTCATCATATACACTATTACTACCGTGAAATTTTTCACGTTTCCAAATACAACGGTTTCGCTAGTAAGGAGGGGAGAAACTTGAATCTAACAAAAATTAGCACTTTAAAACGAAATATTTTTGAAACGTACACTAGCATCGAAACATGGTTTGAGTAAACTCCCATTATTTTTAAAAGACCTATCCAACGATAGCTCACACTATAAGGTAGTCATGTATAAAAAAAAACCCACTTCTCGTGTTCCAGAGGAACCCTAAAAATGTTTACTTATTAAGATTTTATTCTTCAGCTTTGTCGGCATGATTAATATGCATATTCATGCCAAATTACAGCCTTCTAGTACTAAGACAGACATACGGATATGGCGAAACTATAAGAGTTCCTTTTTGAGTACGGAACCCTAAAAATGATTTTTGACTTGGTTTAATATCATCGAAAGAAAAATATCTTTGCCATAGTTACACGGAAAACGCACAGTTTATTAGATTAACGTTATTTGAGTAGTTGGTCAAGTAAATTGCAACGCTTGACATATTTTCAAAAATATAAATTCGCTGAAAAAAATAGTAGATAGTAAAATCTATGAAGAGAGCTATATGCAAAATTTAATACAAACGTAACAAAACTAATATCGATACATACTGATTTACTGAAGTATTATAGTCTAACAAAAGAAGTCTGAAAAAAAAAAAAAAACTGAAGAACATCATTGACGTCACAAGCGCAAATCGCCTTCAATTCGTATTATTAATACTCTTTGTACAGATCTAAGAAACAGATCTGAGTCACTATCAATTGTTCTGTATGTTGCAAATGATTTCAGGTGATGATGTTCATACAAATTTTATACTAAAGAGTCATCTCAGTAAATGAAATGAATGAGTAAGAAGACTGTTTGTATTGATGAAGGTTAGTCACCAATTACAGGTGTGCGCATTCATAATTGTGAAATAATAACGGAAGTGAAGAAATATAAGTTTGATACCATCAACAGCGTATCAGAAACATCAACATTGTAACTTTAACCTGTTGTAGATTTTAACCAGTTTTTAAGTTTTCTTGACAGGTACCATGATCTCACGAAGTACCCTAAAAATAGTGCAAAGTTTAAGCGAGGTACAGTGAGTGAGTATATGATTAAAGATTCAATAGGAGGAGTACCGAGGAGTCAGGCGATATGTAACGACTTGAGAGTATTCTATCGTACAGAAATAGGGAACATGCATAAAAAATATATTATATTTTTTCATAGTTCATCTGAAAGTATACAAAAATAGAATACTGACATTCAAAACAGAATCGAAATTGATCGAAAACAAACTAGTTACAACCTTATTAAACAAATATATCTGTCCCTCTCTACGAAAACAAAATTTTCTATGGCGGATGTATGGCCCGCGACATATATGACGTCACATGTGTCGTCGGACCTCTCTGTCTAACCATCAACTTTGAAGTCTTATAACATTGTTTCTGAGCAAGGTATTTGGAAAATAATTTTTTGTGTGTTTATCTGGTACTTGAAATATTTCGATTAATGAATTTAAAAAAATGTGCATGTTCCCTATTGTAAGAATTGGACAGAGTAGTACACAAACTAGACCTAACAATAACTGGAACAAACAGTCCAGCCAGAAGGTTGGCGACCATGTCTCAATTTCAACAATAAGACAGTCTCGTTAATTAAGATCCGAAATGTTATTTCAGCTGTAAGATGTTGTGCTCTCCTGCAAGAACAACCAAGAAATAAAATGAAAAAAGTCATACGATAGCAGTGATTAAAATGAATCGATTGCTCAAGCAGTCAATATCGGTGTTGGGTGTCGGGTGTCAAGCAAGTCAGTGGTTCTTAAGGCGGAACCCCTACCAATGCTAACGCGATCAAATCGCACCGCGACGTTATATCAAACAACAAACTACTTATCGGGGAGGGATTCATAATTAAATTTATTTCAATTAGTAATTCGATTATGATATATTTTATTTATCAAGGTTTTAGATTTTAGAATTCTAGGTATCAGAACATACGATAGATATAAAATTTATCAGGCCGTGGTGGTAGATCTCCTCTAGCTCGCTAGGAGTTTGCAGAATAATAAAATTAAGGGCTAAAATTAAGGTTAACTTTTGTCAGATTTCTTACTAAAATTAAAGTGTCTAAAAACTATTATACATAGGTATGGCGTGTTCAGAAAAATGAAAATATACTCCAACTGCATCAAAAATACTTTACGTAGTAAAAAAATATATGTCTGTTAACATTTACTTTTCTATACGGTAAACCGTCCTTACTTTGTTGATCACGTTGATTAAAGTTACGATTAATCCAATAAGGTAAGGTATTGAAGTCACATCAAGACAGCTAATCCAAGATATCAATGTAACAAGGTAGACATCACATTAAGCTGTATCGAGTGTCGTGTTGCCACAACACAGGGTGACTTGTCTCTGGGTATCACCTTTCAATATGCTTCGATTTTGATTCTCTTGTTTGATAAGATATTTGCTGTACGTATTCCGAAAGTTAAAAGTGTGTACGAAGTTGAGGAATCCTCGGGTTCGCGTGGACTATTTCTGGGTAGGCCTTCAGTGCAAATATATAAAATAACCAGTTTTTAAAATCTAGGTAATCTATTTTATAGTCAACTATTACAATTAACCTAGATCTAACAACCTTGAATCCAAATCACATAGCAAAACTCAACCTTTATGAGTTCCATAAAAAAGTCGAGGAAATGATTGGCAGGGAAAATATTATTACTTACATTGTTCATCAACATTGTTCATTGTTCATCATTTGTTCATCAACTAAAATTCTTAATACCTAGTTTTTTTTATTGCTTGACCAATGATCTAACTAGAGAGATAATTTTCTTACCTATCACGATTCATTCTATGAAAAAAAAAAACACTGGTGGACTCACGGAAAATGTTACGCCTGGAATGTGCTAATTATTATCTTCCTCTACTCGTAATACTATGTTCTTTTATACTAAAGAGATTAATAACAATAAAAGACGAACGAGTAAAAGCTAATTAAGGAGAAATATTTTGATGAATTCCTGCACATCACTTATTATAAATTTTATGTAGAAGCGTAATGTTCTGCGTGTTGTTAAAGATTCACGGGCACTGGGCGGGGAAGGGATGATTGATATGCTTGCGTCCGCACAGGCGTCTATAGCACTGCTAAGATATTTAGCAATATTGCACGTAAAGATATCACAAACCTAACTGATATACTGAAATTTGATGACGAAGGTCAAAAACTAAAATATTTTATTCGAATTAAGATTTTTACAAATCATTTTTCGACGTCAAAGCTATCATAGATGGCACATTCACTACCAGTGTACGCCCTCTGTGGAGAAGAAAGGCTAGAAGAATCTCCACAGGGATCGTATCTTTTGTACTTTTCTTTTAAATATAGGTATAAAGAATCATACATACGAGTAAGTCATAATTACAATCTACTCCGCTGATTTAGAACAACAGTTGACCAGATGTTTTTATCATCTATCGTTTATCTATGAATATCAAAGCTAAAGATGATAGGGCACAACTTATACAAAATTAAATATATAAATAATTAAGCACCTGATAATTTGTTGAGGCAAATACGAAGACCGATATGCGATAGTAAATAAAGTTTTTATCTTAACTATGATAAATTCTGCTTTGTTCATTCGTAAATTGCGCACGATTGGTGCACCTCTACTGTAATTCAATTGCATGTATAGGTATAATTTTTCGAGAAACTATTGTAATATAATATTAGCTTTGCTTCTATCTATAGGTGATTAGTAGTTTTATAATACCCATCATAACATGTCTTTTCCAGGCCAGGGTTATTCTTATGCTTGACACTGACAAGATTTTCCAGGAACGGCACCATTGATTTATCCAACAATATCTACTTTTCACTGTAGTAACAAACTGCCTCCGCTGTCGAGCGTCTCTCATTGTGGAAGAGGTACCGGGTTCTAATACCGGTGAGAAAACTAGCTTTGTGAGGCTGAACCATCTAATTATCCGAAAAGAATCCGTGCTTCGGCATGCACGTTATGCCGTAGGTCTCGGCTGCTATCTACAGAAGAAAGCAGTCATTACACGAGCCAATTCAGTGGCTTTTGATAACGGCTCTATAACACTGACACTAGGGTTTGATCATTTGTCAAGCTATGAAGCGGTGATGACACCATCAGCCCACAAAATGAAGAAGAAGACAGTACCAACTTCTTCGATCGAAGTAGTAAGTAGCATGAGGAAGAGTCTCCTAACACAGACATACTAATGTCTAAAAGGAGACTTCAGAAATGTTAAACCAAGTAAATAAGCGATGAAAAATTAAGATTTTGTATTTTGTAATATTTTTTTGCATGAGTATGCCACTACTGCTTCGTCGTTTAATTAAGGCCGGTGCACTGATCGCAATATCGGAACGCGATTATAATGTTCATAGTCTTCGGAAGCCCCACATGGCACTCCACACAGCGTCGTGATACGACGCGGTGTCGGGTTACATAAACTTATTGTGAACGCTATGATATTTCACTTAGGCAAAGCTTAGGGGAATTAATATTGTATGTTTGACGGTTTTGAAGAGAATATGTTGATAGATACCGTAGAAGTATTGTTCAGTTCATAGGTTGTCAACCAACTTGCCCTATTGTTAAATCTTTATTTTTTTGCTATAGGTACTCAGCTTTTTTAAAGAAAAAGCTCGCGAGAGGAAAACTTTATTATATCACTGCATTTGTAACCACTGCTAATAAGTATTTATATATTTGCTTCTTTAATTTCTGACTAGAAATCATTTTTTTTGCCTATGAAAGTTAGCAAAACAAAAAAATATACAAATAATGACATGAATAGATTCATCAGAAGGTATGTAGAGACCTTGAAACCATTTTTTTTCGAAGTTTTCCTAAGTATTTTCTATTTCAATAATTTTTTTTTATTATTAAGTTTCTGTTGTTATTTTGGTGCATTGACAGTACTGCCATGGATTGTACTGACTTGTATAAGATACTTTTCTACCAATTTTCTTAGGCATTTTCTTATAGTTCTCTTATTACTGTTCACGGTAGATTAAGGTCCACGGAGGTTTTCGTGCAATCGAGGGTGCGCACTAAACCGCGCTGTAATGGATGTTTCAGCTCATCAAATTAGCCGGTATAATTATTTACGTGCAGTAAAACACTACGTTCGCCGTAAACTACGTAACGCGACCTACCCTTGCGGTACTCTTACCTAATAAAACGTACGAATGCTGTGTAAAGGTGTATATACAGTAGGTTTCTATGTTTGGATACAGGGTGTAAGAAAACTGAAATAATGGTTTAAGGACAACTTTATTAAAATTGCTGATCGAGAAGTCAGAAAGATTTTATATATTTTTATATGAAATTTTGTTTACATGTATGTATAGTTTACCGAACTGCACAATTATGTGAAATTTCATGACAAAGCATAAATAATTACCAGAGAAAACTTAATCCGTTTCAAGCAGCCTGGCCTGACTATGTCCTTTGTCTTCTGTACCAATTTTCAAACAAACGCTCTGCCAAAAAAATTATAATATTGAATTTAAGATATCTAGGATTTATTTTTAAAATAGTTGTCCCAGCTGTGCCGCTACCTTATCCCGAGGATCAAACGAGGGTAGTTGGTGTGAATACTGAACGGCTGGACATAAAACGACGTCTGCGAGACCGCGCGCTGCCTGGCGCCAGGTGTTCGTCACTCTGGGCTTCGTACTTTTACTGCATTTCGGCAGTCTTTGTATTTTAGGTATTACGTTACAAGTAGGGTGTATTTTCTAGTCTTGTGGGTCAATAACAGAACAAATTCAATTCAAAATTTTTTGTGTGTTAACTGTTAAGGTAGGTTCTGGAGACCCCACCAGCAAACTCATCTGCAAATTGTTACATACATTTTTATTCATAATTATAATATCATTTTCTTTTATAACATCATTCTAATTATTATATCATTCTTTAATAAATGTTTGATTTGATTTTGATTAATTTCAAAAGCTACCTACCAACGCAACGGCTCTGATATAGCTCGACTATTTTCCGTAGATGATATCCGGAACTAACGTCTTAACGTGCCTCCCGAAGTGCGAAATCATCCTACCTTTCGGTCAGGTCACAGTAGTTGGCACACATAAAAAGAAACATAGACGTGAGATTAATATCTTGTTGAGGGAATTTGTACTTAAAACCTGCAAAAAAAAAAGAATCACTGTTTTTACGATAAAAAATCCTTCAATCTTAAATGGAATTATTTACCTTTGTTAATAATAGATTAGCACTAATAACATTTCAATGCATTTACACAATTAGGCAATACAGCGAACAAACAAACACAAATCCATTAACCATTTGCGTAATGTCGAAATCCTCGATCCAGTGCAAATATTTTGGGACATTTTATTATCAGAGCGTGCCATTGCCTATGTTTGTGTACATCGATGCACTGCTATGAACGTGTGAGCTAACGCGTCATTTTCTTTACTCTGTCTACATTGAACTGAGCAAGGTACAAATAAAGCCGCTTGCGCTGTTGGTACTGCGGTGTTATAGAAAAAGTAATGGCGAAAAAGGTGAGGCGAAGAATATAAAAAAAAAGATTTGGGGGAACGGGCTGCAGTCAGATAGGTTGACTTCACATACAATTTTGCTTTGTTTTTTCGCAGGCGTGTGTACTGTGGGAGGTTTTTTGCAATGCTTTCCATCTCTGTATAAAGAACGTTAAAAATCGTTAGCATTCCGAGGCACCTTCGTTAGAAAGTTAATCACACCACCACTGCTGTATGACATAGTTACATACGAAAGGACGTTTTTTTCTTTATATTTCTCTTTTTTATAAATATTACCGTTACCACAGAAAAAAGAAGATTAATACCTACTCGATGCGTTCGATCTTCTTCCTCTTCTTCATCGTGTGGGTTGTAAGGTCAACAACCGTTGCAATGTTTTACTGTTGTAATTGAAGCGCCTGCACACAAACGGAGAATAACTTATAAGTATGTTTCAGTATCATTTCAGAAAATTATTTCTCTCCAACTTCTATTTTAAGTATATTGCCTAATAACTCTCCAGTGGCTACCAGTAATAACTTTTCGTAATAATGATCCTCCAAACCGACAATTATAGTCGGCATTTAAGGCTATTTACGCCGCATGTAATACTTGATATGGACGGACGTCTAGAATTCCAGTTTATAATGTCCATAATATTATAGAAATACAAGTTTTAATATGCGATATTATTTTCCGAGGGATAATTAGAGGATATAGCAACGGGTCGCGCGATAACTAGTCTTAATACTCTTAATGACGTGAAATCGCGCGGCAGCCATCTTGGAATAGGCCGCGATGGCGGGAAAGCTCGCAATTAGAGGTAAGTGCTAATGCCAACCAACCGCATGACACACGACGCACTAACAGGAGCATCCTGTATTTCAAAAAGTGTAAAGTTCAATTTGTGTTGAAGAGCTATGTTAAATTTTGTGCATTTCACATAACCAATAAATTAATTGTTCAAATCTACGATCTTTTTTGATAGGTCGTAATGAGGTCAAAAAGCATCTGTTACAGCTTTTTAAAGCTTTACGAAATAAACCACCGAGAAAAGTAAATCAAGTGGCTACTTGATGTAAGACAGCGGTTAAGTTTTTTTCTACGGCGTAGCAAATGCTACGAAACGTAGAGGCTGCGTAGAATTGGTGCTTTTACTAAGAGATCAACGGATGTAAGAGTTTTCCTAAAGAAACTTAATTTTTTGTTTCACTTTATAAAAGAGACATTTCAACGCTTATGATTGGACGATCAATCACCTCGATTACGCGTGCGCTGACGCCACATCACTCGCGCCGCGTTTATAAAGACAGCTACTTGAATCTTGAATAGTCATTCATTCCTCCTCATTTGTTGAGATTTCTTAATGCTCTTTTATTATGCGCACTTAATTAATTATATTTAATGTGACCGGTCTTTTTGTCGCCGGTTATTAAGCGATGTCTTGAGTAAGTATAAATTAATTTATTCAACTGTTATTTGTGTTGAATAAACGGACTAATGTTTCGGAGAGTTCAAAGACAGTTTTTGCATTAATTTGTGGTCTGAATATAGTAATTTAACAAAGATTAAATATATGCGTCACAGTTGGCTGTTTTTTGTTTAACAACAAAAGTTGTAAACTTCAAATATCAGTAATTAAGAAGTTTTTCGAATCTTTTTTTTCTCTAATTCAGTAGCTTTGTAGTTCTTAGATAGTCAAAACATCAAAAGAATTGTATCAAATGTATTTAATAGGCATATCATCCAGATAGGTTGGCGCCAGGGAACATCAAAGGTGACAAAGAAGATGTGTTTATAAACATCTGTACTATGAAGATGTATAGCCGTGAACCAAAGTAATATTATTTATTATGATTTAGCTGGAATAGTATATTAATTAACGACTATATTAATAGCCTGAAATAACTTAATTTTAAATAACTAAAAATTGGTTTTTCATGACTCACACATTCAGAAGTCTAGAAGTTATCTTTAGAAATATTTTCAAATGTTATCTGTATTAGTGCATATAGGCGAAGGCTAAAACAAGTAAAAATAAACTCAAGTTTTTTTCTATACAAGAACCTCGCAAAAAATCATCATCATCATCATCATCACCATCATCACCATTTTTATTAATAATAACAAAGAACGAAATAAATTTTTATTAATATTTCATTGTTTACGTTACGAGTTTAGTATTAAGTACAAACTGTTTCATTGGCTATTGATTTGTGTTCTCCGGTGAAATGTAGCGTGCATATTCATGCGTATACGCACAGGCAAGTAGCTAGCCTTGCGCCCGCGTCGCCGTCTCGCGGGTAATGACTGCAATTTGTCATCGATCGCCGCCATTAAACGGTAGCACTCGATGCAGACACTCTGTATTATAGCGCATAGTAATAGCTGTAGCAAAGTGGTGCTCAACTCTCCGGTGGAGAATATTTGTGGATGATATTTTGTACGCAATTTAAATGTAGGACTGGCCACTAAAGTCACGCACGACCTCAGACAACAATAACATTAAAAATATATATTGTGATCTATTACTTCAGTCGTTGTCATCCATGTTAAAATCAAAGATTGTTTTAAATAAAATTTATTTATTTCTATAGTTAGATTCACAACTTCGATGCTCTAGTTCTTATCCCACAATAGATTTTTTTAAGGATTTTTGAAAGTACTTACTCTAATTACAATTTAAATAGGTACCATTCTTTCTATGCTCCGTAACAAAAAAAAGAATAATGTTTGCAATTAGGCTGAATATGGATAGTTTTAACGCTTCGATTGCAAGATACAAAACCACAAACAAAATCAAACACTGTACAAAATCTTCCTATGTCTTTTTACTATCTCCGAGCTGTTGTAATTACTCCTCCAGATCAGCGACTCAAAGTGTGTCTTCCAGCCGTAGCCTTGTGAAAAACAAACACATCATATCGCGTTTGTAATTTGTAGTAAGAAACTGCCAAAACGAAAAACTTACGACTGAGCATTGGACACTGAGCATAGAACGACTACACGCCAGTCCAACACGAGCCAGTAAAAAACCCATTAGAAGTACGTTCAATCATCATTTGCCTGACAGAAATTCAATTTAATATTAATACATATGATACGGACATTGCAGGTCGTTGACTCAATGAATAATTGTAACTAATATGTAACAGGTATTAATGAGAAACCCGTTGATTACTCAATAATGATCTAGTTGCGCAACCGTCGATCGATCAACTGTTTTGCACTCTTTACTATCGTAAATCATTTGAAATTATAGTAATACGTCTGTTGCTAATATTTGACATAGATTTTTGTACTCAATCGTTAAATACTTTATAAAAACTAAGGCAACTTAAAGTTCAAATAAAACTAGTGGGTATTTAAAACAGATAATAAATAGGGTGCGGAATGTTTATTACATATAAAACCTATCTATTATCGCCAATCGTCGTCGATTTTTCGTAAATAAAATGTGTTCCCTTAATAACGGTGTCATCGTGAAAACCCATAAGTAGTAATTTTCCTCAAGCAATAACTGGAATTTCTATAATTCCATGAATTGTGGCTAATATTTGCCATCAATGTTTTTCTAGTACTTAGATAAAGTTATCTTCAATCAGTTATTGAGAAAATAACTATGTACCTGATGTAAGCATTCAAGGGCGGATTTATGGGGGGGGGGGGGGGTTCACGTGCCCCCCCCCCAGACGATATTTTTGTGTACTGTGGAGATTCCATCAAGTACATACTTAGAAGCCAATCAAATTATCAGAGTTGTTAAAATTCATAAACCTTCCTATACATACTTGAACTTGTATGATACGTCAAGTTTATTTCTAACAGTTATTGTTGCTTTTTTCCCGTCCGCCCCTTGTGCCCCCTCAAGAAAAAAATCCTGGATCCGCCCTTGTAAGCCTTCGACTTTTAGTTACCAAGATATGCCAACGTTAATATATTTCCAACTAAGATGTATTTTTTATAACAATGTAGGTAGATAGATTAGTATCGTAACATAAAGTGAATATGAACGACGTAGTGTGATTAACTATAAAACAATTCAGTTTCATCTCGCTCTTAATTTACTGTAGTTACTTATATTTTAATCCACTTATATTCTGTGATAAAAAAGTTAAAAGAAATACGATTTTACCATAAAGTAAATAAAGCTGCACGGTTTATTTTGTGATAATTACTTTATTTACATAAAGTGTCTTGTCTATCATGAAAATAGCCTAATAAATAAGTAACTAAATAAATAGCCAGGCAGTTAAGGCGCTAAAATAATATACAATATACTTAATTGATACCAAATAGTAAAAGAATAAAATACAGTATATTATTGAAGAAGAAATTTAAAGGCAGCGAGAGCGCTACCATAGTTTACAGAACGAAAAATAAAAAACATAAAAACCATAAACATCTTTCGTTATATCGCGCAGTCGGGTAATAATAGCCGAGGTGCTATTAAGTCCGTGATCCACTGTTTACCGGGAATCCAGATCAGATAAGTGGAATCAACTATTGCTAGGGGTTCTCCAGATAATACGGGTTGCAATCAATCAATCAAATACTCGCACGAAGTTCTTCGGGAGTGATTCACAGGGATGTGTCAGGGTAGCTGAAGGTATATACATCTTTATGTTATTTGATCTGTTTATAAACATAAATCTTACAATATATGATTGAAAATATATTCAGTAAATATAATGTATAAGTCAATTAATATGGTCTTAACAACACGAAAAATAATAAATAACTAAACACGAGATTTTATGTAATTCCTCGAAGAACAAAATGGAGAAGATTTAAATGCGTAATATTGACACCCTGAAATACCAAAACTGTAATAGTAAAAGTAAAAAGGTATAATTTCTGAACACATGGCTATTTCTTTTTTCAGTATATTATTTTATACATTAAGCGATGTAGATTCCATATCACTTTACAGTTTTGCAATATCTTTAAAATTGACGAAATAATCGTCTGGACACATAACGTTTCCACCCTGTATAACTGAGCATCGTTTGTGAGATTTTTTAAATTGTTTATGAATATATTGGATTTAATTGAATTTAGCGACAAAATTGGACAAGGGCTTCGTTTGGTCTTGAATATAGATTTCAGTCTGAAGACGTCTCCCAGTGTAGTTTCTTCAACAAATAAAAAATAGCTGATCGATGACTGACATATTTCCTAGTTGGTCACGGGAAGAGTATATCAGACGAAGTATATTATTACCCTCGTAATATGTGTGCATCCCTTCAATCTCTGCGTGCAAGGGGCGTGAGAATCTGCGTGATATCTCGTCAGAATTTCTCTAAAACACTATCGTTTTATACGAGCAATCTTGTGTCAATCACGATTGACAGATTTTAGGGTAAATATGTCAAATGAAAACCCTTAATTTTTAGTAAAAATTGTCTTTACGAAGAATTTGATACAGAAAGAAGAAAATTGGAAAACGCCAATAGAAATTGTAATTACAATCGACTTTTAAAATCATCTGGGGGCCGTTTCACCAAGCTACAAGTTACAAATTACAAGTACAATTCGACGTACATTGCGTAGACGATTAGATAAAACGATTAATTACAATCGACTTTTAAAATCA
This sequence comes from Carpatolechia fugitivella, assembly GCA_951230895.1. Classification (NCBI taxonomy): domain Eukaryota; kingdom Metazoa; phylum Arthropoda; class Insecta; order Lepidoptera; family Gelechiidae; genus Carpatolechia; species Carpatolechia fugitivella. The sequence goes on from OX579664.1 coordinate 8,926,587, forward strand.
TCTGGGGGCCGTTTCACCAAGCTACAAGTTACAAATTACAAGTACAATTCGACGTACATTGCGTAGACGATTAGATAAAACTATAAGGGCTTAGAGTTTAGGCGAATTGCCTACGCAATGTATATCAAATTGTAACTTGTTGCTTCGTGAAACGGGGCCCTGGAAGCCATTTCCCTATTACACTTTGGGGCGATCTAATTTGTATATAGTGTAATAATTCATATTTTGAATGGAAGCAAAAACCCTATTTGACAAAAAGCTACAAAACACCAATTCTTGCAGTAAAAAATATTCGTATGTTCTCTGTAAAATATCTAAGGAACACTCATTGAATTTCAACACATTATTACCGTGTTTATACACAGCAACAATGGCTCTAGATTGTTGCAGTAATGGGAACAATCAAACCGCAATAAACGCCTCGGTTATTAGAACACGACAGTTACTACTTGTAATGTAATGTAGTTTTTGTTATTTCTGCTTTTATACACTGACGCAGTGTGTTAATTGCAAACAAGTGAAGGTATTGTTATTTTTCTTATTGAATGTCAGACTATCTATAGGTGTATAATAATCACACCAAAGGATCACATCACACTTGATGATTATAACTGATGACAGTAGTACACAGAATAATTTTATTCTTTGCTTTGAAACAATAGTTTAAATAAAATATATTTATATTTGAAATAAGTGCTTAAAATGTCCAGAATTTACTTAAATACTAAAACCAAAATTAAGGTAACCTTACTAAAGTAAAAAAAGGTATTAAATATGCGAAGACTAAACAAAGCTGCCAGTCTCGTCGCATGACACCCATAAAAACAACTTTAGTATTTTGTTCAAATTTCCGCAATCAAATCGATCAATTCGATCTGGGCGAATAATCGATTCCCACGATTACTAGTCAATTCGAGTTCGACACCGACATTGTCACAGGACTGACAGCCAGCAATTTGAGCCGCTACTGTTTCCCTCGAGCGGATTCAAACACGCAACCACACAGTTGATATTATTTTAATAATTGTGAATGAATATAACCCGGTATAGAAGCGGCTATGTTGTATAAAAAGTTGATAATAAGCGGTTGAGATCGAACGGTAGCAATGTTGTGTAAAAAGTTAATTCCTGGCGCGTTTATAATGAAGTTGGTTAGTTGTAGCAGATAAAGATAAATTTGTTGAAAGGAGAAGTATATAGAGTAGATACTAAACCATCAACTAAAAAATCTACGGTGGTTACTTTTACATATTGCATTGCAAGCATCGTAGAACTACTTAACACTAAACTCTGGTGACCCTGAAGCACCTTGCCTTGCCTATTTCAGGCACCAGTCTCCACAAGTGCTTACCTCCCTGAACACCTCTTTCAATGTAAAAGACTACCTATATAATATACCTATATATGTGGAGAATCAAATAAATAAATCAATAACGCCGTCGATTTTGTCATGCTATATAGCTAACCTCAAATAAATTATGCGCTTGAGAAAATGTCAGCAATACAATAACTTCTGGCACTGTTTTTAAACATTATAATAATTTTATCGAGTAATTTATGCAGAGAAAAACTAAGTATAATGGCTGAATTAGCTGCAGCGTCAGTGGCTGCGCAGTCGCCGGTTGGCGGCGGTCGCGTGTCGTCACGAGAGCCGCGGGCGGCGATTCCTCGCATTTTAAACTCTACTCATTTGACATAATCATCTTGCATTAATTTGCGTATGTTTAGTCTTGGACGTTTTGCGGTAATATCGAAATCGTGGGACTGATGAATGATTGAATTAGTTATAGGAAGCTAGAGCGTTTTCCAGTTTCGATCGCGTGTTTCTCACGATCATTTGGAGCTTTGATTTTGTGTTACTATTATGTTGCTGTTGATGTTCATTTATCAATAAATTGATTCCAATTATATTTGAAATCGTTTCGCCGAGTACGGTTACACTAAACTCAAAACACAACTTTTTGCTTGTGTCTCCGTCATAAATATGAGACGGAGACTAACGCCCAGCACTCGAGTCTTAGCCATTAAAACTATTAACCCAAGACGTAGATCGTCCCCCTAACCCAACTGCTCATATGATATAATTTACTGAATCCAGTAGCTGACACTCTAAGCTGTTATTACCTGCCTGATTTATACTTCCCGAGAATGATCTCTTAATGGTCGATATAATGAAATAAATTGCGACCAAATTCAGAGGGGTTATGATTATAGAGTCGCAAAAGGGGCTGTCAACATTTTGCTAGAATTTCATCTAAATTGGCAATTTTGAAAAGATGGTTCAGGTTTTGAGGGCAATTTTATTTCATGTATCTTTGTTTAGATTAATATTTTGGAACATGTTTGAATAGCAACTTATTTCGGAGGACACTCGATGCACCCCAAACAAAGCTTCATAAATTATTTTCGATTCTATCGAGACAAGGAACGTGCGCGCGCGCCTTAATAATATTTAAATATAGAACGGCGAAGGGATGGGACATGTGTGTCGTAACGCGTTTGGCGAAATGTGATTACAGTCGGTAATTAACGACGAGCTATTTGCGTCCCAACACATAATTTAAATATTTTCTTTTCATATTCTAAAAGTGGAATCGTAGACGGTTGACAAAATCATACTCTTTTGAAATAATTAACATTGTATTCCGTGAAAGTGTTTACCGTTGGCCAACCATGTCACGTCGCATTGTCCGGCTCTTGAAATAAAGCACGCTTTCAATTGCAGACTAATTATTCCAACACGAGAAACTCATTCGCCGTCGTCCGTTTTTACGTTTTAAGAGAGATTAGTCGACTTAACGACGCTGGACTCAAAGGAGTATTGTAACCGCGAACCGATAATGATGATACGTTAAGAAAAGTATTACATTCTGGCCATAATGGACCGTTGAAAAGGAGGTTTCTTATAAAATTTCATTTGGATTCAGCGCTCGTCGAGCCGCTGTGTCACTGCTTCGCTGGTTATGAATAAATTACGGCTGTACATTAATTTATTGATTGTTATTCAAATTGGGTTTCTCAATTGGAGGTTGGAGGTGATGCGTCTCGTCTCGGCTTTTTGTCCTCCGATGTTCTGAGGTTGACTAACGTGTTTTCTACGAATGGAAAAATAGTTTCAAATTGCTCAATTACGTTTGAATAGATACCGGCGGCGTAATGATCCGTATCTGCCTCGATAATAGTCAATTCGCATGATTCATTGTGATGTGATTGACGTGTGGAAAATTTACTGAATTTGGTTTTCATGGGTCTCGATATCCGTTACTTTATTATTGTACCTAGTTTTACCTTGTTTTGTCAAGAGGAATAGCCTTCTCGTTTACTTAGCGGTAGGTGTCTGAATGAGATTGTTTCGTCTAATTCCTCTATGATTAAATACCGATTAGATTTAATTGTGCTAATTGTTAACCAAGCCTATGTTTTTTCAGTGCTAAGTGCTGTTTATTATGATGGCGGTAGTATAGTTAAATGTTAAATAAATTCAAACAGTCATGTATTTAATTTGGCACTCGTAGCATGTCTATCTTTTTGTTCTCTAAATCTAAAGGCGTGCGCTCCCAGGCTATTCGGTATCTGTACTCAATAATTATCTTCCGCCATGTTGTGGTTTTGCGCCCGCGTATTGGTCGGCCATCTGAAAACAAATTCATCGGTTATTACTAAGTTATTATTATTCTCTACAATATGATGTTTCTAAGAAGTTGTAATACGTCGCCTCGACTGTTTGTAATGACAAAGGCACTTTTTATTATTTGATCGTTCGCTCGTTTCTGTTAATTGTTCCGGAGACGTGATTTTAATATATCATGCATGTTGACTGGTCTCTTTTATCGTGTATGCTAATGTATCGATTCTTGTTGAGGTGTTTCTTAGCAAGGCGAGTGTTGTGGTTCGAATGGGGTATTAAACAGTCGTTTAGCAGTTTTGTTTCGTCCAAGACTCCTTTTTTAAACAGAGTAGTTCCTATGAAATGAATTTATGATAGAGTTGGTTGTCGATAGTTTTGAATCGAGTCGAGATAAGACAACAATAATAATATCTTCCTGAGAGCCTTTTGTGTCCATTCAGTAGCTGTCGAACCAAGTGCCTTCGTAAGGCCGGTGTTCCACTGCGAACGAAGAGCTACTACACAAAAAAGTATATTTTTATCTTTTCTACCCATATTTCATTTTATAACTTGTGTGAGTTCTTCTGTCACTTAGCGCATTAGTGGTTCAGTGAACGGACTATGCACAGTCGCAATTTTCATTCATGGTTCTTTGCCCGAGTTCTTTGCTAATTTCCATAGATACGTAATTCTTTTGTAAATAATCACGTAAACTTTTTGCGTAATATCAGTAAATAAACACTTCAATGCAATTTTCTTTCTATAAGTGACTTCTTTACTTTTACCATGAATTATTTAAACGCTACACTTTTACTATCCTCATTCCCACCATGACTGGCATCTTCCCGTTCCATTTGACTTGCTGATCCTAACACCGGTGGTCCCTAGACTACCTCTTCTATTTGTTAATAAGTACCCACCCCTGTTCACCTATACGCATCTCATTATGTAAATAATATCACCATATAGCGTCTTTCTTCAATAATTTTCTTTGTGTCTCTTCTTTAATTGTATTCATGCTATTGTTGAAGTCCACTAGTTTACTTGTTTTATGGGATATTCATGAATAATGTAAGATTGAATTTTGTTCTCAGAGTGTAGGTATTTCATTAATTATTAAATTACCTTTTTTAATGACCAGAGCAATAGTGATCTTTAACTTGCAGCTCTAAAAATAATCTCAATTGAATAAGAATCTTGTTTTTTTCTGTTTCAGGTATGCTTTCAGCCTCCTATCTTCAAGTATCCTAATCTATCTTCAGTAAGTAAAAGTTGATGTGTTCAAATTATGTAGTTAGTAGAAACTTTATTTATTTAAAATTATGATAACAATATTTAACGAAATTGAATTTTGATTTAAATTCTTCTGATTTTGATAAGGTCTTTGATAATGTATGTCATGGCGTATTTTAAATATTATTAATTAATCAGTGTGACGAGTTACTAACTTGTGGTATCAAAAAATCTTCTTCATTCATTAGACCACACGTGGTCAAAACAAGGCAATTATGTGACAATATGAAATCTGTGAGGTAGCAAAGTGGGTAAACATGTGGGGGCGTGATGCTACGTAACTCGGTAGGCCTCTCCAATGAGGACTTGAGCTGAAGGACTCAATTTGGGAGGCCTGTTTGGGAATAACGGAGGTTCTAAAATATTGATTACTAGTTAGATAATTACTATATAATATAGCTTTGTTTGTAAATAGTAAAAATATGATCTGATCTACTCCTATCCTGGTGATTCTCTGATAAGCTGAATAAAATCATCTGAATAAGCTTATGATAATTATTGAACATTCATCTTTTGTCAACATTTATTTTAAAATTAGAGGCTAAAGAATCAAAGTGTAGTCTCAGTATCTGGTTCGAGTCTATCACGCACAGAACGAAAACTGTGCAAAGATGAAGATTTCAGAACAGTACTAAATCAAACAAGATTTGGTAGCAAGTGGTGTGTTCGGGGAACGCGTGCTAATGTGCCCCGTCCCGCCCCTTCCTGTCGCCTCACCCCCGCTCGCCCAGCGGGGTGCGGGCGCCGATCGCACTTGGACAAGTCGTAAAACTTTACTCACTTTCCTTTACTAAAGAGCACCTGTAGTAATTTGGCATCCCCATCTTTATCGTGCTTGTCAAAAGTATCCATGGACTAAAATAGTTGAAGCTTAATTTAGTTTGACTTGCATATCTAGTTATATATTCCAATTTCTGAATTTCAGGAATTTATCTCTTCGTTGTGTAGAATATATTTCTGTTACTTAATTTTATCGTTTTATTTCACTTGTGAATGTTCTTGTTACTCAATTTTTAAACCTCAGTGACATTTATGACGTTTTCATACGACACAGTCGTAATAAAAATGTAAATGTAGTTGACTTATTGCGTTCGAGTGTCGTCGCCGTGAGCTACCGGTCCATTGTCACCCACGCGGGCATTGTTTACTAGTTTAATTCACTCTCATTTCTCATCAAACACTTCCTCTCTGTCTCCATTCACGACATCTTCAATTAAATCTTCAATCCTATTGTCATTTTCTCTGTATCTGCTCTACCCTTTACTGTTCTCACCTGCTTTTAAGCAATCTAGCACATATCTTTAAATTGAATCTTCCATCAAACATGTAGTTTTACGTTTACGACTTCTCTTTTCTCGACTCGCTTATTGTAAAGTTTTATGCAGTTTGTAATTACGCATATAAATAAATAATAGTCATCAGTATGAGTTAGCTAAAGAAAAATATAGTTGTAAACATGTTCAGCTTGCGCGAATCAATTATTTAGAGAAAATATTGCAAGATTACAAAGATTTTAATCAGTTTTAATTTCCACTTGTTTTAAGGGAAATTGAATTGTCTAATTGTGAGAGTGCATCAGACTGAAAGACGTTTGCCTTCAAAAGCTACTAGTTTACCTGTAAAGTATACTAAGTGCTATAGTGTTGTTCTAAGGGCCAATGTTGACGTGCGACCGTGTGTGGTCCAAACCCGAGCAACTTGACACGCGCGAAACGTTACAACTCCATTACTTAAAAACCCGTTCTCGATCTTAGGCTATTTAGTGAAGGTTCAAAGTTTAAAAGCTCTGTCATCAGTCGTTAGTTTCATACTTTCGAATGTTTAGCTAAATAAGTCAGAGTTAGCTTTGTAAAAAAACGAAGGATAATAGCGAAAGTGTTAAGTTGGATGGTTTGTTCGCCTTTAGTAAACACGGTGATAAATTTTGAATTTTGTTTCTGGAATCAGTAGGATGCAAATTGGTTGAAATTGCAGAAGGATGTGCCGCGCAGACACCAAGCAGACGTTGCGTGGGCACTCCATTGTATTCTGCTTCAGCTCCACAATCCGGGCTATTACGCGCTCAGGGTGACACAGCTTTAATTAGATCATTGTTAGTTGCTATATTCAACAAACCAGATTGTGGCGAACATAATTTATTTATGTCACGTCATGATTTAGATTCTATAGTTCCAATGCAACTGTACTTAGCATTGTTATCGAGCCGTTAATAAAATTTGTCACGCATTTACATCTTGATGTCTGTCACTGTCACATGTATAATTAAAAACCTTGACAGATGTCTTATTGTCTTTAACGATATTGCTATCCTTCACAAAGTACCTAAGTATTACGCATTCCTACTTTAGTTTCTGTCTATAATTAATTATTTTTGTACGTGCATCTGAACAAAAAATATTGAGGGAACCAGTTGTACTTGTCTTGTAATAAAATTCAAATAGGGTTTTAATCTATCAACATGGCGGCCAGCGGCCATTAATAAGATAATGACAGGTGAGTTTGACAGCTGGTTATCGCGCCATCTAGCGAGAACAGTTTAATATCGGGCATGTTACTCTATGTCAAAACGTTATGATAGGCACTCGCTTATTCTTTTTGATTTAGTGCCCCTCGTGTCGAGAACTGCATTGATTTATCAATTATTTTAGGCATGCGAGCTTGGTATTTTTAAGGCACGATCTTACTTTCATGTCATACCAATTGAAATTAATCATCAATTATGCTGTTCGATGCGCCTTACGTTATTATCTGATTTGGATGAGTAATTCTTTAATATCTTTCAAAGTATCCAAAATCAATTAGGTAGCTTTATATATAAAAAAATTGAGGTACGAGTATAAATTGGCGAAGGGGACTGACCTTGACAGAAGCTTTTATTTAAATATTTTTATTTCTGCTTGCTATATAGCACGAAATATTATTCGCCTGTCATCAATTAGATTTGTTATACCTATCTGTTCTTACTGCTAAAGTTGGATTTAAGTTGTATCCATTGTTTAGTGAAATCGTATCAAGAGGACGAGATTAATCAGCAGCGGCGAATGCGGCTATTGTTTGTTAATGCGCACCTCGCGACTCGCGCCTGCGCAGTGGGGCACGCTAAATTATATGACACCATCAAACTGATTCCATTCGTCACCTTGCATTACGATTATTACTTCCGTTTTGTTCTTTTTCAGTTTTTTATGACTACACTACATTATTAGCCAGATCTATTTGAGATTTTTTTTGCAAGCTTTTAGTAGTGAGACTTTCGTGTTATTAAGATTTGATAAGTTTAATGTTTCGGATCTTCTGAGATGGTTGAAAGTACATAATATATTATAAATTTAAATTTTTCGCTTTATAATTACATAATATTGAGTTGTTAAAAACTATAAATAGGTATAAATAGTTGAAATTGAATGTATCATTTAATCAGATAAAAAAATACTTCACGATTTTAATACAATGATGGTTGACAGATCGCTCAAGTTCGATACCGATGGTCTTTTAAAAAATAAATAAAAATAAACTAACTAACTTTTATTTTAATACTTTTTGTCGATGCTTTGGTTATTATCGTTTTTTTACTTGAATCGATATTTGAACGTTATCGGGGAGGGTTCGTATTGATTTTGGAGACGAATGTTTGTTTTGATGGGAGACGCTTTCGAGAAGCCGGTACAAAAAGTCGTCATGTGGGTTCAGATTCCAATCCATCTATTTGATTGACTTTATATAGGTATTCTTAGGATATAAATTATTAAGTCTCATATTTTTGTATTGAACTGTTGGCTGAGTAAGTTATATGCTTTCTAAATTTATTTAGGAGAGCGTCGGTGGTCTAGTGGTTAGGGCCGCTGCCTACCGTCTGGGAGACGCGGGTTCTATCCCCACCACATTTTCGAATTTCGAATTCATACGTACGTTTATTCGACGCTCTTACGGTGAAGGAAAATATCGTGATGAAACCTGCACACTCCTGCAAAGAAATTCAAAGGTTGTGTGTGAAGTCGACCAACCCGCACTGGGCCAGCGTGGTCGACTAAGGCCTAATCGCCCTAATTTTGGGTAAGCTTGAGCCCCTCGGTGGAGACGTGTATGAGCTGGTGATGAAATTGATGAAATTTATTATATCAATAAGACAACTTTCTTACTTACAATTTACCTATACAAGAATTTGAGGAGCGTAATCATGTAATGTACGAGAATTTCTCTTTTTGTTTTGTACAGGTTACTGTGTGACTACTGAATCGAATCAACATAACGTTAAGACATTTTGAAGAGATAAAAAGAATTCTAAAAATATTCATAAGATGATCCTCAATCATTATCATCATCACATCATCAACAGCTCATATACGTCCCCACCGAGGGGCTCGAGCTACCCTGATTTAGAGTAATTAGACCTTAGTCGAACACGCTGGCCCAGTGCGGGTTGGTTAACTTCACACACAACCTTTGAATTTCTTCGCAGGAGTGTGCAGGTTTCATCACAATGTTTTCCTTCACCGTAAGAGCGTCGAATAAGCGTATATATGAATTCGAAATTCGAAAACATGTTGGTACGTGGTGGGGATCAAACCCACGTCTCCCGGACGGGAGGTAGAGGCCCTAACCACTAGACCACCGACGCTCTCCTCAGTAGTAAGTAGTACTTGTCGATTACAGTCATTTTGTTATCGGTAGAGGTAATCAATACCATTGCAAAAACGATGTAGCTCCTACAGGGCCTTGAATAACAATGTAATGAAGTAGGAGCAGGAGCATCCATCTTATGATTCTCGTGAGACTTTTCTATTGATAACACATACTTATACGAATAAAATGAAGTATAACGTATCATTGCCCAACAAGTATAGCGTAATGGTGTAATTCCAGGTGGGGGTAAATTTGATGAGGAAAAAGAGGAGCAAAAGTTGTTGCACATTACTAACACGTTGTGGTTTAAAGGATAATGAGTCTTTTCCTTACATCCTGTATAATACCACAAATTTTTACCCGACTACGAAAAGGAAGGGTTGTACTTATAAATAACATGACAGGTATGCCAATGTGTCTTAAATTTCACAAAATCGAATACTATTACTAATAAAATTGACAGCTGCTGCCTATAAGTCATTAATCGAATTCAAAATTCATATTTGTGCTATTCCTCAGTACAGTTTGTGCGGAAGATCTGCATCTGAAATGCATTCAAATAATCATGGCAGTTTCGATGCAGTGTTTGTGTAGAAAACAAAATTTAATTTCTGTAGTGATTAAGCCAACAGCAAGTATTATACTGCGCAGTCGATCAGCAGTTTTGATCGATGAAATCATGTGGATTGTGCAAAATTTGCAGATAATATGATGCAATTCAGTACAGATATTCTGAGATGATAGTATACGTATACAAACTAACAGAAAAAATCTGTGATATGAAACTTTATCGCAAGGGAACACCTTTTTGGCACCTAATATTTTCCTGCAGTGTTCTTAATCAATCACAATCACACTTTCGCATACACGAATTAAATCATCCAACGGACGCACATCTAACTTAATATCAAATCAAAACAGAAGACACTCGTACTATATCGCTATATTAATGATGTCAGTGTTTCGATAAGTGACACTACTCGGACTCCTGCGCAGCATACATTGATTGATTAATGGGTGATGCGTATCGACGCTGCGATTGATTTATGTCGATGTACGACTAACATCGAGTGGCAGGCTACTATTGTTGAGGAGCATTCCACAGATTATATTTGCGGGGTTGAGTACTAGATTATTGTCCGATCATGATTGAACGATATCATTTATACTAGTTTGAATTTGTTTTTTACAGATATTTATTTACCTCTACTTCGGGGCAACGATATCATCAATGAAAATAAAATGAAATAAGTTCATTTAGTTACAAGTTTTTTTGTTTTTATCTGTTTTTTTTTTCGAAATAGCTGATTTATGATTTTTTTCATTTTGAACCCTCATAACTCCATCATAATTTAAAAAATAAAAACGACTCGACAAAACAATTCTATATATTTAACGAGCTTGCTCATAAAATTTCACGAGAATCGGGAAACGCGACCTGTAGATGAGAACAAACAGATGGACAAATGGACAGATGGACATACAAAAGCAATTTTGGCCAAGCTGAAACAGAGACGCATCACTCGCGCTTCGCGCTCACCCGGTCAATAACAGTATTTATTTACTTCCTCTTGCGGGTTATGTGAGTAATAATAATAATACTTTTATTTAGCAAAAAATCTTAGCCTAGTTTGAGTACCTACAATTTATCAAATATATTTTGTAACGCACAAAAGGAGAACCTGTATAGCGGGACCCAAAATATTTAACATTTGAGTTAAAACTCACGAGAAGGTAGATACAGAAGCAGAAGGTATCTAAGGCTAGTCACGGAAACAAGTGTTGATACCCGCTGCACTAGTTTGCACTGTATCGCAGCGGACATCTCTGCTCATCCCTTGACGTGTGTCTTTAGTTGCTCAGAGTTGTTACAAAGAAAATAGTTCAATCAAAATAAAAGTTGTAAGTATAAAAGATATAAAATGAAGACTAGTAGTAAGATATAAAAACAGTAACAAATCGCGTTGCGCAGATTTTGAATTCAGACTAAGCAGTTGGTATATAATATTAGTAAGACAGTAGTAACATCCGGTAATACAATCAATTCATTACAGTTTAAGAAAAGTCGAAATATTTTCCTTCATATTGTGTGGTGGTACGGTAAGGTCCTCATAGCTCATTTTCCATTAGAAATCGCATATTTGTAAGTACGCGCCCGTTTCCACAACTTGCGGTTAGGACATTAGTTTCCCGGTTTACAGCGGAGTAATTAAGCTGCGGTTAAGTCGCGGTTAAACGATACAAGCGACGGCGGCGTGACGCCATTGTCTCCGGCATCTGGGTGCGTGAAATAAACAACAATGTCACTGATAATATTGCCTTTTAATAGCAAACGTTTCATGTATTAGCCTAGAATAGGAATGCTAATGTAAATAGTGAGTAAATACTAGAATTTTTGAATGTGAGATGCGGCTGTGACCTGTTTGTGAAGACTTATTTCGTGTAAGCAATATCAAGCTACTTTCAAGCCGCACGAATGGCTTCTGACTTGCGTAATGAAATGCATAATTAATTAACATAACAATATTACATGCATTATTATAATATTTTCACATTTAACACCTAATCATAAAAACAAAAAACCTCGGTTCAAACTGATGAAGATGTTTTCCTGCGGATTTCCCTCACATCCGATGAGATAACTTCTTATCTGTTTAAGGTATTTTGTTAGTTCTTCTTAAAACGTTCGTCATAAATAAAACGAGGATGGATTCCAACAATTTTTAGTTAAGGTAATACATAATATGGTTTTGTATTTATTTACCTATGTATGTTATGTATTTTGGTTTATTTAACTGGACATTGGCGTCAATCAACCAGAGTAAACATCGAGTGACGTGACAAAATCCATAGCCCGTGGCCATAACGGATTACCTATATACACTTTCCACAAAGGAAATGACACAACTCGGCCATCTTTTATTCAAATACTAAGAGACCACATCCGTTTGGCGCCTCCATTGATCGAAGATGGTCAAATAGACATCTTATGACTTATGAGCTACGACCAATTAATCAGTACTGCTACAATTTCCTGTTACATTCAAATATAAACTGTATAGCTTTGGTAATTAGACACGTACGCCAATGAATGAGCTGATTACCAAGTTTGGTCCTGAAGTGTTAATACCAACTCAGTCGTGCGTTCACATCTCGTCGTACATTAGAATTACAACTTTGCGTTTCAGATAATTAGACATACAAGTCGGATAATGTTGTATGGAAGCTGTATAAGTGATCTGGTTTTGAAGATGTATTGACGTTTAGAGATGATAATCGTAGATGGACATTATGACCTATTGACAGAAGGAAACCTACGATAGCTTTGCAAGTGAACTTTCAAAGTTATTCAATTGAGGATAAAAGGTAATATGTACCTAGAATAGTATCAATTTTTAGTCATACTCAGTTACAGTCTATATTTTTAGATTCTAGTCATTGACACGGTCCTGCAATAAATAAATAGATACTACTGTATAAATTACCCTTACGTACACGGATTCAATATAAAGAAATACTTATATAAACAACTTTATTGGTTGTTAATGACGTTAGTGGATTGTCTATTAAAAACATCTTAGATTAAATATTATAATTGTTAATTTATAAATTGTTAGTTGTTTGTAGTAAGCTTACGTATTTTATAGATTTTCCGACAGGAATAAGATATTGAAAAAATAAATTAGAAGAAACAAACAAAACATACGTATATTATAACATAATTAAAGTCTGTAATGAATTCATATAATTAAAGGCATGAGAACTGGCATTATTATATCTTCTGTTTAGATTTAAAATATTTATGATATATCTCGTGAATTTGTGACTATTACATAATAAGTCGATAGAGAAACTTGCGTAATATTTTAAAGAGGAAAACAAAGAAAGCAGATGCAAAGGCATTATTTTAAAATAGCGGTCCGCCCGCGGCTACGCTCGCGTTTTGTAAGATTTTCCCGTAAGAATAAGACTTTTTTTCCGCAAAAAGTATTCTATGTGTTATTTCAGGGTACAAACTATCTTTATTCCAAATTTAATCTCAATCCGTTCAGTAGTTTTTGCGTGAAAGAGTAACAAACATCCATCCATACATCCATACTTACAAACTTTCGCGTTTATAATATTAGTAAGGAATCTTTTGATTTATTTTTAAGTCCCTTTATGAAAGCGGAGATTGTTTAATGCTGTGTTTAATGCAATCGCAAATACCCTTATGGGGACAACACACACTATGACGTCACATTCGAGATATTCAGACGTTTCCCTTTAAAGTGAGTCAGTGTCATACAAACACGAGATTCACAAAGACTTCATACATGATCATCGATGTTTGTTTGTCAGTTCGCTGTTTTATTTAACTTAAAATGTAAAGAAAGGAATATCAGAGTATGCAAGTAAGTTCCATTATACTATACGAACGGATTAGTGTGTGAGTAAATTTTAGAGGGAAATGAAGGATCGCAGGTTGAGTAAACCTACCTACAAAATGAAATATGTAAAATATAAGTGTCAGTGTATTATTGCCTACGAATATACTACGCGTGCTACGCGCTACGAGCTGCTACGACGTATTCTGTAGCTTACCGTTTGACTTTGTAAATTCTCGCGGTTTTTACATTTAAAATATAACACTTTGAAATATTTTATTAGTCGGCAAATATTATCTATGTTGAAGAGTTTAGCGTATGGTGTTATTGAAGGTAGGTACCTAACATCTTTTTTAAATTACGATCGACAAAAAACAAACCTGACCTACGACGAGTGATAAACAGTATCCCCGCTATTTTATTTTAGCACAAAGTTTAGTAGCAGTAGCATTATAGTATTTATAGTAGTATAATTCGCGAAGACAAGAAAGTGTGTATCTATAGTTTTAAGATTATTCTATCTTGTAAAAATATAGATATCGCATCGATTCTTTGATACATACCGATGGAGTCACTCGGTCCAGTTTGTAGACTCACTTAGCATGTTCAATGGTTTGTACGCGTCCGTTTTAAAGGTTTCCCCGAAGTATCACCATCACCTCGGCGCGCCTACACACGCCACGCTATAAAAGCGATCGATTATTACCTATTTGTGTGAAAAGCGGAAGGAATGGCTTGTAAAGCGGTGCGAGTGAGGTGTGGACGAGCACGAGCGGCGTCCGCCGTGTCGCGCGTGAGAAGTGTCAATATTGACCGGCGTTTGCTACGCTTCGAAATTGTCTCAACGATTTCGATATTTTCCAATCACAAATATTGTATTGTATCGCGTACAGTTCAACCAGTATCGAGTTTAACCTTAAAGGGCTCATCTGGCATTGACAGTCGCGCAGTCCGATATTCCGTAGAAAGCGAGTGTTCGATCCGTCAACGTTAATCGATGTAAGTCCGACTTGCATCACTCAGTCTTCGTAAACATCGATTCATTATCTCGATCGTAATGCTAATAAACTCGTCTTTATTTGCGCTTTCTACGCATAAATAAATATGTTTAAAGGTATATTGACGGCGCGGAATCTGGCACGCGTCAATCAAACGGAACGCACACGAAACCCAACGATTTGTCACTCGGCCATTTTGAGTAATTTACAATAACGGCCGCCATTTTGGTGACAATAATTAACAGATAGGCATCTTCGTCTGTCCGCTTTCTAGTTTTTGTTTTCTAAAATAATTATCATCACAATAAGCGACACGATCTCTTTTTACTTACCGCTGTTGCGGTATTTTGAATAAAATTAAGCGGCCAAATGATTTGGAATTCAACAGGGACGGTGCGGTTGAAATGGGCATCTATTAGAAACTAGTGGAACAAATGCTTATATACGTTATTTTAAACAATTACACGTGGAGTCGTTTGCGACATCATTGCATACTTACATTAACAAACGTCAAGTTTTTTTTCTCTAGAATGTATTGGTTTAATTAGCCTGCCTACGTGGCTATCGCACGTAGATAAGTAGGTACAAGTATTTCTCTTAGGAAGGTTCTAAACTTCTAACAGATATTTCCTCTAGCTACTAAACAAACAAAATGGGTATGAATTGGCAAGTAAATACATAATTCAGCGCTGAAATGCGTTTCAGACATGTATTTGAAGTGCTAAACAGGTGTTGAGCGCGAGTGAGGCTGATGCCGCCGCACAACTCCGCCACGCGCGGTCGCGGCAATGGCATGTCGTGCGCTGGCGCAGCTTGTCGCCGTCACGCCGCCGTCAATGGGTCAGGTTATTTACCTCTCCTTATCACCTTTTGTTTTGCTCAAATACTTGGCTCATTTCGAACGGCAGTTATAGCTTCCTGACATGCCTATTCGTCATGAAGCAATTCACGACTGCGCGCTTTTATGACTTACGTAACGACGAGGACTCCAATTTAAAGAGTTAGGTGATTGAAAAAATAGTGAAGAGTTCGATGGAATGTTTGCACAAGTTATCGCTGGAGATCGAAGTGAAATAGTAGAAGCCGAAGCTATTGGAAGGGCTAACAATAAACGCATCGGTGGGCGATCGGCGATACAGGTCCTTGTGTCCACATTAGCATCTCGAGGCAGGAGTGTGTGCAAACAGCGAGGGTCATCTGATGAAATGTTCAAAGGCTTTTAGTTCCCGAGAATTATTAAATGAAGCCCAGGATCATAATGTAAACACAGTGTGTTTGTCGAGGCAAGAACCTGTTGCTTTGTCGAGGTTTGATGCGTGCTTCGACTTATTGGCGGTTATTTTACGTGCGCTAATGTTAATGTTACTTGCGGCAGTTAATGCGGCAACATTGTGACGCGCCGAGCCATTCGTCCAGCAACTCGTGGAGATAGCGCATTCACTGAGGCTTTGTTTAATTTTATTCCGGTCTTTGATGGCTACTTTTGTGCTATGTTGATTCATAACAATTATAGTGCCGTCTATAAATCCCTTTGAATTTTACGATTCCGCAAAACGTTTTTATGGAGTAGCTGGTATTGACAACTTTACGACTGATTAGTGCAAATATTATAAAGCTTTTGTTGAGTCGTCGATGTCTAGATTACGTAAACAGCTAAGCAGATTTCCCTTCGACGTCAACAATGCGTTAGTACTACGGTGTTGCAAGACTCGCAAGAGCTGCGCAGTCGCGAGATATGTGGATATCTAGGCAAATATATTATATGGTGGTGCACGCACCTAGGTAAACAGGCAGGTAGCGGCGAGCATCCCGGGTGCTAACACTGCTAATGTGTGGACAAAGCTCGTGACGGATCCTGCTAATAAAATGTTCCAGGGAGTGTGCATGCGCGAACATTTTCATCACGTTGCTCGAGAGAACATTCTTCTTTTTGTTTTGTGAATTTCACAGGAGGGCTTGTTGGATAAATACCTATGTGACAGACGAAGCTTTTATTTAAATAAAAGAGTAATTCCAGTCAAGTTTGCTCTCTATTAATTATAAGATCATTAAACATGTTCTTGTAGCACATCGTTCACAATCATATTATTTCACATCTTTATTACCTCTCGTATTTGCTTTGAATACTAAACACGACATCTTTCGTTGCAAGTTTCTATTTGATTTCGCCTCATAAAATGTAGTCACATAGACACGATTATGATTTCTATCACAAATATTACATTGTACGAGGCATCGACTTCTTTGAATGCCTGTGGAAACTACTACCTATTTGAATATATTTTGTATACCAATTGCGTAAAGTGTAGTTTTGTTTGCAACGTCTGTCAGTTGAAGAATCATTGAGGCTACCACTTATATGACATGTACTCGTACATAGAGTCGTGATTCGTTTAAATTATCGTTTCTTATCTTCATTGATATCGACTGTTACAATAGCGTCGTCTACTTTAAAATTGACTCTAACAACTTGTGATAAGGTATAATTTGTTTCATCTTCCAAAGATCTGGTTGGTAAAAGGCGTTAATCAGAGTCGTGTCCTCCTTTGAATCTGATGGTTGTTCGGGATTCTTCTTAGAACACCATCAAATTCATTTCGTGTTTGCCTAAATCATAAGCGAGTTGCCTGTTTAATGGTTCCGATGGATGGATTCTTTCACTTTTCCTTTCTTTGTTGGGCTTGTGTTTTAAACTAGTTCGATTGGGCTGTTCTTTGTTACTTTGACTGACGTGAATATTAAATGAATACTCAGTCAGTATCAATTCGATATTAGGAACATTGATATATTCTTGGACGATGTGTTAACTAGTGGTGAAAATCCGGTCATTGATGTTGACTCATCCAATATTTATCACATCATGTGGACTTTACCTTTTCATCGGCATACTAAACAACTTACAGTTAATATTATATTATAAAATCACGCGGGGATTTCACAAAAGCGTTTGATTCTGTTGACTTTAACATTAGCGCGCGTGCTGTGCTAGCGCTATTCTACTTATCGGTACGCAACAGTTGAGTCTTGACAGCTCATATTTACTGTTTGTCAAACCATAACAATACAATAACATCTTAGTATGTCATACGTTTATATTACACGCTGATTTAAGTTAAAATCTTTAGTACAAGGTAGATGAACTCGAACGCTTAAGAGTAGGTTAAGTGGCATATTGTATTGATATAACGTTTAAATAAAATTGTGGCGAAAAAGGAATAAAAACACAAACGGAATTCAGTAGCAGTCTGGGTCCATGAGAAAGTAAAGAAAAATAAAATTGCAGCGTGATCTGAGGTTTGAAGTCGAATATCAATTGGGTTCCGGATAATACACTATTTGACACTAGGCTCAAGATAGGTAAAATAGCTGATGATTTGGTCTTTCAGAATGGTTTGATTAATACAAATAGAACGAAAGCTCACGGAGAAAATAATTTTGAAAATGTCCAAGAAACAGCAAAAAAAGAATTTAAAGCAGGTGCGACATGAATCACGCGTGTAATGATTCCAAGGCTCCTGACTCCAGATCGAAGGAACCCCGATGCGGAGGATCGCGTGTCGCTCGGCTGCCAGCGTTTATCCGAACGAAACATTTCACCGATAATAACTCCACACAATATAATAATGCGAATAATAAATAAAAATCGAAATAAAATAATAATTTTAATGTCGTAATTGAGGGCCGCGGGCCCCGAACCCTGCGCCCGCGCAGAAAGCACTCATTTCAACTTCGCCTTTCAGTTCGACCAATAATTTGATTGCTGCCGTGTTCGGAGTTTTGTTATTGATTCCGATGGAACTTTAAACTGTTCAATGCGAACCAGTTTTCGAGACTTTTACGTTGGTACCCTGGGTGGTACTGGAACCGAAAACTATGGTGTATCGCAATTTACTTCGCGTATCTACCTGCGGGTAAAGTATGTTGGTAGATATATCTGTTGTCTGTAGAAAACAAACGTTGGTTTTCGATGATTTTACGGGAAACGAACGAACTGTTGTACTTAATATTTCAATTTACACAACATGGCGGGAGATAAGAAAGAGCTGTGTGATCGAGGTACAACTGGCCTCACTGCTGTTCACGACTGCTGGTAACCCTACATAATTTTAAGTAAAAATACTTTATCTTCTGAATGTTTTGAGTCCATTGATGTTGGAATCTTGCCGTCTATATCAACCTTAACGACCTATATTCCCAAACTTTAATTTGTTTCAGCAGGTAATGTCTTCGTATCTTTATTTTCCTCAAATGAGACCATAAATATGTTTAACTGTTCACACAGTTAATTATGCAATATATGAATTGCTTTTGGAAGTCTGAACAAAACCAGATTTCGAACTGAAAGCGTAAAAGAGCATCAGTGGCAGCTATTATATTACCAGCTTCGTTGGAAACAATTCTGTCGCACCAATGTAGAAATGAAGGTTTCGTGAAATAATAGCAGCCTTAGGCTAAAGGCGAAAATTCATACACCATATGCTAGTAATGTCGTTATCACACACAAACCCTCCGTTTCTGCACCTGAGGCAATAACCACAAAGGATATTATGCTTATTAAAATTATATGTAGAAGAGTCAACAGCAAGACAGAGTTTACCGATTATTTTGACATTGTGACCCTTTTAACAAATAAATAAATACAACTGATCAATGACATTAATTAAATAGGGTATCTGCTAACGATAAATGAACGTAATATTGAAAATCTTTTGGGGCGTGGTAGTTAAAAAACTACATAATATGTAACTTTCAAGGGTATGTTGGGATTGGTTATAAATACAATATATCGATATTTAATTAATAGTCGAAGAAACCCTGTAGTAGGTAATTAATGATCAAGGTGGCACATACTTAGAACAGGTTACAATGTATGTTATAGAGCTATTAAAATAAATTTTGTTGTTCATTCGTGATTGCTCATAAGTTGTTCATGCAGTAAATAGTAATATGAAATAATTTAATTATCTTGGAATACGTTTTGTGTTTGTCATTCGGTATTAAAAATAATGGATAATTGTTGCAATGTACTCGCTGCGATAGTATTAGTGTTATGAACCAGTGAATGCTGTTTTAGTATTATCTATACAAATAATGTCATAAGAATATCATTGCATTTATTTATGACCTTTGTGTAGGTACCTGACGAATTTAAGGATCATGTTTTTTTAGTAAAACAATAAATTACTTGTTCAAAATAATCTATACGAATCATATAAAGAGATATCTTTCGACCAGAAATAAGACACTTCTTGTAAGTATGTTTGGTTATCTGGTAAAACTTACTTCTTTTTTAATATCTGTCACCATATTATTTTGTCCTTTTTTTAGTTATTGTCTCCTAATAGGTAAAATATTTCTTATCCTGTGTATATTTAATTGTGCAATATAGTGTTTATAAAATCTATGATGTCGGGGACAGACCTGTTAACTCCAAATTGGTCATGTTAACTTATCATGAATATACAAAATTAGTATGGAAAAATCGTTAATATCATGTTTTAACAAGTCTATTGCTTCACTTCTACAAAACTTAGAGTTACCAGAAATAGACAAAAAAAACTTTTTACTCATTATGTTGTATAACAAAACTTTAAAATTGACAAATTGGAGTTAACTGGTCTCTCCCAAACATCACAGGAATAATATCTATGTTCTAGAATAGTTATTAAAATTACCACTTCAAGTCTTCAACTGTCAATTCATTTATAGTCTCAATTGATTATTACCTTTAATAGGTAACCTAGACTTCTCAGAAATGCAGTATTTATGTCTGCATTTAGTTTAGTATTTAGTCTCTTTTGAAATAATTGCTCTTGTTTTTCTTTATCGTCATATAGGGTCTTTCCTTGCATTTTCTTATCAACTAAAATTGCACACAGTAAAGTCGTAATAACACAGTGGATCAATACAAAGTAAAATCTGGGTTCTATGTGATTGACATCACAAACAATAAACTTAGGGAGATTATGCACGTTCTCCTTACTCTTACTCGTAACTTGCACTAGGCCAGCATAGGTGACTCGACTAAGGCGTGATAAACTCAAACCTGGTGGGGACATTCTTGATGATATGTAGGTTATGCGGGGTCCTATCTAATAAAAACGTGACCAGCTCACTGATCTAGTGCGGCGTTGCCGTTGTTGTACCGTCTCTCTCAATCTCCGCGATTGAGACCGCGTATATCGTCGGTATATAAGCGTTTACCGGGGATCCGACGCCTCGGTCCGACATTTAGCTATAATTGCGCGTGCGTTCCAGTAGCTGCACTCTTCGCTGCATCTGCCTGCGCGCCTCCAGTCGCATTACAAAGGAATGCCGCGATCTCGTGCGCACTCACTTTATACCGATTCAGGGGTTCTGAGAAAGTCTTCAGCGTGTAAAAGCTGTAAATAAGTACACAATGAAAATAACGAATAAAAATATTCATTAAATCAATCTTATTACTTTCGTGTGGCATTATCCCGAAATCTTAATAGATATTTCAGAAAGACATCCACTAAGGCCTCCCTAGGACATGCTGGACTAAGGCCTCCCAAGGAATTCCAAAATTATCTCTATCTACGAGTGAACAAACGAGTTATCTATTTATGATTTTGTCAATCTCTATCGAAATGCCTTGTGGTTGCTTAGTTTTCCTAATTACAGAGAAAACGTTATTGAATATGTCAATAATAATTGTTATTATCATCACAATCGTCATGAACAACCTGCTCCAGTCTACCTCTAGATGGCTGGAGACCTCTGCCAACAACATTGATCGAGTTTGACTATTCGCCTTATTCCAAACATCAATCCTACAGCGCATAAAAACATTTAAAATTGTATTTTTTTAATTGCTATTTCATCATGATACTCATCTCGCGTTTCCTTGTTCCAGTCTGCGCGGTCAGAAGGCGAGTCTTCAGGAGAGCAGTCTTGCGAGAGCTCGGACGAGGGCGTGGGGCGCGACGCTCCTCACCAGTCGCATCAGAGCCTCCACCAGCCGCCGCACCAGCCACACCACCAGTCGCCACACAACATGACGCACCACCAACCCACACACCAACCCACACACCAACCGATCAACAACCACCAGATCAACCACCAGAGGAATTCTCCACGTCCGCTTGAAAGGGAGATTAAAGTGAGTTCTTCTAACAATGTCACTGTTATAATGTAAAATAACTCTTATTACATGAACGTTTATAATAAAGTGGTTCTTGTCGAGGTATCTATCAGTTAGCACTCTTTCGCGTTTCTGATTATCACTATACAATAGCAAAAAAAGTCTACTATACAATAGAAAAATCTCAGCATTCGATATCTGTTTATTCTTACAAGGAATGTGATAGAAATGAAATAAAATTAATACTTTATCGCTTTGCAACTACATTTTTTCTGATAATTTCATTAGCACAATGTTCTTCCCACTGTAGTAAAGAATTTGGCGGTAAAAAAAATTAACAGGCTTATTAATTTAATATTATATAATTGCGCGTCTCTACTGAAAAACAAGAAATAACATGACCCTTATCCGGCAGGTCCGAGACGACTTCGAGTCTCTGAAATCGTCGCTCCACCCGCACCTCTCCTCGCTAGCGTCGCTGGCACAGGGTGCTCCTTTATCCACCCCGAGCAGCGTGTTCGCGCTGGCTGGCGCGGGGGCGGCGGGGGGCTTCCCGTACGCGCCCCCCGCGTTCTTGGCGCCCGCGCCGCCTCCGCCCGCGCAGCCAGCCGGCTCGGCTTCCTCGTCGTCGTCGGAGGGCAGCGCTGCCGGGTGGAGCTTCGAGGAACAGTACAAGCAGGTCCGTCAGGTAAGGTCGATTTTGTTTTTGATGGTGAAACTCGAGAGACAAATGGATTTTATACACTTGCACTTTTATATCAGTTCTGCAACTCTATCAAAGATGTCGCCACATAATATAGTGTTTCTAAAATTATAAATTCACTATTATATACTTTTCAAACATTATAGACTTGAGCTTGAGATGTGAGATTAATGAGAAAAATTAATATTTTGCTGTAGGTAGCTATTCTTTACTAAAAAGCTCATTAAAAAAAATAACAAGTATAATGGTATTGTAGCTGTAAAATAAATTATTATAAATTATGGTTCTGAATAAACTTGTTAAGGAAAAACTTTAGTACTTATTAAATAGAACAGAATTTTCCAGCTGCAATAGAAATGGTAATCGTCAAATTATCGTACATATCCATAAACCGACGTAAATATTTACCCTAACGACATAATCACGCCAAATCGACCCTCGACCCGTAATAATCTATTCATAACCGGCTCCCTTGCTTGCACCCAATGAAAGCGGTGGTATAATGGCCGACTACCCCCTTTTATTTAGCTCCGAGCAAGCAATAGGAAATATTTTATTCTATCATGTTCATTACTGCCTTAGCAAAGGACGAT
Source organism: Carpatolechia fugitivella (assembly GCA_951230895.1). Taxonomy (NCBI): domain Eukaryota; kingdom Metazoa; phylum Arthropoda; class Insecta; order Lepidoptera; family Gelechiidae; genus Carpatolechia; species Carpatolechia fugitivella. Next base: position 8,949,876 of record OX579664.1, read on the forward strand.
TTAAGTTGCACGACGAAACAACGCAACACGTATAAAATAAGCTTCAAACTAGACGTAAAATCAAACGCGCGCACAATAAGCGCCAACCCGCTCCCTTTGATCCATATTTCATTGGTTATGCAGGGATTTCATATGAGGGTCATTTCGACCCTGTACGTTGTATACTTATAGACTGGTTTAGTGTCACCCTTACGAAGAGGGTTGGGTTGACAGATTGTCAGTTGTTATAACTAGTTATAACCAGTTTATATTTCATGAAGTTATCACTTATGAGTGCAGCTTATATAGCGAAGTTTACGCATAGATACGTTTTTCAAGAAAACTTTTAATTTCTTTTGAGTCACTTTTTTATAATTATTCGGATCTAAGCCAGAGCTCACTTTCGTATTATTTTAAAAGGTTCTTTTAATTATGCTATGTTATGCTATGTACATGTTTATGCTATGATATAAAGAAAAAAGTATTCGTTCGAAGTAAGATTTAACTAAATTATTTTTCTATTTGATATTAATTAATTTGAACATAATAAATTATTCTTATTCTTATTCTAATATAATCTCCTTTTCTAACAGAATATATCATGATTTTTTTGCACGAGTTATAAGGTTCGTTTTTTTAATGGACTAATCGCTTCTACCAGAGTGGTAATATAGCTGGCGCGGACTTGGTTATAAGGTTCGTTTTTGACCACAGTCTCACCTGATGGGAACAAACCATGTTTTTCATACTTTCTGACCTTAAAAGGAAAAACTACTTTTTTGATTATTCTGAATACTTATTACGTTATTGACGTCTTTAACGAGGTTGTGTATTTTCTCCTCGAATCTCCACAATGAGTAACAGTACGCTTGTACGACCGCGGTTTGTTGCTCACGCGCACTTCAATTAACACTTAACCCTTCTTCCAGTGATATAAAGGGATAAAGAAACCGACGATCACGCCTCCAACCTCGTTACGATTTCCACAAAATACTTCCACGAGTTGTATATCCGATTTTTTATACAAATAAAAGTATGTATCCGAACGTGTTATCGTTGTTCATTTTGTTATTATATCGACTTACTTTCTGGGATAAGTTTACAACAATATCAACGTACGAGTAATGTCTTTTTATTTATGTTCTAAAAAATTAAACTTATTAAATTACAGCTTTCTGAAATAAATTAGGTGATAGGATAGTAAAAGGTAATATCCGACTCTGAAATTGGCGCTCTTAGAAATTGCTCTTGGTTATGTGTCTGTTGATATATTCTGCCATTTTGTCCTTAATGCATGGTGATGTAATTTTTAGGAAACTTAGTTCTATAAATTTGTACCTAGTTGGCATTCAGGGTAGGCTCGAGCCCCTCGGTGGGGACGTATATGAGCTGTTGATGATGATGGCATTTAAATTGTGTACAAGATTACAACAGACAAATAGAAGAACTTATTTATTACCTAGGCATAATTCATACATAATTCCACTCTTATAGAAGTTAGGCACACGAATACTGTTTATAAAACACGGGTGGATTGTACTAAACAATAATTTTCATATTAGCATTCGTATTTAAATAGGGAGGAAATAACGGTCGTGGGTGGAAAATTGCGAAGTTTCCCTGCATGTCGGCTCACATTCAAATTACAGTAATTTAAAATGGTGATAAATATGAATTTACCTTTCTGACTTTTTGTGGAATAAAAAAAGCTAGATTTAGGGCTTTGTTTTAAGTTTTATTGCCTTTGATTGGTTCAAAAAAATATTTAATAACAATTTAAAATTAAGATGATATTATTATAAAAAAAAAACTATGAAATCAAGCATTGTGTAAAATAAAATTGGTAAAGATGGATTATGTTTAAGCTTGAAGCTGCTTGATAAACCATAGTAGTTTCTATTACCTGAAGGCTTCACAATTCAAATTCAAATATAGAACAAACATCGCGATAGAACGGTTGCGCGGAACGGGCGCGCGCGATTGGCTGATCAAACGCGCCGGCCGGCGTGTAATCGCGCGAATCGCGTTTTATCGCGGCCCCTGCGCAGCATTCACGATACGCGTCGGCGTTTATAATCGCACTAAAAGGCTATGTAAGATTTTATTATTAAAGTTTATTATTTTAGGGCAATTTTGGTCTATGCATTGTCACTTGCATAGACTAAAATTGTTGTTACATATTATATGTTTTATCAGTTCAGTTGTAAGGCAAAAGAAGAAAGAGAGAGAAAGAGATTTAATTGAATCATTATAAAAAACCAACAAAAATTTTAAATAGTTTGTATAAACATTAGATTGAGTGTTGAAAAATATTTTTTTTCTATTTCCGCTCTAGGAAAAAATATTCGTAAGAAAAGTAACAAATATTAAAAATTTCGATTCAGCAATCCACAGCAAATTTAGGTCTTATTAACAAAATAAACCTCATACACTGTACTACATTAAATAAATATATATAAAAAAAGAAAGAAAGAAATCATATTTGTTCACACACTGAGATATAGAAAAAGAAAGGGTAGCACAGGAAAAAAGTAAGAGAAAAAAAAAGTAGCAAATGAAAATATATACGACATGCTTTTGGTATCTACTACGGCGGCGCGGCGTAGCGAGCGTAGCAAGAGCGTAGCAATAGGCTACGACGACGTGGATGGAACGCAAGAAGGAATAAAACACAATAATATTGGTATATTGTATTAAAATTTTCAAAAATAGAAGACCATTGCTTTATTGCAATAAAGTGTTACTTACTTACTTACCATTAAGATTAATACCGTTTATTATTTGTCTAAGGTATGAGCTCAGAAAACTTGTATAGTGCGTAGCGTACAGATAAATTTATTAATACAAAAGTAATTGAAGCATGTAATATTATTGTTAGCACTTGCACGCAGTATTTGTGTACAACAAAGTTGCTGCGCTTGCGATGCGTCAGATGGAATTATACAATGATTTGTTAAATGAAATTAACATCTTATATCTACATCTTAAGACGACGTGTGTTAATAATAATATTCGTAGCTCTAATTACACGTAGACTCGGGATCACTGTGCCGAATCTAATTAAAAACAACAATATACACTAAACCAATTTGACACGTAGTTCTTAACTTCATCGATTTTTTTACTTTATCAATTTCACGAAGAAATCGATAAAGTTGATCGAACATTTGTTCTTTTTATGGATAGATAAAGAGTAATGACAGAAAAAAATCGTTAATATTTCTGGTATTTTTGCTATCTTAGAAAATAAGAACTTTAAATAGGATTTTAATAAAAGCATAGGTACCAATATTAACATGATTACCTCGCTTAGAGTTACAGACAAACATAAATGGTTGAAATATCTTAATTTTCGTTTAGTGGCTGTCAGAACCACCGGCATTCTTTGCCGCAACTCCGCGGTTTGGCGTCGCCTTAACGCGTGCTCTCTGAATAAAGGAGTTCGTGACCCACGCCTTATGGCCCGGCCCTATTGTGAAAAGTGCCAGCGAGTCCTTTTGTGGGGCATTGCTATAAGAAAGTTAGGTCGCGTTTACACCAAACGTACAGACAGCCGCCGAATGTGAGCGAGCTTTTCGCATAATATTGCTTCTGCTTCTACTTCTTGCTGCAACGCAGACCAAATCTTGCTGCTACGTGCGGGTGATAGGTTCTGCCCATCCATAGTCTGCCATACTTACACAACTTAGACTGAACCAACAAATACATAATAGGGGATCGGACTACTTTATTTTTATTTTATAAATCCAAACTTGTTAGTTTCTGCTATCGAACACTAAAATAATTTTTGCTCCGAAAAATCGACCGAGCTATAAAGGTTTGAAATTCAAGATTAGACATACTCACTTGTGACGTCATTTGTTAGTAACGCCATATAATCTTCATACAAAAAATCGTTTTAGAAAGAGACAGACATATTGAAACTTAAAAAAATCACTGTAAATTCGTTTTTCAACCGATTCTGCTTTTTTCTACGCGAATCGTCTGCTACTAATCTATATTTTAAAAATAATTCATAAAATATTGTAAATTTAGGAACAGTCCGATACCCTATTATAAAGTTCGATTTATAATTTCTATCCAGATGAATTCATGTTATATGTCAAAATAATGTTGCGACAGTAAAGTATTCCTGCGTTTATTTTTAGTTTAGATAAATTTAAACATTACATTACATGTAAAGTAATGTTTTTTTTAAGTATACACTATCTTCGCCGCGCATGTCAAGACAGCTTCTCCATATCACCGTAGTTTCAGGCACAAATCGCATCACTAGTCGTGTCGTATGACGCTCCGCCCGACTTTTGCTGTTACGTAGGTTATCCATGGCCGGTTCGTGAATTTGTTAATATTCGGTGGCTAACTAAACGTTTGGTGTGAATGCGGTTTTAAAATTGAGCTTTCATACACCCAGAGTAATTGGGAGAATAATGCGGCTCTAGCTAAATAAAGGTAACACGCACTAGCTACGGAAACGCTTCAACTGTTTAATAAATGGTTAGGTTTTGTTAAAATATAGCCTTTAAATTAAACCCATCTTTTAGGTTAGGTGAAATCGTAGGTACTTATTAAGTGCGTGCTTGAAAATCGGAGTGAATTTGTGGTGCCTGCTTTTTTAATAATAAATATTTTTTAAAGTAAAAATCTAAACTCTAGAAATACAGAAATTTCGGTCTGAGAATTCCGGTTACAGTTACAGTCTGGTATTGTTTGAGCGGTGGCGATTCAAATTCAAAGATAAAATATTATAAACGTGTAAATGCTTCTTTCTAACTTACGACTCTTTTTTAATAGGACTTAAATTCGATTTTAGTCATATGGCTTTAGGTTAGTGATCATTATCTAGGCAAAGAAGTGTATTGGGAAGAAATTGATAGTATCACGTAGGTATTGTATTTCTGTCTCGCTGCACGACTCCTCTACATTTGTCTTAACAAGGCTCGCCAGGGGGCACCGTTGTTTATAGACTGCAAGTTTAATTCTCTACCTCCACTTAATCTTTGAATTACGTGATTTTATATTATATCGAAACTGCCTGCGAGAAGTTTTTAATTAACAAAGTAGTTAATATAATAACAAAATAAATAAACAGCTGCCCCGCCACGATGCAAGAACTTTGGTTGATACTTTGGTATTTTCAAATTACAAATTTATAATGTACGTTTATTTAACGCTCTAACGGTAAAGGAAAACATCGTGACCGAGGACACCTGTGAAGAAAATTCAAAGGTTGTTTGAAAATCTTTTGGATTTTCTCTAAGGCTCTTTGGATTTTTCTAGGGCTTAGCTCATAATATTAATCATTCAGGCTTCTGAAATGTTTCTGTTGCAGTCATGGTTTAAGAAATAGATAAAGACATAATTTCATTTTTATTTTATTTTATTTCAGCTTATCTGATGTTTTCGCGTCCAAAACTTAAATAAATTCGTCAACACCAAACCCAAAGTAAAGGTCTACCCCGCACCCATCGCCTAATCTCTAAAACGGTCGTTTTAAATGCTTCAAATGCACGTGTCCTATTAGATTCGCCTCTGCCTTTAAAAGCAATAGTTTAAAAGTAAAAAAGTTGTTTTTTTTTACTAAAGCTTTTCGAACGATTAGCCAAGTGAGCCATCGAGCTGGTATTCGAGTGCCCGAACATTTATTCCGTCTAGACGTTATCTATCACTTTTCGATATCTTTATCGTAGGGTGGAATGTTTTATACTTAATACACTCGAAATACTCGTAATTTTGAAGGTCATAGAGATATTTGGATTTGTGGGTCGCTCACAAGTTGATGAAAACAAGTGGGCTTCACTCAGGGGTGAGTTTTTGTTAAAAGGTCTTCAGTTTAATTTTGATGTTTCAATATCAAATCTATATGTAAAATACGTTAACAAGTATAACATTAAATGTAAGTATATTATTATGGGTGAGTATATAATATACATATTGTCAAGGGCCGTTTATCTGGCTAATTAGGTTTTTAAACCGATTCGAATTTAAGCTGCATGTCTACCAGTTAGTGTAGTTAACAATATTAACTAGACCGTGCCTGGTTGCAAGTAGATAGTTACCTACTTACTCTCTGATGCACTGTTATATTGTACGACTTATATCCGCAGATAATGGTTAATTGGATCAATCTATAAAGCCCCAAAGACCCGAGAGGAGCTTTTGTTGTTAGCCTTCAAATGTTATATAGCCTGAGATTGATTGAGATGTTTCGTTAGAGTTGTTATTTTTCATTTGGTGCAGTAGGAATTGTAAAAGTTTGTCAAGTTCCTTATAATTTCGAGCTTTCATATCATGTTACAGATTTTAAAACAGCTTTTTTGACTGTATCGTTATAATTCTTATTTACTTATGTTATTTGGCTATGATGTAATAGGTCCCTTGTTACTGGCCACTTAATACGAAAAACAATAGAAATCTGAACAAACAAATTAGTGAAGCATTAAAGCCCTCGTAGACTTCCGATCCTAATTAAGGTGTGTTCACACTCGTTATTCCTCCGATTTGGATGTGCCCATTACAGTAAATGCCCGATTTGTCCACTCATTAGGTTGTAGAAATGTAAAATGGCTACCTACCTACCTACTTCATAAAACTGTACAATTATGTTCACTGACTTGTTACTGTGTCACGTCTCGAATTTGTGATGAACAGAATAAATAGGAGATATTACTATTGACATTAGTTGGCTATGGTTGGACATAGAAGTTAGTCACATGATAATAATGCTTGCTTTAATACTTCCATAGAAAAATCAATAGGTTCATTGGTTTTGCTTCATTATATTTTCCCTGTAAGTATTTTAGAGTTCAATATTTCTGTTTATTTATTAATTATTTGAAATGCAAGAATGTCCAATCAAAACTAGATTGAATCTGAGTACTTATAGTTCATAAAAGTAGCCGTTAACGAGCATATGAAATTCACATTTCTACAGGGTGTGTGAGGTCAGTTGTCAATCTACACGATGGAAAATACTAAAAAATACCATATTCATTGAAAAAACATAACAATACAAACAAATATACTTTATTGACACCAAACGAAAACAAAAACAGGAAAACATAACATAAGAGTTAACAGGCGGCCTTATTGCTAAGGTAGCAATCTCTTCCAGGCAACAATCTCTTCCAACAAATGTGCCATTTGCTGTTTTTGAGTAAATCACAGACTTTAAAACATACATCTCTGACATCTTATTATAGGTATATTAGCAGTAGAATTGGTGAAACCTACTCCGTGCACACTTCAAACATCTAGTTATCCAAATTGAGGATGCGATGAAGGTTAAATACCGAAAATTACATACATTACTACGCAATAATATCTGCTGTTGGTTATCCATAATATAATACTCAAATAATATGTTAAAATAAATTTTATTGCGGTCCAGACCACCCACACACTTGTAACAACTTCCTTTTAAATAACTTTACGTCCAGAATGATTTCATATTTGCTATTATGTATATATTATGTATATATTATGTATCTATTACAACTTATTACGTAATTAAAGGTCTAAATTTTAAGAAAGTTAAATGGTTACTAAGCCATGATTAAATAGTTAACTATTTAATCATGGCTTAGTAACCATTTAACTTTCTTAAAATTATGCGTTAATGCGTTGTTTTACATTAAAATTATTAATATTTTTTTTTTTTTAAATTATGCGTTAATGCGTTGTTTTACATTAAAATTATTAATAATTTTTTTTTTTTTTTTTTATATTTTTTTTAGGTTCTTAAAAATAAAATTATACCTTATGAGTAACAAAATTGTTAAATATATCACTTTTTCTAAAATTCACTTTTTATTTAGATCTATAGAATAATTATATTAGAATTACTAGCTTTCCGCCCGCGGTTTCACCCGCGTTAAATGAGTTTTTCCGTGGGAATGAAGTGTTTTACCGCGGTAAAAGTAGCCTTTGTCCTATTCCAGGGCCTAACTTAAATGTGTGCCAAGTTTTATTACGATCCGTCTAGTAGTTCAAGCGTGATTCGGCAACAAACATCCAAACTTTCGCATTTATAATATTAGTAGGATAGGATTATGATTATATATACGACTTCCTCGTAATAAATAGGTAACGGAAACTAAAAGAATAAACATCGAATAATCGCTATTATATTATTAGGTTCTAGAAACACGCTGGAAACGAAAATCTTATGAAAATCGTTATTGCTATTAAACAAAACAAATACGTACCTACAACTTAAACAGCAAAGTCAATACAGAAAATTAATATTTCGTATTAGAAATAATATAGTGATGTTTGTGGATAGTAAAACAGCACTCCACCCGATATGTTCGCCATGTGTATCGACTCACCGCACATTAAAGTCTCGGGTGACCCGGCTCTAGGGATGTCCGTTTGTATCAAGATTTGTATCGATGGAAGCTAAACCAATTAAGAAATTTAGTAAATATTCAGCTGAGGAAAAAAGGAGCTTACGTGACTGAACCTAAATGGGCGAAATCGGAAGACAAGATGCCAACAAATTCATGTCATCAAGTTCCGTACAATAAAGCTGTTTGGGTACAGTCGTTTATGGCGTCATTTGTTTCGTTGCAAAAAAATGTAATTTTTAAGTGAAACATGACGTAGAGAAATTTAGCCATCCCATCCACGCCAGAAGAACTTTAGTGTATTTTTAATATTTCTAAATAATAATGTTTGGATTCCTCCAATCAAGCCAGCTAACTACGTTCGATGCATAATCATATCCTTTATACCATGACTGTTTAGTTTTGTACACAAAATTATAACTCGATATGCGGACGTCATTTAATATCGATAAACATACGTCACTAGTGCCACTGTCACCGTCAACGCGACGTGCGTCCGCGCAGTCTATGCAACTCAGATGCAACTCTATTTATACAACGCGCATTTGGTGGCCGATTGAATGTTATTTTGCTGAATACATAATTTATCATGCGCGTGAGCGTTTAGTATAAAACTTAGTTTTTACTTTTTTGCAACTTGAAATTGCGGTACTTGGTAGATCAGTATTTGTTGATTAATGACATAACGTTTAGTTTTAGCAAAGAAAATAAATAGATAGGCTTAAAAATTAATGTTTTTCTCTTTGTTGGAAATATACCTTCTTAAATTATTTGTATAAAATAATAATCTGAGCCTGTAGTTTATTTTGCACAATTTAAGATTTATTATTACAAATCAAATTTGAAGAAATATAGAAGCGGTCGTGGCTTCTCGCTCTGGTATTTGCAGCTATTTGCATTGATTCTCTAATTAAAGTTGGAAGATTTGACAAGCCAGTTAACTACCGTATTCCCGATAAAAATTCTGGTACAACATACTCTTTCACAAAAAAAAAGAGATATAAATACACTAGCGTGAAGTACGAGGGTGCGCGTGCCCTTATTGAGATGAGCACTGAGATTTGACATCGGAGAGGATCTTGCAGGCTGGCCGAGGACAGGAGGGAGCTTTTTGTGCAGGCGCGTGTCAGAGGTTAAGATCGGTATTTTTATTAAGGAGATATCAGAGACATCTGCAGACATTGCAGCTGCTCTGTGGCTGAAGTTAGAATAAGGAAGACAGGCGTAAACTGAAGATCCTGATCACCTTAATTTAGGGTAGACTCGGGCCTTTGGTGGAGACGTATAAGAGCTGACAACAATAAACTTGTTTTTTTTTTTAATGTTCCTTTCTTTCTTCCTTCTTTTTTTGAAATTTATTAAAAAAACAACGAGATTCATCATTATCATTCTCCACTCAATCTGCCCAGTAACCAACTGCTAGTCATAATCCGTATTAATAAAATCAAGTAATGATGTGCGAAGTATTGCAAGCCTTTCAAGATGGAAACAATCAACCAAACGCAGGAGTTGCAGAAATATGCGGTGACTCGTGAAGACCCCAACCTCGCATTATCTCAGTTGCCCACGCGCAAGGCTCTCCCTTAGAAGCATTGAGACCTCATTATTTTGACCTCAAATGCGTAGCTTCAGTGGTTCTCAGTGAGGGCTTCTCGCTGGCACACCCCAACTCCTGAAATAGCGGGCACGGGCCCAGGGGCAGGCGCATCTGCCCACCAAGCTATTAATAGCGCCCCCGATGTAGTATCAAGGCCGTCACTGTTTATGTCCTGATGCAAGCTTTCGGTCCTGTTGTCTTGTTCGGATGAGAATTTGCCATGTCTACTTTTTTTTTTTATTAGTACGAGTTTACTTAGTCTATTTTAGTAGTTTATTTAGTCTTAGAACTTTATTTGTCAGGGTTTACCGAGATACCTATCCATTGGTCGAAAATTTGTCGGTTTTAATAACTTTCACAATTGCAAATCTTCTTCTTGTATGGTTAAAAGGAAACAAAACGTAATTAAAATTTGAACCAATCCGCGGATTGGTTACTTATTTCGTCGTTTCCCCTAAAATTATACAAATATCAGCGTATTTATATCACGACTTCCATCTCTCTGCGCCTTCTAAATCAAAACCCACATTTGGCCATCGGTTTTTGCTCCAAACATTCCTATAAAATGTTTATCGCTGAACACATGTGCCACCAGCCCTCTTCACTGCGGAGATTAGTCCAAAATTTCCAGATTGCCACCCGGCACAAAAAAATAAATAAATCCAAAACCCTGTCGACAAAAAATGTACCGAATACCGAATCCTTGAGATTAGAATCCCCTTGAAACACCGATTTACAGTTATCGTGCTGGGGATGAAAAATAACAGTGAACTTTTTCTGCCAGAAAGGGAAAGATATATGATGTCTGCATTTCAGTGCCGTAATTAATTTTATTTTTACTAGTGTGCGTAATTTAATTGACTGTTTGAGTGTGTGTGTTCAAGCTGTCTGCTGTCCCGTATTACCCCAGTTGCTTGGGTTAGAGAGGGAGCGAATTACAAGTGTTTTTGTTTGACTCAATGGAACATTATAATTTTAATTAGAGCTGGTTTATGTGTCAGTTTTTTAGAACATTGTGGTTTATTTGGAAGAGCAAATTTTTCAGCTACGAGATGAGGAGGAATATTTCGAATGACAGCGAAGCCCCTTCTCTTATTTTCTTACTTTCATTCGGTAAATTCCTTTAAAATTAATTGTCTCGAATGAGCAAATTTTCGCGTGTGTGTGTAGCTACGAGTATATCCGGGGGCGGGTGCGGGCATGCACAGAGCGGTTACGATGCTGCGCTCTGCGCCCACGCCGACCCGCGGGTTATCATTTCCTCTCCTCATTTCAATTTTACAACATAATATTTTTTGCTTACGGGACGCACCGACTGAAGTTTTATATCTTCCAAACTTTGGGGTGGTAGCTATTTTTAGCCACGGTATGCGTCAGATACGTTATTGATGGCGTTTTTGTTCACGTTGCATTCGGAATCGACGTTGAAAATTATTCGACGTTTTAAACATAGGAATAAAAGAAGCAATTTCCAGTTAGGAACAAGCCCTTAATTTTACTACAACAACCGCAGGGGAATCTTTTGTTATTTCTCACCTTGCAAATTTCTTGACTAAATGAAATAATAATTTACTTTTACAACATTCGGAATATTTAAAGCGGCGTGCACAATGTCGGCGCGATCCGCTCGATAAATCGTTGAACAACAATTTTACTGTTTATAAGCGTAATTGTTTATTGGTGCGACGCGGCGGCGACGACGGCCGGTAGCGGCGGCTTTGACGACAGTATCGGTTTTACTGCTGCGATTCGCTCCACGCGGTGTGCACACGCCTTTAAAATCGTACGCTTTCCTTATCCCCGAGCGATAAGCACTGAGGTTTTCAAATATTTTGATTGACTCAGTAATTTTGTCACAGTTCTCGGGATTTCAGCTGCGGATCAAATTGAGATATTACAACGCGTATAGTTGCTTAACGCACTTGAAATTTAAGAACTAAGAAATTAAAATTAAAGTAATAGTTGTACTGTTGTCATGTAATATGAGTATGGTAGAGTCAAATGACAACGTAGATTAATTAAGTATATGTATTTCATTCATTCATTCTCTGTATCTTGTAGTTATCTAAAAATACTACGTAAAATAATCTACTTGTAGAGTAGAATCAGCGGATTCTTGACATATTATTTTATTGTACACAAATTTCTTAAAAACGCCTCATTAGAAGGAAGCACATATCTCCGAATTCTTTTTAACCGGAATACCAACAATGGCTGTATAAACTCCAAACAGAGAAGCTCCTTTGATCAAAGCTTAATTACAAGTACGGAGAAATCACTTAATGAGTTGTAGGTAAACAAAACAACCGACTCACTTGCTCACTCGCTACTGATCATTGGTTTAGAACTTTGAGGGTCTTCCCATACTTGTCTTATTAAGGACTAGCGTCGTCCGTTTACAAGGACATACAGAGTTTTAGCAGTAAAATTTCATTTAGTAATTATCTTCAAAGTGTTGATATGCTAATATGTAATACTTTTATTATATTGTAAATAAATTATGAATAAAAACAGCGATTCAAGTTGTTGTTAATCAATCTTATTTATTTTGCAGTTAATTCAATATTTGATATTTAGTTAATTTAATAAGAAAAGAGTAAACAAATTATGTGCCGATTAGATAATTAGTAGAATACTTTATCTGCGCTTTATAGTTTCCTATTTAAATTATATAAAAAGACAAACTAACGATTGTTAATATCACTGCCCGGCAACAGATTAAATAATGTTGTTGATAAAGTAGATAACAATAATTTCCTAAACGGGTGTTTCAAAGCTTGTTAAAAATAAACTGCATCTGAATTCCAGTCCAAATCTTTATCTTCCAGCCTGAAAAGAAACGTGTTTTCACAGAAACTTCGTAGTAGCGCTACACAATAGTGCTCTTGATTTGTTTCATCCGCTAGATGGCGCTTCAGCGGCTGACTTATCACCGCACTCGCGCGCTTGATTTGTTTAGACGGCGGCGATCACAAAGCACGGCCTGCAACCTATCCTCTTTACGAGCTCCCCAACTGGCAGCACTGACACACTTTGTATCATCCATTCCATTGTTTTATCAATTTCAATAATTTATCTCCAGTTCAAACCTAAGCGAGAACGGAACGCATCTCTCCGCACATAAAATATCGTGTGATTCGGAAATTCTTGGAATATAAACAGAGCTGGGTGTTTTTTCTTTGCGCGTGAGTCGGGAGTTGTTTTAGGCAATTTGGTGGTCCTTCCTGTGTCTCCGGGGAGAGTTTAAATCGTTTTCCTAAAGTGGTTTCGAACACTTGGACACTATAATTTTTAGGTTTATGCAGTAATTGTTTAGTTTTATAGACCCCATTTTCCTTACAACACACACAATAAGAAGATGGACAGATCGAGCACCATCCAGAAAATTTTCAAACTATTTCAATGTTACCTGGTATAACCTTCACACAATTCATTACAAAACAGAACCACTAAGAGCGAAAAACATTACGGTATCACAATAAAGCTGGCCCGAGGTGATACTCCACCATCACTCAACTCACATACGCATTTGCCTTCGTTTTACAATAATTAAAGCTGCCTGCAAAACGCCTATAAACTGCTAGTAAATTCTTAATGGGCTTGCTTCATTATGGCACCACGCCTTCGCAAGGTGGACGCGACCGCGCCCGCTAGGCCGCTTCGTGCTGCAAACTCTTAACTACTCGGCTGTTTTTGATGGATCTACTTTTCATCGACTTTGGTTCTGTTTCAACTAACAGAACCAAAGTCGATGACTACTTAGGTGGATACTTTGATTTGATACTCTTTGTCTATGTCAATGGCAAAATTTTAAAATTGCTACCTTAGAAATGTAGCATAACTGCCTATATTTTTAAAAATTGTAAGTAAAAAAGAATGACTCGTCTGTGACCCAGCCTAAACTATTATGGTTTTCGTGGTACAGTAATTGTGATCACCCGTTGTTTACTTAAATATTTTGTAAAAGGGACATGTTGAACAATAACTTAAACTGGCCTATTAAAATTTCATCACTCATTTTAATTATGTATATTATTATTATATATCCATCCAAGGGTTTGCAGCACTGCTACTTTTATCGTCCAGCCATACGAATCAATTTGATTGATTGACGGTGATACAGTACTAATGGCATTGTGATTGTCAGTCATAAAACTAGCCAATGATTGACAGTCTGATTCGAAGGGAATCTAATTAGAATACGAGATGGATCAGTCTTATTTTATGGGATCACATTATATTTTATAAAGACTGAAATTAACTTTGTCATTGTTACATTTATGGTTAGACAATTTTCAATAAAAACACTATCATGGTGTATTTTTATTTTGTATTAAAATAGGTAGGAAGTATCATAAAACTGAAGCCTGTTGCATTAAATATATCGAATCTATCTTTATTAAAACAGTACTCATACACAGATTTCTCAATTTATTTTTATTTTTTTCGATTTCACCCCAAAGCAATTTGAGTTAGACTTCAAAAATGAAGTTATCATTATGCTGGCAACGTCAGGGGTGTCCCTCGAATAGGTCTATTATCGAGTGTTAATTAAAACTATCGATAAATCTTCTCCCGTGCGAATTCGCGTGTGGTTCTGGACATCAATAGAGGACCCTGGGCAATTTGGAGCGGGTGATCTGTTTGCAATTTATACATTGATGATGTCATCACGAAGTTGTTGTGAGGGTGAGTGTTACTGTTTTATTTTATTTTATTTTATATAGTAGTACATATATAGTTTTGTCCAAAGCTGGGAATAGGGTGTTGTAGAAACTAGATTTCTAAGTTCATGACTTATAAACAAACTGTTATTTTAGGTTGAAATAATATTTTAACATCTTATTATAATTTGCAATAGAACAAAAAATTTGAAATATACTTCTCATCAAAAAAAATCGAAACACCTTGCAATTTGTTTTGTAAGGAATAACAGAAAAATGTGTATATTTAGAAATACGCACACACAATATACACACTTTTCAACAATACAATACAATATATATACACATTTTTCTGTTATTTCTTACAAAACATAAACTTGCAAGGTGTTTCGATTTTTTTTATGAGAAGTATATATTACTTTGCTCGCAAAACCAATTGTCTAGCCGCAAAATAACGATTTCAAGAGTGAAGTTTATAGAAAAGACAAATAGTATATTCTTTTGATGCCCAAATCTCTAGATAAGACGCGTATACTATACTACTCACGCAGAGTACTATCCACACAAATAGAACGGTTCCCCCATTATTTCGTCATTGCATCGTCCTGTTCACAATTATATCTACAATGAGAATGTTAATTGCCGAAGTCTTTAGGATAACTCCGATAAAGTAATGTCACCCACTATGTATTACGAATGCATTAAAATTACTAGGTGGTACCTACTTATTTATAATCTGGAAAATTCCATAGCTTTTATGATGTAGTAAATTCCAAGTAAGGGTTATAATAGGTTGATATTGGCTAAAAGTTACAGGGGTAAGAGACTTCCGCTTCTCCGCAAGTCCGGTAACGCTCGATACGTTGAATTTGCGACACATGCATTAGGTCAATTAAAAAAAGGCTGAAAATTATGATAATGAGGGTAACCAAATTAATTTAGTCCTTTTTGTTTATTCGAAAATAGGAATAGAAGGATATTTTATAGCTGTCAGATATCGGACACGTGATTTGCTTGACTATTTCAGTAAAAAAAATAAAGCTTACTTAATTTTAGATTAAGAGGCCTGTCGTAATATAAGCATAACAAAATTAGTTTTTGGTCAAATTAATCTCATGGGTTAACCTGCGTGCGTCAAGGAACTTTATGCTACTTAAGTTCTTATGCTTATCGTGGCAAATGTATCTGTTTTGGCCTTTCCCAGGCTAAAATCTCTCTTTACTGTGTACATGTTAAATAAAAACTATAGGTCCAAGCTGGTTCTATTGTTTAATTATTTCGAGGAATTCCGTCCAATAATGCAGTATCTTTTCACTTCCTTTCTGATAATAAAATCTTGCCTGCTCCATTGTTTGTAGTACAAAAATAATATTATAATCGTCATCCGTAAAGTATTTTTTGTCTAATTTGCTCGTCCGACCCTCGCTATTGTAAGTTTTATTGCAGTTTCATATTTTAGAATAATAACTGTTTGCCAGTGATACAGTCTTCCATTAACTTTTTCAATTTTACATTTTATGACGGCGGCGGCGGCGGCAGTAATTTTTATAAAAAATGCTAGGTACTTAATGTGCGATTTTATCTAGAAATTGTAGGAAATTAGCTGTATGTGTCAAAGATAATGTCGGATATAAAGATTATTTGTGGAACGAGAAATTATTAATTAGATACCTAAGTATTTTGTTATTGTTTGGTGCACGCTCATTAATTTGATTGTTTTTCATAATAATGGGTATTATTATGATATCAATACAAAAGTGTTGTTGCAAATAATAATATATTTGAAAAAAATACCGAGCTAATCGATGACGTCACTCCCTGATTATAAGGGATGGCGCCGATTGTTGTATTTCTGGGAAAGAGCTGAACGGTGGATATTTGGCGTTTGAAAAAGTGGGAATGTCCAGCGAGAAATTGACGCAAATTCAACCAACACACCATAATCTTCATTGTAGTTTATAGAATTCGTTTAGCATCTCGGTGAACTTTCGCTGTAATACGACCAAATTACGTAAGTAGTATACAAACATATTCGCTAATCCTTGTATTTATTTCGCTTCACAATTCCTTTTACTACCACAAAAATTACCCTTTTGACAAGTCTATAGAGCTGTCAAAACACAACAGTGGCAAATACCAAATCCACCCGTATCAATTCAAATGCCCGTATGGCGAGATTCGGCCACTTTACCCCATTTATAAAGATATCAATAACAAGATATTCGCCCCTTACGACATCTATAGACGGATTTTAATTGATTATTTGTGAAATAATTTCGTGCCGTACGATATTATTGCTCCCTACTCAATTTGGGCAAATTTCGAGGGTGTGTGGGGTCACTTGGTTAGGGGTAGTTTCGCTGGTCACGGTTTAAATTAAGTTTTCTTCTGCTCGTGCTGTCGTCGTTGGTAAATTATTACCACCTTTGCTCACATCTAAATCAGAAGATGTGCTTTTTATCTTCATCACTCGCAGTTGTTAATATCTGATTAATTATTTTCTAACGACTATCAAGTGACAAGGTAGTTTTGTTTTCAAATCAGTTTACCTATGGTTGTTTGCTCGCTGACATTTTGATTAGTCGTTTTTCATTGTGGTTGTATTAGTTGTATTAAGTCTTGTTTTTCAAATATTTTCAATATTGTTTGTTCAGATCAATTATTCAATCAACAGCTTTTTGAATCATCGCCGAATTTCTCGAAATAACCTTGCTCATTGTAACCACGCGTTTGCTATTTATAATTACAACTTAAAACATCCACCGTAAAAATGTTCTATCTTTAAAACTCCTTGGATAAATTTCATTCTTTTGTGATGTTATTAAGGTTCACATTCGCTTGGAATGTTTCGGTGTATTTGTTGTTACTAAGCAGGTAGGAATTTAAAATTTCGAAGCGATCTCGTCTGGCGACAACCCCTGTGCCTGCGCTGTCGTCGGTGCCGATGGGGTGGAGCGGAGTCGTCTAGTCTATCGCGTTGTCTTGCTCCCACTTAGTCGTTTATTATATATCGGTCTCGCGTATTATTGTCATATCAAGATTCGAACATTGCATTTTGTTTCCAATTTTCAATTTAGTTTATATCGGATGTTGGAAGGAGTAGGACGTCTGGCGTGTCGCCATCGTTCACTCGCACGTGTTTGCGCGGTCGCCTTGAGTACTTTTGTATTGTCGCAGTGATTTGTTCATTGAAGTTTTGTGTTTTTTTAAGACTTGAGATATTTAAATGGAATTCATGGAGTTCTTCAATAGCCTTATGGAGGAGCGTCCTCACCCGCAGAGCAACAGCGATGCTCCGAAGATGCCAAACTTTTTTGAAGTTGATAAGAAAAAGGTAGATTTTTTTATGTATTACGTTATATATTTGGTGCTTTTTAAATGATAGGTTATGTAACTTCTTCTTTTATGACTGAGTGCGTTTCGTGATCCTGTTAGTTATATACTTACTATATACCTAATAAAGATTAACAAGGTCAACCGTGACTGTATTATTTTTATTGCAACTTTGTATCTGTTAGGTTCGATTGATTTGCAGACGATTGTTCTTCCAATTTAATATCGTATTATTTTATTGTGGGTAGGTTTAGATACAATTTGTCTTTATTAGGTTAGATATCTTGATTTACTTAGTGATCAGTGCCGTGAATGAATCCTGCCGAAATGAATCGTCAGTCAATATACAACCTTAAGTAGTTGTTGTTTAAAGTTTATTTTGGCACAAGCAATGAAAAAAGTATATTTTTAATTTTCTTATCTTGTTTGTTTATTGGTTAATTGAGATCATTACTATTTTCGTATTAAATTATGTTGATTTGATGTTTAAATACTTAAATAAACGATTTTCTAACGAATCTATAAATAGTTTGTGGTAATTTAATTTATTTGCTTACTTAATAATTAATTAATTTATTAAAGAAAATGACTGCATAATAAATGTATTTATACATACATACATACACACATAGATAAATAATGTTTAACACAGGCAGGTAATCAATATTATCGAACAGCTTATCAAAGGGAAAAACTAAGCCAGTTTACTAAGTTAGTAATATTAAATTTGTATTGACCTTCAAAATTACTCAACACAAAATTGAGGGAAACAATAAAACATAAAGTAATTTATTAAAATAGAAGAATGACCGTATATGATATATGCATATTAAAATCGCTCAATAAAATGCGCCGATCTGCTCAAGGGACGTTTTTTATGTTATTTTTAATTATAGTTTTAATATAAAAAGAATTAATAAAAATTTAGAAGGGGATTAAAAAGCTGATTCGATATAAATTAGTATTATTTATGGGCAATTTAATGGGTGTTTAATCTTTGTCGTTACGATTCGAGCGTAAACTTTAGATCGGCCATTAATTATTTTGACTTATAAACAATTAACTTGATAATTGATTAAATTAACAAGTATTATAATCTTTTTAATTATATACTGACATTGGCAGTTGTATAATTAATAATTGCTTTTTTTTAAGGCTCTGTAATATTATTTCTTTCGTTTCTTTTTTATCGATGACCTGTTTTATGTTTATCACATATTTTATATGGAAATCTTCAAAATACTTGTTATCCAAAATACATATTTATTTTCCTCCTTCATTGTCACCGGTCTGGGGTGGTCATTCCCGGTTATTTTTATGACACCTCATTTTTACAACCTTATAATGCGTGAAGAGTGACTTTATAGCTCTTATAACACCTTATAACGACCTAAAATCGTAATGATAGGATTAAACCACTTTTATCCATAGTGATTTATCTCTTGATCGCGATACATTTTACGGTATACTTTTGAAAAGGTCAGTATCTTAAATATACGATCTCAATAAAGTTGATCCTCGTTTATGGTGTCGTTGGCTTGATCAGATCATAGGTACTTGATCTGATCTGCTTGTGTTTTTTCTTCTTAATTTAAATACTGCCCACGATTTTTGTAGCAACGGACGGCAATGGGCTCAACTTTTGTAAGGGAGGAAAAGGGATAGAAGATAAAATAAATAAACACATGGGATAGCTTCAGATTTTTAGACTTGTCTTTCAAATAACCTTCAAATTACGCACAGTTGTACCATACAGAAAACCTATACCTAATCATTACATTACTGTTCAGGTAGAATATATTATACGGATACGAAACATGTTTTAAAAATGAATACTTAAGTACCATTTTGAAATATATCGTGTTTTAAATTCAGCTCATTCTTAAATTCGTAAGCATTAATCTGAAATTCGTAAGTAATAACTTTTATTATTTATAGTCTAATCTAGTTTTCAGAATTTCATAATACATATTGATTCGTAATATTATTATGTTTTTTTTTATTATACATAAACTTTTTATTTGTGGAACACTATTATGTGGTAAAAATCTATTATTAACATTATTGCAATGTATTTGTGTATTGTCCAAATTTGGAACTAGGGCCGTTGCTAGGAAATGTCAACTTTTATACTACTACTAGCGCCGCCTTTCATTTCGCAGATAAGTTGGTTTTTAAATCTATGAGTTCAGTTGTTTTGTCACTAAAATCGATGACATGGTTCCTTAAAACAGATCTTTCTATGTCTAATAGTTTCAGAGTTACCATACTGACCCATCTAAATGGGCTACTTTATATACTGGAAAAGCTGCGCCTTTATGCATACAATTATAAACCTCATCTTAGGTTTAAACGGTTTACTTTCTTTCAAAATT
Source organism: Carpatolechia fugitivella (assembly GCA_951230895.1). Taxonomy (NCBI): domain Eukaryota; kingdom Metazoa; phylum Arthropoda; class Insecta; order Lepidoptera; family Gelechiidae; genus Carpatolechia; species Carpatolechia fugitivella. The sequence goes on from OX579664.1 coordinate 8,970,172, forward strand.
ACAAAAAACTATCATGACTTGCTGCAATTGCATAACAATTCTACTAAAAATACGAAAAGCATTAGACTAGAGCACTAGAGCATTAGACAAACAGCATAGGAATACGCAAAATGCAAATTGTTCATGTATTTTTATACCACTTACCATTTGGTACAGTCCACCACAATCTAATCTATTCTTTTTCTTGTAAAATTGAGCAACGACATACCTTAATTCAATGTCATATAAGTACTGCTCTTTTTCGATAAAACTCGCTGAAACCGGTTGAGTTTTATCGAAATAAAATGTAAAAAACACATACAATAGTTTTTTCGCAACCTACCTTACCATGTTGTTGATTGTACGAGTAACATTAGGTACATATTATTATACGCTAATGTCAGGAGTATGAGTTACACTCTAATGTGGGTATAATTTTTCTTTTTCAACGTCAAGAAAACTAGAAAAAATATTACTGACGGTTTTTTTTCAATATCCCTATATTAAAGCACCCTTATAAGGCTAATAGTAGCTACCCGTATAATTTCAATGTGTTTATGAGAAACTGATCGCTCGTTCAATTAATTATTTTTCAATACACCTTGATCGAAAATTGAACTTACGAAGGCAGTAAACTGTGCGGTAAATGCGTTTTACCGCACTAGTGCGATTTTATTACAGTTTTTTTTTTAATTCCTACGGTTTTCAAAATTATTATTTAGCCAGGATCATTTTGACACTAAAAATATTTAAATCGATTCATACAAAGAGAAAAGTATTTTATATTTTCTTATTTCAACAAATGTATCAAAAATATTATCAGCCAGTAATATTTTAATTATAAAAATAAAATTATCTCGATTTAACAAAGAATCAATTCTTACAGGCTGAATGTTCACCAGAGCCTTTTCTCCGTAATTATGCTTATAAAAAAGAAACATAATATCGATTTGTGGTTGGCGCCAATTTTGTGAAATTTTAATTTAATTGTTTTACGTTGAATGTTGTTTTATGAGTGATTAAGTGTTGATATTTAGTGATAAATGTGAATAGTAAGGATACTCAAACTGCGCACGATATAATAAAGGTTAGTTTTTCAACTTCTACATGATCAATTTTACCTGTAGTAGAGGTACCTTCTTAACCATTTTAATTTAATTATTTACTATCAGTTTTCTCACAAGTGTATTGAAAAACGTCGTACAACACACGGATCTTAATAATAAACTCGTGACATTATAAACCCTCGCCTGCGGCTCGGGCTCACAAAAGTCACCTCGTTTGTAATAAGCCACCTACGATCCTTGTATCGTAATGTACTTACTATTAATTTTACAATATTGTAGCAAAAATAAAAAGTTGTATTTACTATTCAGAAATAAACAAAGAATTTACATTCGATTTTTCCATTTGATAGTAGTTTAAAAGCACATACATTATACTACATTTTACTATTAATTTTAAAAACTGTAAAAAAATAATTATGGTCAATAAATACATTCACAAACAAACGAAGTGCAATCAGTTTTGAACTAATCTGTAGCATTCCTATAAATTACGTAGCAATTAACTACGCGCTACGTTGATTCGTAGCGGTGTTCTACGAATAGTCAAGCAAGAACTAAAAATATTTATAAAATAGTTATCAGAGGCAAACAAAGCGCAAAGATGATAAGAGCCAAAATTTTGTAGCCTAAAATATGTCGTCACTTATTGTAAAAAAAAACATTAATATAAAAAAGTACATTATTTTAGAAAATAATACAACCGGCCAAGCACTTGTCAGGCCACTTAAAGTGTAGGGTTCCATAGTTGCCTACAGTTAACATTCATCAAAATATTTTTCTATGACATTTGTAGTACCAAATTTCTTACTTGTACAAGTACATTTTATAAGTTGGTCTATTATTCGATAACCTGTAAAGCCTACTTGATGTTGATACTTTTCCTTTTAAATTCATCATATACGAGTATACTACTACCGTGAATATTTTCACATTTCCAAATACAACGGTTAACAAACATAAGCACTTTAAAACGAAATATTTCTGAAACGTATACGAGGATAGCATCCCTAGAACCCCCTTTTTTAGATTTTATCCTTCAGCTTTGTCGGCATGATTAATATGTATATCCATGCCAAATTACAGCCTTCTATTAAACCCTTATGTTCCATGACATGGCGAAACTATAAGGGTTCCTTTTTGGCTACGGAACCCTAAAAACACGGATCTGATAGTTTTTAACTCTCTGTGAAAATATTTTAATATCAAAAGCGTTGCAGTTTTTTTCACTTTTACTGGGCAAGTTTGAAGTGTCTTTAGATGTCTATATGCTACGTATTTGTCTCAGTCTCGGCTTCAAATGGCTATGGTCAGGAATTAGCATGTCTAGCTATCTCACCGTTTCTTACCTGTGTGAGTCGGCCCGCCACTCGGCACACTGTAAATACATCTTTGTTCGCGAGAACGATTCGAACGTAAGGCTGTCGAGGATAAATTTCTTAATGTTTCTATTTTTTTCTTATTAAGTAAAATTAAAGCGGCATAAAAAAATCTTTGTTTAATTATTTTAAGCGAACAAAGTGATTTCTAGTATATAGGTATAGGTAGTCCTTGCAACGGTTAGTGAGCATTTGGCGTAAGTGGTGAGGAAGGGCAAATTGCCTCTTCATCAACGGCCCGTTACAGTCCACTGCTGGACTATGAGCCTCCTCCACTTAAGTGGAGGGTTTTGCCATAATCTCCACGCTTGGCAAGCGGGTTGGAGATCGCAGATTAAAAGGTTGTATCAGAGAGCGCTGCTGCCCGTTCCCTGTTCAATGTGTAGTCCCTAAGTCGCCTCTTACGACACCCACGGGAAGAGTAGGGGTTGGTGACAAATGTATTCTACTCTGCCGTCACCACACGGCGGCTCTTTTTGTACAGAATTTATGGATAAAGATACTAACTAGCGCATTCAGGGTCAGGGCTCATACTCATTGCGTTGCCTACAAATTAATCTTTAACTTCCTTGTATTAGAGTAGGTTTATAATATTTGTTGACTTTAATTAAACTATATTCGTCATTACTGGTCGACATCAGGGTTGGTAGGTTGGCAGCCCTAGCGGTCTCGCAGAACTCGGCGAGCGTTGACCGCGCGTTTGTTACACCTGCAAATAAGCGTCCACTCCGCGACCAATACGCGCGCGTTTCCGTGTGCGCCTGCATGCAGGGCGACGCGTGCGCAGCGCACCGAGTTACCCGCCTAAAGTTACAATTTTTAAAGGAAAATAACGTCACATAGTGAATTGTGAATTTTAATGTATTATTATTAGCGTGAAATAACAAAGTTTAGAAATATCTTTATTTGTACCGAATAAAGTTAACATAATTTGTATTTTTAAGGCACAACTCGTCTTATGTTTTTAGTTATCTTGATAACATTAGGCTACAACAATAAATCTAATAAAAATATAATCTAGCAATTAATTATTGAATCATTCATACAACACGATTTTTTAATAAAGTTCAGTTTTGCACAAACAGCTTTTGGTGCAGCTTTACTTTTGTCTGTACGAGGTAGTTGTACTTTCATATAACACTCACTGATACAAACATGTGAATCCTACGGAGGTCGCGACCACTCGCTAATTTTCTTAGCACGCATTCACATGTGTCGAATAAGTTTTATTCTGTAACTAACTTTTCGCTTGCGGTCTCTCTTCCAAAACTTTAGAATCTTCCCATGATCAAAAGGCACTTATTGTCTCTTCAGCCTTTGTGCAAATGACAAAGTAAAAGAACTTAATTAGTATTGAATTTGTAATAGTTCTTTGGGAAAAGATACCTAAAGATGCGCATCTACAAAATACTGGATAGATTTTTAGAAAACAATAACATTTTAAAAATACTGAAGCCATATCAGCCAAAATCTCTAGGTTCAATTACAAAAAGCACACGAAAAGATTTTACCCGAAAATTTTATTCGAGTTGATAGTTTTATAGTAAAAAATTTAGAGAAAATTTGAGAAAATGAATGAATGGAGCCATCCAACGCTGTGATAGGTCCTTTCAAACTTAGAACTACGCTATTTCTCGCGCAAAATACGCAATTTATCGGTCAAAGTGATTCGAAAGACTTCTCAGGATAAATCGTTATTTCGACGACACTTTCTCATTTCAACTGGACATACTTATCCCGTAAAATGGTCATTGAAAGAAAATTCTAATACGATTTAGGGTATATAAACCTTTCAATACAAGTTTTCTTTTGACTTTAATTATAGTTTATCAATCATACAAAATATGATAGGACATAATTAAGATTCGGGAAAGTATTAAGATGACACTTATCCCAAAATAGTTGAAAACAATATATTCGGCAAGACATTAAAAGCTCATCAATACAAAATGTTGTCACTCGTTTTCTTTGACAAGTTGATTGATGGATCATTTACAAAACTTCATCTGATGTTCTAACACCTTCACTGTCATCATCACTAGAATAAGCTAAGATAACTTAGATAAAAACAGCCAAAGAGGTAGATAATCGCAGTAATTATAATAGTTGAAGAGAAAAAATACAGACCTAAATGACCAACTGAAACATCTTGTAAATGGTTATTTATTAGTAGCTGATTATGCTTTGATAAAATTATACATATAAGAGTAAAAAAAGAATAAAGTTACTTGTATTTTACAAAAACTGTGTCGCGTCAACCAACCTCTGAACGATGGGATCACAAAAACAATTTAATATTTCCACACCCACATTACTCTACTCTACTATGTACTCATATGCAACCATTTATGTACCGATATACATAGATACAACTCCAAAACAAAGGGGGTTCGTTAGGCGACTAGGTCAGGCAATCTCCAATCCATATAGAGTTTGTTGTTCAAACGTTAGGTGCTCGAATAGTGACCAGAGTATTATTCCGGGCAAGTAATCGCGTAATCGACAAAAACAATACACGGCTGTGGTCATCAACGCATGGGGTTGGGGCGGTAAAGCTACTGGAAGTGGTCATAAAGAGAGGTTCGGGAGAGAAATAGCGTCGTAGCGATAAATAGCTTATATATTTTGACGTTTTTTTTTAGTATAAAACCTAAAAAAATATGTCGAAAGAATCAGGATTGTCTGAAACTAAAACTACGGTACGATTATGGGGTATTTTAGTACCTAATAGTTTTATTCAACTACATTTTTAGATGTTTTTTTTTAATAATAAACACGAATATAATGGTTAAGAATGCAGTTCTTTTGGTTTAAGAGATTAATTATGGAATCTTAGGCAGATTAAGCTAGCCATTTTTCGTACTTCTATAAAAAGTCCACTAGATTATTGGTATCTCGATTGCCATATCCAGCGTTCTATCGCCTTCCATTCCACTATCGTTCATACACAAAGTATACGCGATTACACGCCCTCCTTTGATCTCCAATTAGATGAGCATTTTGGGCGATTATCTGCTTGTATGCCGCACGAAGGGCGACGATTGCTGCTAAGATAAATATGTTGGGGTTTTGGTGTTACGCGACAATGGGGGCGAATATATGTAACGAGGTTATGGTTATGTTCTTGTTATGTTATAGATATTGCAACGGTCAGTGAGGTGGATATTTATAGCTGGAATTTATGAGTGTGCGATTGAAAAGCTAAACATATTTATTTTTTTAGAAACAATTTAAGGAATGATTCATGCAAAACAAGATTTGTAGAATGGTTAATAAAATAAGGCCTTTGATCTGAATCATTAGTTCAATAACATCTGGGAAAAATATTCAATTCAATTCAATACTAAGGCAGGGCTTTAGTTGACTCTTGCATACTACAGTTAAAACCAAGTTCCGTAATATTATTTTGGGTTAAGATTACCTTAGTCGCCTTATATATAGGTACCTACCTAATACGACACAATATACATAAGCCCTAATTATTACATGGAATTCCATGTAAAAATTAATATATTTCGATGTTTAGATATTTGGATCTTTCGGATTTGGATGAAATTTAGAATGGTGATAGTTTGTAACCTGGATTAACGCATAGGGTACTTTTTTACGGGAAAAAATCTTATTCCCACGGGAAAATCTTACACAACGCGAGCGTAGCCGCGGGCGGACCGCCAGTAATAATGAAATCGTCCGTTGTCGACGTCTTCCCCTCCCCGTGGACGGGGGGAGGGGGGAGGAGGGAAATCCCCACAAAGCCTGTATTACACCCAGCAATTATCCGGCAGCATTAAGCCGGATAAATCCGCTTGTATCCGGATCCGACTCGTGTAAACTGTCGTGGCTTCAAATTTTTATACGGTTTTCACGTCTTTTTGTTGAATTTACTTTAGTGAAACTGATAATATATAATGTATTGTTATGATTAATAGTAATTAGTATCAAAGGTTATGGTTAAATAGAAAATTTTAACTGTGGTAGGTGTTTTTGTAGATTTAGAATTTTCCTCAGTAATGAGTCATAAATGTTTAGTTAGGTAAAGCACGACTCAATCATTGTTCGGTTTAAAAAAATATGTAAATTACTCACTTCCATGTCTCTCTAAACATCGAACAAAGGTTTTCATAGAGTAGATGTTACTCTTACAAATAATTAAGTGGACTAGAGGCGGAGTTGCGCGGACGCAGGTGTCGGTCCCCGTTTGATTCACAGTTCGTTACATAGTTTTAACCGGAGTTGTATAAATGAGGTAAACAAACAGTGTAAAAGTTTGTGGTACAAGTGTAGAGATGTTAGCAGTTCATGGGACAGATGTTTGGAGTTTAGTGCTGCGGATGTGCCATAATTTTACAAAGCTAGTCGGCAGATAAAAGTGAGAATAATGAAAATAAGCTACTCCCATTTGTGCCATCAATGGTACAAGCCAATGGGACTGGTCTGGCGGCGGTGAAAGTTATGGGAATCTGCTGGATTCGGGCATCGTAGTGCCGGTCGTGTGTAGATCCTTAGGGGGTTGCTTTTGTCCTTCAGTTGTGCCGCAGTGGACTTCTTTCAGCTGAAATGATGATAACGATGACGAGTTGAGTTTACTAAAATTGTCACTGCTTTGCGCCTGAACACACCTGACGCCTATTTTTTTTTTAATATGCTCTACTTTCTTTTCTGCAATTTTTGTTTTTTCATTCTGTTGCCCAAATAACTTCTGCCTTATACCAAACCTAGGCTGTATGTAAAACACGGCAAAGTGTTTGGGGGCGTCGACCTAGAGACAAAGCCCGATTGATACGGCATCGCCATTGCCATCGTCCGCGGTGTCGAAATGAGGTGCAGCGGATTCCACTAATGGCCACCTGATTAGGCTCCTACTCTCAAATAAGCGTACAGCACTCAGTGTTAAGTAACAATACAGTTTAACCCACTTCATAGATTATCCACTAAATCAGTGAAGCATGCTACGCGTTTGTGAGCCAGGTGCTAATTTATATTTCGACAGTTGATCGTACTAGATTTTGTATAAAGAAGCAATATGTTATTGAAATTTACACATGGAGTAGAAATATTATGTGCTTTAGAGAAAAATCTAAGAAGAACGGTCAATCATATTACTCAATAGGAGCGGAATTGTTTTATGTACTAGTATTGATTCACGAAATGTAGAGTCTCAATTTTAAAGATGAATCTTCTACACTTGCAGAGGAACTTTATATTATAGAAACTGACTATAGTAACAACCTGTGAAATGACAGAAAGTGCTTAAGTGGAAAGACCTGTGACAGCATGGATAGGTTACAAACGTTTCCTTCACAGATGCAGGTTTTAGATAAAAAAAATATTGACTGTCCTAAGAATCAATATCATTTTCTCCGACACGCTCGAAAATGTGATCATTACTGTAAAAAAACAGTACGCGATGTGACTCATTTTTGAACGAAACATTGCCCCATACAAAACAGCGGCCGGCAATGTAACTTGCGTTCAGAAATTTCAATGTTTTTGAGTCTTTTATATAGCATACTCTTCATAAGTTTTAATGTTCTAAATTCAAATTTTATGTTAATCGTACACGACTCGTAGTAATTTGAGTTGGCTGTATGCTCTGTATGACACTGGCACAAAACAAAAAGAAAAGAAACATGCACAATATGGCGGTTTGTAATTTTCGCCGCTTTTATTTTTACCGTACTATGTATTTATTTTGTTACTTATTTTTCATGATGGAGTTAACTAATCATTGAATTGGGGAAATATTATAACAATGAATGGTTCAAGAAATCAAAGTAGAAAATAATAAAGATTAGAAATTATAAGTTTAGTGCGATACAAGTAGACATCTAAATTCAAGGTACCACAATATTTTTAGTATCTTGTAATTTCCTCGCATATTTCAGAGAAAAGCACTATACAAGCCTCGGCCGCAATAACTCTTGCTGGACTCGTACACAATAAGAGTCCTCGCCTACGCCTCGGACTTTAAACGTGTCCTCGTCCAGCAATAACTTATTTTGCGGCCGCGGCAGTAATGTACTATTTCATACTCTCCATCTTATGACAAAAATCAAAGCTAGGTCTAAACAGAACTATGTTAAGCAAGGTTCGTTGAACAAGCTTGTTGTAGTTTCAATTACAAAATGTCTACGTGACGTCGGAATACAAAAAACTTATGTTTATGTGCTCGATTCATGAACTGCGGAGTTGTGACTCATACATTCGTACGTGGCGCCATATACGCCATAGTTTGTGAACCGAATTAGCAAGCAAGAATCTAGTTATGCAAATCAAAAATACCAGTAAAATATTAAAAAAATATACAAAATTTATTTGTTTTTGCAAACTTCTGTATTTAAATCTTTTCTGTATTTTAGATATTTATACTTTTTCAACAGATTATAAAGATCAAAGACACTGGGCTTTTGCGTAATAAAAAAGGTGCCATATTTACTAAATTAAAATCAGTTCGGTATCGGCAGGAAAACATTTCTAAAAGTTCAAATTAAGAACATTTCACAACGCAACTTTTAAATGAATATTCTACTGAAGCGGCAGTTACAGCCTATCATAGGTATATTGCAAGTATATTAAACTACGGTTTAATTTGGGGCAACTCAGTAGTAATACAAAAAGTTTTTGTCGTTCAAAAGAAGTGCATAAGAGCCATTTGCTTTTGCAATGCACATTACATGGCTTCTTGTCGTTCTCTCTTCAAAAAATTACGGATACTGCTACTGCCTTATGTTTATAAAAGAGACTTGTTCATTTGTGAAATCGCGAGTCAGAGCCCAATATGCCAACATGTTACATCAGCCTTCATGAGCGAAACGTTCAACGTGTGCATTTTGATATATAATAAGCTGCCTGAAGAATTTAAGACCATTGACGGAATACCTTTTAGAAAATGCTAACAGCTTGGCTACTTGAAAAGGGATTCTACTTCTTCTTCTTCTTCGTGTTCTTCTCCACTACTGGAGGTTGGCAGTCAGCTCCACGTACGTCTCCCTATCTCTCGCCAAACGGAATAGTTCTTCTACCGTGGAGACGACGACGCCATTCTACAGTGTTAAGGAATACTTGGACGCTGACTTTAGGTAGTAGTAAATTATTTAATGAATGAATGAATGAATGAATGAATGAATGAATGAATATACTTTATTGCACACACAGAAATAATAAAAAATAATAATAATATTTAATTGTATATAATCTGTTAATTGTCCCATAATAGTATTTAATCATAAATGTGTTTTGTTTGTTTGTGTATTGTCTGCATGTGACTAGAATGTAATTTTAAAATTTATGGAATTTCTTGATATGTGGTATTTTATTACTATTTTTAATTAATAATTATTGAATAGAAATGATATTATTATATGTTATAGAATCATTAACCTAAATTTGCATACCTGGCAACTGGCAGGTTGAATACATGCACTAATATTTTTTGTTATAAGAACTCTTCTAACTGTATTCTAGCAAGTAAAAATTTCTGATTTCATAAAATCTAGACAGACAGAGACCGCGATAATAATAATGTATTTATGGTGACAAATGGGAAAATTTGTCTACGGTATCTACCTTTATAGGAAGTGTGTAACACCATGTTAGTACACTTGATATTACGTGCGTTTTACGACTGATGGCTACAATGTGAGCAGAATGACAGGAAACATTTGCAAATGTGCAAAATGTGCGCGAATTTGTATAAATGTGCGCAAATGTCTTGCGTCCGCGCCGCCTCGGGGCTTTATGCGTAGTATAATTATAATTATGTAGCCCCTAATACATCTTGCGCATAAAATATAATATTATATTTAACGTTTGTACAGTATATCTAAATATAGGCATGTATAAAAGCTGTTGAAGAACTTGAGTACGATGGCCGTGACAATTCAGACAATCTTATTTTTTTATACTGCTTTTCTGTTAAGCCAAGTCAAAGGTCTGGACACTCTGAAAAATGGACAAATTCGACACTAGTCTGAAAATACTAACACGAAGTTTGTTTTAAACTATTTCAATCTTTGGATAAAAAATTATAGCTTCGTTCAGACCTCTACAAATTCTAAAAACTTAGCAACACAATTAATTTGTCTACTTTAATAGTTTCCATTATTTTAAATTGGAAGCATTGAAAGAAAACAACTTAGTTTCTGCTACCGAACACAAAAATAATTTTTGCTCTATCTTTAAAATTGACCGAGTTATAAAGGTTTGAAATTCAAGATTAGACAGGAGAGGCACATACCCACTTGTGACATCATTTGTTAGTAACGCCATATAATCTCCATACAAAAAATCGTTTTTGAAAGAGACAGACATATTGAAACTTTAAAAAATAACTGTAAATTCGTTTTTCAACCGATTCTGTTTTTTTCTTCGTCTGCTATCTATATTTTAAAAATAATTAATAAAATATGGTAAATTCATAAAATATGGTGAACAGTCCGATCCCCTATTGTAATACCCAATTATTGTTTTACAAGTCAAACGACAACAACTAAGCGATCCACCATCCAATAAACATAATTCCCCACAACACAACATAATTCGAAGTGTGGACAAGTGTATTCCGACATTAAATAACATCTTAGACAGGACCAGAGTGACTAAAGTACGAGAGTGCGGCCCGACTCCGCCGCAAGACAATTTCAAATTGCTTGTAATAACTCTGGCCGTAGTGTAATATAAGGGATGGATTTATAAATAAACCTCCAAGGACTATCGGCAAAGTAACAGCATTTATGGAAATGCCATAGATTTACACTTATTGAGCGTGGAGGAATTGTTATAGCGTTGGCGGGTGCTATTGGAACAGAGTTGTGTTCAACACGATGTTCTAACGTTGAAGAGGATTCGTTGAGATTCGTGACTTCTGGACTTTTCCTCAGATTTTTTTTTTCTTTTTACTTGTGATCAGATGGAAAAGTTTAATCTTAGCTTTCATATATTTTAAAGTTCCTTCTAAGAGGACCTGTAGTTCCAGGATTCCTGTGCTTTTTTTAGAAATACCTATAAATTGTTTCTGAAATCCTAAAACTATATCATTATGAAGTTGTATACTGCCTTCATAACAAAGACTTTGTTGTCATAGGTTAGTATAGATTGTACGAAGTATATTATTTACTCAGTGTTATGATGAATGAATGAATGAATGAATGAATGAAATATACTTATGATATGAAAAAGACAAACAAGTTTCTGCAATCAATATTGTTTTTCATGAAGTTTAAATTTCGTATTATATTTTACTCGTAAATCAGTTTTGCACGCGTTTTTATTTAACGTGTCAGTTTTATATTTCACCTATTTGAATACTTGATGCCAAAGTACTTTAAGGCAAATGAAGAATTTTATTTTATTTTAGTTAGACTAAACTAACATATATTTTCATACATTCATTTTATCGATTCATACCAAACCTATTGCAAAAATAATAATTGCGATAGAAATAGAATTTAAACAATGACTTCATAAAATACGAACGCAAATACCTATATACTTCATCATTCAGTCCCTGAAGTGCAGAAGGCTCATATTTACATTACATTGACATTCAGTTGCGTTTATTATTTGGAAATGAGTTAAAGAAGACGCAATGTACTACGAATTGAAAGCTCGTCGCTTATCAGGTGCAGGGACCAAATCGATCTAAGTCTTACACACAATAGTCTATCAGAGTGGTCGCCTACATACCGTCAAATATGAGTATAATACGATTTAAACATTTATACAAACGGACGCCTTGTCCTATTTAACGCCAATACAAAGTTGAAGCGTTGATTTATTTATTTGTGATCCATCATTACAAATTGTGGACGAGATAACCTTGCAATGACGGCATAGACTTTATTATAATACTCACGTAACATATTATTACCAATTCACGTAATTTGCAATAATTTAACTAGTAAAAAAAAAGTTTTTAATTTCGAGTATGTCACGGTTGTCTCCACTTATATGTATGTATAGGTATAGAAGGACTAAAGTCAAAAATATTTTTTTAACTTAATGACTTGCCTCACAATTCGCAAGTTACAAGAGATACTGGCCCCGATTCGGGAAGTCATGCTCTAATTCTAATTTTAAAATCCAGCTATCCTTTTCGTTTTTATGACCAATGAAAGAGAGATGATGAATTCAGACGAACGAATGTTATTATTTTGAATGAACGATAACCTAAAATAAGGGCATAGCTGTCAGATTAAGAGATTTTTAAGTCGGATGTTATACGCTGTAAATTGTGCAACAGACGCGTCCATAAGATTAAAATTCGATGATTGACAGCTCCAATATTAGGATGGCCATCTCCTGTCCTTATTTAATCTTTAAAAGGTGAAAAGGACTGACGAACTTAAATTATGAATTACAGCATGACAGTGAGAATCAGCCCAACTGTAAGTAGTTTCTACAGTGTTAAACTTTTATTAAAAAAAATACACACAATTTTGCGTAACTCACAACAAACGATGAGCGTTTAGCCGCAACTGCCTCCTGGATGTTCCACGTTTGAAAATATTATGTGTCATATTTGGACAATATTTATTTATTCGAGCGGAAGGGGAGAGTCAGTAATTGGCGTCACACAATGGAGATTAAGCGGCTTACCAGTTTTGTGATTCAAATATCGACGGCTCGGTGGGCGACAATCGACGCTCTCGCCCTGTTATGATAATTCATTCATACGATATTTCGTACAATTATTTCTACGGGAACTGAGGACGCGAATGGGTCTCGTCCAGCCGCTCGTTTCAATTGAAATCTGCTTTGTGATAATTGGACTGCATAATTTTATGATGTTCTCTGAGACACTATTCCTGGAGACTTAAGTGGACAGTGTGAAAAGAATTTAAGATTATGTCCTTATTTAAATTTAGGTTAATACGAAATCGTTCAAGAATATTTCAGAACGTGTTTATTTGAAAATTCGTTACACTATTCTTGGAAGGTATTAAAATTAGATAGTCATCCATATCAGCCAGTATCCTACAGTATCCTACTAATATTATAAATGCGAAAGTTTGAATGTTTGGATGTTTGTTGCCGAATCACGCTTGAACCACTGGACGGATCGGGATGAAACTTGGCACACATTTAGGTTAGGCCCTGGAATAGGACAAAGGTTACTTTTTACCGCGGGAAAATACTTGATTCCCACGGGAAAACTCATTAAACGCGGGTGAAACCGCGGGCGGAAAGCTAGTTTGCAATAAATATAAAAAAATAATTTTTAAACACAAGCTTCAGAAATCCCTCGAGAAGAGACAGTTTTGGCTGCTTCACCAGGAGTTATTGTATTGACAATGGTTTAGGAGAAACTGGTTTAAAATTCTGCTGCAAAATTTTCCCAAACATACTTTACGAACCAAACCCTGCAAAAAATAAAAACAATACAACACTCATCACACTAATGTTATAAATGTGAAAATATATTTGGATGTTTAGATGTTTGGATGTTGGTTCCGCTTTCACGCCCAACTACTAAACGGATTTGGATGAAATTTGGAATGGATATAGATTGTACCCTGGATAAAACCATAGGATAATTTTTATGGTAAAAAGTCTTCCCACGGGAAAAGCTTACTTAGCCGCGGGTGGAGAGCTAGTATTATTGTATAATGACGTATGTGATGACGTCATTTGATTCAAATTAGCACATTACCTAGACCTAGCCTTACCTGCTACTTGGTGTTATGCTAACCTTAACATTTTCAGTGTCACCATAGCGACTATAACAAACTATAACATGCGACAGTGTACAATTTAGAATGAATTTGTGTCAGCATAAAATCTTTATTTATGTTTGTTTATGCAAAAAATATTTAGTAGCATTTTGTTATCAATACTTGGCTGTATGGATACACTAAGGTATTTTTTTACAAAATGAACATAATTTGAAGTTTTCTTTTTTATCAGTTTAAAGTTTATGAATAGTCTAATTTCGAATTGTCTACATGGACAAGAACATCAAGCGAGGGCAATTCTCACCATCCTCCAGCAACAGATAGCACATCAATCTTCGCGATCGTCACTGTCGGTCGGGCGCGCCCCTTCGCGATTAATCACAAGCGTTTTCGATTAGCGCCGGATCAACATGCTAAAACGAACAAAATGATCTCCAATTATGAGCCATCAGCGCTCACCATTTGTTTAACATTGGTCACAACCGTCCGGCGGGTGATGGGTTAACGGTTATCAAAAAACCAATAAGTCTAGTTTTGTGAGTTTGGTCATTTGGCGTGATGGGTACTTTCTAAATTTGTACGTGTTTTAAGTATAGGTTTGTGAGTTTTGTTATCAGATATAGAAAGAAAAGAAAGCTTAAAATCAAATTGCCTTTTACCCAAATTTAAAAGCTTTTCTTTTACCACTTTCTTTTGTCCACGTAAGTATATTTTCACCAAAGATACTTGCATTCAATAAGGCCGCTAATATATTAGGAGGAAACAGGAAATGTCAAATGGCGTTTCGTTGTTCCACGGCCCAGTTCGTCCGCGCTAAGTGCCCGATGTAATTGTCCGCCAATGCAAACAGCTCTTGTTTGATGATTGTAGCGCCGCACGCCCCGGGCCTTGTGACCGGCAAAGTCTATGTGATGGCAGGTGAAGGGTTAACAGCTTTGACATCCATCGTGTCTTCAGTTTCTTTGAATGAAGTCATCACGTAGAAAATCTGCAATGGATAGAGCTTTCTCGTCTGCTCTTTTGGGCTTGAATTTTGGACTCTTTAGCGCATATAGTTCGACGAAAACCGGACGGTCAGTTTGTTTAACGGGTCTTCCTTTGTTGACGATGTGATGTCATACTTTTGCACTTAAAATGCTGTAATGCTCTTATTTCTGAGTAGATGGGCATGTGAGCTTTTAGTTTATTTTATAAACTTTGAATGACTTCATTAATTTGTTTTTTTATTAATCTTTACGTCACGGTAAACTTTTGTACCGCTGTAATAGTCTCTCCTGTATCATCTGAATCAAAAAAATTACTCTGTTCTATTCACTTTTAGTAGTCTCGATAAGTGCGTCGTGAAATTCTTACACCTGACGCTTCTAGCTCTTTGTGCTTCTGTTCAGTGAACCGTTGTTTGCCATTGGTCGATAGCAAGGATAGCACCTCGGTTCAATTGTGGTAAGCGCCGGAAATCGAGCAATTATTGCAATCGCTCGTCACTGTGGGGCGCAGTCGCAATGGCGCAAGCATTTGCATCTTACAACTGTAGCCACTTATCTTTGTTTTATGAACAAAGGAAGTGTGCCTACTGCGTTTAGTCCTTATGTTCAACCTAATGTTTTTCTATAAACTTAAGAGCTGGTGTTGGTTTAAGTGTGCGTGTGTGGACTTTAATTTTATGCACTTTTTGTTTTCCATTTTTGTTTCTGGTTTCTACCAATCTAAATAAACATACAAAAAAAGTATTTTTGTTTCGTTCGTTTTTTTTACCAGAATTGAATACAAATGATTCAAACGAACTGTCACAGGGCATTACGCATAAACATCACTATGGGAATTTTATAATTAGGCTGTAATGCAGTTGCGATGTACCCGGACATGCGGGCGAGCACGTGGTGCGTCGCACCGTTGCTGTTGCCTGCGTACGCGCTTCCTACGAATATTAATACGCTCATTATTACTACTGTAACATCTACGACCGTTTCACTTTATTAGCTATCGTTATTTGCTACCTGATATTTTATGTAAATTATTCAAATTAATTCTGAAAACTACCTTATTTGCACTTACGCCATTTCATATTCCTGTTTTGATATGATGTTCAAGTGTATTTCTTTGTTTGTTACAGCTGTATGAAATCAGTGACGACCCACAGCGGAAGGAGTTTTTGGATGATCTCTTCTCTTTCATGCAGAAGCGAGGTAAGCTCACCTAGTTTTACTCTCTGAATAGATAGTCGAACCAACCACATTATTATAGATTGAAATGCACATTTGACGGTTTTTGACGCTCTTACAGCTTCGCAAAACTATATACTTGAATAATCTGAGTCTTTCGACTAAATGCAAGATGCAAAAAGAATAGAATAGAAAAAAGTTTATTCAGCATAGCACAAAATACAAATGATAACATTTTAAGCACAATACAGATTAAACACAAATATATAGATCGCGCCAAACTTCTAGACTGCTCTGAACACGGCACGATTCGATTTGCTACTGCAAAATATAGGTAAAAGCGACAACGCGCAATGCGCGAAGCAACTTCAGAGCTGTCTAGAAGTTTGGCGCGATCTGTACAAGGAACAACAACAATAAAAGTAACAATGCTAAAAAGGCGCCGACTCAGCATACTGTGCCTGGCCAATAACGCTGATTTTCAGTCGTGAGCCTAATAGGTAGGTAGTTAGATAGACAGGTAGCTTTTGATAGTACATCTATTCTGATAACGAATTGCTAGTATTTGCAGGAAGTAGTTCATCATTAGTTTGCTACCATTACTTTTGTTTACTGGCCATAACTATGGTCAGTGCCTTTCGAGACCTTAACAATGTCGCGTCTGAACTGAGTCGCTTTTCCCACATCAAGTCCACTCTATTAGAGTTTGATTAATCCTCTGTACCGATTGATACTTCTTGTAATTTATCATGCAACTAAATGCTCCATTCACGATCGCTTCGATCAAGATGATACCAGACCACCGCTTTATCTTGACCTCTAATGGTCTTGTAACTAACCTTATAATAGAGGTATATTGTAACTGGATGGCAGATACAAATCGAATATGGGTTAATATCAGTCATTGGAGAAGTAAACGGTTTTATATTGTGGAGATCGAGGTATAGAGTGATAAGATCAGCTATAGTGATTGACGACTTTAGGTCAATGTTAGTGGATCTTTTGCTATTAAAATTTGTTAGATAATGAGATGATCTTGGATTGAATCTTTATCCATAATGCTTGGTTTTGATTTTGTGTAAAAAAACTTTCAAAACGCACGTTTATATTTTATGCTCTCTCACTCTCACCCACTAGACTACTAGAGCAAAGACAATGTTTTAACTAATTTTTTTTTTTTTTATTAATCTTTGAAAGTTACGAAGTTTCTTTATCTCGTTAGTAAAATGACACTCACATTAAGATTATTTCCTATTAATTCGGCTAAAGCGATTACAACAAAAACCTATTCTAATTGCGTTAAATTAGGGTTTATGACAAAATCGTTTCTCAGGTTTGTTTGAAACATTAACTTTATGGTTGTTATAAATTAGAAATACATTTTTTAATATCTACTCTGCTATACAGAAATTCAAGAAGAGTCAACTAGATGCAACAGTATTAAAATAACAAGAATAATATTTGTAAAAAAAACATATTTCGTTACTACTTACATACTTGAAATAAAACCGGCCAAGCACGTGTTGGGCCACGCAAAGTGTAGGGTTCCGTAGTTGTTCAATAGTACTTAGGTACCTGTTTAAGACAGTTAACATTTATACTTGATGTTGATAGTTTTCCTTCTAAATTCATCATATATACTACTACCGTGAACTTTTTCACATTTCCAAATACAACGGTTTCAGGGGGGGGGGGACACGACACTTGACTCTTAAAATGAAACATTTCTGAAACGTACACTAACATCGAAAAATTGATTTTATTTTATTTTTGAAAAACCTATTCAACGATACCTATAAGGTAGTCGTGAATAAAAAAAAATAACCCCGTATGAGAGGAACCCTAAAAATATTTTTTTTAAGATTTGATTAATATGTATATCCATGCCAAATTACAGTCTTCTAGTACTAAGAGTTTCTGAGCTAAGCCGCGGACGGACAGACAGACAGACAGACGGACATGGCGAAACTATAAGGGTCCTTTTTGATTACGGAACCCTAAAAATGACTTGGTAACTGAATATTATCAGTAACATAATCAATTATCTCTTAGCACTAATAAAATTTCTGGTATTACTAAAATTTTTAATGGCTAGCAAGATTTTAATGTGTAAAAAAAGATTTCAGTGTTTTGGTGGAGTCATTAATTGTTTGCTTCCGCATCTCTTATTCTCTGTCACTAACAAATAAGACACAATGCCCATTGATTTGACCCGCGACGAGGTGGAATATCAACATGATTAATCTAGCGACAATCGAGGCGCCATTCACAATTAACGCCAGACAGAGATGGAAGATATATCGGGACTTTGCTGGTCCACTTGTATGCGTAGTTTTTTTTTTTGGTCAGACAATTAATTTTACTTATCAAAGTATGCTTTAGGTTCTACACTAAAAATAAAAAACCCTTCCATGAATTCTGAAAATTTTACATTTGCTTGAAATAGTAAAAAATAATAAGACAAAAAAATTACGATCTTGGACATTGGAATCTCCTCCGCAGGACATAATAATATGTGCTGCTTAATATAGATACCTATTTCGTAATCCATAAGAAAAATAATTTATTGAAACAATAGGTACTGTATCGTAATTCTGTAGGACGAAATAACTGAATGAATAATTTTATGAGTATGCACAGTAAACTTACCGAATTTCTTCACCTAGCAAAAGTATCTACATTAAATATATATCAAATTATAGTTTATTAATGTATGTAAATAATATGTTTAACATCCTCTATAAATATCTAATGAAAAAGAGACAGAAGATGGTTATCCATCACCGACCTGCGCACGATTCGAACGCCGCAAGCGATCCGAGATATCCCGCTTAATTATTTCTATTATGATATTTAAAATATAATGATCGTCTCTGTGTAACGTCCATGGCGAATTCCCACACTCGAAATCAACTCATACGCACAGTGCTGCCAACTAAGTTAAATAAAATAGCTAGGTTTTGTAAATCGAATCAGCTCCAATGATGCATAAAAATGATAAGAGAATATCAGAAATACGGGGTTATTTTTTATTCAGTGCACAAACTTTAATATGTTGTTCAGACCATGAAACTAAACAACTTTCCCCAGGAAACATGGGTCCGGAAATGAAAGAAAATTTTGTACCTCTCATACTAATTGCTGAGTTGGCTGCGGCAGTTGGTATGGGAGATTGAATTTCTTTTTTCAGTTCCGGACCTATTTTTTTCGGGAAAGTTGTTTAGTTTCAACGACATATTAAAGTTTGTGCACTGAATAAAAAATAACCATATAATTGTTATGGATACCTTTTGTAAAACCAATAATCTAATATTATACGCACGTAAAAGTAGTATTAATTTAAACCTAATTTTTTTTTTACAAAAATTAATAATCCTCCTAATTTTAGACAGTTTCTTAAATCTTTTACCGACTGATAATACTAAATATTGCTAATCGATGATAGATACCAAAAGTGATACGATCATAATTTTTATACTTAGGGCCCGTATGAATAAAACAGTAAAGTTGGCAACATTGCATGTAAAACTTCTATAGCAATTAATAAGGAGATATAAATGAGAGATCGTGCTGTATGAAAGAGATTTGTGTGGAGGATTTGTTGTGGTCAGTGCTTGTTAGTGGATCCGTGTATGAGACCCGCATTGGGTTGTTGAAATTGGCGGGAAAATTAACAGCGACCACGTGGAGTTAGAATGAATACTCATTCTAACTCCACGTGATCGCTGTTAATTTTCCCGCCAATTTAGCTATACAGCTAGCAAAAACAAAAATGTTTAAAGACATCACGAGGTAAAGCTAAAAGCATTTGATGAAACGTAATGTTGGCTGAATGCAATTTGTCTATATTGGCTGAGTTAGCACCAGTCGATTACCCGTTTTTTGACATGTCTATTGGTCTCGTTCATTAAATAAAATTCTAATTTTTCAGTTGTAAATGAAATACCTATATTATTAATACTCACTCGACGCGATTAAAAAAGAAATTAGCATTGACATTATAAAACCCACACGATGATGATGATAGATAGAGTATATAAAAAACTATAAAAATAAATCCAGGGTTCGGTCCCAACACGATTCGGTGAACTACTTGTGCCAAGGAACGCCTGACAACCTTCTGTTCCTTGAGGAAAGTTATTTAGTATCATGGACTGAACAAAATCTAGAAAATTTTCAGATGATATTAATTTTACCCAATATAATGTAGTCTGTTCCAAATCTACCAATGTGGTCCAGTAGCTGGCCTCTTAGATAGCTTAATCGTCAATTGGCATCAGTCGAGGCGGGCCCAAGCCGCCTCTTTCGTACTGAATGTGAAATTAAAACGGAATGAATTTAATATCGGCCACGCATTCATCACTTACACCGAAGCGAGCACAAAAACAAGTTGATTCAATTAATAATTCAGTTTAAAGCCTGGAAGAAAATATTGCCCTTGAAAGTCTTTTGTCTAAAGAAGGCTGTAATTTTTTAGACTAACTTCGTATAATTGCATATTTTATTGTTTTAAGTGCAACAAAAATATAATTTGCGTATTTTATTACTGGATAGATAGTTATAAACAGTTATTTATAATGTCGACACGCGAAGAAGACCAACTATAAATTATATATCTTTTGTAAGGAACTATAAATATTATAATGATCATGCAATATTATAAAGCGCTACAAGAGATCTGCATGATAAACAAGTAAACGTGTTTCAATGCCTAAGAAATACTTATAATTAACAGTCATTACTTTGAAATAAAAAATACGTGTGCCAGCATGCGGAATACAATAAATATCTCCTCCAACAGTTTATTAGCATGCGCTACATTTTATATACATTTGATATTCAAACGGAATTTTAAAAGAAAATTGTCGTGTAAATGTGTTATGCTTCGGTGTAAAAGGCGGCCAACACGTTGAGAGTATCACACCTCGCCATCTTGTTTCTTATCTTTTCGAATAAATTATTATTCAATTTATCAACGAGCGTGCCCAATAAACTTCTGGTCGTTATTACGCAGGCGCAGTGCAGATAACATTCGACTAATCATTTAATTGGTTAATCTCTTGAGAAACAAAAGGGAAACGAGATCTGTTGAAACTATAATGTGAAAAACGTCAATTTTAAATTTAATGATTGGCTAAGTTTGTTCACTTTAGTGTATAAAAAACCTTAATTAGAATATATATTTATAAAGCTTAATAAAATTCGACCAAATTATGATAAAATTAATTGAATTTGCTAATTCTTCATTGACTTTTTAGAAGTCGAGTTAATCATAAACATAAAACACGCCAAGAACACAATGCCCCCAAATGTCAGAGAGCAAACATCAAAGTTTTTAATTATTAGAATTAATTTATTCTCGGGAGGTTAATCTTGGATACTCGCGCCATCATTCCAACTGATCTCCACGTATTAATAATGTTTTATCATTTATTACGACTCATGAGTAATGAAAGTTACTGGCCACGCCCCACGCGCTCGCACTCTGTCTTCGTCTCAAGAAGAAAAATAAATTAAAAGTAAAAAGCGTCGTTTTATATTTTATTTCTTTTTTATCTTTGTAGCGTTTAATTTAATGCCAGCGACAAACGATTATGTAAATGTTAATCAAAGCGTAATTTAGCTATGTGGGTGTTCTACAAACTAAATTCGTTTTTTGCCGCTTCGATGTTAATCTATTGCGATTGCAAATCTGTCGAATGCGTTGAAATATATTTGCATAAAGTTCTGATAATTAATTTGGGCGCCGACACACATATCAATTTCTGTTTGCTTTGACGTGTATCGATTTCTTACGTCTGTCTGCAGTACCCTCTCCTTGCTCAATGAAAAAATCTGAAAGTGCTTTTTTTCAGATTGCGTTCAAAAATCCCTCAATATATCTAATTTGTTCAGCTTCATGCGATCCTATATCCTAGCTCATTATCTAATAACGTGCGTACGTTGCTGGAAGATGTTATCCCGATGATCCGATGGTTATCCTCGCAGGAGCGTGTTGATGAGCTAGCCGGTCACGTGAGCTGCGCCCGCGCCTCGTTACCAGCTGATTGATCGGCCATCGCTCGACTCCAAATACAGTCTGATTTCAGTATTTATTCCGTTAACCGTTAGGGTTTTTTATTAATTTTCTTAATTTCTCCGTGGAGATCATCATCATAATATGGCATCATAACATGCCACGTAATCATAATCGTCATTTTCGTGGATATGTTTGTTATCAAATGACTTATTGTTATCATCAAATAAATAAAGCTTATTTTTATTTCACAGACTTTTGTGATTAAGTAACTTTTCATGAACCTTATCACTTGTTGAATCTTCCATTCCTATTTTTGGAACACGTTAAATTGTATAGTTGTAAGGAAGTTTCTATATTTATTTAATTAATAGTTTATAATTAAAACTATTACATTTCTAGTTAAAAGATCACCCTATACGTCCACACCTATTGTTTCACTTGTTAATAGCGAGTGGTGTAACTAATAACATCTCATTCGGATTCATTTCCCGTGATTAATTATCTGTTTAATCGATATAAGATGTTGTGCCAACAACCTTCTTGGGTTTCGAGCCCGCACACAACCTCCAACTTCACTCTTCAAGTTAAGGATATAAAGTTTCTTTTCCGTTACTGGTTTAGTCGTGATAGATTGCGTTAAAGAGTTGATCTATCAAATTTTTTTCGTTTCATTGAAGATAGCCTTTGTTACAAGTTTAATTGGTGTCTTAAACACGGTTTTGAACGGTTAATTCGATTTCTCGAGTCGAGCTTCGTTCATTTGTTGTTCGTTCATTTAGTTGGACGAGTGGTAATCTAAAGTTGATTGATTAGAAACGACTCCAATATTTTTGGGCGGGGATCACGATATAACTTCAGTGTGGTGTGGATTTAGGTGAATGCTTCAAAAAAGTTAATTTGGATCGTTGTCGTAATTAAGGCCATATGGAATAGTTTTTTCTTTTTTAATATCAGTCTAATAAGCTTTTGTATTTTTTATGGGGAAGTTTTTTTTACTGGCTTACATATCGACTTCATAGCCTAGTTGATATTACGCTACGCCTGCTTACGAAGCTCAGGGTCGCGAGTTCGAATCTCACTCAAGAAAAAACATTTTGTGTTTTTTGCCTTGTGTCTGGATTTTGTTTAACTTTATATAAGTGTTTATCTATTTATATACTTATGTTTACGAACATTAGAGGTTCTTGGCCGTGTGTGAGATGTCCTCACATATTTATTTATTTATTATTACTCCCTGTTCTGGGCTTGTTTCAGCCAATTGTTGCAGAAAGTGTCCAAATCTGTATCGGCACAAAGGTCACAACACAACACTTATATTTGCTTCTGTTGAAGTTTTAACAAATTCTGCGTTAGAATTCGAGCTACCTGCAGTGCGAACGAAGTCAAAAAAAGTCAAAAGTCAAAAATTATTTACTTCCATAAGATGTTATTACATCACTTAGATCCGTCATCACATTTTTTTGGGTGAGTTCACTAACACAATGGCGGAATCTGTGGAGTTTCGAGTTTACGAGTTTCCTCCTTCCCCCCACTTCATTTTGTCAATGTTGGCAATGGCAACAATGACTTTCATTATTAAAAACTAGAATTCCTTCATGTCTCGCGCTCTAAATAACCCAAGATTAATGGTGTGAAGTGTGATTAGGACAAGGGAGAGAGATTGATGATGCTGCGGCCGATTGTCTCTGCGCAATAATGTCAGCAATATGCTAAACACTTGATTTGTTCTAGTACTGGCCAGGTCATGGGTTATTGTGGATGCTTGAGCGTCTTCCGTGCTTCTGAAAGCACGTTAAGCTATGTCAGTGTCATTTGGTGGCTTGAAAGCTTTAACGATTTCGTTAGTCAGACTGGCCACTATTTGTTAGTTAAGTAGGAAGAAGTTGTAGGCTTGCAATCGTATGCAGAGTCTCTTCTCAAGTTGGAGATATTATGTACTCGAGTCTCAAACATGTATTTACTTTAAAGTGGAAGCGAATGCTCATTAATATATTTATTTACCAGCTATAAAAAATCAGTATGTAGTCAACCATCAAAGGCAGTCCTGAGTGACAGTTTTATTTGCAACAAGTTTTGGTCTTCCAAGACAATTCACCGGATCCCTGTTAACAAACAGAGTGACTTTTATTCCTGTCCACACTCATTGCGCCAATAGGCGACCTCTTCGCGTGCCACTGATGGTACTCATGCTTTGCCACTTGGTACAAATCATAAGCGATTGTCAGTATAACAATTAATTAAATTAATCCATTCATCTTAATTAGTTAGTCAGTTACTAGAATTTATAAAAAAGTACCAATCTAGTTTTAACTAAGTAAAATAAAAATCTTGAATAGCTTAGTGTAAGAGTTTTCAACCTGACTACACCACGCACCAGCGGCAAATACAACGTGTTAGCAAAATGACGCAGAACCTCTCGGGTGGCAGGTCAGCGGTCAGCCCATGAAACTGAACAACTTTTGTTCCATAAATTTTTAAATTCGCAGACGCATCCGGCAACACGTTCCCATACATTTTATAGGAACTTGTATGAATGAAAGTACATTTCGATGATTATGAGGACGTATGACGTAAAAGCTTGTCAAATAATCCAAAATCGTTAAAAAAGTGTTATCCGACTGTTGACATTTTAACCATAAATAAATAAATTAATAAATAATTTCACAATTCATTTATTACTGTCTTAAAGCCTCGAATTTGCTGGAAGTTTATTTCTTCCTGCGATCGGGACGCCCCGCATGACTGGCGGTGTTCCGACCGTTATTGGCGCAAGATGACCGCAACAAACTCACTCTAGTGTCTGTCTAGTGACGTACGACACTTCACCGATTTGTTTGAGAATGTCTCGTCGATTGATAAACAACAGTATTTTGATGATCGTCTTTTAAATCAGACATACTATCTATATAGAAGTCAAACAATTCAACATTAGGGATATTAAATTATTTTCTGTCTGCTCTATCGGAAATTGAAATCAGAACCATTGCTTGGAACCCTATGTGAAAAGCAATACATACTGCTAATACCCGTACTATTTTTTTTTAAAGTATATTTCTTGCGGATCTAATAATCTTTAGATGACTTTCGTCCACTCCGATATTGATGATTTTCAAATCACGGTTTATTTTTTCTTTTCCATATCGATGTAAATTCTAATCTCTCTGATTATCGGGTGTATATTGACAGACACATGTCTGGGCTTGTAATATTAGCCGACTTTCTCGGCACACAGTAATTAATATGCAGCTTGAAGCCAGTAGTCGCTACTGGTTGTTTGATTAACCTTGCCTTGACTATCTTTCCCAAAGAAATTCGTGAATAGTTGATAACAAATCTTTTTACAACGTTCACGTAGGAATTGCAATATTTTATTTGTACTGATTTTTATCATATTTTGTATGCTCAGCATAAATTATTACTTATAACTTGGAATACAGAGTGTAAATTTATTTTAGTACTCTACCATAAGAAATTGTATTATGTTACAATTAGTTTGTTTTATGTTTCAACTTTCAACCTTCTAATAGTAAATAATATGCATGGTTGGTTATGCGGAACCGTTTTGATACCCTGGCAATAAATAATAAAATACAATATTAAACAATCAAAACTTTCAAATTCAGTATTTATCTAAAGCCATTTAGAGAATCATATAACAGATGCAATCTGTGAAAAACCTTATCTTCCTTAATTCGGGTGAAATTCGTCAGCCATCTTCCCTAAATAGTTCGTTTGGCGACAATCTCTATTAAGCCCAAGTCACACAGAGCGGGAGCGGCGCGGTCCGGGGCCGGGACAAGCGGGACGGCGCTATGCCGCGCCATAGCACCGTCCCGCTTTCCCGGCCCCGGACCGCCCCCGGCACGGCTCTGTGTGACTTGGGCTTTAACCGCAACGGTAGGCGTGAACGTAAAATGTATTTTATGAAAAATAGAAGAATTATAATGTTGTCTGAATTCTTAGAATTTCTGGAGATATGATCGATTATTTTCGTCGTGTCGTGAAAAATGTGGTAGTGTTTTGTCGTCGGCGGCGCATGCGTATCGGGATCAAACGAATGAAGCCAGCTGCTTGATTCTTATACAAATAAAAGTAGAATTAATCAACGCGAGTAGTGATGGAAGTCGTCATAAATATTGGCTAGGAATGTAAAGTGGAGTATGCTAATGTGTTGTCACCGGTTTCGATTTGAATCATATGTTCAGTGACATATTGGAGTACTTTAGGATTGTAGGTATAGTATTCTTATATATTCCAAATCAAAGATTAAAACTAGGCAGAATTACCTGCCGATACCGTTAAAACAAAATTGTTAAAATATATACTTAGTGCATATTCTGTATGGAAAATCTTGTATAGTTTTCCATAAAGTTTCTTTCTAGTGGATGTGCGTTATTTAACTAGCTTTTTATCGTTATGGGGGCTTTTTGCTATGAATTTGTTTGATTTGACAAGTCGCAGATGGGGCTAATTGCGTCAGATTTTGTTAGTTTAGTTGACAGTCCGTTCATAGTCTTGTGACTAAGCGTCGTCCCCTCACTAGCAGACGGAACGTAACGTAACGTGGCGTGGCTTCCTGCGCGACGTGACCGATCCGATGCTAATCTTGCGCCGAAATGTGGATTAATATATCAAAGTCGCGCATACACATCTTTTAATGAAATTGTCTCCACGACGACATCACAGCACTATTAATAACCTTTATCGCGGCTTAAACGTTTGTCTCAAATAATACACGAACCTTTGTTCTTATTTAAATTATTTCACGCACCCGACCGTATTTCTATCTCTTTGATGTCAAAATGTATCTATCTCGCGTTCGAATGCCACTCTTTATGTTAAACAGTGTCATTAGTAACATTTTTATTGAGTACAAATTACCGTCCGAAAGAGTGTTTAGTTTACATGAATTTTTATGGTCCTTTAATGAGTGAGATTTTGTATAAATTATTCCTTATGATAGTAGCATTTTATTGTTTGGAGATGGGCCCTCGATCCGTCAATGTTTTGGATTTATTTTGAGCGCTGCATATTTTAATGTTCATTAATAAAAGTCAATGTGTCGGGTGAGTTCCGCCGTGACAGAACTGGACGTTAACTGGGGATTAAACTTCCGATTATGGTAATGGTATTTTGAACTGTATTTTTATTTTCTTCTTAGGCAATACCATGTAATTTATTACTTACTGGTTGTA
Source organism: Carpatolechia fugitivella (assembly GCA_951230895.1). Lineage (NCBI taxonomy): Eukaryota > Metazoa > Arthropoda > Insecta > Lepidoptera > Gelechiidae > Carpatolechia > Carpatolechia fugitivella. The sequence goes on from OX579664.1 coordinate 8,997,642, forward strand.
ATAATATTTATTAATGATAGCTCTTTGATTACTGAATGAAGAACACGTTATGTAATGTCATCAACATCAACATCAACGGCCCGTTACAGTCCACTGCTGGACTATGAGCCTCCTCCACTCAAGGGTTTTTCCATAATCTCCACGCTTGGCAGGCGGGTTGGAGATCGCAGATTAAAAGATTACTGTATCAGAGAGCGCTGCTGCCCGTTCCCTGTTCAATGTGTAGTCCTTAAGTCGCCTCTTACGACACCCACGGGAAGAGTAAGGGTTGGTGACAAATGTATTCTACTCTGCCGTCACCACACGGCAGTATGTAATGTAATTGTCAAATATTATTGTGTCACCAATAAAAGTATTATCCTCATCACTATCATTGTATGTACTACAACACGGTAAACGTTGAACAGTAAATATATTATACATACCATATGTTACATAAAGAGAATTGTGGGAATTGTACACGACTGGTGCGAATTGTCCGTCTGTTTTGGCGATGGGTGGGAAGGAACTATACCTATAATTCATATCGCCAAATTAATTTTGCGAATAAATCATTACACGAATGAAAGAATAATCTTTGTAACATTCAAAATATCCTGTCAGAAGAGTAGGAAGTTGGATTCTCTACAATTTTGCGTATTCGTCTCATACATAAAATATATATTAAAAAAATGTATTAAATACGATTACGAAGCCTAGCCGACTAGCCGAGAAGTTGTAAGTTATAATAACACATACTTATTATAATTTTAGTTTTCATTATTTGTATGTAAATGTGTGTAGCGTGTAGGTTGAATATTTGCATAATACATTCCTAAATCTGACCAAATACAAGTTCTGTGCCAAAATCTCGTTGTGTTCGATACACGCGCGTGTTTAATCGATTACGTTTAAGTATCGAATTCACTCGCGTTTCGATTCGATACCGATGCGATATTCGATGACGAAATACGATTCCGTGACGTTTTTTTTTCGATTTTGTATATTTAGAGGGTCGATAACCTGTTATTCGTATATATACATATATATTGTATGTGCATTTGATGTATGCAAACACATTTTGTTGGCATGTTGGTTTATACCTATACATATATAAATAAAAATAAAATGTTATTTATTTCCAAATTAATTCTTACAATAGTAGTGTTGAGTCTTCCCAGTAAGTAATCTAAAGATACTTGTAGTGGGAATGGCTCGCTACTTCCCTTTACTAAACATGTTTGAAAAAATACGAATATAATAATATTGGAGGAATATAATATATACCGGAGCTGTCGAATTATTTGCGTCCTTTGAAAAACAATCGAGAGGTGCATGAAATAAATTAAATTATCTTTGAGTTCATATTAAATATATTACCTAGCTATTTTATTTTATTTTCGTGTATGAGATGTCCCAACATATTTTTTTTTTAATTTAAAATTATAAGTAGTTTCAGTTTCAGTTTTAAATAAAAAATACGGCTTTTTGTTGCCTATTTTGTTGGAAGTTCTTAAAAGTATCATCAAAATCAACTCAAATATTAAATTAGAAACCTAAAAATGGTTCCAAGAAGCATAGGCAATAAAACTGATTCAGCTAAAAGGGGGGGAGCGGGGAGGGGGGGGGGGGGAATGTGTGTGACCGCATTATAATACTAAAACATGGCTCCATGACCCGCTCTTTCCTCAGCCTGTATGAGCCTATTGTTGTCCGTCTGTCCATCCGCATCAAACACGCCTGTAAATCATATTCGTCGTAAATTCGATACGACTCACAAAGATCCATCTGTTCTTATTTTGAATTTTTAAAATCGTGCGCGACACCAAAAAAATGGTTATTACAAATGTCTCGTCATTTATATGCTTATTGAATTGATGAAAAGAACATTTTTCTTTCAATCTTTAAACACTTTTTTGAGGACACTTTCTCTTTCAATTGTAAAATCTGTGAGGTCGAAAGAAGATTTCAAAGTTTTGAAAATTAAAGTCAAAGTGCTGGATCAGTTTGCGTAGTAATTGCCTCGTATTATAGAGTTGAATCACAAATTGCGTACTAGCTATTGTTGCGTGCGGCCCCACACATCACGGCGTGTTTACGCGACAAGCACGTAGCTTTTACTTTGTCGCGCGACATCTGCTATTCGCACTTTACCCGTGACATACGTCCACACCCCTACCGCACACATATAGAGCTCGCAATCCTCTGATCGTTCAGTCGAGGAATAGTTGCAGCGCAATCGACAGACGCGTTTAATTTTAAAATTCAACGTGTGAAGGGAATTTTATTGAGGGTTTATTTAGAGCTTTCCTTACAATGTCAAGGTTTGCTATTGAAATTACACGCTTTGTTCTTGTTTGTGGCTCATTCGCGAGTTTCGCTTCCACAGAATATTGCTGGCTATTCAAAGCTGCTGAAGTTAAATGCCAACAGTAAACTAGCGTTCTGTTTTCACATTCTTCTGTAGAGATAGGTATATGGTAGTTTGTTTTCCTGGCTGCAAATGTTACTTTGATAAATTGCGCCTGAAAGAGAGCATTGGACCATGAACGATAATTTTTCTCGCACTTCACTGCAATGTTTCAGTTAGGTATATATTCTTTCTATATCTATCGACATTTTAAATAATATTATGTACGACTAATAAAATTACCTACTTGTGTTTCTCTTCTATTCTTGTGTTAAGGGATATCATCTATGACTTCATCGGAGGTCCTAGTAAAGATGACCAATTTGTTATCTAACGAAAACAAATACTTGACCACCAACACTAACAAAGCTTTGGTCACATCCCGGTATACACCTTAAGGTATGAAAACTAAGGGTATATTTTATTTAACAGGTAGAGTCGAGTAGAAAAAAAGTGATAAGTCCTTTGTAATCTTTCTGACGCCACGGAGGCTTACACCGAGTTAATTGCCTTGAAATGTTTTTTTTTTCCTTTCGTCGGCTAAATGTTTTATTATAGTATCTTGTCTACCTGAATTGGAGACAGTACTGATAGATACAGACGTGGAAAAAAGGTTGATAAAGAGCACGAGTGAGTCAGGTTATAGCAATGTTATCGTATCAACATGCCGGCTAGTATTATCGATAATATTTGTTTTGGTGCGTGCCTGACATAATTGATATCGTGCTTATTTGGAAATTAAAGCTAAATCAATATATCGATAATGTTGATAGTCCTGATAGGAATTAGACAGTTCTGTTGATTTCAGTTTTATATCTACAGTCACACCGCGACTGTTTACCTCTACCACTACTTATGTTAAAAAAATATACCTACTAACAAAACTTTCTCTAAATATTATAATAGTACTAAAAATTAACAATTTCTAAGAATAAAACAACCATTAAGGAAACTATTTAAATTGCCGCCCTCCATATTGAGCATCTCGGGCGCCGATACCGTTACTGGCCGCATACATCCTTTATTCTCTATTTAAACTTTTTCTGCCATTTTTTATTTTATTTCATTTAATTCTATTTCTTTACCGTCTAGCCGGCCAGTATTGTTTCCAACACGTTTGGACAAACAAATTTCTGTTCAATGAACATTAGACCCCTATAAAGTAAGAAAGATTTTTTGCAATCCGGCCTTTCCAGATTGTTGTAGCTGCAAGTAGGTAGTGACTATTATTTTTATTTATCTTTGTGGGTATTAGACGAGTCAACATCTGCGACACGCAACAATCGAGGTATTGACATGCTACAAAAAAGTAAGTACTTACTGAGATAGAGAAGGATTTTGGAAATGGCACAAATATTGCTAACACTGACCATGTTCTGACGCATATCAAAGTAAAATTCTAAAGCAAGTGTAAGAGTGGCATTAGCTAAGACCGGGTTAAACAAAGGCCTATTCTGGCAATGTCAATAATCGTTTCCGTTGCAAACAAATGAGTATGAGGAAACGCTGATTCGAGCAAAACAAATAATCAGCAACTTTATTTCATATCTCGATTCACTCTGATTTTGAAGTGTCGCAAGTAGCATAGTGAAAATTTACTAAGTTTATAGTACGTATGCATTTTGATCGTCGTCATTATCGACATCATTAGCTATTTACGCTATCATGTCATCTTTTGTGGTCCTGTCTGAACACTCCCCTAATTTATGTTGGTCATATTATGAAGTTGTTGTAGGTAGTGTATACCAAAATTTTACTATTTAGTTGGCCTACCACGCCTCTCAATAAAAATTGCCTTTTATTATTTTTAATTTACGTTATCACTCGTTTAACAAATAATTTGGTTCAAATAATAAAATATTCTAGCTTTTATGATTGTACTTGTACTTCCGCGGTAAAACCGTAGTTATCCCACTTTCCAAGCTCTTAGAAGTTTTGCCTTATCATTACGTTCAGTCGGACCTAAGGTTACTACAGCTGCAGTGCAGCTACTCGGGATATCGATCGTGATCGGCTCGCAATTTGCACCGATCGCTAGATGGCGTTTCGCGGAAGCAGAGCTTGCCGTCACGCGGCGCTGCGCCGGCGCAACCCAGCTCTGTGTAATTTATTGCTTATTTCGATGTAATTGTACCCTCTACTAAATGTTCCTAGTATCTTGGTACATAGCGTGTAAGCCGTGATCGCAACATTGTACTTAGAAATGATAGCCCGCGTCTTCATTGTTAGATGACATTTTTCTGTTTTAACACTAAGATGTCTGCTGATAAATTCAGTTTCATTTACAGAACGATTTGTTAAAGAAAGATAGTTTACAAAAAATATTTTAATGATAAAGACGCTCTCGCTACAGGGCAAAGGTTTCGTGTAAAAACAAAGAGCGAAGAAAGCCGTTAAAAATATTTTTTTCGGAAATACCACTAATTACTTATTTATAATTAATTACCTTCACGTTTTTAGCTTTCTCTTCTCGGTTGTATTTATTTACTTAATACTCATTTTATCGTGTGATCGGCCAGATGATGCGTATGGAAATACATATAAGAGTTTCAAGACAAGTAGTCACGCTACTTACCAATAGTAAATGTTGGTAAACAGTCGATTTGGTTTCAATCCGGTTTCGAATTACGCCGATCATGCTTTCTATTTGGACTGAGGGACATCGGATCTTAATTTTGAGTATTCAGTAATTGGTAGGTCCAAGATAATAAGCGATAGACGTCTTATGTGATCAAAATAGTAAATGGTTGATGGTTGGTTGGCTGTAACGGGCCGTAGATTTGATTTGAAATGGTTGATTCGAATAATGACTAAGCATTCGTTAATAAAGATACTATTGTATCTAAAGTTATATTATCGGCAACAAAACGGAAATGTTAAGAGAAAGCCACTTACATTAGACCTAATTTTGAGACTGGTTTATATCCGGTAAAGTTATATTCTCCGTCTCTTGTATACCAGTAGACAGCATTAAAAGCAATATCTACCATTTATATTCCGCCTAATACACAAAATGGCTGCGCGCACAGCTCCATTGTTCGACATTCCGACGGGAAGCAATTGCGATAATTATAATTAAGTATAATTGTCCAATTGTCTCAGAGATTGCTGCAAGTGGCTTGATACGCGCGAATCTACGCGAAATCTTGATCTTGTAATAACTGTCCTGCGCAGCCTACTTACGTATGTTACTCTTATCTTTCGACACTATCTACGGTCGTGGCAGCTACGTCAAATTTTTCAATTACGACACCTTCTTTAGGATCCTTTTTAACGGTGTAGGGGTAATTGTTTTTTTTTTTAAGTTCTTTTATTTCCACTCATTGTACAAAACGTATTCATTAGTAGCGTATATAATATAGGTAGTATCTTTCTGTTTAAATTATTTTAACAGTTTAGCAACGAGAGCTTAAGTAATAAAAGAGCTCCCAATGGCTCTCTTCCATCTTTTTAGACGTTTTCTCCGAAAATACCTTTATGTTGAAACTCTCAAACCAATTTTGTTTTAACACGCAATCAAGCGTATTATTTAAACCAACCGCAAATTTATAAATTGAGGGAAAAACTCGACAAACACCACTGGCGAATGTTGTAATCGTCTAATTCCAGAGAATTAGAATAATATCGTTGAAGGTCTTTCATTTGGCTCTGAAATATTCTATAATGTGTGTTTTGTGAAACGTAATACTGATGTTTTGATTAATACAGATTTTCTTCATATAGCCCATGTTTAAAGATCACAGGCCGACTCTGATTTCGCTATGACATGTTGTCTCCCATGTAGTTCAAACAGCTGTACTGTACATATTCCAGAAGGGCTTAGAGCTCATTATAATTTAACAATAATAAAAAAAAGATTTATATTGTGGTATTTTTTTTATTGAAAATCTATTTATTCATTTAGTAACCTCATGCCTTGACCCAATTTTTTGCTCTCTTACAAACACATGCAAATTTAATTAAAGTTATACGATTACCTACTGGCCTATTTTGATGTCAACAAACGCTTCCCCTCAGTGTTGGTTAAAAATAAAAACCTATGATTAGCGTTCACTCATTAATCACTCGCTGTATATTGTCACAACACGTCCACGGACGGACTCTCTGATCTTAATACCATTCAAAAACTGTACTTTCAAACTCTCTTGTTATACTGGAAGGTAATTGCTTTCAAATTGTATATATTTTTTCCTTTTATCGTCTTCGTTTTGGAAACAAAACACTTCGAATTCGATTCATTGACCGCATGCGATTTTGTTTTATGTCGGATAAAGAAAGAGAAGTCATTTGATTCAATTTGGTTAGTTGATGTCGTTTCGCATATTTTTTGCTTTGTTTAATTTTGTAATTAAAGTATTTTAGGCTCTGACTGGCACTAGTGTGAATGAAGGGCTTATAAAAGCAAGCCATTAATTTTACCGACCGGAATGTTTTAAATTTAATCGTTGATTCGCTACATTTCGTCAATGCTCTTCACAGCTGCAGTATTGTTTCAACATAATTTATGCCGCTCTTTGATCACAACGGAGACCGTAACATTTGTTTCGCGGGAATGATATTAATCAAATACATTTATTGCGGTCGCATATGAAATTAACTGCTGTAGATTAAACGTAACTTCTCGGAACGGTAGGCTATCAAATATTTCCTACAATAAACCAGTTTGGACTGTTATTGCACTTCCCTGGTTTCTGGACCCATCGCGCGAACCATAATAATCACAACATATAAATATATTCCTGGATCCGAGCCAATGTTTAATAAACGTTTATTGTTGTAGCTAAGGCATTTAGTACTGATATGATGAGATTTCTGTAATTCAGTAATTCCTGTTTTCTTCAAAAATAAATCACACTCAGTCTACATCCAATTCGTCGTGCATCATCACCGTGATCAAAACACATGTGGCGCATGCTGTGTCGCGGAGACTCTGATATAAAAGATTAAAAATAAATAACAAAGCAATCAAAGAATCCAGGAGAGAAACAAGAAGACTTGAAATCTCCCGCGACGTCTGTCAAATTAGCATCACAAACTGAAAATAGCGTCATTCTAATTATTTTGATGACTCAACTGAAATACAATTAATCTTGCCGCTTCTGTGAACTGTCCAAGTGACGGACGGACGAAAATATCGTCGCATTTCGCGATAAATAAACTTGGGAGTCGAATATCGGATTTCGATTCCATCGGTGCTGCGTATCAAAGATTTTATACGCGTGTTAGGTGGCTGGCGGCGGAGCGCAATGCCGGTCGACGCGTACCTTCTACGTGTCCACTGGCTTCAGCTCCGACTACTGTCTCATTTAGACTTTACACATTTGCGTTGAAACTAGTCCAGGCTCTGGTGTGTTAGTCAGGTTTTTCTCTCTTTTCCCGTTCTAACTCTATTTTTGAAAATAATTTCAGCAATCCACATTCTTATATTTTAAGTATAACAATAATATTAAACATTGTTGTCCATTTTCAATGCCTACCTATGTTAGCACTTATAGTAAAAATTAAATCACGCGTTCACATTGGTAGGTTGGAAAATTTAACACAATGAACTGTCTACTAAAAATTCCTCGTCGTATTTAATTTTATGATGAGTTTCTTGTCTCTGGTTCTTTACCCCTGTGATCTGTGCCCGTGAGTCACATTTAAAATTAAAGGAATCTATCTAGTCTTTCTATTCCTAAGAGAGAACGGAAATCAGCTGTCGCACCCTGATTCCGACTGGGAGATGGTCCAATGCGTCTGCTATTACATTAGATCGAGTTGGTTCCGCAGTGATTGGTAAGACGAGACTCGGTGTTCTCAAGAACACTGTCTTCGTTAATTAGAATGTTCTTGTAAATGGCTTCAATCGAGACCAATTTGCAGTCATTTGAATCTATACTTATTGTATCGTTTTCTTCGAAGTCTTGTTTATCGTTAATATTGACATCTATTAGGTGTTGCGTTCGTTAGTTTCGTGAGAATTACTTCGGTAAAAAAATCGTATATTTTTTATAACGTTGTGTACCAGTTTGAGATTTTTAATTAAGTGACGATTTTTAGTGGTTAGTTGTCACAGTAGTTCTTTGATTACGTTCGTTTTCATATCAGCCGTCTGCGTCGCGTCTAGCGTCCAAACCAACTCATAAATCACACTGCCCACAAATTGGAAACACACCGCTAAACAGCTCACCACTATAAAAATCTCAAATAATAACCTCGGATCTAAATCCCATAAAAATATGATTTCGAGTGGGTTTAATACTTTAATCCTGGCGTGGTTTTACGACGATATAAAAGTTGATTAATAACGTGAGTTGCGGTGAATATGAATTATGCTATACGGGCATCGGCCACTATAAGGTTGGACATTGTTGCTTGACCCATTTATATGTGCGATATTTTGGCGGGTGGGCCAGACGAAACAAGCCCTTTGATTGAAATCCGATATGGTTCGATTTAACGAAGACCTTCATCTTGGCTTGCATTTTATAATGTTTCTTTTAATTAAATTATAAATTCCAATTAGAGTCTGGGTCGTAGAAATTAACCCATTCTTTATTCATTATTACTTACAGCTTTTTTCTACCTGTCTATTTTTAGAAGTGAGTCCGTAGTAAAGAACTCATTTCAAAAATAATTCTGAAAGAAATCTATTTTCATAATCAAGTGACAATTATTCCAAACAATACGATGCGTCAATCTTTCAGTCAGGTTGACGTTCAGCTGACATTTCGTCAGCTGCGCTCGCGCCGCTGTCAACGGTACTTTCCGATCTGTCACACAATTTGAACGGTATCAAATTTAGTGCGTGACAATGCTAGGGAGGCGTAACTATCAGTTTTCCTAAATTTATTTTTAAGTTCGTAAGTCAAAATCATATCACACTAATTAATATTATACTAAATGTGAAAATATATTTGGATGTTTGTTCCGCCTTCAACGGATTTGAATGTTTGGAATGGAGATAGTTTGTAGCCTGGATTAACACATAGGATACTTTGTACGGGAAAAAGTCTTATTCTCACGGAAAAATCTTACATAACGCAAGCGTGGCCGCGGGTAGAAAGCTAGTTTTTATGTATTTTTAGTATGACCCATTTCTAATAAATTACTCAATGATTGTAATAAATGTACAATATTAAAGATATTGCTAACTGCACCTGCCAAAACGTCTGTTAATTCACATTGATAATCCTTATTAGAGCTTCGGACACCAGCATCCTTCACGGATTGGAATGCCACACGTAATAACTCTGGTTAAGATCGAATTTATTCGATTCATCTGCATCGATAGGGAAAACTACAGACGTGTTAAGAAGGAAAGTTCGTGTACTTACCAGTGTTTCTGTGAATCACAAACCCTATTTAAAACAACTTTATAATTTTCCTTTTATATTATGTTGTTAAATCTTGCTCACATACTCGACTGAATAATTCAAGAACACAGTTTATAGTATGTCGCTCAAGGTACCACAAGGTAACCACTTTGACCCATCTTTCTGTTTTGTTACATCAACGACTTGAGTATATTTTATTGTTGTGGCTGCCTCGCGGCTCGCCGCGGGGTCCAATAAAATTATACGAATAAATAAAGTCCAGATCGAGCCGTAATTAAAAACATAACTTATTAATAATCGTTTATTAACGCTAGCGGGTTTCGCGCCCGCGCCTGCACACTGACGCCTTATAAACACTTGGCTTTAAATCAGAAGTGTCGGAAGATATAAATTTGATCTGCCTTATTCGGTTCTGTGGTGATAGTAGAGGACTCTTGTGGCACAGCTAGACATTATTCGAAATGGATATAAGATGGTACAAAACTAATCATTATTACAAACTCGTTCCTATTTAATTTTATCGTTTTTTATCTTTCAACAGAGCAAAACATACTTATCTGAATTTAATATTAAAGCATTGTAAACTTCAGTGGTAATGATAGTTGAGTAAACTAATTTTGCAAAAATCTGTTAGTTCTTATAATTTTTATTTCGATATCAGATAAGAAAATGTCGTCTGATTGGAATGCCCTTCCATTAATCTCGTATATTAACGTCTGATGGGGCTCCAAAGTGGTCTTGTTTATGGCATCTACTCCAATAATGGCTGAGTTACGAGCTGGGCACGGACTACCCTGGGGCTATAAAGTGTATTGCTGGTTACTTGGTAACATTTCTTTTAAGATTATCAAAGTAGACGACTTGAAACTTGCTGCTTTGAAAGGCTGAGTAACATCGAAACAAAATCCCTTGTGACCTGAACGCAATAGTTATCACAAGCGTTCTATTTTCTCAATTATATAATTTATGATGAAACCAAATGACAAAGTGAAGTGTCTCAACAATCACGTGTCCACTTCGCTAATCATCCACAATCCAGGTGAAAATATCCCGGACCGTTTTAGTTCCGTCACTGCGTGCTGTCACTTCGTCACACTGACACGATTGGTGATTGCTCAGTGACTTCAATTCACGAATTTTCGCGACGTTGAGGCCGCATCCCACTGGATATAAGATTAAATTATTTTTCTACGCTATTTAAATAGACGGCGGTGAGTGATCTTCAGGCTAATTACCTTCTAACGACCGGCGATCTGTGACATCTCGTCTCTATATCTGATGGCCGTCACTTGATGAAAGATGCCCTTTATTTTATAGTCGGTGGCTATTCTCGTCGAGGAAATGGATACGCGTCAATCGTCTCGGAAAATGGATGAGAAAACAATAGCAGGCTTCCGTGCGCTCGCGCCTATCTTTGGATGGTGTCGGTTTCATCATGGATTTTGTACGCATCATTGGCTCTTATTTTGTTTTTAATGCGGGATGTTCTATGCTAGATTCATCTTTATATAATTTGTCCGTTTTTTAATTTTAACCTCAAAAAAGGAAAGAAAATCATCATCTATTTGATTTGCATTACATAGTCTGTTTGGTGTTATCATCCAAATGACCAACTAGCAAGGAGAACTAAACTGACTCACATTCGGAACTCCTCCGATTTCAGAAGCTCCTTATTTCGAGTGGCAAAGTCCTCAGGTCGCTGGCGGGGCCTTGTTAGCACCTCGGACACAACACACGATCGATTAGCCCCAGGCTTCACATTCAATTATTTATTTATTTATTCGTAATTAACCGCCAGAGTTACGAGCCAGTATTTACGAGCGAGTGAGATGAGTTATCAGCGGAGACGGGATTGGTTTATGGGATCCGATATCGGGATATCGGTACAGAGATATTTTGGGCTAGCGATTCTGAATCTCCGTATGAACACTGATTCTGTTGTCTTGCACAACTGCTATGAATTGTGTCACATATTATTTGCCCCCCATTTAGGATATAAATTTTATATTAATTTATATTAATTAGTCTTCCTAAAGTCAAAATCGTAATTTATACGCAGTTTTAGTTGTGATTGATTGTGACCGATTTAGATATTTATATGGCCACTAATCAAAACATTTGAAACTATTGAAGACTTATTTTGTTATTATGTAATGCAGACATAATTTTGCGGAACAATAGTCAGATTTACTAGATGTAAGATTATAAAGAGAAAGTTCAAGTTAAAACGAATTAAACATTTTGCAACTATCCAACATCGATTTCTTAGTAACGCAATTGTAAATTTCTTACACGTGTTTTCTCATTAACATACACAATGAGTCAGCCATTAATAACGTTGTATCGACATATTATCGACAAGATTTTATCGAGTGTCGATACTGGGCCGGCGCACGAGGCCAATTTGTTGGCCCATAAATTAGTTTATTAAAATAAATCAAGCGCGTTATTGTTCAGTTCGCGCCTTATAGACTATTGTTGTTTTGGGAGTGCAGTAAGTTTTTGAGCTTACTGGCGAGCTTAAATCAAACTGACGTTTATAACAAGTGTTTTGCTTATAAAATTATTGCAAAGTTCTTTGTGAGAGTAATTGAGCAGATGTTGCACCTGTCGTCGGTAAATATGACCGTTGTCTAGCAATAATTTGTCCTCTATATCTCTATTGTATTCACCTATAGGCTTTCTTTAGCTGGAGATACTTTTCCTAACTTAAATTATGAGCTGTCTATTATAATCATGTTATAGTCGAGTGCTGGTACAAAAGTCAAAGTCAAAAGTAAGTGCTTCATAATAAGAATTAACTGATCAATTTATGATCAAGATAGCAAAATATTACGGTATAATGTCTGATACAACGAAATATATTTTGAACGAGCTTGACATTTTTACGAAAAGCACTGTACCTCTAACAATCATTACGAAAAATTTTAAAACTACGCTTAATTGAAAGGAGAATCCAGGTCGGAGCAAAGGTGGACTTGATGGATGAGCGTCTAAATTACCAGCCTCCCCTCCCACCACCCCCGGTCCTCCCACTCCCCCTCTATAACGATCGTGGCCAAAATATTGTAGACGAACGCGATGACAACTCTTCCGACTGGATAGTCTTTGATTTAGACATCTCTTGATTGAGATTCGGGATTTTTTAGATTAAGTAGACGGTACCTGGAAGCGTGTTTCAGTTTTCATGTGTTATATTAATTTAGGTGTTGAAATGGATCATTTATCAGTGTTTAAATTTTCACTGTAATATTTTAAATATGTTTGTTATTTTCACTGATTATCTGTATAAAATCATTTTACTTCCATTGGAAAACTAGAAAACTACCTTAAAGAAGCCATTGGGTCTAGAAGTTCTAAGGAATCTCTTGAATACAATTAATGAGGTGTAAACGTCAAGATTTTACAAGCGGCAAATAGCATCTAGCTAAATCAACGAAAATTAGGTCGACAGCAATCGATAACAACTCATTAATTTTCTCAAATTCTCGTCAATGAACACGTTAAATACACAGTTTTATTACTTGTATACATACCTTAGTAATGTTTCCGGCATCGGCCAGTATCTACCGGCGGATATTCTTATCTGGATGTAGAATGTAGGTGGTTTACGTGGTTTACTACATATCTACGAGTGTATATCTCGTTTCCGCGACATAATCTGCAATGTGTGCTTTTCCCACGGCGAGAAGCGAGAACTGAACGGGAAATTAATTTGCTTCAATGGAAATCATTTAGACATAACTTACAATCGCTATTAATAAATGTAATTGCTGGGAAAATTCTTGATTTGACGAGCAGTTTGTAGTACTTTCTAATAAATATCCTCTCGATCTCTGATGGTGCGTTATCCATTTTCAGAAATAGTGTCAATGTCATCATTGTATCTACCGACATATCAATATTGAATCTGTTCAGTTGTTGAATGGGATGGAAGTGTTCTTTTTTTAAAACGTCCGAGCAATCTAAGTATGTTTTGTCATCATAATTTAAGTCTTTGTATACGAGCTTGTTCTGCCATTCTTTGAATCCAAGTCGTCGTTCTTATAGTATTAAAGGGGATAAAAACAGATGGGCGTTTTAGTGCCGCCCTTGATCCCCGCCCGCCCCGACGTCTGGGCGGATCCAATAGGGGATCTGCTGCACAATAATTATGTTTCTTCACATTTATCGATATACTCGGTCATCTCAAACAAATGCGCCGCCTGGATCTAAAGTTTATTTTCTAGTTTCATGCGTTGGAAACTATCTACCTCATTCAACATATATGAATACATCTGGTCTTGTAGTTCTATAGAAATATATGTTCAGCTTATTATGAAATTAAATTAATTACTTCTAGCTAAAGTACAAAAGTTAAACATAATAGTAAGAAAAGCAGCTAGTAAGGTCAAGGTGCGGCAAGTGACCGAAAGTAGATTACTCAATAGCTGAGTGGCAAACGATAAATAATTAAAAAAAACACGAGATTATATAAGATTTATCAAACTAATTATAGTTAAAATGTATGAAATTATAAAAAACCACAATGATATCTACGGACTCTTTTTGAGACGAAATCACATCAAATATTATAAACGTGAAAATATATTTGGATGTTTAGATGTTTGGATGTTTGTTCCGCCTCCACGCTTAAAGTACTCAACGGATTTGGTTGAAATTTGTAATAGAGATAGTTTGTAACCTGGATTAACACATCGGATACTTTTTACGGGAAAAGTCTAATTCCCACGGGAAAATCTTACACAACGCGAGCGTAGTCGCGGGCGGACCGCTAGTTGTAATATAAATGAGTAGAATGCGGGATAGGTGAGAATTTATAATGTAAGCAAGAAGAGTCGTACTTTTATCCAGCAGTTAGTAGATGTGGACATAGAGATAGACAAATTGCTTTCGAAATATTCATCTTAGCATTTTTCTAAGCGTTGTGAACTAATCGAAAGCTCCAAATTGCTTTATCTTTTATTCAAGATTACCTGCCGTCGGATTACACAAAGCCTGTCTGGCTCGAACCTATTGAACCTAATTCGATTATCTCAAATGCCAGAGTTCATTATAGATTGCTTTCGTAACTCCGATCCAGCTGATAATATTGAGCTGTAACGCAGTGATGAAAGCTATACTTGTTATTACTGTTGTGACGAATATGTTATACTGGTTTAGAGTTAGTTACTTAACTCTAGATTTTGAAATATTTTATATTAGTACCTATACTTATTTATTTTCTTCGCTTATATAATATATTATTTTCTTATTTATTACTTACAATTTAACAAATACTTTTTTTCAAATCAATTTATCTCAAACACAAAATATTTATTTGCATTTGTCATTATACCTAACAATTATTGTATTGTACAATGACGCCCTGTTAGAGCGCAGCAAACACGACATTGTTTATAAGAACAATTTAACAAAAGTACATAGTAGTCTTTTCATACTTATAATGTAACTTAATTATAAGTTTTTATTTCACATTAAAACATAACATGTAGCAACTAAAATAGGAACTTATTTTCTTATAAACTAAAGCTGGTTGTTTTTTTATTATTTTTAAGATCTAATTTATTACATTTAATCAAATATTATTTCATAACATAATAAGTAGCAATTATATATTTATATAGTAGCACACAGTGTGTATTTTATTTAGTTGTATGTGTATGTGATATATTACTTACTGTTATTTTTTTTTTTCATTTATTTGTAATACACATTTTTATTAGTTTAATTTTGTTTTGTATTAGTTTAATTTATCATTCAAATAATCATTTATTGTATAGCCAACCAGGCTATAGCCACCCAGTCAACCACTTCACCCCCTTTTACTTGACTCTCACCTATAGCACCCCTCACACGTTTATGTTAATATAGCATTGTGACTTGTTCTAGCGAGTGTGCTTTGTCATCCTCTGCCCTTTGACTCCATTGTGTGTTTTTTGTCACTAAACCACGGATTATTTTATTTCCGTTATAAGTTATAGCCTTTGTTGTCTTTTGGCCATATCCAGTTTTTTTTTATGTTTCAGTTAGGGGCTCGATTGTGTTTTGTTTATTTTGTTGTTGGTATATATTCGCATGAACTATTAGATAGAGTCATATTATTTTGCTGGGCTATAATGATTTTTAAATAATCCCTTACATGTATTGTGGTCGAATGTTGTTTGTTATGTACATATTGTAGCATTTTGGAAGTTTATTTAATTTTGCTTCGATTTATATTTTTGTTTTTACAAACAAGATAGACCTCTTAAAGCTCATCCTGTAGTCTCCCTTAAATTCATTAGGTTCTTACTCAATAATATTTACTTTAAATTATCTTTCATCTGCTGTTACCTTCTATCGTCTAAATACATTATTCGGATCCCGCCTTGTCACGGTCGGGACGCCATGCATTGTAATTCAAATGCTCATTCAAACGTCCATCGGAACCTGTCTCAAATCCAGTGGCAGTTCCATTCTCGACACCTTCGTCTTGGTTTATGTCAAAATCATGCTCGCTAGTATCCCATTATCACAGAATAAGAAAATTAGTCAAGTATGCTATAAGTACAGCCGAGGTATGTGACTCTATGACCTAAAGAATTATCAATGACGTTGACGTTTTTCCTGTGACTAACTGTAGTTTTCGTTTACAATAACTAAACAATCTTATTGCCTAACATATTTTTTTATATGTTCGTGTTACTCTGCAAAATTGTAAAACAAATTACTGCTTGATTTATTCCGTTACGAGGCATTATAAAGGGTGATAAAAGTTATGTCTCTATGTATTTGCGTTTTAAACATGACGGACGACGTTCAATAACTCTGAAAATGGAATTGAATGCAAAAGGAAACGTTTATTACCTTCGCAGTTTCCCCTTTATCGCGCATTACTATTATGAAAAGACATAAATTATTTTCCATCAGGTTCCTACAATGTAGCGCGGCGATTACCAACATTGTATGCGCAAAAGGAATGATAAAGAAAATTAAAGGTTTCCAATGATATTTTACGATTCCCGTAAGCGACAAAACGATAGTCGTAAAAATAAGTATAGGCGAGACGCGAACATATTAAGTATAACAATAACCCAGACTAAGGCTTTTAGATAGAGAGGTGGAATACGAAGCTTGGAAGAATACTATCATAAAACATGACGTTTGATTTGGAACGCGTTATACAATAATCTTCGATATATAATTACAGAGAGGCAACATTGTAAACGGCCCACAGACTCGTTTTGACGGTCAATTTTCTCCGCACCCATAAAAAGCACAAACATGACTACGTTAATAATAAATAACATACATCTCACCCAGGCGATACTACCATTTCGAAACAAATGCCAATAATTACTTTTCAGATATTAAATGTCGGAAAGGGACGAAGACCCGCTTGGCGAGCGAAACAAGACAATGGTTATCATCGATCATCTTAGAGATGTTGGTTTGGTATTGACGAATAAATACATCTGAGAGGTTTCTTAGCTTTCTCATCAAGTGAGTTTTAAACCGAAGGTTGGTCTTCTTATTTCTGTTTATACAGGGTGTAAGGAAAAGTCTTATTATCCTTTGAACCACATAACGTGTTAGTGATGTGCAACAACTTTTATTATAGGGCCAATTCTGTAACTCAACAAAAAAAAATCTGCTGTTTCATACAAATTGTCAATATAGGCCAAGTCCGCGCCCACTATATTACCACTCTGGTATAAATAGTGATTAGGTCCGTCAAAAAAAAAAAAAACAGTCAATATAGGTATTGACAATTGTATGGAACAGAAACAACTCTGTATATCAACAAAAAAAAAAGCAGCATTTTCATACAAATTGTGAATATAGGTATTGACAATTTATATGACACAGAAACAACTTGATTTTTTTGTTGAGTTACAGAGTTGGCCCCATAGTAAAAGTTGCTGCACATCACTAGCACGTTATGTGGTTTAAAGGATAATGAGACTTTTCCTTACACCCTGTATACAAGTAACGCACGATGTATACTCACTCATACGTCCCAACCAGTTATGGTAGCTAGTTTGACGTTATATAAATTTTCTAGTCAATAGAATCGGTCTAGATAGTTACAGAAAGTAAATAATTATATTTCCAATGAGAGATACGAACCAGTTTGTGATATGATTATTGTATCTAGTTGTAACGAAAGTACTATTTCGATAGTCTATTAACTTTTGTTCCTATCTCAAACGAATCTTGTTCATTTTTGCACAGTTGCACTGTATCATACATTGGCTAGGTTTTGTTAGAATTTTACTGTTTACGGCTGTCGATAGCTGCCACCATCATATGAGGATTCCATTGTTGCATTCAAGGCAATGATCTGCTGTAGTTGCGTCGCCTTTCATTCGCATCCGACATTTCCATTGTTGCAATTTTATTGCTGGTGTTACCGTCTCCGTGGAGATCGTAAACTATACAACGGCTTTCGATACTATCCACCGCGATTTGCCGACGTACAAATGGGATCTGTGACCGCAGGACTTATATTATCGCGCTTGAAGCCACCGCAGCCGCGATTTTCATTCGTTTCTAATAAATTGATACAAGGCGAGGAGGTGCGACTGGTCGCCGCTACGCTATTGGTCGAGGCGTTTCACAGGGATCGATCCTCGGACCCCTGTTGTAAATCAACTTTACAGCCTTTAATTACAGATATTCGCCGTCTCATGTATGCGTACAGGATATCAGAGGGTCGTGCCTCGCGAAAATATCGTATAATAATGGGTACTGATCCATAATGGCTTGCCTGTAGGTACTATCGGCTGCCTTTGTCTTGATTGTTGGAGCGAAAGAATATTTTCTTCTGAGTGATTGCCAATTACATCGAATGGCCCCTGAATTCCACGGGGCGCGATACAATACTTAAATATTATTATTTTCTGATTTGATTTGCGTCCGTTTAAATGATTTATGTGTTATTAAATCTGAAAGGCTCTACAATATTGTGACGTTCTACGAACTTTTTGTTTCTTAATTGACTTTTTATTGCTCTATGAAGTAACACTTTACCTTACTTTAGAAGTTGGAAGGGAATGAGCAAAAACGCTCTCGCTCTCGCTTATTTATTTTGATGCGTGAAAAATATGAATAATTTTAAGTGAAAAAAGTCAAAAGCATTCTAATAAGAAAGTTAAGCGTATTTACCACAATGTTGCATGTTGCACCGGATAGGGCGGCCGGGTTTTAATGTCTCTCCAACGGAATTACGCTGAATTGTTCTCGGCTTTACTGCTCCCCTCATGATTGATCGTTGTATCCTCGGCCTTATGTCATTCTCGCGCTGTATCTCTCGGAATTCGTACTCACTACAAGCAATAAATACTTATTGAGTTATGGCAACTCATATCATTTTGAGTTTTGCACTCTCGTATCTTCGTTAATACTAGTTGTAATAATATTGATATGATGAAATTCAAAAACAGCAATAAAAAAAACTATCTACTTACTCATTCTTTTTCATTCTTCTTGATTTATTTAATACTTCATAAACAGTAACATTAATATTTACAGCATCTATTTCGCAACAAAAACCCATAATTTAAAGGATTTTATGAATTATAACAAAAGTTATATAATTCGTAAGTGTACATATTAACACTATAGCAATCGTATTTCTAAATTAAAAGCTGCCGGTCGTAAATTCCCTGACGCGTAAACTACCACTAATAACGACTGTCTAAACAAGGGGCAGCTTGTTGTTCATAGCCTTTTGGTGCAAATAGAAATTCAATTTACTAAATACATCGTCTTATAAGTAAGGGCTTTCAGTTTTTAATTCCAGATAAAATTCTGTGACTGTACATACTTTTTATGTAGAGCAACTTTAAATCTTTCTACTTCCTCAGTTTTCTTTATTATGATCTCAAAAATATTACTTTCCGTGCTACGGAATGTTCATTGACTATTTTTAATGAATTTGTTAATGGTATATACCTTCTGGAATTTTGCTTATCCATCCATCCAAAGAAATTATATATATTTAAAGAATTTCACTCATGGACGAATATTAGCAAAGGTTATGAGTTGAACTTATATCAAGCAGAGAATTTATCATATAATATAATAAATAATAATAATAACTAGTGGCTCTGTGAGCTGTAGACCTCGCGAGTCTGTATATATGTTTTAAATTTTTTTTTCTCGACAAACATCTTCAACCCCATGTTTTTTTTTATTTTAAAGTTTATTTTGTTTTATTTTATTTTATTTTATTTCATTTAATTTTATTTCATTTCATTTTATTTTAATAAATGTAACCTGTAGAGGAAAACAGCCTCAGCGGTAGACCTTGTAAGCTGGCAACCCCTATAACTCCGTAATTTTTTTAAATTTCCAAAAACTGACTCGACAAAAAAAATCGATTAATTTATCGAACCTGCTCACAAAATTTCACGAGAATCAGTTGAGAAACGCGACCTGTAGAGTGAAACAAACAAACAAACAAATCCACAAACAAACAGATGGACATACAAAAGCAAATTTGGCCAAGCTGAAACAGAGACGCTTCGCTCGGTCAATAACAAAAATAAAATAAATTACCAATATGGATCTTGCAACAGTTTGGTAAAGTTTGCTTGAAGGTCAAAAGCACTGTTGTCAGCATTTCTTATTTTACTTGGATTCTTATCAACTGTTGATATTAAAACAATTTCAATTGTTCAAAATATACGACGTTCGGTGCAGTGTAATTAGCCGCTTTAAGTTTAATTTATTTTCGAAACCATAATAAACAATATTCAGCTGTACCACTAGATTTCACTCTACTTCGTATTTCACACTAGCTCTTAATTTTTTTATATAAGATTTGCATCGTGGAAGTTTTCTTAAATTAATCTGTATTTTTTTGTGCATGCTTATTTATTTACAAAATCATAGTGTTGTACCTATATTTTA
This sequence comes from Carpatolechia fugitivella, assembly GCA_951230895.1. Lineage (NCBI taxonomy): Eukaryota > Metazoa > Arthropoda > Insecta > Lepidoptera > Gelechiidae > Carpatolechia > Carpatolechia fugitivella. The sequence continues at coordinate 9,018,249 of OX579664.1, forward strand.
ATTCTGTAACGTATAATTGGAACAGTAACTACGGCACTTTATCCCTATTTCTGGCTTACATAAATGACCTTCCAAAAATAACCAGCTCGCTACACCCAGTTCTTTTTGCCGATGACGTCTCTTTAATATTTAAATGTACAAGCGACAAATGCATGCAAGATATTATCATGGAATTTAAAAAAGTTAAGATTTGGTTAGCGAAAAACAATCTACAAATAAATAATGATAAAACTAATTTAATCCAGTTTAGGCCATATCAAAAAGCTTCTTTAAATTTAAGTAATATATCTAAAGAATTAAATATAAAAGAAGTAGACACATGCACATTACTAGGATTCAATATTGATTCGAATTTAAATTGGAAAAAACACATAGAAAAACAAAAAAGAAAATTAGCTCAATTTATCTTTGCACTTAGCGTTCTTAAATATAATACAAATCAGGAGTGTGCACTATCGGCATATTACGCGTATGCATACTCTTGGTTTAGGTACGGAGTTAACATTTGGGGAAACAGTACTGACGCAAAAGACTTGTTTATATTACAGAAAAAATGCATGCGTATAATATATAACATAAAACAAAGAGCAAGCTGCAGACCTTTATTTATACAGTACAAAATGCTAACCTTCCCGTGCATATATATCCTAGAGACGGCAAACTTTGTCAGAAAGAACCTGCATCTATACGAGTTTATAAAAAGTGCCCGTCGGAAAGACCTTTTGCAACTTCCCGCCCCTAAACTACAATTATTTAAGTCTAGCCCATACTATAGTTCAATAGTTATATATAATAAAATACCTTACAAGATTAGAAGCAGGGAGAAGGATTCGACTTTTTACAGCGAGCTTAAAACATTCCTATTACAAAAATGTTATTACTCAATTGACGAGTATATTCATGACAAACTAATTGATAAATAAAATAAAATTCCAATGCACACAGCAAATTATGATATAGAATAATAGATATTTTAAGTGTAAAATCATTTGCAATACTATTTAATTTTAATTATTTTATCTAATGAATTTATACACTTTACAATTTAGTATTTTACAATGTTATTTATTTGAAATTTACTGCTATGAGAATATTTATTTTAATCTAATAACTTAAAGAATTTTATATTTTACAATTTAATTTTTGTTAATTTTGGATTGCATTGTTTTGGATCTGTTTTAAATCAAATTACTTAAATAATTTTGCAACACCCTTACAGGGTTCATGTATGCCACTTACCTTTATTATATTTAATACCTACAATTTATATACATGATTGCAAATATATGAATAAATGATGATAAATGATCAAAATATTTTATTGGATAGTGTTAAGTGGAGTGGATATGTCGATGTTCCCTGGCTCACTAACTAGTAGCCATAAAACATTCTGTTTGTCCATTATTACTGATTATTGCAGACATAAGTTGAAATGATACAGCGTAGGCGAGCAATTGAGATTGATCGAGTCGTGAATCGAGAGGGGCGGCGCAATCAAAAGCGTATCAGACCAATGAGCGGCCGGCAGTGAGTCATGGCCGTCTCCCATTGGCCGGCTGCGGGGTTGAGGGGCATAAAGGGCCTTGATACATCTCTCGATAAGTGGTAGGCGTTGAATGTCGATTCGATCGATTATCACCCGCTTCGCTGCGAATGCAACGGTGTAAGGCGGTCACTTTTCCGCACACCTTGATCAAATCGATCGACATTTTCAATGGCCGTTTTTATTTAAGCACCTTTAATCATTATCTTCGCCGTTTTAATTTTATCACGACACAAAATTAGTTCGCATGACATCAATAAAATTTAGTTTTTAATTTAATCATACAAATGGGTTGTAAAGGTGAGGTCGTTTCAATCTGGCCATAAAAGCCGATTGCAAATCATAAGTTGCAAACTGCAACACTTGAAACAGATTAACCGGCTAATCTTTGGTTATTTACAATCCTTTATCAGGAGTCTGGGGCGTTCAGCTCGCGATTTACGATAGCCGCGAGTTGTGGCACAAAAGAATTAGTTCTTTTAAGCGACATCTAGTGGCGATAAATATCGACCGAGGTGCGAATAAATCGAACATTGTAGCCGCTGATCCTGTACAAAGATCCATAAACCGTCACCATAAAGTGAAATCTTAATACAAATTTAGCGTGAGGTTTCGTAGAAAAAGCAATAATTTGTCACAATTGGGCACGATTAGATTGGCTCTGGCGGTGATTTGACATAGGTCGTAAATTACTGAAAAGCTTGGTGTTTGGAGTAAGTCGTCAGTGGTGCGGAGAGAGCGCGGAGTCGCGGGCTTTTGAACATGGCTGGGTTATGGAAATAGCGCGCGCGCAGCGTTCAACTCAGGCGCATCGAATCGCGCGTTTTCCGCCGCAGGGTGGGGAGGCGGTTTGTGGAAATCGTTATTGGGGTGATTGCTTTCATAAACAATAGCTTTTGTCGGTTTCTCGTAACCGTGGTGTTATTTAGCGGGATAACGGGCCTTTTAGCGCTAGGTTCGTGTGATAACAAGTTCCACGTTTGTACAATTTAGTTTGGAAGCCGCTACGAGTCGTGTGCGTGCTTTATCATCTGTATTTTCAATCCGCATGTAGTGCTGTTTTCCTTGATTTCTTCGTTTGTAAATATGAGGAAATATAGAACTTATGAAATAATTTGTATAGGTACTTATTTAGAAATGTTTATCTTAATTTACAAGATTAGTTTCATAGTGCACAATCAATCGTCTGAGTAAGTAAATAGTTAAGCATGACGTGGTATTCGCAACGCGGTATTAAATATAGCAGTTGGTGTAAGGAGGTTCCGGGAAGCATTAATTCATGGCGTGGAATTGCCTGCAATCGCTATGCGCACGCGCAGCGTCCCTACATCAAAGGTGCTGGCTATCAACCTTTACTTAGACTTAGTACAGGTTTGTGCTGGTAAAAATTAGAACTCTTAAAAACATTTAAATTGGTACTTACATAAGGGAAAGCTGAGCGTTCGGAGAGTAAGAAATTGTAATAGCGAATATCAAGGAAAGATTAAGATTTCTTGTGGAACTTTTAATACAGTCAAAGAGTCCAAAAACGGCGTTAAAAGTTTCACTACTTCCTTTGATCGCTCAAGAGTAACAAACAAATACACACAGTCGCTTTAGCTTTCTAAATATCAAGGAAATTTGAAGCACCTGATGCTGTAGCAATTAACTTGAGAGTATGAGAAGGGGGAGGACAGTCGCGCATCATAAAGCTGGTGTTGGAGGTTCAAAGCAACATGGTGGCACGTGTGAACGCTAAACGCGGAATATTGTCAACGCTGCGAGCGTGGGTGGCACTCCGCTCTTACTAAACGTATCGTGGGTTCCGGTAGAGGTAAAGATGTTCCAGCTATCTTTAACATCTTTGTGAAATTATACGACATTCTTAATATGAAGACAGGATAACCATCGAAATAACTGATGGGATAGGTCTCGGAATTGTGACGAGTGGAAGAAGGATGAGGAAGCCTTTACTCAATAGTAGGACTTTTTAGGCTGAATGTAATGTAATTCGTCGTTCCTAGACCTCTAGGAACCTATCTAGGTTATTGTAATTTAAAGATGCTCTGTTTATAAATTTCTGCTAGTCGGAGTAGTGAATATTAAGTTGTCAAACAATTTCTAGAGACATATTCGTGATAACAAAAAAAACCCAACAACACTACCTGAGATGCTTTTGCTGAAAAAGTCATGCAAATTCAGTGATAAATGAATAAATATTACAGAAAATTCTTACAGGGATTTAACTTCTCTAGTCTAGAGACCTAAAAACCTACGAAGTTGAAGTGCTGCAACTGATCATGAATAAATAAACACGTAGAATAGTATAGAAGTATAGCAAATGGGGCTTGTTTGTTTGCTCCAATTCCGCTCATCACGTTCCGTCGTTTCCCTTTAAACATAAACGTGGCAATTAATCTCTGAACGGGTGACGTCACCCCCACTCCCCCCACTGCCAGCCTTACCTCACCCCCCATCCCGGCCCAGATAACCAGGGGAGCAGAATGATTAACTGGCAGACAGGAAGACGGATTGACAAATAGTCGTTTAGGTATTCGCTAATGCTTCGCTCTCATCAATAAACGATCGAGAGAGGGGGTGAGTGGGCAGAAGGGAGGTGACGACAGACTTAACTCGATAGATACTCAACTCAGTGGAAGTTCGTTCGAGAATAAATTGTTTGCAACAATTAAGCGAGAGTTGATTGATGTCGTTCAGGATTCCCATCGCGTATTAATTTAGAGTTTAAACGAGAGGTTTCTGTCCGTAAACGTATGCAAAAGCAATTTTTATTATCTAGTTAGGAAGGCGTTCTAGTTCATAAACACGAGTTGGTGCAAATCTGCAGATCCTAATCCAACCAGCTGGTTCAGAAGCCGCTAAACTTATACATTTTACGTTATGCTCCAATTCTCTAGTGCTTCCTTTATTACATAACTACATGACTGCTGAATTGTAAATCTCGCGAACAATCTGCTAAGAACAAACAGCTCGTCTTTGCCCACACGGGCTGTGCGCTGTGCTAATTCTGGTTCGTCGTAAACGCTCGATCTGACGCGCTCGCGCACTCGTAAATCATTGATCGTGCGATGCGAATAGCTTTTCTTGTAGTGACGGATTCACGGCGACGACGTTGATATTCACGGCCGGTTGTTGAATCGGAACGGATATCGTTGTCGAAAGAACTGCGTAATGGATGTCAGAGCCCGTTTGTCGCCATAAAGCGAAACGTCTCCGTGGACATTGCGATCGTGAATCGTGATTGTACACGCACGAAACTTTACAGCCCTTACAGCTGTAAAAGGTTTTACAACCACAACTACCAGCCAGTTCACGCGATAATCTACTACGTGATTAAAACACTTCCTAGGTTATCGATTTTAGTGAGTCACGCCTGTTTGCTAGTGTCTGCGTTTTTAGAGTTATTCCAAAATAAGTGTGAATTATCGTCACAGCAATCTTTGCCTAGCTAGGTATTTAAAATCATCATTACTTTTTAAATCTCTTTGAAAGAAATGACCCATTCTTCATCGGAATTTAAAAACATGTTCCTTTAAGACCAAGACAAACAAACATTACTAGGACCATCTTTACCAACATGATCATCAAGAAAGCAATCCTAAGTTAAATCTGTCATTGTTGCAGGCACGCCGATAAACCGACTGCCGATAATGGCCAAGTCCGTATTGGACTTGTACGAGTTGTACAACCTGGTGATCGCACGTGGAGGGCTGGTGGAAGTCATCAACAAGAAGCTGTGGCAAGAGATCATCAAGGGACTGAGACTGCCGTCGTCTATCACATCAGCTGCTTTCACGTTGCGGACTCAGTAAGTGAATACTCAAATCCTCTTTTAGCAGCCGACTCTGGACTTCTGCATCAGTGTCCCATACTGGTTCCAGATTGGGAGAATGGTCGACGTCGGTTAAAAAACCTAAACTCTTACAACACAGATTCATATAAATATTAGGAAGCAAAAGCGGGCAGATTGGTAGCAAAATATAATGCCATAGTGGAAAATATCTCAGGAAGATTTTATTGAAAGAGCTAATCTCTAATAGATTTTTACTGTCATTTTACCTTTACTTGTTTGTAATCCCATTTCAAATTACTTAGAAATAGACACATAAAAGTTGTAATTTATTGTCGTGAATTCTGTCACGTGTCTTGCGTACCTTATAGTTTATGCCATCATAAGTACAAGAAAACGTATCGGCTTGTATTGTTGTCGTTTTAAATCTAGAGCTGATCTGCGTTAGAGTTCAATAGGCCATGTGTGGTCTATAGCGAGTCAGGAGCCGCCGATCCATATTTTAAGCCTCTTCTTTGTAACACTCTTTTTAAATTCTCACGAGGTGGAGGCTGGAGACAAAGCGTCGTCCACAATGGACCGTACGTGAGCGTCCAACGCGACAATATGACAACTTCATAATTAATAACCTCTAACTCATCTCGGCCGATATAATTTCTCATTTATCTTCCGAGAGTTCCTTCACCTCGTCGCCTTTTGTCGGCTGCATAAAGGTGTCTCACATTTCTAATTCAAACTGTGCACCGTTACGCACGACACGCGTTGATTTTGAACGCGACATCTGCATTATGATTACAATCTGTACTTGTTTATTGACTTGCGACAGTATTGCTATGTTATTAGCTCCTCTCCGAGTCCAAGCTTCGCCTTTCGAATACTGATTTGTTACTTCCAATGCTAATGTGCATGCTTATTTCGGTAATATTGTAACGGTAGTAGGCCGATGCACTGATTCGAAGACGTGAAGCCGAACCTTCATAAAATTAGACTGGGTAATGACGAATGTCGTATATTTAACTTTCCCATTTGACAGTTTATGAAAAGGTAGCCCGAGTTTTTATGTGTCGTCGGTCCGTTCAAAGTTTCTTATTGTGTTCAGCATTAAATATGTGAACGCTTAATATGAGTGATGGTAACGAACGATTGACAATGTGCTCGGATAAAATTGACTCTTCGTAAGAATAGGATTAAGAATGTAATGGGGCGTTCTTTTATGTGCTTAAAGGATAGACTTTTGATAATAATTGGTCTTGAAATATGATTTATAAGGTTGTCATGTCTCCGCAAGCCCATAGCACACAGACTTAACGACTTTATTATGTCGTTTTAGATACTTATGAGATTGAATGGTGACATCTAATAGTAATCCTCTGATTTATTTCTAAAAATGATCATCTTTTCTTGATTCTTCCAAAAGAGTAAGGCTTTGTGTTTTTATTAAATTGCTCATTACGATTTTAGTTGAGATCTAGTACCTGTTTTACACAATAATTAAACCTATGTTTTTCATTACAGGTACATGAAATACCTGTATGACTATGAATGTGAGAAGAAGAACTTGTCAACCCGCAGCGAGTTAGACGCAGCCATTGAGGGTAACAAGCGCGAGGGTCGGAGAGCATCTGGACAGTACGACGCGCAGGCGGCGTTAGCCATGGTAAGTTCCTAACATCATCAGTTCATATCCTCAACATGTTATTCATTCACCTTTTCTTTGGGTTTTCCTATGAGAATAAAATATGTCATGCCCTTCTTTCAACTCAGAGCTATCGGCATATGCCAAGTGTTTTTTTTTTGTGTCGTTAAGCTTTGAATGAAGGGCAAATTTAGTGGTGATTAAGTCATATTCATGGGTTCATTGCAGTTTATTGACTTGACTTCACAGAAAACCTGCTAAAGCTATATTTTGTAACATCTCTCTCTTTATCTTAATTTGTATTACCTAAACCATGCGATGATAGGTATGTTACTGATATTACCATAGTCTTCTCCATTCCAGCCACCTCTGAACAGAGTGCCAGCAAGTCTGGCTCAGTTGTCTCAACACATGCAGCCATTATCCCTGTCGCTGGGCGGCGGAGTGGCTGGTGTTCCACGTCTGCCTCCCCTGCCTCCTCACGCACCGCACCTCTCCCAACATGACCTGGAGTACCGCGTCCGAGAGTACATGAAGATGATCCAGCAACAACGCGAGCTAATGAGAAATGGTACGTAGGGAGGGATTACTCCTTTTTAGCATGATTTAATGGAACTCTATTTTGAGGGTAAGTTAAAGATATCAACAAAACAGCTCCAAATGTAAAGAAAGTCTTTTAGTTGATTTGTGCAAAAAATTCACAACATGCAGTTTTATTTAAAGTTTCCTGAAGAGTTGGATTTTTAACATTCATTCCTGATTCCAGGCTCGGAATCTCCACCCAGTGCCAACGGCCCTACTCCGATGATGTCTCCTCGTGACGCAGCTGCTCTCAGTGCCATCGACGTCTCCCGGCTCACGCTCTGGTCACTCTACAACAACAATAACAACAGCCCTCAACCGGATTTGGAACCTCAACGGTATGTACTTTTTTCTTTTCTTCTTGCGTCCTGAGCTCTTGTTGGTTTGATTCATCAGCTATAAAAAAATGCTCGTGTGTCTACTCTGACGAAACAGTATTTTTTTCATAAACTGAAGTTTAATTTTAACGACAGCAGGGATAAGGCTTGGTTCTGAATCACAATGTTATTTTAACTGCAAAATCCTCAACAGTAGCGCCAGTTGTGATCTAGCGGATTGTGAATGTGATACTGTAATCTCGTTGGCACAAACCGCCGCCGATGCTTTGGCTTTTAGCCTATGAGAGCTATAAGAGCACAAACTGATAATGAGCTGCAAGTACAAAGCTAAGACCCCCCCCCCCCCCCCCTGCCTGTTGGCTTGTAAACTAGTCTTTACTTAGCTTTCTAACGTTAGCAGTCTGTTTCTCCACAGGGAGGCTTTAAACCTCAGTGAGAGTCCAAACTCGAGTGGGAGCGTGAAGCGAGAGGCTTGCCGGTCTCCCCCTCCTCCCGCGAAGCGCCGCACCCCGCGGCCCGCGTCCCCCCGCGCGGCTTCACCCCCGCGCCCCGCTTCACTCCCCTCACATACCCAGAGGGACACGCAAGTCAATGGTGGTAGCAATGGAGTGAATGGAGCCGCGTTCAAGATTACTACTAGGGGTAAGTATAGTAATATTTTGGTTATTGAGTACTTTAGCTGCGAAATTTCAAAGGAATTTGCAAGTTTTCATGTGTTTAAGCAGTGTTAGCACTGTCTGTGATAACTTGTCAAGCGTTATTTGAATCGTTTCTAGTAGTTCGTCTGTCCCATGGAATTAGTGCAGCTATTTCTTCTTACTAGTTCCACTGTACAAGTAATTTATTTGAGCTCGCACTCTTATATTCGATGTAGCGATTTTACTTACATCTTCTAATCATATGTTATCTTTACAGGAGACGCGACCACAGGCGACCAGCAGCTGGTAGTCTCAATAGAACTCAACGGGGTCACTTATGAAGGCGTCCTCTTCCCCTCAAACGCAAACGGCCAGAACGGACACAGACAAATGGTCTCCTAAACTCATATGAAGTTTACGAATCTTAGGAGTTTCTTATAATTTTAAACGATGAATGAAGATGCTTCAGTCCCGAAGTGTGGAGAACGGTGGTGAATAATATTGTTCTGAAAGGAACTTTATAAAGAGGCTGCTAACGGAAAAGTTACTATTGAAAAGTGTTTTGTTAAACTATGGTTTTCCGATTGTGTTTGTTTGATTAAAGTTGGTGAATTTAGAAGTTCTAAGTTACGAATATAACATCCAGCATTCGAGTTTCTCAGACGGCTATATTTCTCTCTCGCTATGTTTATAAGTGTTTGAAGGAAAGTTCTAAACAATTCAGTTATAGAGAATAAAGCTGGTCGAGAAGCTGGGTGCGTGTAATTTTGATACCAAAATACTTGACTTGATACTTTATATCTACTTGGTTGATTAATCGGGACTGAAATGAACCGTTAAAGTATTTTCAACTCAAATTATTTAAAATAAGTACAAAATTAATTCATCATCACAATGTCATCAAGCAATAGAATTATGCAGTTTTAATGTAGTTTATTATGTTTCTATGTTTTATTTATAGATTTCACACATTTTCATTGATCACTGCCTTGCAAGAATGGAAATTATCGTTCTCGGACGTTTTTTTTATAATTTTAATATTTTTTATATCCTGTCATGGTGCAAATGACAATGTTGTAAATAAAGTGTTTTCTACGTTATTATTTATATTAATAATGCTGTTGATTCCTGTAGTGACGCAAAGGATTTAGAATTGAGGTAATCTTTCACTTTCGATATAATAAAAATATAGGAGATGTACATCGGAATTTAGACTTGTCAAACATCGAAATTGGATCTAAAGGACGCAAACGAAATCAGTTCCGCCCATCGTCTTTAATATTTAGGCTATCGTTCATTCAAAACATCATTCGTGGGTAGAAACCCCTTTCGTTACTTATAAAATCGAGAAGGACAGATGGATTTAATTTAGGTGTATAACGTTGCAGCAGGATTCAGCGGCAATATTGAGGAGTTTGTGTGATAAGTGGGCGGCTTGTTTGTCTGGTTTTCTAAATGTTGGTCCGTTGTATATTTGTGTAAATAAATGAGTAGTGTACAAGTAGCTTCGTTTTTACGCCGTCACCATGTATGTATGTGATTTAGATAGCTTCAGTTTAGGTGTATATTTTACATGTCAGACAGTATTGGAAATAGTTTTAGGTAATATTTATAAAGTATCTTCTCGAATGTTTTGAGTTTCTCAATCCGGAAGTTAGCGTGGGTTTTCTTTGTTAATATCATTTGAGATTTCAGTGACTTTAACACTAAAAACATTTTCTATTTGTTTGCTACCATACCATACCATATACCAACAACTCCACGATTTCGTATTTAGAAATGTCTTAACGGAAAGAAACTTTTAGCAATGTTTGATATCATAGTATCTTGATAATATAAAAAATAAAATTATGATCTTTTTACAGGTTAGTGACAAATAAAAGCTCGAATATTAGGATTCATTCGCATAATGTTCTATAAAAATTTAATATAAAATATCCAAAGTTAGGCAAACTACCTACTTAAAATAGTAGTAGAAACCACGGTAGCTGTGGTACAATCATTATGCCATTTACTTAGATGTAACTAATATTATTTAGATGTTAGGGTGTAACTTTTGTTATCCTCATTATTTCAATCAAAACGAAATACTTATTCAAAATTTTAAATGTGTTAAATCGGCCGCGCATTCGATATCGTTTGAGCTAAACAGTAGCCACCATATCAAGTTATAAGAATACGGATTTTATATTTAAAATGTAGATTAAAATTATGCATTACCGCATAGTAGTAAATAATATTCTTCCTAAATGTAGAATAAATATAAATTTGAAATAATTGTATTAAGAGCAGAGGCACTGCTCGGCCTGTTGTTCAGTAGGCGTGCAATAAGCCATAATCCAAAATAACAACAAGCGTTTTTTCAGTGATACACGTTAGTTTTCGTGAAGCTTGACGTGTTGTAGTGTTTGTAAAAAATATGTTTAGTGCTTTGTAAATGACTGATTTTTATTTTATAATTTTAGTTATTTAATATTTAATTTTAAAGTTTATAACTTGTAAAATTGATTTTACGATTATAAGGATACACTGGTTCAGCTAAATTAGTTTTAGCAGTTAGTACATTCCTGACGATGTACAATAACATTTAGGAACAAGATCGTTCTGGCCTACATTTAATTATACGGGCTTTAGGCTGGATGGACGCGCATATAGCGAATTTCATATTACACCAAAAATTTTTGATGTATTTAAATAATTATACATGAATAAAACAATAATTATTGTATCACTAGAATGGTCTTTTTATTTTGAATAAGTGCCTACATAATTTCGACGTACGGAAAAACCGAATTTTAAACAAAACAGTACCCCCACCCTAATATTGATATTTATGTACAGTAGCTAGCAATGCAGCTGTAAACTTTGATCTAGAGAGCGTCTTTGTCCCCTTGCAGTAGGATAGGAACAGTATTCGTAATGCAAGTGATCAGCTGCATGTGCAGGATAGGTACTGTACATTGTATAACATTTCTTTATATTAGTAAGATGGCTAAAAAGTGACTTTGAAAACTTTCTCCAGAAAAACAATTAGAATCCGAATGTAACTCGAAAAGAATGGATGTCTTCTCAAGTCGTTAATTTTTCGTAATTTCAAACTAATAAAGAGCTCGATGAGGACGTATATGAGCTGTTGATGATGAAAGAGCTATGGAAAAATATTTAGTTACATTATTTTTTGTATACCACTGAGTTTAGGAGGCCCAAAAGCCGCAATGCAAGACCAAATACATATTTGTAGCGCCATCTACTGTATATTTGAAAAGTTTCTGATGACGCCATCTGTTCAACATGAGCTGTACTAACAGCTAACGTTGTAAGTGAAGCGGCCGCTGAACCCCGGATATATCCTAGTCAACAAAGAAAGATAGTGATATGTGCAATGCAGCATAGATGGCGCTAGGAGTCAGACAATGATGGACATTGTGTGGGATTTGGGGATCTTTTGACGCCATTCAAAGCTCCGAGTCGAAGAGAAGGTGATTATCATAATGTGATAAAAGTAATTTCTACTCTTTCTACTCCAAGTTTCAACTTTGTTATCTTGCTTCGGCATAGCTAGCGTAGCGCTATTGTAGTGAATGAACGAATGAATATACTGTGTGCTACGAATGCCATAAGGCTCCTGGACACGGGTAGAGTAAACGGTAGAGTAGAGCGGTAGAGTACTAACTATCCTACTTACTATACTCATGTAGAGATCTTTGATTTGGTAGAGTAGAGTAGCTAGCACCGTGGGCAAGCTACTCTACCACTTTCCTTCCCCCACCCCGGCGTCCACTCTACTCTACCGACTACTCGACCTGAAAGCGTGACATAAAAGCGTTACTCTACTAACGAAATAAAAAATTACGTGTAGACACTTACTTTACCAAAACTGGTAGAGTACTGAATACTAGTAGAGTAGTATGCTAGTTCACTCTACCGTTTACTCTACCCGTGTCCTTAGCTTTATCGATAGCAGTTCGATAGCAAGTACTAACAAGTTTGGATTTATAAAAAATAAAAAGTAGTCAAATACACTATTCTATTTTTGTGTACTTTCAGATGGACTATGAAAAAAAAACAATATTTTTTTGCATGTTCTCTAATTCGATGATCATAATATTACATTTTCATCGAAGTTACTTAAATATGTCCAATTTCACAATGTGATGATAGTAAGTGGTAGAATAATGGATTACAAATAAAAGAATGACCAAGGCAGGTTTAGTGAAAATAAGCTTAATTAAAAATCCTTTCTAAATACAAGCTTTTAAAGCAGTGGAGTGGAGTACCTTGTAAGCAGACGACCTTTCAGAGTGACATCACTTTATTTTTTGAAATATTCAAAGTCAAAAGTCAGTTCTCAGCAAGCCCTTTCATTTGATACCCATAAAGCATGACGAGATTATGTTGTGTATTTGAGGAGTTCCTCTGGCCACCTCCTGGCACCATCATAAGAGCCTGGACATCACGTATGACTAAAGATCTTGTTAAGACAAATCCAACAAGCCCAAACACGATGATGTTATGTTGTGTATTTTAGGAGTTCCAATGGCCACCTTCCAGCTCCTTCATGAGACTCTGAACATCACGTATGACTAAAGATTTTGTTAAGACAAATCCAATGAGCGCAAAAACTTCTAGGTTGTGTTGTGTATTAGAGGAGTTACTATGGCCACCTTCCGTCTCCATGATCAAACCAGCTCCTTGGTACCATAATATTGCATAGTCATTGCGGTTACATAAATGTACTAAATTTCAGCAAAATCCAATGGCAGCAAGTGCTTCAAATTGAGTTGCAAGATTCCACCCGAACATATACACATAGGTATATACATACAGTGCAAGTTAAATAAAAGCTTGTAAAAATAAGTGTAATTCTGCTACGCCACCGTAGCAGTCGTAGCGCTAACTGTAGCTCTTACGTGTTTACATAATTCATATTAAAAATATATTTAAAAACTAATAATATATCTTGTACAAATTAAAGATAAAGTATAATGTATAGGCAGTACTAGAGCGTAGTACTATTATTTAAAATGTGCTACGGCGTAGCAAAAGAAGCAGCCCTACGAGTGGCTCGACTTGAATAATTATAATTAAAAAACTTCATTAAATTTCCATCAACACCTCCCATACATCGCACCGAGGGACTTAGGGCGATCAGGCCTTAGTTGATCACGCTGGCCCGATGCGGATTGGTCGACTTTACACACAACCTTTGAATTTTTTCGCAGGAGTGTGCAGGTTTCGTCACGATGTTTACCTTCACCGTAAGAGCATCGAATAAACGCAGAATTAGAAAATCGGAAACACATTGGTACGTGATTGGGACCACGGAGATTGGGACCCTCAGCCCGGACCCTACACTACCGACAAACATTTTATTTTGTTCCTTAAACGCTTGTACAGAATCATAGAATAAGGCGAAGAATCGTAATCGTAGAAGAATAAACTGTATTATAAAAAAAAAACTAACTTTGATATTATACAAGCGTCTTCGACTCCCTTCTAATCGACAATGTGAGATTGTGTTAAAAAATTACTGCGATTTTTTAACACAATCTCACATATTTTTGTAGATAAACTAATAATTGTCATAAACACTTCTATTCTATTCTATTGTATAATAGGGGATCGGACTACTTTTTATTTTATTTTATAAATCCAATCTTCTTAGTTTTTGCTATCGAACACTAAAATAATTTTTGCTCTATCTTTAAAACTGACCGAGTTATAAAGGTTTGAAATTCAAGATTAGACAGAGAGACACATACCCACTTTTGACATCATTTGTTAGTAACGCCATAATCTCCATACAAAAATCGTTTTTGAAAGAGACAGACATATTGAGACTTTAAAAAATCACTGTAAAGTCGTTTTTCAGCCGATTCTGTTTTTTTCTTCGCGAATCGTCTGCTATTAATCTATATTTTGAAAATAATTAATAAAATATGGTAAATTAATAAAATATGGTGAATAGTCCGACCCCCTATTATATTAGAATAGTTAAGAAATTATACCAAACCTAAAATAATATTCCTAGCCTTTGAAACTTAGTTCTAGTGTGTACCCACTGTGTACCTATCGAGTCATATCCGTCAACGTTTGTAACTAAGTAGCTGCAACTGGTATTTTCTTATCTATAAATAACTGGCTGACACGAGTCGATTACATTAACCTAATTGTAAACAAACAGCTTGTCTACACTATATCAGTTATCGTGTGGACTGACCGAACAAACGCGACGCATCGCGGCGCGGCGGCGGCGGCGCGTGACGTATCACTGGGGCCCCGCGCCACTTTACCTACTTTGTGGTATTACAAGATAGTTGCTGGAAACTAATGGACTCTTTGGTTTTTAAAATATCGTGTTCTGTACTTACTCAGAGTAAAATTATATCGGAAAGGCGATCGTGAACATTTTAAGTGATTTTGAAGAAAATTCGATGAAATTAATTCGTAGCATTTACGAGAGTAAGATCGTAATCGTAGGTTGAGAGAAAAAAAAACATGTTTGTTCGCCAATTCTCAAAATAAAGAAATGTTATCATCAATGATCGAATTGACTATATAATATTCGTACCTAGGTATATCTAAATTAAAACAAATAAAACTTTACAATGATCTATACTATTGTTACATAATAATATACCAAATTGGAATATCGCCATTTTGAGCATTCGATAAATCGTTGTCGACCTATAAAAAACCAATAATTTGCGTTCGACAATTTAACTTTTGATGTGATGTACTAAACCCCTAAATTACACATTTGCGTTGTACGTAACATCAACAACCGTCCTAAAATTTTTGTTTGCTTAAAAACGAGCACCATTTTGTTGATAACTAAATGATATCTGATGTTCCTCATATTTTATTGTGTAAATTAATATAAATTTTTGTTTGTGCTAAAGTATTTGCCTGTTTATGTTATAGTAAGATAACATAAAAGATATTTCAACATGTCAACCGTGCTCATCGTAAACAAAGTTTAACGATACATTTGTAGTGTGCCGTATTGATAACATACTACGAGTAATCTCAAACGCATCGTGTGCGAGAGTGACATTACATTCGACTACCTCTTAAAGACTATTAAAGATAATTGAGTAAACAAATAAAAGTTGTTTATCAAAGGTGGTTAAATAAATATTACTGTAGGGCGGCGGGCTAAGGCGGGCGGGGGTCGGGATACCAGTTTTCAGTGAAGTTCAGTAGCCATGCAACCGCGGCCGGGAGCGCACGCTTCGTGGCTCGCGTCGAGGACCCGTTCGCGATACCCGTCTGGGAAAAACCTGTACTTCAACCCAAAGGGCCAATAGCAGCCCTCCGACTCTCAGGTCAAGTGCGCGTTCAGTTCCAAATCAGAACAAATTGTGATTGTGTTTAGTGCAGTGTTGTATTACTGATTCTTTGGTAAGTTACACGATATTTTTTCGGGACTTTTTTTCTTGTATTTCGTTCGGATGTATCATTACAAATGTCGTCTAGACGTCGTAAATTATCTTGTGAATTTCACTGATTTTCTCTCTCCGCTCGATTACTTCTCTTCACTTAATTTGCTTTTTGAGATGTTCTTTTCTTTCGCCGACGACTTTGCGTCTTTTTTCGTTCTACGTTAATTAATTTCTTGATGGACACTTTAGCCTAAAAGATTTTTTAACTTTAAGGATCCTTTCAGAGAAATTGTTTTTTAGGTGCTTATCCTTCATTCTTGAGTGTCTTTTTTAGAATAAGAAAAGATAAAGGTGATTTATTTTATTTTAGTGATAAATTAAAATTATAGTTGTAATATTTAGATTATAGAATTAGATAATCTCTCACTCTATAATCCTTATAGTTTAAGTTTACATATAGCAAATAGCATTTTTTTAACTGTTATAAAACATTAAGCTAGCAGTCAGCTGAGTGATGCAAATTATTTCAGATTCAGACACAAACAGTAACAACACATAAACAACATAGAATTAGTAACAGTATATAGTAGTATGAAATTATATGTTTCGTTTATTCATTCAAACAAAAAGTGTATACAGCTGACCGAAATGTGTTTATTCACGCAATATTCACAGCAATGAAGCTATATTACATTGCACCTAAGATCCTTCGTAAATACGATAAGTCAAATTCTATATTTGTTTACGATACATACCTATCTGAACTGGGTTAAAACCAAATTAATTTGAACATTAAATAAATAAAAACATCCACTGTATTTCGTTTTTTACCACCAGATTTCCTGTCAAAATATAAATTATGTTTTGAATCATCTGCGCGGTACTACTCTAACCTTCGTTTGGAGTCATAAAAATACTCTAGCAAGTGTAAATATGTACTTAGAGTGTTGGAGAGTGCTAATAAGTGTTGCCAACTTATTTTGACTGCGTAGCGTTACGCGTAACGAAGTACTTTTAACTGTTATTTGTATTCAGTAATTTTTCGTTCTTGATATGCCTCTATGTATTTTTATTTAAACTTTACGGCTTAAATAAAACCACCGTGAGATTATAGCTAGACAATTTGTATTATTTCAGATAAAGCATCATTAAATGATGTACGTACATACGGAGTACCTAGGTAGTTAAGCGTTTTATTATACCTATTCAAGCACACACATTCTTAAAGGTGAAAAACACAATGTTTGTGATTTTTCTCCATATTGTGCCTCTAAATTGCCAACTTTACTAAAAATCTCTTTACAACTTTATAACTAAGTCACATTAAAAATACCATAGATAGCACTCAGCCCAACAATTAGTAACTCGAGTGTCCAAATTAGAGCCAAAATTGGCACTAAGAATCAGATTTGGCAAGATACAGAGTGCTAATCACTCGGTAACGCCGTTGACGACGTCCATTATGTTGACAGTGCGCAACCTCGCTTCCTCAATGGACACACGTATAAATATCGTGCGTAAAGTGGTTATATTACACATACATACCATGTGGTTCCTGGTTTAGGAATAGAGGCACCCTACGCCGTGAGATGTAATTGAAGCATTTCGATTCCATGATACTGAATAGTTTTTTCACGAGTAGATGACAAGATAGCCCTTCCATACAGAACCATGCGGCTAGCTGATCTATTTACTATGGGAGTTTTTTTAAATCTGATAGAGTTGCTGAAAGTTGTTCAGATTAGTCTGAACACTGCCTTAAAGTTTCAGTGAAGTTATTCCCATGGTGTATTCCTTTATAAACTAGACGAGGAGGACTTGTCGGTAGATCGATGTATTTATATGTAAGTGTTATTTATAATGTATTGATCTATGTACATATTATTACTATGTAATTATAATTATTTATGTAAGTATAGTTTTTTGTATATAAGTCTATTTATATTTCAATTTTTATACGTGAATTATGTAACGCATTATCCGGCAGTATTCGTTGCGTTTTTCATGTGCACAAAGGTTGCCTGGAAGAAATTGGTGCCTTAGCAATAAGGTCGCCTATCTATACACTATTATTTGAACTGCTTTTTCTGTATATCTCTTGTGTGCAATAAAGTATATCCTATTCTATTCTAGATCGCTACGACCGGTACGATTGCTACGCCGTAGACAAACAAGGTCATAGTTAAAGCGGAAAATGACGAGTGGGTTTGTGAGGTCAGTTTTTGACCTCACCACTCACACCAAGAAGAAAACCTATTGTGTATAGGTATACTGGGTTTTGTTGTTTTGTGTACTAAGTGTAAATGTGTACTAAGTGTAAATGATGAGATTTTATGCTAATAAAGACTGGGCTTCATACACATACTTTATAGATTACCTTCTCTTCTAGACAGATTTAGATAATTAATAATAATAAGTATTTTTATATAAAAAAGTAGTTTAGTAGCTTTAATAAGTGTTATTTTTTTAAAAAATTATTACATCAAAAGACGTAAATAGTTTCTTAGATTACTTTCTCATACTGACTATATTGTTAATTATTATAAAATAAATGAGTAATATAATGAGCGAAGAAAATGAAAAGGGGAAAGTGAACTAAGTCCAATCTCGAGGGACGACGAATTATGCTCATTGGGTAGACTGTTGGCCGCAGATTTCACACGTTGAGTCTTGTCATTTTACGAGATATTTATTAGTTGGTTTACTGACAATAAATCAATATCACACCAATATTATAAATGTGAAAATATATTCGGATGTTTGGATGATTGTTCCACCTTCACGCGTAAAGTACTCAGCGGATTTGGATGGAAGGATTGGAGATAGTTTGTAACCAGGATCAAAAGTATTCTATATGTTAATATAGTATACTTTTAATATATATATATATGTTAATATAGGATACTTTTTGCGGAAAAACTTAACGCGAGCGAAGCCGCGGGCGGACCGCTAGTGAGAGCATAATCTACCTTCGATACGTTTGCAGAGCACTCTGCCACTACAGCTCAAATCAAAACAAAAATATTGATATAACAAAATGTAAAGAGTTATCTTCTGTTATCATGCACCAACTGTTCTTTGCATTTGTTTGCCAAACGCAAATTTGGTAACAGATAATCGCATTTCCACTTATTTAACTTGGCTTCTAAAACATTTCTCGGTTTGAAAGTCCTCGGCAAATAGCCTATTGCTACTGTAAACGATGTGTATCACTCTTTGGATATAATAGTTTTAAGATATTGTAGAACTATTTAAGAGGTATTTAATTCCTTAATCAATATTTCAAAAGAAAAAGGACGCAGCTGACTGTACTTAAAAAATGCTATGAAATACATCGGCTGAAAGGTACAACTCCTTTTTTTTGTCCATTTGTATGATATCAACGATAATCCGCGCTGTCCGAATATTAATTCAGAATAATAAAAAAAAAAACAATCAATCAATTGATGGTATGAATCAATCACTTTAGAATTCATGGTATGATGGTAGAAACAGAAGAAATACAAGAAACGTTGTGACTTTAAAAGAATGGTTCTGTGCTGACTAGCCGACATCACGGTTCTGCTTCGAATTACGCGGTCCATTACATGCAAGTAACCGAGAGACGTTTATTATGGAAATAGCTATTCTCAGTATTCTATTCTACGACCCGCATGCTGAATTAGAACACAAGGTTGCCTGGAAGATTTTACAGCTTAGCATAAATCATTAACGTTCTTCTATGACATTAAGTGAATTCTATTTTTATTAAACTATAGTCTTAAAGAAGCTTTGTCCAAGGCCTAAGCAAAAAAATAAGAAACACCAAGTTGGTTTTCGTGTTTAATTTTTTATTGTTTTGTTTTGTTTGCATGTACAGAGGACAAAAGATATAGTCAGGCTAGGCTGCTTGAAACGGATTAAGTTTTCTCTGGTAATTATTTATGCTTTGTCATGAAATTTCGCGTATTTGTGCAGTTCGGTAAACTATACATGTAAAAAAAATTTCAAATGAAAATATGAAAAATCTCTTGAGAAAATTCAAACCGTTTCAAGCGGCCTGGCCATTACAAGTACATGAAACTTTCAAACTAAAGACAAACCACTTTACATTCCTGTGAACATTTTGTTATAGGTAAGCCTTATAATAAAGTATTTTTAATTATAATAAAGACTCTACGTTCACCATAATAAGGGTTTTAGTATCTCGAGAAAATAGAAATATAACTAAGAAAGTAGTACTTTGGTACTAATCACAGAGAAAGTACTAATACTTTTCATAGACATAAATCACGATCTAATAATATGACATTCTACTACCTAATATGTTGTAATATCCGAAAGCCCTATTATTTTGCTTTGATGTAATGAAAGATATCGGAAATATTAACAAGCAAAAAGGATTACTTTGTACTTGCTTTGTTATTGATACGCCTTTAATCACTGATACCTGAAATAGATACTTTTACGACCATTAGCTGGGGCTTCCAAAGGGACAGATCTCATCATAGGGGTACCTATCAGCTTTTCTGTTCTACGGATTGATCGCTGTGTAAGCGAGTCGGCAAAATAAGAAAAAAATACACATTCATTCCTACACAATTTTTTTCTTTTCTTTTTCTGGATAATTAAGGTTGCTTACTAGGAACTGATTTTTGTGTTTTTACCGCTCTTCTCAAATAGAACTCTTTTATTTTTAGTTTTTTTTTTCATTTAATCAGTTGTTGCCAGACTTGCGGTTTGACCCGAGAAAGTATTTAAGCAGGTTTCCAATTAGGAATATTGCGAAAAAAAATTATTAAGCTAAACTCCTATATTTGGGTAAGATTACTTAAACAGACATTTCGATAATATCTTTATCATTAAATATGTAAGTAAACTCCTAAATTCTCACTAAAATATACAGACCTATATCTTGTGTGGATAAGTATCACCTGTCCGTTACTACGAGTATTTTCTCAGAATTCAAAAATAGAATTTAAATTAAGATAACATCGTCGTCAACATTGTAAACATAACACGGATGTGGATTTTCACTGTTTTTATTAAAAAGAGTAACAAATACAAGTTGTCAAGTAATATCTGGAACAAATTACAAAATTTAAAGTTCGAACCCTTTCCCTGGTGACCTTTCGACGCATAAAACCACAAAAACGCAAAACACCAACACCACAGCCGAGATTTTGTGGTGTTTTGCGGATTTATAAAAAATACTACGCCAAATACCAATTACGTAAAACTCCGCAAACGCAATACACCAACTTGTTTAGGTTTGCGTCTAAATAAAAATAAAAACATGCAACATAAACTGGTGTTCACACTCTTGGACACTCCATACTTTTGTACTACGTCATAGATTTGACTGCATGTTACAATGTTTATCAATGCGCTATACGCACCAGTATATCTGTATTTAAAAGTCTTGTTCCTCTATAAGGCATTGCACCGTCAAAAAACCAACTCTACCGGAAAACGCATCAGAGGATCGGACAAAAACCTTTCTACGACATATTTTGTAGACTAAAACAAAGAGGTATTGAAAGAAAGAATCATTTATGAAATGATGGATATCTTTAAGTTATTGTTAGCAAGAGAGTTGACAACAGGTACAGACCTGTTGTCAACTCTCTTGACTCTGACTGACGATTGCGAAGACAAGAGGATCTAATGTGGTGGGTGTCGTATTGGGGCTTGGAAGTTTGTGACAAGCTGGCAACTTGTCACTACCTGCACTAAGAAACGCAAAGATTGGAGTACTCATAAAAACCTTAACCTTAACCGAACAATTTTGCCCGTTCCACGTTCAAAACCTATTTCCCCGCGTAACAAACAAATTAGTCACCTTGAAACGCTGAAAAGGCAGTCGTGCTAGTGGCGTACGTACAAGTGTACACACTTGCCGCGCGCGCGCACCTCAGCACGGCTAATACATTGGACGATAAGCGTTCATCAACGTTATCAGGCGATAACACGATAAGGGGCCACTGAGCACTTCACAGCTATCTATATCTCACAGGTCACAGCTTAGGATATAACGTGATTGAACTTAAAAAAAATATTTTTCAATACACCTTGCTCGAAAATTGAACTTACGAAGGCAGTAAGCTGTGCGGTAAATACGTTTTACCGCACTAGTGCGTTTTTTTTTTATATGTCTACGGTCTTCAGAATTTATTATTCAGCCAGGATCATTTTGACAATAAAAAATATTTCAATCAAAGAGAAAAATATTTTATATTTTTTTATTTCAACAAATTGTATCAAAAATATTATCAGCCAGTAATAGTTTAATTATAAAAATAAAATTATCTCGATTTAACAATTCGTAGCTAGGCTGAATGTCCGCCAAAGCCTTATCTCCGTAATTATGCTTATAAAAAAGAAACATACTATCGTTTTGTAGTTGGCGCCAAGTTTGTAAAATTTTCATTTCATTGTTTTACATTGTTTAGGTTATTGTTTAATTTTTACAACTTTTACATGATCCATTTTACCTAGCTTTCTATCATAGCTTTTGTAGGGTACTATGTATGTACCTTTCTTAACCATTTCAATTTAATTATTTACTATCAGTTTTCTCACAAGTGTATTGAAAAACGTCGTACAGCACACGGATCTTAGGTTTTATAACAAACTCGTGACGTGACATTATAAACCCTCGCCTGCGGCTCGGGCTTACAAAATAATCTCGTTTGTAATATGCCACCTACGATCCTTATATCGTAATGTACTATTTTGTTGACTCTTTACTTAAAAGCAGGTAAATAAATAAAACTTAATTACGATGTGAGTAAGGAATCAAATGCCAAGTTACACGTGAAATTTACGCTTTTATGTGTAAGAAAAAAAAATTATAGTCTTCTCAATTCTTCTTTAATGAATTACCTATTACGGATATCAAGATGAAAACAAATTAAAATATCGCTTTTTTGTGATTGATGATCTTTATTCCTTTTTGTCTTCCTTACTAAGTAAGTATATTTTTCGTATCTACCTATATGTGTGTATTTTTATGTTTCTGTATGATTGAGTAGGCAAAATTGGAAAAGGCATCAAAATTTTGTTTAGTCAAGCATAACGATAAAAAATATGGCGTAATCGATACGCTTCCAAATAATGTTTATTTCTTAATAGGAATAAAGTAGTATAACTATAAGATAGTTAAATAAAGAGCAATGGACTTTTAGCAGAGACGTAGAAAGCAGAACATCTTGTTTATGTTCAATTACCGATAAGGATTCACATTGTACTGTAATGTAAATAAACAGGGCTGATCCAAGTCATCTCAGGTCTCATTTATAATAATCTTTGACATACTAAATTCCGCTTTGACTGTTCTGCGTGATAAGAATAAGTGATTTCTTTATAACCCATCAATATCAGCCAGCAACAGCAGCATTTTCACGAGACCTTTCTTAATTTCTTGTCTCTCAGGAAGGACACAAAGCCAGATTAGTTTGACTGAATTAACCGATTATCTGAAAAGATTCCTTGCTTTGGAATGCACATTAAGCCTTCTACGGCTGCTATTTACGGATGAACTTGTTGTACGAACCATGCAGTGTAGCCATGTGGCCTATGACGGCTTTATAACACTGGCTAACACCAGTGTTTCTGAGGTCGGTTGTCGACCTTACAGGCCATGAACGAAGGCTACTACACTATGCCGCTAGCAATAATATTAAAGTCTTACACCTAACTTACAGTGCGGTAAATAGCGGTCCGCCCGCAGCGACGCTCGCGTTGAGTAATATTTTTCTGTGGGAATAAGACTTTTTCCCGTAAAAAGTATCCTATGGGTTTAATCTCCTTCCAAATCCGTTGAGTACTTTAAGCGTGAAGGCGGATCCAACATCTAAACATCCAAATATATTCTCACATTTATAATATTAGTGTAACGTGTCCATACAAAAACTAGGTATTGTATTATATGTATTGTACCTAATTGATGCATTAAATAACCAAGGCAGGATGTTTGTATCCAAACAAGTAACTGATGCTGTTACTACCACATCGGATTATTGGGCGACCAATCACATTGTGTGTTTACATATAGTCTGAAAGCTTTGAACCAGGTGGATCGCCATTTTTGATAATATTTTACTAGATTTAGAAAAAACATTTAAGATTTATTTAGAGACAAGATTATATGCATGCTGTGAGCAGGGTTTTATTACTTTATTGGTCGTTGAAGAAACAAACGACAATGTCTGATAAATACTTAATTAAACTAAGTTTCTTCTTTTAACTCGCTTTCATCCGATTGTTTTAAAGAGTTATAATACAAAAAGATAGTTATAAGTATTACCTATTCAAACGAATCAAGGTAAAACTTTCAATAAACATAACGCACCTAGTCAAAATATTTCAATTTCATAAAGGAACACACCTATAAGAGTTACAACACTTTAGACCGTGACCAAAGCTATATTAGTTGTGGTCATCTTAAAATAGTTGGACAATTTGTAACGTACGCGCAGCGCGATGACGTCACGCGGCTAGAGGATGCATTATGGCTGCTAATGTTTGTGCCACGTTATTTTAGAACCATCAATATCAATGTTGAATCATGTGGCCGAGTCCGACCGCTCGAAACATCGGCCCATTAGGTTTATCTATTGTTTCGTGCGTGAGTACTCATGCAAATGGAGTTGGAAACTATCTGAGTAAGATGTATTTTTATGAACACTAGAAGAAATGATATCTTAATATTCAAATTAATGGAAAATTTATTTCTTTAGTTATTCAGTTGTCTGAGTTATTTTGAGTTTGGTTGTTAGTTAATAATATGAGAGAAGAACAATATTATATTGTTTGGGTTGAAACCAATCAGTAAGTAAGCTGGGGTAAAACTGCTAAGGGATGCTAGCTAAGAGGTGGTTTCTCCGCAGAGAGCTAAATGACCGAACCCAACGAGTGATGAACGTACACTGATTTGTTGTTTCCACCAATAGACGAATAACAAATTGCAACGTATGACAACGCAAGACATGCTAAATTAAATTAATAAGTATGAGCTATATGTATATATGTGCGTTGGCTCGTACATACATCGTATTTCGATTTCGGGGTAACCGAATTTTCAGTTATTAATGGGTTTTAAAACATAAGAGAGTTAGATACCAAAGTATAAATAGTAAATTAAGACTGATATAGAACACGATTCTTAAAGTATTGATTTATTTATTATTAGTAGTAGCTACTACAAACCTGGTATAAATATTTAATTTCCTTTCTCAAATATTTATAAATGCGATAGTTTGTTGGTTTATCTTTTTTCTTATTCAGCAATGAAGAATTACATTCATTTGGTTTGAAAAGTGAGTATATCACAGGAAAAATATATATTCCCATGGTAAAAAATCAAATACTTACAACGTGGGTGTTGCCGACGCGGATGGAGTACCGTGGCCCAGCAGCCGCCACGAGCTGCTAAACACCACACGAAGAGTGTTGTAGAGGTATTTATATATTATATTAACTGACATGGAAAAATAGTAGAGAATAGTAGAAAAGCTCTAGGAATGTACTAACGGAGATCAGGACATGAAGTGAAGTATTTAGCAGAAAAAAGACAAAATCGAAACGTAAGAAATCTAAATTTGAAAAAGAATTTAAAATGAAAGATAAAACTGCCAGCAAGAAAGGTTGCCAGTCATAAAACAGGAACAAGGACGAATGCCTCGTTACAGTACTAACTAAAATGTAATCTAAAACTTGAAAGTGTAGAGCGGCTCTTGAAGTAAGAAATCAACACCGACCTCATAATTTGCTTCAGAAACTCGCCTCGTACAGACAATTTGGCTCTCGCTACGATCTCGTTACGAGAAACTGAGAAACTAAATTCTCGAAATGAGACACTGCTTGGCATAATATGAGAATTAATGTAGCTTAATTTAAACGATTAATTAGGTACGTAAAAAGTGTCGCCTATATTGGAATATCAACATTTTATAAATTTAAATAAACTTTTCAAGTCACTTCAATATGATACTAAAATAAAATATGTTATTTTCAAAAGGTAGAAAACAATTTTCAGCGTTTGTTCTTTAAATTTTCCGTACACTTGGTGATGTGTTGCTTTAACTAAGACCAAAATCAGTAAGTAACACGAGTATTAGGAGATTGCCTGAGTTCACATTGCTATGTTAAGCTGCCTGGATACATACTTTTGAGTACTCCACGTTCTTTGGTCAGATTCTAAAATATGATTGATAAATGAAGGCAGAACTACTAGTTACAAACACATGTAAGTATGTAGAGATCTCTGAATTGATGCACGCGAATATATCATCGGATTTGGACTACGGGTTGTTTGTGTTTTTCATATATAAAGTCTGTTTTTTTATTTAATTAAAAAGTTTTCTAGCTTCTTGAGTAAGTACTGACTATGCTAGCACGCGATGAAGAAAAACTTTTCACACGATAACGCAAAAAACATGAAATATTAATCTGAAAACTTCAAAAGAAACACGCGCGCGTCCATCCAAAATAGACGTTATATCTATCTATCTATCATCCTGCGTCTTCAAACATCGTCGTATAGATACGACCTGTGCGTACGACTTTATATTCGTAACGATGTCTGAAATTGTATGAAGCTCGTTTATTTGCGTTGCATTAAAAATAACTTTCCACCGGCGTCTGTCGATATGCAGACGTCCGCGATGTGTTTTGTGATTTTTATGAACTGTGTGGGCAAGCAAACTGAGTTTCATGGCAAATAAAGGTTGCCATCCAGTCTACGTCCAATGCAGATAAAAAAAGGAATGTTTGAGTAAGATTTATTAATCTGCGCAAGTTTCTGATTCTCACTTAAATTGTACTCTAAGATCACATTTCGCAGTAATCAAATATATTGGATGTTTAGATGTTTGTTCCGCCTTAAAATTCACGGTTAAAGAATTCAACGAATTTGGATTGGAGATGGTTTGTAACCTGGATTAACACATAGGATACTCTTTATGGGAAAATGTCTTATTCTTACGGGAAATCTTACACAACGCGAGTGTAGCCGAGGGCGGACCGCTAGCTCGTGTGAAATAATCAGCAGTTATTCTTTATAATATCGTCACACGTCATTGTTTCTTATTGAAATGCTAACAAAACAACTAGGAACAAAGCACCTAATCAGAAACCTAATGCTGCAATATCAATGTCTAGCCACTACAAAGAATCGTAATTAATCTAGAAACGTCCACAGTAGAATTGACATGTTTACGCTGCTGCACTAAAAGCATAAATCTAAGACAATAGAAAACAGCTTCCGCGGCCGAGTGGTCGAGATTTCGATGCCTATTACGGAGGTTCTGGGTTCGATTCCCGGTGGGGACACTGTCAAGCAAAAATCTCTTTGTGAGTCTTTCCCCAGTATGGTTAGGACATTGCAGGCTGAATCACCTGATTGTCCGAAAAGAAAGATGATTCCGTGCTTCCGAAGACACGTTAAGCTGTTGGACCCGGCTACTATCTAGTCGTTACATGAGCCAGTGGCCTTTGGCAGCTCTATAACACTGACACCAGGGTTTGTGAGGTCGGTTGTCGCTCTTACAACCCACACGATAAAAAAAATTTAGAAAATCTTACTATGACATTGCACCGTATTCTCTAATACAGAAGAAAAAGACGCTAATTCTCGACGCCACGCTCTAATCCTACTTTTAAAATCCTTATTTTTGTTTTAATGAAAAATGAAAAAGAGGAGATAGATTTAGATGAACGAATGATATTTTTTCCATTAAATAATAACCTAAAAAACTACGCCCTTAGCGTAGCTGTCAAACTACGGCGAAAGGCTGGCAACCTGTCACTAGATGCACTACGAAACGTGAAAATCGATAATGCACCTTCGTCTAGGTGCATACAGGCCAATTCTTGACCCAAAAATGTTGTCAAACGTGGCTTTCGTGTGTGTTCCTTGGCCTCTAAAGCTCTGCTCACCCCTTCGGGGATAAAAGCGTGATCAAAGTATGTATGTATGTCTTTACGTCTGCTCTAAAATTGTGCAATCTTCGCATCCATAAGGTTTAATTCCTTATCTTACTTATCTCATGTCCCTTTTTAATTTGAAGAAGGCGAAAGAGCATCGAGAATTAGCTCCAATAACGGGCGTAGGTAGTATCACAAAGAGCTAGTTAATACGTAGAAGCGACACATTGTTCGGAGTTCAGGGTTTTGCTTTGCTAGAGAGTACTCGAATCGAACGCTCTGGTAAAATTAAATTCCTTGTCGAACAGGCTCCCAGTGGGCATCGCCACTAACAGACTGGCTTTGTATTTTGTAATATGGTTGAAGTTAAACAATATCCTATTTACTTGTAATCCTACCGCATTGTCCTATTAGTAGGACTACGAAGAAGATCTATTTCCAGATACTCAAAGAAGCAGATTAGAATATCACAGTTTTTGAAATAAGGTTGCAATTTTTTTTTCTGTAATAGAAAACGATCAGGCATAATTTTAGGTGGTTTAATTTTAGACCTGTAAAAATAGTATATACCATAGAGACGTCGCCGTCGTGGGCCAACCACCCGAGAGTAAATCTAATTTATCTACCTGTCATAATATTCTCTTCTTTTTCTTATCGGGGTTGTAACCAGGTGATAGTATCGGTCTTAGATGGGCGGATAGTTTATACAGCATGAAATTTACATCGTTTTGTTCCCGCCGTGTAGTGAACTGAACAACTTTTCAGGAAAAAATAATTTCCTGTGACAAAAAAATTTTTGGTCTCTCCATACAAAATGGGTTGGTCGGGAGTCTCACTTTGTACGGAGAGACCAAAAATTTTTTTGTCGCAGAGATTTTTTTTTTTCGCGAAAAGTTGTTCAGTTTGACGAGTACTATCACTACACGGCGGGAACAAAACGATGTAAATTTCACGGTGTATAAGGACGACAGCAGAGCTTACAAACGCTGGCACTGAAACTTTTGACAAATGCACATGTAAGGGCTGATTTCTGTGTAGGAAGGAGCAACGGCTTAACATGTTATAACCTTGTGGCCCAGAAGCCGCCACAAGGTACTGAGCACCACACGAAGAGTGTTGTAGAATAATAATACAATAAAGCGTGGCAATAACCAGGGCACAGTCCGAAGAAAAGGTATTTATGTATTTATATATGATATAACTGGAAAAATTGTAACATAGATAAGCTTCAGAACATGAAGTGTAGAATTTAGCAGAAAAAAGACAAAATAGAAACGTAAGAAATCTAAATTTGAAAATGAATTTAAAATGAAAGATAAAACTGCTAGCAAGAAAGGTTGCCAGTCATAAAACAGGAAAGAGGACGAATGCCTGAATGAAGATGAACCTTAAGTTAAATTAAGATAAAAAGAAAACTAAGCAGACTGAGAAACTAAAAACTTACAAGCGGCGGCGGCGAGTCGCTAGCTTTCAAGTGCCTTGAATAGAGTTTCAGTCAACTCAAATTGAGTTAACTTTTAAATAACTTTTAGCAGCGAAGCAGATGCTACGAGTATAAAACTTTTCTAAGACTTTAACAACATTATTGATGAAGACGATTTTACCCAAGCCCGCGTTTCTATATTACCACTTACTTTGACAGAAATAGCGATTAGGACCGTTAAAAAAGAAGATGATTTTACAGAAAAAAAAAAAAACAAATACATAAAAATTGATATACAAAATTTATTTATTTGATTATTAGTACAAGTTTTCAAGTTACGACAGAATTACAGAGTACGGAGTTACAGACAGAACATCTTAGCAACGTAGATACGAGCTCGTTTTAATTATACCGTAGGACCGATAACTATTAGAGCAGACAGATCCTAGAGAAAAAATTGCAGATTGTCAAATGTCTTAGGAAAGCACAGAATAGAATACCTATAATATACTTTATTGCACACAAGGATACAGATTAAAAATATAAAAGATAGATGAAGGGGTGTGCAGATAGGCGGCCTTTTTGCTAAGTAAGCAATTATTTACAGGCAACCTTAACCAAGATGGGTCTGCGCGACTAGACAACAACAACTTAATGACAAAAGATAAATATGAAGCTCATTGGCGTGCATTGACGGTTTCCGTGGCCGAGCGATTGAGCGTTTAGTTCTCGTTATGGATGTTCAGGGTTCGAATAGCTTTTAGCGACTGTGCACAGTTTGATTAGAATATTGCAAGCTGGCTAAACCACCATATCGTCTGAAAAGACACGCCATTCCGTTCATCGGATAGCCCTTTTTTTGGTTGGTCCCGTCCATCGTCGTCGGTCACATCGTCTATGTCAGAAGCCTTTGACGGCTACATAAGTTTTCCACCGCACCGGGGTTTGTAAGGTCGGCCATCGAATTTATAACCCGCAAAATAAGAACATTGGTTTCTATTAGCTGAGACACGATGAGAGAAATTCACTTTATTTTTGGTGCTATCATCCCAAGGGGATTGATCATGGATTGACGCCATTTTAACGGTCGTTTTAAAGAAAATAAAAACTGATGCGGAGATCAGAGTCCTCCAAGTGGAATTATGAGTAATCTATCCCTCGTCTCCTGACCCTTGACTCCAAGGGTCGCTCGATGAGCTAGACTCGTCCAACCCTGGTGAATGTCAAGTCAAACTAATGCGTCACACATTTAATTTCCCTGTGCCGGAAATATTTATAAATATGTTCCCACGCAAATAATACAGAACAAATCAACGCTCAGATATAAGAACAAAATTTTCATGAATACGTAAGAATTATTAGGTGTAGATGAGGGTATGGGTGGGTCATACGTCATACGTACCCCCAGTCATTGTTTATTTTATATCATGTCACAGAAATGAGAAGGGTTAACTGTTGAACTTTATCTTTAGCTACCAAAACATAAAAAATGAAAGATATTGTTATTGGATTTCTTTTCGACAGTTTTAAAGGTTTTCCTTATGTTTGCCAAGGCTTTTTATTGGTTTACCGTCGGGCATATGTCGCATTGTGAATTACGGTTTCTTGCTTACAATGACGCTCGGTAGCTTAGGGTTCGGTTCCTGCAGGACAGTTTAAATGTCGCTTTTTATTCTATTTTTTTTATACCTATCAGACTCACCAGATACAAACCTGGTGGGTTTTGAGTACAATAAGTATGTTTCTTCTACTCCAGCATTTATTTCGCCCACCTTTGGGCATGCTTGCTTGTTTGTGTATTCTAGGTATTGCAGTAGCTCATGTACATTTCTAAGAAAGTATTTACTAAATTTGTTTTATTCTTTTCAATTTTAATTTATATTCTTGTACCAGCTGTCCGACCGCGGCTTCGCTCGCGTTGTGTAAGATTTTCCCGACTTTTGCGGAAGTATCCTGTGTGATTTAATAGAGCGCAATTATAAAGATAAACGGCCATTATCACTAACAAAACCACCAATGTATCAAAATCAAACGTCGATGGTCGTGTTAATGAAGTCCGTTGGCCAGCCATGAATACAGAATAGTTTCCATTGAGCCCATATCCGTGGGACTGTTCATTTGTATTCACCCGCAACGCTCTATGTAAACAACACTTTCGGGCTTGATGGACTGACGGCTTAGGGCAGAATTTATGAGGCTGACAAGGTTCGGGGAAGATAACTCTGTTTTTCTTTTGTAAAGGTACTGTTTTAATTTTTGTGGCAAATGTCATAGAAAATCGTCATCGTCACGAGTCTAAAAAAATATCGGTACATACATTTTTTATGACATTTGCCACGTTCCTGCCCCGTCCCTGATACGGCACTGAGCTGCGTGGATATACCTTTAATCTGCGATCTCCAACCCGCCTGCTAAGCGTGGAGATTATGGCAAAACCCTCCACTTGAGTGGAGGAGGCTCATAGTCCAGCTGCAGTGGACTGTAACGGGCCGTTGATGAGGTCTTACAAAAAGATGTGCTGCTTCACCTCCAATTTAGCTCCGTTAGAGATGCTCAGGATACATAAGTGCCCAGTGTAACTTTTTTTCCTGTTCAATCTTTATCGATATTTATTTGTATTTTGATTAGTAATTAAACACTTTTCAATATCAGTGTCTATGTAAATTTATCAGAGAAGCGAAGTCGTTGGTCCGAGATAAAAAAAAAATACAAATATTTTTCAAAATGTTTAGTGACGCCGCTATAAGTGTTTGATAGGATTATTTTAACGTGTGAGTAGCTACAAACACTCCTGTGTAAAATTTATACCGATCCAGACATCTTTGTGAATCTCAATATAAGTGATACAGCCGAGAAGCTGCTCGATTAGCTCCGATCCGCCAAACCATGCGCTTCTACCCCATTAACCTCACGCATGAGCTAAATATGTTTTCAGTATGTCAGTTTTCGGGAATACAAAACACGCATAAAACACACTTAAATCCAATACATTTATACAATAAAATCGTTTGCTTATATTCGTGAAACTTATGACTAATCTAATGCAAATTTTATATTTGTGTATCAATCAATCAGCCTATTGCAGTCCACTGCTGGACGTAGGCCTCCCCAAGGGCACGCCAAAGCGCACGATCACCCGTTTTCCTTATCCAGCCACCACCAGCGACCTTCCTCAGGTCATCAGTCCACCTGGCAGAGAGGCGTCCCACACTACGTTTCCCGAGACGTGGTCTCCATTCGAGAACCCGTCTGCTCCAACGCTCGTCGGTTCTGCGACAGACGTGGCCGCCCACTGCCAACATATTTTCAAGTATTTGTGTATACTGTATTTTATTTTATACTCTTCTTATGTACTGTATCTGTTAATAAAGCTATGGGTCATTCTTTTTTCGTTCCATATTTATAGTGAATCTTCTTGGCTGAATCAGATGCCACTAGTGCTTTGTTTTTACAACAGGGTTACATGGGCTGGTCTCCGGTCTGCCAATCATCATCAGCTCATAGAGGTAGGTCCCCACTGAGGAGCCCCAGCCTACCCTGAATTAGGGCGACCAGGCCTTAGTCGACCACTTGATAATATTAGTGGCTCTGTGAGCTGTACACTTCGCGAGTATAGTATATATATAAGGTATATATGTATTTTTTATTACTCATACTCTGAAAGTAGTTCGGAAGTTGCCTGAGGAGCAGATTGAAGGTAATATTTTTCAGCCCGGAGGGAGAATCACTTTCAACTGACAGCTGTCGTTCATTCATTTTCATTCATTCTGGCAAATTATATAAAAAAAAACTGGTTCTAATTTCACATTTCTATTGAACTATGTTCCATCTTTCTATATAGCCACTCAATTACAGCGCAATGTTGAATTGAAATAACATAAAGTTAAGTATTAATTAAAGAATATATATTTTTTAAATGACTTTATTTATTGAATTGAAATAACATAAAGTTAAGTATTAATTAAAGAATATATATTTTTTAAATGACTTTATTATAATTAACTTTCAACTATTTCTTTAAAATAAAATAGATTTGGGCAAAATATTTAACATTTTTCAATGATGGAAATTAAAAATAATGGCTCAAAAGCTGGCCGGCGGCCACAGCAAAAAATAAAAAATACGCGGGAAAGCAACAATCCGATTATCATTTGTTTCTCGAGTTGTAAGGTTTTGTTTACAATGAGTTCATCTGATTCAGATATGGAAGTCACTCATTTTTTCTTTAGCTAATTCGTGTTTTTTATTTTTACTTTTCTTGTATTCGTAATGAAAAGCACAGTGTTTACCTCTGGTTACAGACTTATTTAGTGCCTCGAACTATTAGGGCCCTCGCTACGCTCAGGCCCCAAACCCCGTCTCGGCGCTAAATAAGTTACTTTCACCCCTCGTATAACAATGTACTATTGAAATGGCTGATTTATTAATTTTTTACATTTTCAACCCTCTTAACTCCGTAATTTTTTAAAATTTCCAAAAACTGACAATATATATATATTTATCGAACATGCTCAGCTCACAAAATTTCACGAGAATCGGTTGAGAACCGCGACCTGGTAGGTGTGAACAAACAGACAGATGGGCATACAAAAAGCAATTTAGGCCAAGCTGAAACGAAAACGCTTCGCTCGCGCTCCGCGCTCGATCGGTCAATGACATGAAATATTGAAGCGCAAAGTAATTTTATTTTATGATTGAAGATTGTTTTGTCGTTGTAAAAAAAAAGTCTACCTTCATAAAAGCTTACAATTTCAATTTTACGCTTAAAGCTTGACTAACAGCGTAGATACTTGCAATGAAGCACTTTTCTTTAAACTATTCCAATTTCATAACCAACTTTGCTATCAGTTGCTTACATAACTCCGTGGTTTGCTTTGCGAACTTATTGCAACTTTAATCTCACCTAGTCTATCTCCAGTGCAATCTCATCCTACCTTCCTTAATCAGTACGAGTTTCCATGTGGCCTGTTCACATTAACAATAGTCCGAGGGACGCCATTGTGGATCCACGGGCTGCACTGGCAGTAAAGGTAGACTTGGGGTTGCCATTGTTGTACTGAAAATATGTTAGCAAGTAAACGCGAGAATAAAATTATTCTATACGTTGACCACGTTTACGTTCTAGTTTGTAGAGTTTATTTAATAACGTCTATTAATATACTTTATTGTTTATTATGTTGCAATAGTAAAAAACTAATACAACTAACTAACATAACTTAACACACACACACACACACACACACACTTTCTAACTTGCATATTTTTATATATTGCCTGTTTATTAGAATTAAAAAGTACTTACTTAATTGTGTTATCTTTTTTAATGTACGTATTATTTTTGTTATCTGTGTGCAATAAATCGAAATTGAATTAATAAAATATTCAGTTCATGCTAGTAATGTATTCCTTTCTGCAGGTGAAGAAAGGACTGATGGTATTTTCATTTTCTAAGTTTAACGTAACTTTAGTGAAATGAAAAATGATAGGTCGCGCACCTACTGACTGTACCCGGTGCAAACGTGCATCGCTAATAAGTACGTACGACTCGTATATGTTGCGTTACTAAACAAGAGCGTTACCAAACCAGTGCGACGCAAATCAGTGTAGATTTAAGAACCGAAGAGGTCATATTTATAGTTTACTTAAAAACCAAAGTTCATGAACATTTTATTCAAAGCTCTTATGGTGAAGAAAAACATCGAAAAGAAACCGGCACATGGTTGAAAAATGCGCAATCTAGAGCCTGAGTGCCTTAATTTAAAACAAACTCAAACGAACTCATCTGTAAGCTGAAGAATAACGAAATGAAATTGTACGTAAAAGTTACGACAACATTTGGAAATTATTAATGTTCAACTCAGTCTCCGACGAAGCTTTCACAATCATAAACTGACTGTCGTATTATAACTCTTTGTTACTCGTCTGTGATGTGGCACAAACTTTGTTATTTCGTTCCTAATATCTCTGTTAAATCGTAAAACTGTCGTATAAATCCTGCCCCATAAAACAAAGCAGGTGTTATCTGGGGCCACCATGATTTTCATTCCAGTATTTTTCCGGGAGCGAAGAGGTTTATTTCTAAAGTGTGGGCTCTGCTGCTGCAGACGAACTGCGTCTTGGAGCAGACCTACCATCATCATCACTATTCATCACCATTCATTCATTGGTTCATTCATCTACCATTTTGCAGTGCGAAATTAGTCCAAACAGTACTTTTCCTTCCTTCCACACTCACATGACTTTGCTTACGTGTATAGGAATATTTTTCCATGGAAAATGAAACAAGAATATCTTAATTTTTATATAAATTGGAATTAATCTTGGAAATAAAAAAAATGCATTTTCACCGTACTCAAATTGATCGTCCTTCTGTGGAGAAGAATCAACCAAAGTTTTATGGTAATTGTGTTATTATTTAATTTTGAAAGTTTTGTTTAGGTATGTAACTCAATTAAATAGAAATAGCTTATAAATATAGCAATAGATTTTTCTTCTTAATCGTACCTCTACAATCATAGTTATAGAAACAATGTGACCTTGGTTATTAGTTTTTGAAGCCTCATTAAAATGAAAATGTAGCCAAGTACTAATCCTCTGTTCTAATAAAAGTTTTGAGAACGAGACATATAATTTGACTCACACACACGTTGCGCAACCACGTGAATATCTCTAAATATTTTATGACAATATTTTATATGAGAAGTGTGGGTGGAACCTAATAATGGAAGCTGCCTGACACATTTCCAGAACTCACAGTTCATTATTAGTTTGGGAAAATTGTTTCCACATCACAAAATTCATTTTCCATTCCGGTACCGTTAGGATTTGCTAAATAAAAGGTCGAAAGTCTTTTATAGAATCAAAAGCAATTAATTTTAGGAATAAAAAGCTTTGATTTTCTATATTATCTTACATTTTCCTGGAATGTATTCTGCCGGAATTTTATTGATTTTGTACATCTTCATAATAAATTCTAATTTGCATAAGTTATGATCAAAGATTCCAACGAATTTGCAATGGAGATTAGACAAAATGATCGTTAAAAATTATAATTCGTAAATGCCTCGGAAATGCCCAAAGGTAACAAAAATTACCTCGGTATTACTGAAAGCTTTTTTCTATAAAATAAAATATTATAATTTATTTTCGACCTAAAATTATTATATATATATTTTTCACACAGATATATTTTTCTTAAATTTAATTATTATTATGTATCACCCCTCCGATCTAATACGATTATCGTGACTGACTCTCTCCTTATAATTCCACTCCCCTTATAATACACACGACTTTCAAATGTGAAATTGTAAAGATACCTACGCATCTATACTTAAATATAGATTGAGGAGTCGTAATCGTACGTGATGTTCGTATTAATGTGTGCGTTTCCCAATATCTCATAAAGATTCCCTTCGGTCCCCGCGACGATGCTTGTGATGCCGCGAGCGCCTCGCCGCCGCCGCCGTGCCGCTCAGCCGCAAGTCGCAACCTCACCTGGGGCCTCGTAACGCTTGATGCTATCACATTTATTTCACTACCTATTCCAGGATGTCATACGATATGGGATCCAAGTGTACAGAGGGATATAATTTAACGTGGAACGTGGACAAGCACAACGTGGGAATAGACCCATAAAAATATTTAAATATATATATGTATATATATTTTGCAGTATTTGTGACCCAGTTTTTGTGTTCTCGATTTTAATGAAAAATTCCGCCTTGATCATAATTCGTTCAGATTCTTACTTATTATGAAAAATATTATGTACCAAAATGTTAATTTGCCTTAGTCATCAACATCAACGGCCCGTTACAGTCCACTGCTGGACTATGAGCCTCCTCCACCATAATCTCCACGCTTGGCAGGCGGGTTCGAGATCGCAGATTAAAGGTTACTGTATCAGAGAGCGCTGCTGCCCGTTCCCTGTTCAATGTGTAGTCCCTAAGTCGCCTCTTACGACACCCACGGGAAGAGTAGGGGTTGGTGACAAATGTATTCTACTCTGCCGTCACCACTCGGCTAGTACAGGTTTTTTGCCTTAGTACAGGCTACAAATATGTTTATCGTCAATGAGGCTGACTTCTCCCTTTCTTTTCCAATAAGATAACCACTATTTAATTATTTGTGAGTTTTCCTTACTTTTTAACGATTGTTGATCATGTGACATGACTTTAACCAGCATATTGCCACTTCACGTTTTATTTTGATTGGACGATTTTGCGAGCTGTCATTTGTTTTATACTTGGTTTTATAGATCTCTTGCTTGCGTCGTTCTAATGTCGCAAAACTCCTAGCACAGCGTTTGCCATTTACGCTCTTAGTAAAGTGTGCCAACGTAAAGAGTAACTTTATGAAAGCATAAAATATATAGGAGGTGTTTCTGAAGTGTATCGAACTCAAGACGTCCTTTTAAATGGACTGATACTTTTATGATCGATGGATTTTAGTAACTTAATAAAACTTATCGTGGTATATTTTGCGGGGTAAAATAGGGTTACGAAAGGTCATTCCAGAAATTGTAGACCTTTTCAGCGATCATCGAAGCATGCATGTTGTTGTCACGTGAACAACATAGATACCAATCATGCCAATGCCTTTTATCTCTGCAATACGTTTCTGTAAAAGATCCGTTTCATCAAACTATACTCACCGGCATAACTAACCGCCCACCCTTCATTTCTGGGAATACTCGTGATTCTTTATAATTCTATTACGAGGGCTGCTATTTATGTATCCGGAATAACAAAAAATAACAAACATCTATAACCAAATATACTTTCATTGCTTTTCAAAATATTCCCCGTGATGATCGATGCATTTTTTCATACGTTGAAACCAACTTTCGTAGCATTTTTTTCCATTCTGTATCGGGTATCTCCAAAACGTGCATTTTGAAAGCATCAACGGCTTCTTCCCGGGTCGAAAATCGGTGTCCACGTAATTTTTTCTTCACGCTTGGGAATAAATGCAAGTCGTTGGGTGCCAAGTCGGGACTGTACGGCGGATGACCCGTCAATTCGATCATTTGACTATTTAAATACTCCGTTGTTGCGGCCGAGGTGTGACAGCTGGCGTTATCGTGGTGAAGGATTATTCTTCGTTGTCGATTGTTCTTGCGTATTTCTCCAAAGACTTCTGGCAAGCAAATGGTGGTGTACCATTCAGAATTAACCGTTTTACGATTCTCTAGTGGTACTGTAGCCACATGTCCACTAATACCAAAAAAGCAGGCAACCATTTGCTTCAAAGTACTTTTTGCACGAACAACTTTAGTTGGGTTTGGCTCATTTTGGAACACCCAAACCGTTGACTGCTGTTTAGTTTCGGGATCATACGCATATATCCAAGATTCGTCTCCTGTGTAGATATTATGAACAGCTTTTGATGTACCACATTTGTATTTTTCTAGTATAAATTTTTTGCACCAACACGAGCCTGTTTTTGTTCAACTGTTCAGTTGTGCGGGAACAATTTTTTTTAAAAAATTTTTCGTGTAATATTTTATAAATACTCGTCATACTAATGCCCAGAAATGCCTCTATCTCGCGATATGTAACATAACGGTCTTGCATTATTAGTTCGCGCACAGCATCAATATTTTGTGGTACAACAGCCGATTTAGGGCGACCTTCTTTAAAATCGTCCGCAAGCATACGACGACCACGATTAAACTCACTGAACCAGTGATACACAGTGGTTTTCGATGGGGCTTCCTCCCCAAAAGTCGACAAAAGTTGATCCATGCACTGTTTTTGAGTTAATCCACGCCGAAAGTCGTAATAAATCATAGCACGAAAATTTTCACGAGTCAAATCCATGGTGATGATAGACAATGAATTTAAAAAATGGCGCCACAATGTAAAAACAATTGACAGAAGAATGAAACAAACTTTATTTTACAGCCAAAGAGTTCTATTTTTAAATGTTGTAATTTCTTTTTAAATATTGTTTATGTAAGTGGCCAGTTCCGGATACATAAATAGCAGCCCTTGTAGTTACAGCTGAGAATACCAGGGGCCCACAGAATATCAGCGTCGCGGTCTTCACGATCGCGGCATAAGCTGAGCCTTTTATTTTGACGTCGCGGCACATTCCAGTAGCACTAATGATTACCATTATATCCATTCTATGTTTGTGTTGTGGCGTAAAAATAATAAATGTTTCTTTCTTTCTTTCTTTTGATGTTAGTTAAAAAGTAGTCAATTTAACGTTTATTTAAGTGTGTTTAATTTATCGTAAAATTATTAATAAATCAATTGTAATGTATAACAATAAGCGTAGTTTAAAATTAACCCGAAATACAAGGGTGGGCGGTTAGATGTGCCGGTGAGTATATAAAGTTAAAATTCCAGGTTTTCCTGTGACTTAAGCCTGTGAGTGTTTCACGTCTGCCAACAACTAATTCCCTTTCGCTTTCTTCCACGTCGTTGTCGTTGCGTGCGTCTTGTCAGATCTTATCACTCCTTCGCATCCTATCAAGTGCGAATGCATGCCACAAATAAATATTTATGAAGGTAGATTGTGGAACCGTAGCAGAGAGAGCAGAAATACGCGATCGTTATTGCCATAAAAGGAAACATATCATAAAGTTTTAGTTCACTAGTCACTTTGACTAGCAATTCTGAAGGTAGTGAAGTGAAGTTTTTTCAGTAAACAGTCCCAGATGCTATAGAATAGAGCAAAGCTAGAGACTGAAACGGAGTCGATGGAGGGTTATCTAATTATAGTACTTAGTATGTTAATAATAACACTTAAATTAAGTGCTCAAAACAAGGATAATATGTTGTGAATATAATTTAAATACCTACTTTTTTCTGAATCTCAATGTTCCAAACACATTCCTATTCTTAAAGTGATCTTTGTCTGTTGTTTAGTTTGCGTAGACAGAATAAAAAATTATATGCATTACTCTACATTGTGTTAGTGAACTCACCCAAAAAAATGTAATGACGGATCTAATTGTGATGTAATAACATCATATGGAAATAAATTAATTTGACTTTGACTTTGACTTTACAAACAAACACATATTTATTAAAGTAGTGTATTCACTTATAATATTTTCTGCATCAAGCATGATTCATTTGACTGGCGATTTATTGTTTTATTAAATTACCTTGTTAATTATGTATTTCAATAATAAGCTACCATTGACAGCAAATAATGGTTTGTTATTAATTAATAATTAAATTACTTATTGCAGATTTAATTACCCATTGTGTGCGAAATTATTATATTGCGAAAGTTGAATACTTACTAAAGTATAACGGCTTAAAAATATTCTATCTGAAAATTAAATAAACTTTAAAATTCATTAAACTTATTGAAACACATTCTTAATGTTAAGCTTGTCGCCCAGCAGCCGCCGCTGCACCACACGAAGAGTGTTGTAGGAGATTGGTATGTGGCCATATCCAGGGCACAGTCCGAAGAAAAGTTATTTAGAGTTAATAATTTCTTCCCATACAATAATAATTTCACCTTTATTGGTCCACAATTACAAGCTAAAGACTAAACCTTAAAACCAAACACTAGCTTCATTTCCATTCACCAAACATGGATAAGCTTTAGGAATTTACTGTCAGAGATCAGGAGATGAAGTGACAAGAATTTAGCAGAAAAAAGACAAAATCAAAACGTAATAAATCTAAATTTGAAAATGAATTTAAGATGAAAGATAAAACTGCCAGCAAGAAAGGTTGCCAGTCATAAAACAGGAGAAAGGACAAATGCCTCGTTACAAGCTTACCAGAAAAACTTTATAACAGTGTCAAAAATTATAATTGAAAATGGTCAGCTTACAAAAAAAAAAACTGTTACTCTTTCCTTCTACAAGAAAAAGCACTGCTTGTAATAAACAACATAGAATATGACCCGAAAATACGCCTTGTGGCATTCTTGTTGCTACTCCTAACTTATTTATAATTCACAGCCGTTATGAATTAGTCTCAGCCACATTGAAACAGAAATAAGACAGATTACTTGCGAAAACAATAATACACGACTAATGTTAGCGTGGTGTAAATATTCAAAACGTGTACAATCATCCTTAATACACCTTATATAACCAGTATAAAAATAAACCTTTCTGAACCAATAATGCTAATGGTACCGCGGATCAGTTTATACTGGAAGTTGTAACCGATGTTACGTAGACTGCACACGCTCCGAGGCTCGCACAATCATAAATCCTAATAGGTTCTGTCAACTGGAACTGATTGCTTAATTTATATAACGGCCGCGCAAATTGCCCGCGCGAGGACCAAATCACCGCACTTCATGCTTTTAATTACTAGACCAGCGGAAATTCGCTGTTTCAATATGTTGCAGGTTCCGAAGTGTAAGTTGATTATCATGTACCATCACACAGGTCTATGTACCACGAGCCCACGAGTTATACTTTGTTTTTCTTTAGAAAGTGTTTAGATTGAACCGAGAGAACCGAGTTTTGACAGCTGTCAAACTCATTCGGAATTAAGGTAGGCACTGGTGCCAATAAGTTAAGTTACTGTTGCACAAATAACGCCTCTGTCCCGGAGGTGTAAGCATCGATTACGCTCTCCTAAATATTGGAGCTAATTACCTATAATTTTTTATTTATTTATTTATTTGTTAACAGTTAAAACTTCACAGCAAACATATATTAATTACAATTCATCTTAAAAACTAGAAAAGCCATTTACGAAGTCCAACAAATTACAAAATACGATACGTACGTACATTTAATTTACATAAATAAAAAAGTATGTATAATAGTAATAGTATTACCGACCCAAGTGTTACTTAAAACAGCAATTCATTTTGAATTAGTTACTAGATCTAAAAAGGTGTAGGTAATTGCTCCTTAATCCTTTAGAGGCAAATTTTTTGCACTAGCTACATTCCAGTCATCACTCAATTCTTCCTCGTTTATCTAGAATACTCTTGACTTGAAGGATTTTTCAGATTATCTTTAAATTTGGCGTCGATTGGCTCGTCCCTATCCAACATTAGCAAAATTATAAAATACAAACAAAACA
Organism: Carpatolechia fugitivella; assembly: GCA_951230895.1. Classification (NCBI taxonomy): domain Eukaryota; kingdom Metazoa; phylum Arthropoda; class Insecta; order Lepidoptera; family Gelechiidae; genus Carpatolechia; species Carpatolechia fugitivella. The sequence continues at coordinate 9,060,516 of OX579664.1, forward strand.
ATCACTTTCGATGACTATGTTACGTAATATTTTGGCGTTGGCGCCGCGCAACCCCAGAAAAGGACGTTAGGTGTGAATCTCGAAGAAAATCTCACGAAATATGCCTCGTAACGTAAAAGCGTCTTTTGTCTTCGCCGTGACAAATGGCCGCCTGCGAGTTCTGTCAGGTTGCGTTACATGTTAGTAAATATTTTTTTTATAATCACTAGCTACTTCAGAGAATTTTCTTCTTACCCTACGTTGTCCCGCGGCCTCTCTGTTTTTGCTACTTCTATCGAGAGAGTCGCTAAGCCAGTTTATGGCGAAACTGCTTGGTGCTTAGCTATTCATGAGTACAATTTTTGCTGTGGTCTTTGTCGTCGCCTATCAGTTAGAGGTCGAGAGAGAGGAGGATAGGAAGAGGAGTTTCTTTCGGCCGTTCTTGTCCACAGTAACGTGCCAATGAGGGATGTCTATCCCTGTTTTGTCCTTGGTACCGTTAGCTAACTTTGACTTCGAAAAAGGATTTTGTTAAAATCTTACTTCGAATAAATAATTTTTTGTCTTATGTTTAAATAAGGTTTTCGGTAGGTGGTTAATTAAGACTGTAGTTTGACAGGACAGGCATGCTATAATGTGGTCAGACCAATCCCACCCCGCTTGTACATATCTGTGTTTTTTCATAGGACTGTTTCCTTCCTTTGAGTAAATAATGAAACCAATATCAATACGTTCAAATCAATTTATCTACAAGAAACGCGTAAGGAATCCACAGTGTTGTTAAACAAAAGTTACTGCCCATTTAGGATTCTTTCAATGACATTAATTTCTTTGATGGCCGTTATTGGACCTCACTTTATTTTATTGGCAACGCTGGGTTTGGTAACGTTAAAAATAACTTTATAGTAGATGTATAATACAGAACTATGCGATATAAATTAGCAAACGTGTCGCGTCGTGTGTCGTTTACACCGTTGTATTGAAAATCAAAGTTTTCTATCTATCCTAGGCGGTCCTATACATCATACAAGTGAGATGATTCTATTGAGTTGTACTAGACGCTAACATTCAAGACATGCTCTGTCATAATCCCAATATGCGCTGGGGTTATAGACTTGTCTAATTACCATAATTAGTGCAAATTAGCACCATTAACAGAAACTAGATCACGTTCCTATAAGTGCGAGCGAGATCACAACTTCACTGATTTCATCTCAACATCAATGTTCTGTCACGAATATTGGCGTTTTTTAAAAACTTGATAATATCAAGTAGACGCCAATTTTTGTAGCACTTCTACACACTTTTACGTAGACTTTAACTGCCTGGGTTTAAAAAATATAACGCACCTCCCACGATGGCAGTTTCTTAGAATCAGGGCGATTACTAGAAGCTCAAAGTCTGTAACTTTATTATTTAAGTGGGTACAGAAGTTGTACAAACATTTTTTAATTACAATTCTTTCAAACTTCGCGAAATTTCAACTTCGGCAGAGTTTCTCGGGCCCCACAAATGCCCAACCTCTCGATTTGGTGTTAATTTTTAAATTGTTTGCGTAATCCACTCACGTAGGTATAGTATGTAGATATAGTATATAATATAAAAATATCTTACGGCTTTTAACTTTTATAAACATTTTTCGAATATTATATGAGAATTTATTAGTAGTACTTTTATGATAATCTGTTTGTTTGTGTCAGTTAATAACGCTTGGTTTATATTTGTTTTTTTTTTCCATTACCTATGTACATAATTTGAATCCCTAATTTTTCGTGAATATGTTTGAAATACTAAACGTATGAAACATATAGACCCAAATTGATACGAGCATTATTACAGTTACGACGTTATTAATGATATGGATTAAATGGCGCCTCGTGTATCATAATAAAATGACGATAGCACAAAACAAAAATCACAAACATACAGTTGGAAGATCAAATACGAACGGCACATAATATCAGCTTCGTAAAGATAAGCTAGGTTTATATTGCAAACATGTAATGTCGGTCAAACGCGCGAGCATACAGACTGTCTGAAAATTGTTTTGCCAATGAGAATTCCGTACATCATTTTTACAAAGTAAGCTGTAGCATTGTGTGCTGCAAATAAATGTATTATTATTCTTTTTTTATCACAGTATAAATAATAGTACGTAGCGTCGTCTGGAGAACTTAACAAATTGGAAATTTAATCACAGACAAATGTAATGGACTGCATTTGAACAAACAAGGAAGAAAGATAATTTATTCGGATTATTGTGGCAGTAGCACTTCCTGAAAAGTGGCAAATTTTATGCAATTGATTGAACTGAGTACTGTTCAACTGCGCCTGGTCACAGTGGAGTTTCTTCTGGCCGTTCTTTTCCACAGAGGGCGTACACTGGTAGTGGACGTGCCATCCATGATAGCTCTAACGTCGAAAAATGATTTGTAAAAATCTTAATTCGAATAAAAATGTTGACTTTGACTTTGACAGTAGACAAAACAAGGCTTATTGTCCGAGCGTTAGGCCCGGTTTCCACCAAAGCGGAGAGGAGAGGAGATGTGTTTGAATAACCAATCAGATTTCGTTGTTTCCACATCTCCTCTCCGCTTAGCTTCAATAACGAAATTTGATTGGTTATTCAAACACATCTCCTCTCCTCTCCGCTTTAGTGGAAACCGGGCCTTAACTGGGCTTCATGAGTGAAGTTAGAGCAGAGCAACGTCAGTGTGTACTGGAGGCGCAAAGCCCCACGTTGCTGCTGTGACGTTGCAGTTTCAACTCGACTGCCATAAAAGATAAATTCACACAATATTTAAAATTGTCATAAAGTAAAATTAACTATGTCAATTTACAAATTGATATGAAAAAATATGCATTAACAGTACGTAGCGTGTATAAAGCCAAGCATGTTGAATTCTTTGTTTCAAATAAGTGAAAAAACAAGTGCTCGTATGTCTTTATTATTTCATATTCATATGTTTTTTTTTTCTTAAATATAAATATTTCACTATTTATACGGGAACAGAAGAACTAACTGGCGTAGCCGTTGGCGGATAACTAGTATTAAATTATAAGGGTGTCGGACGTCCGTTTGTATTACGTGAAACTTTCTTTTACGTCACTAAAGAGATTTTTAAAGATTTTCTGATCATCATGTTACCGTTCGACACTAACCAAATAACAATTTGTTTTAATCGACACGTGCCCGTTTAATCGATAATGGTGAAGTAAAACATCGAGAGAAGTTTTGCACGCACTTGCGAAGTTTAAAGATAGTGTGCGAAGTCAACTAACCCGAATTAGGTCAGCATGGTCGACTACGGCTACCTCTGGGTTGGCTCGAGCCCCTCGGAACGTATATGAGCTAACATTTGATAGCCACCAAACCAGCTTTGTTTTGTTTTGGTCTAGCTAGAAGAAACAAAGACACCTGTTAAATATTCAATTTTTAACTTTGTTTGTGTTTCTCCTGCGTGTTTTATGATATCAAAGAAATATATTTATATTGTCATCAACGGCCCGTTACAGTCCACTGCTGGACTATGAGCCTCCTCCACTTAAGTGGAGGGTTTTGCCATAATCTCCACGCTTGGCAGGCGGGTTGGAGATCGCAGATTAAAAGGTTACTGTATCAGAGAGCGCTGCTGCCCGTTCCCTGTTCAATGTGTATTCCCTAAGTCGCCTCTTACGACACCCACGGGAAGAGTAGGGGTTGGTGACAAATGTTTTCTAGTCTGCCGTCACCACACGGCATATTGTATTGATATTCAACTAATTTAATAGAAAACAATTATTTGCAAGCTGTGGAACCCAAAAAGCCCACGGTTTCTGGGCGGTTTGCCAACAAGTATTCAAAGACACGGTGCATATGCCGTTTACTACAACGCCATGATACTACTGTAAATAATACCAAGGCGTGCCAAGGTGTGCCAAGGCTGAAGGCATTTTGCTTTCATCTCACTCCAATTTTATTATATTTTTTTCCATTGTTGCTCCCGGAGAAAATGTAAGAAGATTGTTTTCTTAATGGACGCGTTGTTAAATGTATTAGCCACAAGGAGAATGGGAAATGTTTTCGTTAGGCTTGTTATTTTTATGTTGATACGAGTAAAAGGTAATAAGGCCATGCCGTAATAAGGCCAAGTTGCTTCACTTGTACCAAGCACAAGTTCGATCGTGTATGGAGTATTGCTGCCACGTGTGGGATGGCTCTGCCAAGTATCAGCTGGATGCATTGGATTCGGTAGACCGCTAAGGAGAATCATTAGCGACCTTTCGCTCGCTGGAACCAAGCTTCAAAGCTTGGAGCATCGGCGAAAAGTTGCCAGCCTCTCGGTATTTTACAAGGTGTATCATGGAGAGTGTGCCCAGGCACTTCACGACCTTATCCCAGCATCCACCTTCTGCCACCGGAGTACCCAGCACCGGGGGCGTTTCCACCCTCACGTGGTTGAATTTCCCGTAGTCCGCACTAAACGTTTTGCGTCGTCTTTTTTGGTGCGTACTGCAGAGTGGAATGATATTCCGGCGTCTGTGTTTCCGGAGTCTTATTATCTTGGTGTATTCAAGGCAAGAGTGAATAGGCATCTTTTGGGTGAGCGTGTATCATCTTCGTCATCACTTTCCATCAGGTGAGACTGTGGTCAAACACGAACCCATTTTAAATTAAAAAAAAGTGCTTTTATTTATGAAATAAATGTCAGCAATATAATAAAATATAATGAGATGATTTCTTCTTTTCTATTGCTTCATGTGGATGCATAAGAATATGGATTATAAGTAGATGTTAAGCTATTGTTATTTTTTTCTTCCTTTTTACTGAAAATAGTACCAAGTATTTTCTTTCTAGTAGTACCCAAAATGTAAAAAACTGGGCGAGATGAACTGGGCCGAGATGCGAACAGAAATAATATTTTTGAAATTCGTCAACTCGTCCCGGTTGTTTCGAGTTCGGCTGGGACGAAGTGACGAACGAAGTAGGTACTCGAATACGGGACAGAGAGAGACGAGAGGACCGCGTCATTCCAAATAATGTGAGAGAGAGAACACATTAAAATAGGACCTTGGTCCCACTAAGATGTAGCCATCGATGAATATGCGCAGTACATCTTTCCTACAAAATTGTATTATAGTTTGGTATAATAAATCTTGACATGACAAAAAATAAAAACATCTCTTAACTCGTCTGTAAGTATAAGGCGTTGTATTGGACGGCCTTCCACAAGGTAGGCAGATGACTTGGTGAAGTTTGCTGGGCGCCGTTTCTAATTGGTCAATTAACTCCCATAGTGGACTTTATTTGCAAATCTATTAGGTAGATTGTACGGCCAAAAAACGCAAACTACCAGCGCATCAAACAACTGAATCAAAGAGTTCTTTAATAGTCTTCAACATCAACGGCCCGTGACAGTCCACTGCTGGACTATGAACCTCCTCCACTTAAGTGGTGGGTTTTGCCATAATCTCCACGCTTGGCAGGTGGGTTGGAGATCGCAGATTAAAAGGTTACTGTATCAGAGAGCGCTGCTGCCCGTTCCCTGTTCAATGTGTAGTCCCTAAGGCGCCTCTTACGACACCCACGGGAAGAGTAGGGGTTGGTGACAAATGTATTCTACTCTGCCGTCACCACACGGCTTCAACATCATCTTTAATAGTGTGCCACCTCAAACTTAATAGGTAGATTTTTGAACAATTTCTACTGTGGGACCTTATTAAGATTAAGAACACAGTTATTCATAGCACGGCATTTATTTATTGATCAGTTAAAGACCGTATTCAAAACTCAGCAGGTGGATTTTGTCTGTATGCCTCCGGGCGGCGGCGTTCTCGTAGCGCTCTGAACTAAAAGCCAACTGAGATCTGAATATTCTTGAAAAAGTCAAAGGCAAAAATGGTGGACTATTCTCCTTTCATCGTTCAGTGTAATTGCCAGAACGAAATGCTTTATGAAATACAAATACATACTTGCTTATTCTTTATTGATATAAAACAGAAGCAAAATTGTTTTTAAAATATTACAAGGCGATCCAATTGCTAATGCAACAAAGCACCTAAATTACTTAAATGCGTCTAAACGGTTGGTTAATTTTACAGAGTTTTGGTCTGTGTGTGCTATCTAAGGCCCTGCCCACACCTTTAGGCCATGAACATTATGTGTAATCATAATAACTATAAACCGAAATGAAATATGATAAATCTTTAAATAAAATCCATAAACGTAATCCCATCCATAATTCATAATCTGAAAAGCCGTAGAGAACTTTAATTGGTATTTAACATGCTCATAATATATGTAATAATATCATCAACAGCTCATATACGTCCCCACCTAGGGGCTCGAGCCTACCCTGAATTAGGGCGATTAGGCCTTAGTCGACCACGCTGGCCCAGTACGGGTTGGTCGACTTCACACACAACCTTTGAATTTCTTCGCAGAAGTGTGCAGGTTTCATCACGGTGTTTTCCTACATTCTACGGTGAAGGAATATTATATAATAACACGTAATGTAGAAAAATAACTTTTATTGTAATGAACTTCAATTACAATTATATTTTGCACCGGACGGAAATTAATATTTTCTGGGAATGTAAGTTTCTGATGACGGTTTTAAAGCAATCTAAAACCTAGTTCAGAATATTCCAGCAACCAAATAGTAACAAATTTACCTCAGAAACTAACTTTAATTAAAGCAAAATATCAAAGAACCATGTCAACGAAATGCATGCGACGCCTTTGAATTAAGTTCTAAACTTTAGCAATTAAAGACGGCTGCAGTATTATAAACGCAAGACGAATCGTACAACAATAAAAAAAAACGTTGATTAAAGCACTGAAAAGTGCAAATTCAGCTTTTTTAAGATTTTTTGTAGCAACATCTGTTTAATTTATGGCAGTGATAATTGGATATGTTATTCTTGAGGATATATCTGAAAATTACTTTCGTTTCAGAAACACGTTTTAATTTAAATATTATTATAAAAAAACATGCAAAAGTCACCCCTAGAAAAATGCTTCCAGAAATAATATCTATCTCTGTATAATAATTAGGTACCGGAAGACCAAAAGTCTTACAACTGTCATCAAGGCATGCGAAAGTCCTTGGCTTAGTCCTGTCATAGTTACCCCCAAAAAAGATGGTACTTGGCGATTTTGCGTCGACAGTCGCAAACTCAACAGCATCACTCTAAAAGATGCTTACAAATTACCATTAATTTCAGATATTCTCAACAATCTCAAAGATTGTAAATACCTATCTTCTATTGATATTGCGAAAGCGTATTGGTACCAAAGATGACCATGAATATTTACATAGACTTCTCCTAGAAATTTCCCGAACGGGTTAAATTTCACCCAGTACATCCATCTACTTCAGACACTCGAGCTAAGAATATGGTTTGTATTACGAGTATCTTCTGTAATTACTTATGTAGTTCAACAGTCTGAACCCTCTGTTAAGATGTTCACTCTTCTTTAAATATAAGAGCATTGCTCTTGCCGGTGCAGCATCCATATTTATTCAATAGGGGATCTGACTGTTCCTACCATATTTTATAAATTAATTTTAAAATATAGTTTACTCCAAAACACAAGTGGCTGAAGTTGCTCATACTGCGGCCAGGCTTAAGTGGGACTGGGCCGGCCACGTCGCTCGCATGCCTGACATCTTGTGGGCTAAGTTAACTACTTACTGGAAACCCCCAACTAACAGGCGCCGACGTGGCATACCTCGGCGGAGATGGCAGGACGAGCTAAAAAATTTAGCGATGCTCTAGACAGAGAAGGGTGGAAAGAAAAGAGAGAGGCCTTTGCCCAGCAGTGGGACAGAATAGGCTAAGTAAGATAAGATAAGTAGCAGACGATTCGCGAAGAAAAAGCAGAATCGGTTAAAAAACGGATTTACAGTGATTTTTTAAAGTTTCAATAAGTGGGTATGTGCCTCTCTGTCTAATCTTAAATTTCAAAACTCTATAACTCGGTCAATTTTAAAGATAGAGCAAAAATTATTTTAGTGTTCGATAGCAGAAACCAAGAAGTTTAGATTTATAAAATAAAATAAAAGTAGTCCGATCCGCTAACTTCTTCCTGCATCCACCCTTCTCCGTCCAGTGCCTCTTCCTTGACCTCCTTATTTATAAGATATGACATTGATCTTCCTTTTAATTTGTGATATGTAGCTTATCCTTGGCCTTCCCTAACACTATAACAGAATGCCCTTCAGGTAGTAACCGCCCCCGCCGGCGGGGACGCGGTACTAATAGTAGAATTAATTCAGTAAGACCCGGTAGGGGTCATTCTTCTCCGACGCGCTTCTCGCCCTGGCAACGTTCTGGGCCTAGGTCCCCCAAATACGTTGTCATAAATTTCCTAAGGGGCACGAGCCTTCTGCTCCCCCGCAAGTCCGCGCCCGCTATATTACCACTCTGGTAGAAAAAGCGATTAGGTCCATAAAAAAAAAATATCCTTGGTCTTCCTCTCCCACGCTTCCCTTCTATCTTTCCTTCGATGATGTTAAGGTAATGATGTAAGGTTAAGATGAGCAAAATAACGCAAAACCTCTCGGGTGAAACTGAACAACTTTTGTTTCACAACTTTTTGAAATTAACAAAAAAAGCTTTTGATCTTTCATACAAATTGACTCGATCAGCTGATGTATAAAAAAGTCATTTTTTTATATATAGTGGTACTTCTGAAATCAAATGTGTTCATGGTCTGACCTACCATCCTAGAAGTTGTGCGTTATTTTGCTAACACGTTGTACAGCGGCACGTATCTTTAGCTCTGAGCGAGCGGTACCTCTCTCTCTGTCACTCTACCCTTACCCTATGCGAGAAAGAGAGTCACCGCTCGCTCAGAGCTAAAGACACATGCCGCTAGCTGTAATATATATGTAATTTTTCAAGCTCATCAACATCAACGGCCCGTACAGTCCACTGCTGGACTATGAGCCTCCTCCACAAGTGGAGGGTTTTGCCATAATCTCCACGCTTGGCAGGCGGGTTGGAGATCACAGATTAAAAGGTTACTGTATCAGAGAGCGCTGCTGCCCGTTCCCTGTTCAATGTGTAGTCCCTAAGTCGCCTCTTACGACACCCACGGGAAGAGTAGGGGTTGGTGACAAATGTATTCTACTCTGCCGTCACCACACGGCTGATTTTTCAAGCTATTATAGAATGCAGGTGCACCTATAAACCGGAGTTATACGTGTTCCACGAACGTGTACTGAAACGCCATCAGCTTAACCGGTACCGAGTAAACAGCTGATCCTGACGTCAAACTCGAACTTACAGGAGTATACAACACTTAACTCTAACTCTCCAATCTTACAGGTGCTATTGGCGCGAGCTGCAATTTCGTAGTTATCCAGTTCTCGTAGCAACAAAGTTTGTATTAGTGTATCATGATTCAATTTCAGTATCTGAATAATATTCTTAAAAATACTTTGTACTTATCATAACAGCTATTTAGAATTATTTATTTACTTTTAATTATACTTGCTACGATGTCTCTGGGTGGGGGCCTGGTAATCTGTCAGACAGGGATTCCCTAGTGCAGATACCAGTCTCTCACAAAGGAGTTAATGTTTTGTCATATTTGATGTTTTGAGTTCATACCTGTTCTTACCTAGGTGAAAGAAAAAAAAATTATTATTATTATTATAGTGGTGACAGTACAGTCCACTTATTATTATTTTATTTTATTTTATTTATAAAGACAAACAGCCACATACATAAATTATTCAACAAAGTCTATACTAGTTGAAAGCCTATAGTCTTCTGTATTTAACAAAATTGTACATCTCTAATTATTTATACAATGGTATGAAAATACCAGTAACTAATCATTAACCAGTAACTAATCATTATTATTAAATAATTATTATTCTCTATTATCAACGAATTATCTTCTTTTCGAACTCAGTCGCATTCGCTTGGTTTACTACGATTTCAGGAACAAATTTGTTTACAGAACACTTACCGCTGGCGGAAGGCAAGGTCCATTACGATTTGTATTCAAAACATAAGTTGCGAAGGTCGATATTTGATCGGTGAGCTGGCGGACCTGACGTAGATGTTTCGCCTCTCCGGTGTACAAACAATGTCATAATCTGTGTTAATCTTACGGTGGCATAATGCTAACGCACGCACTCTTCCATACATACACACACATACTGTATTGAAACTTATTTGTGAATTGGGTCAGCTATTCTCTATAGAAGATTAAAGTCCACCTTGGGTCATATACTCATCGATTTGCGACTACCAAAACAAAATTTAATAAATAAATCCTATTAAACTCGATTAAAGAAGAGAGAGTCGGTGGTGAATTGGCTAGGGCCGCTGTTTTCTGTCCGGGAGACGCGGATTCGATCCCCACCATGTACTAATGTGTTTTCAAATTTCAAATTTATATTTACGTTTATTCGACGCTCTTACGGTGAACGAAAACATCGCGAAGAAACTTGCACACTCCTGCGAGGACATTAAATAGTTGTGTGTGTGTGAAGTCGACCAACCCGCACTGGGCCTACTTGGTTGACTAAGGCCTGATTGCCCCCTAAGTGGGTATGTATATGAGCTGTTGATGATGATGATTAAAGAAAAAAATACGCATTTTATTTTGATTTATCTACAAACTAATGTATCTCTATCAACATATTTAGTCCCGAACTACAAAATATATCATCTTCAGAACTTAAGATTTTTTATAATATGTTAATTTCATGTGCCAGTAATTTTCAATTACGGCGGTGTTATGATGCAGGGCTACTTTGACGATCAAATACACTTCTACTGATGCTATAAATGCAAAAAAATATATATTGAGAGAATAATATATTATCCCAAATTTTAAATTGAGTAGAATTTAAAAACATCTTTTAATAATTTAGAAGCAAATTAAATAAATAAAAAAATTACGTCCTTAATCTCGTTACTTAAAGCGATTATCATCCTTTTATTTCGTAGTTCTTTTTTCCCTAAGATTTTAAATCAATTACATTTTTCATAACCTCTGCCGTTTCTGTTAATAAGCAAAAGAGTTCAGAAAAACGAACTTTTCACAAGATTCCGACGCCGTGTCGGACGTAACCACCGTGATGCATCGTACGGTAATATGAACGTTATTTAATTAATGCATCGGTCGAAGTTTCAACTAAAGCGCGTTGAGTTGTTCATTTTTGGCATAATCTGGTCTTAAAAATAAAATAAGTTGTAGAACTTGTCTACGCCGTAGCAAGAACATAGATTTATTCGAGAACGGAATATACCACGTGCGTACTACATCATAAGCATAGCGCTCTTTTTTAACTAGCAGGTATTGTAGCTATTTTGGTTTATTTAAATCTCCATGTTCAAAAAGGTAGTATTTATACACAACTACGCAATATAGCATAGCATTAAACAGACATGAAATCCTAGACTCGGCCAGCTGAATTTTCACTTTATAGTCCATAATTACTCAGGTTGCGAAATAAAATTGCGGGTAATTTTCCTGGCATCGGGTAGAGACGTGCGTAATTAAAATGATAAAGGTAACGACGCACTGTAATCGTTTTCGGACAGCCTCGCCGGCGCCGGCGGCGCGGGCGCTGCCGTTCAATCCTCACACACGGCTCTGCACAATGGTGAGCGTACTTATGAATAAAAATCCGTGACAAAAAATTGCTGGTGAGATTTAAAATAAACTTGAAATTAGCTAGATACTAATTAATACTGATATTTTTCCAAATAAAAAATAAAACAATGCATTTTAGTCGATCTTTATGTTTAGAAGCTACTATGCCAGATGCCAGATACAGACACATGACATGTCAAATTATTAATGTCATGTGTCAACGGCGCAAACGTTTGAAAAAACAAAGAAAATAAGAGATCGAGATTTCTTCCCCATTTCAAAATTCTAAGCAATTCATAAAATGTTGGAATCGATGTGACTACTTATCAAAAATTATATTATATTCACATGTACTTACAAGCACTCTTTTTTAAAATTTTCAAATATGCATTGTTTTGATTAAAACGATGTTCTTATGCGCTAGACATGGCTACACCAAGAGTAGTATAGTAGCGTGATGCTCGCGGAGACTGTGAACTACCTTTCTCTGAAACATGCCCCGATTTATTAACGGCAAGCAAAACAATTTACATAATAATAACTGTTATTGTACTAGGAAAACATCTACTGCAAACTTTTCCTACACGATGCTGTAGGAATGAAATACGCGTTTAGGAATACGAGTAAACACCTATAGATAGATTTGAGCTATTTTCGCAACTGTAACACACGCGATGTTGTTTTTCAGTAGTGAGACCAAAGTGAGACTATCAAACTCAAGCAATATGAGTTTAGAGCATGTAGGGAATGTAGGTATCGATACTATGATTGTACAAAAGAGCTTTGATAGTACAGGATGCTAATAGTGAAATTATCGATAGCATCAAAATGTCACAGCCCTCTCGTATTTAAATTTTCGTGAAGGCCCAATTTTTTCAAAGCTAAAGCAAAAATTGATATTTAAAACCCTTAGAAAAATGTTCTGATCAATTAATTTAATGGTTTCCACGTAAGTTAAGTTAAGTTCCGACGTAAGTTTTTCGGTGAGAAAATGAACATCCATTATTCGAGGAGGGATCAAAAGGTAGTGAGAATGAAATAGAATATAATGACTATTGATAACTTAATAATTTATTTTTCATGTAGAAAAAGTAGTCTCCGAGTCTCTCTACACACCGAGTCCAGCGCTTTTCCAAGGCTTCAATCCCTTTAAAAAAAAAAGTTTTGTCTTGGTCCTGCAAAAAGCTCTCCACGGCATCCATCACCTCGTTATCGTCTTCGTACCTGTTTCCCCTTAAGTATTCTTTCAATTTGGGGAACAGATAAAAATCGCTAGGCCCCAGATCTGGTGAATAAGAGGAGAACCAATTCGAAGCCGAGAAGACCAATTGCTGAATACCTGTGCGCGGGTGCGTTGTCGTGATGAAACAGCACGCCCCTTCGAAGTTTCCCTCTCCTTTTCTCTTTGATGGCATTCCTCAACTTGAGAATGAAAGCTGCATAATATTGGCCTGTAATAATGGTTCCACGCTCCAGGTAATCAATCAACAATATCCCTTCTGAGTCCCAAAATATTGAGGCCATAACCTTGCCAGCCGATGCCACGGCACGAAACTTCTTCGGGGTCGGTGATGATGGCCGTTTCCATTGCGAAGATTGCTGTTTTGTCTCAGGATCAAAATGATGGATCCATGTTTCGTCCATTGTTACGAAACGAGACAAAAAGTTCTCAGAATCTTCTTGAAACTTGTCCAACAATATCTTCGAAATGTCAAGTCGATTTTGTTTCTGACTGTCGGTTAACATTCTCGGCACCCATCTTGCGGAAACTTTTCTCATATTCAAAGATTGTTTCAATATGGATTGAATACTTCCATATGAAATGCCCATTTCTTGAATTAAGTATCGGATGGTAACTCTTCGATCGCTCAATACAATTTTCTCGACTTTCGCAACATTTTCTTGGGTGACTGACGTCGATGGACGGCCGCAACGATGTTCGTCTTCCGTGCTCGTTCTCCCTACTCGAAATTGAGAAGCCCACCTTGCGACAGTAGAATACGGCGGAGCAGACTCTCCTAATGTTGCCTCCAAATCGCAATGAATCTCTTGAGTCGGTAACTTTTTTAAACATAGGTATTTAATAACGGCTCGCACTTCATTTTTCTCCATTTTCGAGAACACGTTCCGACACGAAGCAAACAAATGACTACATTCAGGAAAAAACAAAAGAGAATCGAAGATTTTTTTTCTTTATTAATATTACAAATATGTATCTGAGCTATGCCTGCCAGTATTTTTTTTTATTACCAAGGAGTATGTCGTTCTCACTACTTTTGATCCCTCCTCGTAATAAGGAAATGTTTTGGGAAAGAGGCCCATTTTCAAGACCGAAAAACTTAATTCTCAGAATCCCCACATATTTATTATTTATTATTATTATTAGAAGGATACTCCAAATCTTCTTATTAAGCTTTTTTGCTACCGTCAAAAGGTCACAAAGTACAGTTTGAAACGGCGTCATATAAAATTCAACGTTCCAGATATTCGTACATGAAAACCGGTATTAAAACTACTATGTATTTACTTTATAAATTAGATCTATTTGAACCTCTACCTCTATAAACTAACGAATGTGCTGTTACGTACAAATGAGGAATTCCCTCTAAATTGCTTCCTATAATTAAATTAAACTAGATAGGTACTCTCACTTTGTGCGTTTGCGGTATTTTCGCTTCAGGCAAATAATGGTAAATTAAATAATTTAATTTTCTAATTATTGGGAAATAATTCATTGCATGAATAACTACTTTGTTTTTAGGTTTTATGTAATGTTTTATTATTGTGGTCTCGTAGAGATACGTTTCTTTTTTTCTTAATAGGTAGCTACTAGTTTTCTTCCTTTGGAGTCAATAGCATAACTCAGATGGTCTCATCCCAAAATTTTGCTACGCGAACCGCACTGTCAGTAACCTTTATCGGAACTACAATTACTTGTGATAATAATAGAAAGATGGGTTAATCTATCTAACACCGTATGTTTTTTGTTACGGTTCACACAAAAATAATGTCTCACAAATAACATATTACTATATCAAACATAAGCTTGTAACACCAAAAGAGGTACAAATGGAAATAAAGTATCTCAGTCTCAAAAAAATACCAGGTTACGATCTAATTACAGGAGAAGTTCTTCGGAACCTTCCGAGAAAAGCCACAGCGAAACTCACTACATTTATCAATGCTACTTTCAGGCTGAAATACGTACCAGACGTGTGGAAAATTGCGGAAGTCATCATGATTCCCAAACCCTACCGGGTTGAGCCACCGAATGAAGCAACATCATATAGACCGATTTCTCTTTTGCCTATTATGTCTAAGCTATTTGAAAAGTTATTACTGAAACGCTTGAAACCTATTATGGAAGACAAAAACCTGATTCCCGAATACCAATTTGGTTTTAGAGAAAAACTTTCAACCATTGATCAACAACAACATAATAGAGAAAGCACTAGAAGAGAAAAAAGTTTGTTCCACAGTCTTCCTGGATGTAGCGCAAGCATTTGATAAAGTGTGGCATGAAGGTCTCAACCACAAGCTAAGAAAAATGCTCCCGAGACAGTTTGCGGAAATTTTGGAGTCCTACCTGACACTACGAATGTTTAGAGTAAGACACGATGACGCATACTCAGAACTTAAGCAAATTAAAGCCGGAGTACTTCAAGGAAGTGTTTTAGGACCGGTCTTGTACCTATTATATACCTGCGATATGCCAGCACTAGAAAACAATACCATTGCAACATTCGCAGATGACACAGCCATATTGGCTACAGGGGTCACACAAGAAGAAGCAGTGGTAAAAGTTCAAACAGCTGTTAACACCATCTACAACTGGACGAAAGAATGGCGAATAAAGCTAAATGAATCCAAATCTGTTCATGTAGATTTTACTAATAAAAAACCTAATTATCATCCGGTTTATATAAATAACAACGTCATACCATACGAAAATGCAGCCAAATATCTAGGCATAACATTAGACGCAAAGCTTCGCTAGAAGGCTCATGTTAAAAAAAAACGTGATGAGCTGGAGTTACGCTACAAAAAAATGTACTGGCTAATTGGAAAGTATTCTTCGTTGTCAGTGCACAATAAAGTACTTTTATACAAACAGATTCTCATGCCTGTGCGGTCTTACGGTATTCAGCTATGGGGTTGTACCAAACAGAGCAACAATGCTCCTTGGTATATTAGAAATGACGACCTTCACCGAGATTTAAAAGTAGAAAATGTAAATAGTGTTATTAAAAAGTATGCCGAAGCTCACAAACAAAGACTTCACCATCACGTGAATGTTGAGGCTTTCCAGCTCCTTGACAACACGGACTTAGTGAGAAGACTTAAAAGGACAAAACCCTTTGAGTTAGTTTAGTGAACGTTAGTGTAAGGTAGTGCAATCGGTGCTTACTCATAAAGAACACACGAACAAAGTGGCTTCCCCTTACTACAAACTTTCCCTTAAGAGAGACAATAAGAAAAGTGTTAATGGACACGTTCTTAGCTAAAACCTACTTAGCTATTTAAGTTAAAGTAAAATTACTCATTAGTCTTTAGGCTAGATTGTAATGTTATTTTAGGGTGCCTCATTAGGTACAATAAAATTGAGGAAAAAAAAAAACATACATAAAATCATGATCATTTCCCCACAGGGGTAAGCAGAGCTTTAGTTAGATCTCATGGAGCACAAACTAAAGCCAACTACGAGTAAGCTATCAGTAATATAATAATTGCGTTTCGGAACCACCGGACCACCAAACCAAACCACAATTAAAACATCACTTACAAACAGACAGGTATACTTTTTTACTGTTACTATTTAATACTAATGCCATTCTAACATTTATATTTCAAAAAAGTGCAAACCAGTGTTCGAAATATCTCTAGGTGGTTACACTACTTACATAAATATTTATATGATTATTATACCTAAAAGCTTTTCGCCAACAGGAAGTTTAAATAAACATACGAATAGCTACTGCGAATGAATACATGCAGCTTTTCCATGAAACAGTGGAATAACAACCGCGCCATTTGATACAGCTGTTGTTGTAATTTATTTTCCGGTGAATAAAGGAAATCACGTAAATTCAATACAGATGCAGTGAATTGCAGTTGCAACTTTTCCGTCCAGTACAATTTACGCACGAGAGCAGTATGGCTTATAACGTTGCAATTGCAGAAAAGGGTGTTGTTCAGAACGTATACATTCGCAGTCGTATCACTCCAGATAAGCTACTCACAAAACATGCAATCCTAGTCAAATCCTGTGCTATAAACAATGCTTTTAAACGAAGAAAATAGCGAAATAATTAATGCTAACTTGTATTATGACAAACATAGCATAGTCGCCACGACGACACGCCACCAAACGCTACAAAGTAGTGTATAAGTAATGCTCAGAAAAACGTAGCATAAAGTAGTTCTATTAACCGCCGCTTATACTGAGGAGTGGACCATTTTTGGCATTTCACATAGCAATAATTTTTAAACTAAGTAATATTTAAGTAAGTGTATAGATTTGTTCAAAATAAATAATTTTCTTTCTTTTCTTTTATTGGGCTTAATAAACAAATAATGGTACGACAGTTGCTACGACAAAAGTAGCAAAGTAGCCATCCTGATCCCACAGCGTAGAAAAAACACAAATGCTACGATAAGCGTAGCTGTTCGCTACGAATCTACAGCGTAGTATAATAACTAATGCTACGATAAGCGTAGCTGTTCGCTACGAAGCTACAGCGTAGTAAAATAACTAATGCTACGATAAGCGTAGCTGTTCGCTACGAAGCTACAGCGTAGTAAAATAATAACTAATGCT
The DNA here is from genome assembly GCA_951230895.1 of Carpatolechia fugitivella. NCBI lineage: Eukaryota > Metazoa > Arthropoda > Insecta > Lepidoptera > Gelechiidae > Carpatolechia > Carpatolechia fugitivella. The sequence goes on from OX579664.1 coordinate 9,077,915, forward strand.
ACGATAATCATAGCTGTTCGCTACGAAGCTACAGCGTAGTAAAATAACTAATGCTACGATAAGCGTAGCTGTTTGCTACGGAGCTACAGCGTAGTAACATCACTAATTCTACGATAAGCGTAGCTGTTCGCTACGAAGCTACAGCGTTATAAAATAATAACTAATGCTACGATAATCGTAGCTGTTCGCTACGAAGCTACAGCGTAGCAAAATAACTAATACTACGATAAGCGTAGCTGTTCGCTACGAAGCTACAGCGTAGTAAAATAATAACTAATGCTACGATAATCGTAGCAGTTAGCTACGAAGCTACAGCGTAGTAAAATAACTAATGCTACGATAAACGTAGCTGTACGCTACGAAGCTACAGCGTAGTAACATCACTAATGCTACGATAAGCGTAGCTGTTCGCTACGAAGCTACAGCGTAGTAAAATAATAACTAATGCCACGATAAGCGTAGCTGTTCGCTACGAAGCTACAGCGTAGTAAAATAATAACTAATGCTACGATAATCGTAGATAACAAGCTACGACGCTACAGCAATGTAAAATAACTATAGGTAATGCTAAGAAAAACGCAGTTAAGGGGCTACCTGACTGCGCACTAGCGCCGCTTCGAAAAAAAATCATAACTCCGTAAAAACTAAATATATTATTAAAGTGGACGATCATTTTAAAGTTTAGGTACTTTAGTATTTTTAGAAATACCGAATTTTATAATACGGTGTAGTAACAGATAGCGAAAGTGCTAAAAACGGCCGTTATTAGCACTTTCGCTATCTGTTACTACAATTAACAATAGATGACTGAATTTACCAATTCTAAAAATACAACAAGACTAATGAAACAATTTGATCGTTCATATTTTTGATATCTTGTGTTTTCACTAAGTTATGATTTTTTATCCAAGTGGCGCTAGTGTTCCCTTAAGTAGCTACGACACTACAGCGTTGTACAATTATAATAGGGGATCGGACTACTTTTTTTATTTTATAAATCCAATCTTCTTGGTTTCTGCTATCGAACACTAAAAGAATTTTTGCTCTATCTTTAAAATTGACCGAGTTATAAAGGTTTGAAATTCAAGATTAGACAGAGAAGCACATACCCACTTGTGACGTCATTTGTTAGTAACGCCATATAATCTCCATACAAAAAATCGTTTTTGAAAGAGACAGACATATAGAAACTTTAAAAAATCACTGTAAATTCATTTTTCAACCGATTCTGTTTATTCTTCGTGAATCGTCTGCTACTAATCTCTATTTTAAAAATAATTTATAAAATATGTTAAATTCATAAAATATGGTGAACAGTCCGATACCCTATTTACGAATACTACGACAAATAAAGCAAAGTAGCCACGACCCTACAGCATAGCACAAAAACTGATGCTTCGACGAAACTTATCTAGAATGTGTAACAGTGCTAAGAATAAAACTCAAGTGTTAGTTGCATTAGGCTAAGCAGAAACCTACAATTTATAAACCGCTATGTCTAACTAAAGTACTTCACCTTTCTCTTATCGTCAAGCACCATTACACGCGGCAAATGTAGCGATAAATTCGAATAAACGGTTAACTTTGACAGGTACGAAGGGTACAGGTCGTCCGCAGTTTACGCTTCGAGCCCAAAACATTTGGACACATGCCAGCAGGCAACAGGTACCGTCACTAAAACACACTCTAGGGATGTCGACGTATGATCGTTTAAATTTTCAATTAAATATTAATTGTTTGGCTATTCTCGCATAAAACACACTAATTTATTAGTATTTTTACAGATTACGTCTATTTATGCATATCCAATATTTCTCGTTTCAATACCTAATATTTTTGATGTAATTTTCCAAATAGATAAACAAAGTGCGCTGACATTTACAAATAGTGGGAAAAGCAAAACAAAGATATACGTGTGTCTTCTAAAAAACTTAAAAACTGTAGTTACGAAAGAGTTTACACCAATCAGAAAATAAATGTTTCTAATCAATTAAGTAGCAGGTCAACAAAATAAAATAACAGGTTACAAAATGAAGACGCGACCTGCCCACGCCTCTGCCATCTTTCGAGAGCGACGGGAAGTTTTAATTTTCTCTTAGCTGCAAATTAATTGGTCAGCCGTGGCCGTGGTGTACGTGCGTCCTTCCTTCTGTGTTTATTTTTCTAATAAAAGTACTTGCAACATTTTGCTTGTCGTGTTTTTTCTTTAACCTATGCTCATCTGATGGCTAATTTATTTAGTTGGTAACTTATCAGTTGTTTAAAACAATATTGTACATGTATACTTAAAAAATATACATTTTTAATATCTGTCTATCCGTGTTTTACAATTAAGGCCAAGACCAAAGAAATTAGACATGCGTCGTCGCCTCCGTCCTTCTTTTGTTTCTCTGAGGCCAAATCCCTCATGGAGTAGGTGATCTAGAGGAGTAAGTAAGAAAGTAAACGTAGCCCGTTGTACGTTCTTCTTTACTATACCCGTATTACCCGTAGGTAAAAAAAACATATTATAATAATACCTATTTATTAGCATTACATAATGCTCAAAATAAAGTATTCGTAAACTCAAGATGGAGTTAGTGCCAATTTCTTCTAAGCAACCAGGCAAACAGAACATTTGGTAATGAGGAGTGATGCGACGTTTTTTGTAAAGACTTTGTACATTCTTTACTTTGTACGAAAATCTTTTTTTCCTCTCTTAGAATTTCCTTTGTACAGGCTGAGGATTTGAAAAGATCTTTAACTTGTTAGTCTGTATACTTTTTGTGTTACAGGAATATTCTAAGTCGTAGGTAGAACGCCTTTAAGAGGGCTTCCTGGAAATACGGCCAGAAATTACCTTGAAGGAGCATGAAATTGTATTATTAATATATAAATTGTGCCAGGGCTTTATAAATGATTTTTGTTTAGGTACATTCCATAACCAAGTACAGAACAACAAATTTCAGGTTTGAGCACCCACCGCTGACAGATTTACTAAAGCCTTATGAAATATTTAAATTAATAAATATGTGGGGACCTAGGCCAGAGAGAGTGTACAATGGGTAAATTATTATATTCGTACATACATAAATAGATAAATACAAGCTAACATAGGTAATCAACATCCAGACAGAATGCAAACACAAGTGTTCATAACAAAATTGTTTGACCTGGGTGGGATTCAAACCCGTGACACTGACCTTGATAAGTAAGCTCTACCAACTAGGCTATGACGAGACATTGACGAGACAGGTACTCCCCCTTAATTTCTCTAGTTCGGTTCCTTGATTAAGCCATTGATAGCAAACGTACACAGCCTCGTCTCTGCTATAACCATATCACTGGGTCACGTCAAGAAGTTCTCCGTGCAGGTGGGGAGGGGGGGTGACGTCACCTCCCCTCCCTCCCAGCAACAGGTCAGCGAGGGGAAGAACGGAATGCAAAGATATTGTATTGGAATTTACTTTGCTTAGGTAGATCTGCTGCTCCTTTTAAAATGATAGAAAGATAGATATTCTGATTAATCGTCTACAAAAAAATACCACCACTACTAAACAGAGAAGTAATTAGTTTTTTGTTTGTTGATAAGAAATTGTAGAAAAAACATAAGGTGTAAAGGTTTTTTTTTAATTTGAGTATGTTTTTTTACAATTTTCTCTATTTACGTAGCCACCACCTCTTCTACCATATTCGGTGTAACATTGTGTTAGGTATGTGTTCATACCTATACGTCTTAGCCTCGTTAGTTATTGCTGGCCGTAAATACTTTTAGAAGAAGAAAATATTCTTTGATGGACAAGGGCAGATTCTATGACTGATGGTCTTTGTAAAAACTTATCTGGTGATGAAAATAAATCAAAAAAATCCCTTGCAAACATTTATCTTTTAAATAATACCGCCTCCACCCATATCATACATTGCCACTTGAATTCACATAAAATTATCCGTTTCACAGTGCAATTTTTAAGATTAGATAAATATAAAACTGTTAGCGATTTATAAAAACATCGGGAAACAAGATGGCAACACTTGAAGACTGGCTTTAGATGGTGCACGAAAAACGGACAAGAATGACAGGCTGGAGTGGAATAAAATACATTTAACGAGAAAAGTAGTGGTTTTAATAAAACCAAATTATCTACCACTAATGCAGTTTTCAAAATGTTCTCTTAGATACACAATATTGTATTTCCACCCATCTAGTAAACCATATTGAATTAGTAAAGGTCGGTGGTGGAATGTATTGAGTCTGTGTGCCGGGACGTGACACTGTGAGGGGCGGCGAGGCGGATGCCGAGTGGCGTACAATCTGATAACTTTGGGTTTTGAGCTTGTTAAATGAAGCGCCGCATTTATTGTTTTCACTCACAAAAAGAAAATTAAAAGTTTGTGTATGTGAAATCAACCAACCCGAAAGACTGTCAGCTGTCAGCTTTACTTCCTCAATGGGAACATACATGAGTTGCTAATACGTTGTTCTATGAACTTCTGTGATCCTACACTAGTCGAAAAATGTGTCTAAAAAGTTTGAAGGAATTCTACCGATCTGGGTCAGTAAATCAGTGGGTATGAATATTCACCAAGAATGGACCGATGTTCTGAAAATATGTTAATTTCAGGCTAACGTACAAAGGGTGATCCCTAAAAGTGACAACTTGTTCGCTTGGAAACGACCGGAAAACGAATCCCTGAAAATACACACCAAAAAGTTTTTTCATTTACAGTTCTTTTTTTTTCAAAAAGTTGTGTACTACAACATTCTTTACCAGAATATTATTTTTTGTTGTTATGTATGATAACTAACTGATATAAGACGTCCCCACCGAGGGGCCCGACTGGTGATTACGCCTTAGTTGATCACGCACACCCGCGAATACAAGCAGAACAAATTCAGAATTTTTTCACCAAGAATATATACTTTACTTGGTTTTTATTGCATTATTTAGTATTTTGTTTCATACACCGCCCAGTTCAAAATGGTTATACCTATCTGTTAATGTTACCCGTCTTTGCTCGAACTAATTTTTTTTAGTAACAAACTGAATAACCAATAACTTATTCCCCATTCCCAGTCTCCCCTCACGTATCAATAAGCGACTTTGTTTTAAACTGAATGGGTAATTTAGTTTGTGTACTCTTTTAACCATTTAATTTTCCGCTTCAAAAAACCCATATTTACGCGAAGCAAATAAAATAAACTCCGCAGCTCTAATACAGCTATAGGTATCTTATCTATATGCTATGTCGGTACTTCCCTCGAATTCCCGCTCCTGTAGCAAAGTAAATTATGTTCCCTCTGGAAACGACTCAGTTGGGAGTCTTGGAAGTGTAGCGAAAATTAGGGAAAACCTATGAATGCCTACGATAAACGCTGAGTCGTCTGTAGATTGCTTTTGTCAATCACTTTATAGAATACATCACATACTTATTGAAATCTGTTTTGGGAATGAAAATAAAACGTTTCAAAATCAGTTAACTACTTATCTATTTCAATTCCTGTGAATATATTACGAAAAGCTCCTAATAAGTATTTAAGGTCTCAAGTTTGTAATTAAGTATTTTATTTTATTTATATTTTCTGTTCTATTGAATATTACGTACAGACACACGTCACACCTTAATATATTCTAAAGGTGGTTCTTTAAGATAAGACTCGGAACGGCTCTAAATATATGACTACATTAAATCCCACGAGTTTTCTCTCACTAACGTGGGTAAAGGTAACGTGAGTAGGTAGACTGGAACCTACCTACATAACATAAAACACATTAGCGGTGAGCAGGCTCAACGTAAAGTATATGAGTTATGCCAAGAATATTGGGAGAATATGGGAAAGCCCCCGCGCCCCGCACCGCGCCAATTCCGAGAGGCTTAGCTACTACGGTTTGCCAATCTGTGAATCATGTTCTTTCATACCCTCTTGGGAGCTCAGGAGCTAAGTAAAAATAACTCTAATGCTCCGTGGCTAAAATAGATAGGCAAATTATGCACGTTATGTCGAATGTCCCTTCACGACGACACGTCGATTTCGAGCGTCTCTTTTGGTCGCTGAGTTAAATTTTATTGATTTTGGCGTTTTATCATTTCGTCGAGAGAATATATATTTTTTTAACGTTCTTCAGAAAGCGTGTGCAAGAACCAAGTAACCATCGTCATGAATAAAATAAAATGCCAGTAAAAGATTATTGTTACAAGAGTTGAAGGAAAAGTTTGAGAAACTTTGTCAAAGCTGAATGCCTTCGGGGCATTTTCGCAGTTATTTTCTTCTGAAACTATTAACCGTTAATATATTATTTATGCACAGGCTTACCGAACACTTAATATTCCGAGACAAGGGTAGTCTAGTTAAAACTGCTAGATTTTGTTCGTTATGATGAATAGATCCTGTCTCATCTGGTAGAGCCAAATAGAAAAGTGTTGGTGTAAGATAATCCGCATCTTAGAGGAAATAATTCAAATAGTATAAAATGCCTCCCCTCAGCTAAAAATCTCATGTTCAACTTTTTTATTATTTATTTTAAAAAAACACGATGTGCCGAGCAAAATATTGTACGAGTATAAAAAAATATGTTAGAATCTGAACTAATGAAAACGATATTTATTGAAAGCCTTTACCGACACATATGAAGGCGTAAGGCAGCACAGCCCGCAAACAAGTGGCCTCATTATAAATCAGGCCACAATTAGGGTCTAAACAAATTTGACTGTCTCACGAGTCACGTCTTATATGTACAGTCGGATTGGTATTTTACAAATTCTACTAAGACGTATAGTTAAAATTTTGTTTTATAACTTTTTTTTTACAATTGAAATGAATGCTAAGAATATTTTTTTTATAAGACTATAATAACTGTCGTGTGCAATTATTCACTGTAATTAAAAACTAATTACTTTACCGTATTTGTTCTATTTTCATGGCAATATTTTAATGATAATAATATTGATTACTTCGATCGCCCTAATCTAGGGTAGGCTCGAGCCCCTCGGTGCGGACATATATGAGCTGTTGATGAATGAATGAATGAATGAATATACGATGATATTGACTACTTTTAAATATTTTTTTCTTCTAAAAGTATTGATAAGTATCTCTCTGGGATAAGTAAAATTTAATCAAATAATAATAATATTTTAAAAAAAATCTGGGGTCAATAACGGTTGACTGTGAACTCCTTAGGCCAATTAGCTGGACGAGCTAAGATTTTATCTTAGTACAGTCAGACAAAAAAGTGGTTTACTGCTAAAAACCTCAAAAGAGTAAGAATAAGAGTTTCCTTTTAAACTAAAACAATAAAATACTAAACGGTAACTGACAGATCGATTCGCAAAAGAAAATAATATTTATTGTTCTATAAGACATTGAACCGGGTGGTAAATCTATTTAGTTGGCCGACTGTACGGTTAGAATTAATTACCTAGGCACATACCTATATACACGTCATCGTCGTCAGCCGCAGGAACGCTGTCGAGGATGCTGCTTCATTACGAGAGCCCATTGACGGCAGCTACATAAATCCCGGCGATATTTATGCAAAGCATTCATATTCATGTATTTATTTAACTAAATAGTTCGTAACAACTACCACAGATGTCGCTATGCACGCTGTAACGTGCCAAGCGGTTGCCCATTGTGGGTGACGTCATGACTTCATAGAAAACACGAAAATTGAGCAAGAACGAATTTCGTCGCTGCCACTATGCCCTCCGTGGTGTAGTTGGTAAGCACGTTGGCTGCGTATAGGCCGAAGGTCGTGGGTTCAAGTCCCGCCTAAAATATTTAATATTTATTTAACCATTTATTGCACACAAAAAAAATACAAAAACAAGACATTAAAAAAGACGACACAACGGTACTGCTTATTACTGATGGAATATCTTCCAGCAGACCTAACGGAAGAGACAAGATTAAGTACGCAGATAAGACGTGCACAATAACATGTTACAATATAATACTTTTTTTCATTGGGTTCCTATCCTGGATAGTCGTTTCAGCTTGAGAATATAACTAGCTTTGAGTTGGTTATGTTTTACAACGTGTTAGGTATCCTATTGAAGAAATACACTTTGGCTGCTGAAAAAATAAACGCAATAATACAGCCATGTGCACCCCCACCCGCCTCGGTAGGTGGCCGCATACGTTCGAGGAATTTGGTAACAGCGCACCTACGACGCAGGGGGTGCGCAGTCACGTTAGGAAATTATGCACCTACGAGGCGGGTTTACCCGCACGGCAGTCTCAGCACGCTCCACCTACGTAGTAGGTGCATAGCAGGCATCGTGTGTGTGATTTTTGATGTTTTATTGTACCGATAGACCTTAGCCGCATAAACCTAGTGGTTTCTGAAAAACGGTTTTAGATTAAGTTTTTTGTTTTTGTTTAACATGAATAAATAAAAAAAAAACGCAAAACTTTTGAGGTGGTGGCTCAGACCAAGAAACTGAACCACTTCTGTTCTGGAACTTTACTGTTTTTTTTTTTACTCTTCATACAATCTCATCGGCTAGCTGACTCCATTTGTATGAAAAGAGAAGAGTCTTTCAGTTTCACAGGCCGAGTTTCACCCGAGAGGTTTGGCACTATTTCACTCACACGTTGTATATAACTACTGCGCTGACATAATGTAAAAACTACTTATTATAATATATTACATTATGTCAGCGCCTTAAAAACCGTTACATTTAGAGATCTTTTTTTTTGTTTTTTTTTTCCTTCTGGCACTAGTAATGTTTGTGCCAGTGTCGAGTTTTTAATTTACTAAGAAATAAAGGTAAGGAAACTATAAATATCATGGAAAAAGGAATAGAATTGAAAAATGGAAAGGAAAGTGTAAGTATTATACAAAAATATTGACTTCATAATATAAGTAAATGTAACAGAGAAAAAGGTTTTTTATGATTCAAACTTGTCAGTCAAGATTATCACACGTCTAGAAATGTAAACTTCAACGGATTTTTCAAGAAAAGTTTCATACGAACAAAACTTGTTTTTATTCTGGTTTCCTAGGTCGTCCTTTCTTCGACGATACGACCATACGTAGTCTAGAAATAGTGGAAATGAGATAAAGTAAGGATATTGGTGTGAAGTAGTTAATTGAATGCCTCGTAGGAAAAAGTAAGATTTTAGGAAGATTATATTTACTCCATTACAGAAAAAAAATGCAAAAAATATTAACAAGGTTAATATTAGGTCATCATGAGTTACATTACGAACTGATACAAATAATAATTGATATTGTAGTTGGTCCATCCGGGACCAAATCTAATTCAAGTCCCAAAAGTAATTAAACAAACAAATGACGGCAACAAAATAAAAAATCCTTTCACGTAACGAAAAAACATTTCATACCAGATACCATAGCAAAATATAAGCTTGAAAAAAGAATACACGTTCCAAGTTCCAACATTATTTATAACATCGCTCGTAGCATCGCTCTCATAAAATCCTGCAAAAGTAAACCCGTGTAATAAAATAAAGTAAAATGATACCGTTGTAATGGTACCGTTATGATTTCGGTGCGGTACCGGATTAATTCTTGTACCGAAATTAGGGGAGCGCCTCCGGTGTTTTTGTGTATCTTTAACTGGCGTGGAAATTAAAGGTAGGCACGGGAAACCTGTAAGAACCTTTTAAAACTTACTTGCTACTTTTCATTGAGTATAAAGTGTTAAGAGACATTATATTCTATACTTACTAAATAATAAGCAGGTTATTCCGCGTTATCCCGCTGGTAACTCGCTAAGTATTTAAACTTGTAACGAAGCTACCATAGCTTCGCCCAACAGAGGGTAGCATCACATCGAGTCACGACGGACATTCGAATCTACCCACATCGAGCTCCGCATCGGTGCCTGGCACAGCATCACACGGACTCGATCTTTCTAGAAGCACAAGCCTGACGTCGTCGACCCCCCACTCCGACGCCGCAGTATTTAAGCGGCAGCACGCCATCACTCGCGGTGTTCTCCTGCTCTGGTCGGTTTGGTTCCCCTAGTCGATAGGAGCAAGGGAATACCCGGCGAGCCCCCGCTATCTCGCCGTCCCGTCCCGTACCGACGCGCTCCGCATTCCGTAGTATTGACAAACCTCACCAACCCCGATTCTAGTTATACGTCCGCCCTCTCTCTCCTCTTGTTATTATATGTTTGTGATTTAATAATAAAACTATCGTTTGTTATTTGTAATCGAGTTTCAATCAACATCCTCATAGGTTAGGTATTTTCCCAAACCTAAAGGACATCATAGATGTGCCCAGAAGTAAGTAGGAACTTCGGCAACATCACAAACTTGTAGCGATAAATCTTACACTCACTATACTCGTAAGATACTTGAAAAAAAGGTGTTGTTTTCAAGTTAGTAATTAACAGATAATACAGTAAACAATAAATAAATCCGAGTGCTTGTTTCTTAAAAAGATACGTGTGTTTGCTCAACCATATCTCTTGTATCTGCAAATCCTTTGTAAACTTACACGAGCATGACGAGCAGGGTGAGAGTAGCAAAGGAAATGTAAATATTGTCCAGTGTTAAGGTAACATCCATTTTTTCCACAATATTGACACGATGCAGGGGTGCTCAGACTTATACGTCTATAGCCAACTAGCTTTGATTCCCACTACAACTATCTTTAGATTACTTACTAGGAAGACTACTATATTGTAACAATTAACTTGGAAATAAATAGCACTTTTATTTATTTGTTTATTTATTATTTGATGCCGAACATATATATATATATATATATTTTACAGTGACGATGATCACAAAATATTCAAGCGACAAGCAATCGAAATTATATACAAAAAAAAAATTGTATTAGTTAATTACTATATTTTGATTAGTTTTTTTTATTGGTTTCACAACACTGTATACGTATTTCTCGATACGTGAATGCTATTCGCAAACATTACATCCGCCACTTTGCCTAATCGAAATTGTATTTTTATCATTCAAGGAAATGTAGTTTTCCGCGATCATTGACCGTTTGAGCACCCCTGCAATATGATATAAAGTTAAAGCCGCTGTCCGTTACAGCTGGGTGCGCTTTAGACAAATTACTTATCTGACTGGAAACTACAGACGATGAAAGAAAGTTTAATGTTTCGTTGATAGAAATACGTAGTAAAATGTAAGTTTTTTACTGAAAAAAATTTAATGAGCCGTACACCTTACATAAGTAGCAAAGCTTTAGAAAATACGTAATAAAGCGGGATAGACGGACGTAATGAGCTAGACGCATGACGCGTATGATTTTTGGACTCATTATAAGTACAATTGCTACTTAATTTAGAGTAATTCGTCGACTCATTATAAAGAGTGACTTACTACCCCTGTGCACTTTTTTCTCAGTGATATACAAGGTGTTACAAAAGTACGAATAAAGCTGACAGGGTGTGAATCTGCTCGTGAAACTGAACAACTTTCCCCAAAGAACATAGGTCGAAAAACGATTTTTAAAAATCGCATTCCCATACAATATGTAGAATGGTCTCATACAAAATTTACTCGTCTTTTTGTAACACCCTGTAGATAGGTAGATGTGCCTTTAGAAAGTCCGTTTTTTTTTTTATTTAGTGGCATAATGCGTCTAGCAATTTCGAAAAAAGCCTGGCCGGGGCTTTATCACAGTTATTGTTGTATCAAGTTTTTGTAGAAAAAAGTCGTCAAGTAAGTGAGTCAAGGTAGGTAATCTACCTACTTCCTATTACAGGACTAACATTGAAACAAAGTTAACGAGTGCCCATCCAGTAATTATAACAAAAATGAACAATAAAGCTCAACTTTGTAATTTGTTCCGTTGATAGTAAAACTGTTGAATAAATGGCACTTGTTTTTAATTAAGAAACTTAGTTGAACACCTTACTAAACTTATTATGCCGAAGATGGCGCCTAAGCGAGAAGTAAGCCTGAAATTATATCGCTCGCTGCAAAGTCAAAGAAAACTCCCAAGATTGTCTTCGAGTGAAGTTTTTTCATTACGAAGGCTTATAGGTGGAAATCCCAATACAAACAATACGTACTTAGACTTAGCCAATTTATTGTAAATTTTTGGGATAAGTTTCTGTCGTATCTACAAAATGAAAATAGGAAGTAATAGTAATTACAATTATTAAACTGAATAATTAATTAAAAATAATCAGCCGATATAACACGATATTTTATGTTTTCTATCTTCTGTCACACGTACACTGCTTTTGTATTGTATAATAATATTTGAAAATATATTTTTGTTTACTGTGCTTATTATTAACTTTATTCTTACGGATCCAACAAAAATAATGAAATTCAAAAGAACGAACAAAGCAACCTTTCCTTTGTTTGGATTTATTTCCTTAAGAGAAACATAAAAAAAATCTTTGAATTCCATCTTTGACATCATCTTACTGAATACCTACTGATCAATTTAACAAGTATTTATCCAAATAAGAATTATTTATGCCATGAAGTGAAAAGGGAGTTTGTTTTTCATTAATCTTAAATTCAAGTAAAAATAACTTTCTTATCCAAATACCAATATACCATTTTTATGCAGAAATCCCAATACTGGTTCGATATATAATATATATATATATTGGTTAAATGCAAACATATTACGTTTAAATGTTTCAAAGTTTACGATCTAAAACCAGGAACCAATAAATTACACGAACTTATACCTGATCTCCTTGTTTCAGATAAAACTGCAGTGATGTCGAGCCATAGTGTGAGTGCCAAAGTGTAGTGCCAATGTGAAACCATGGGCTGCACGCCTAGCATGCTCTTGGACCACAAGAGCCGGCGCCGAGACAGCACGGGGTCCCAGGAGGCGGCCCTGGCCAAGGTGGCCCCCACCGCGGTCTGCAACAAGGCCGTGCAGGCTGCCAGGGCCCCCCGGGCCTCGCTGGAGTCCGACGGCTTCAGCATCCAGCTCTCCAGCAAGAAGGACAGTTATGTCTCACAGATGGGAAACAACTTCGCGACCCAGTTGCATATCAAGAGAATATCTGGTAAGGGTAGCTATTGATACTACTTTAACCTAAAGGTAAGCCACTACCAACCTCCTCCATGACACTGATAGCAGCAGCAGTAGCTTTGGTTTTGAAATACGGTGTAAGCGTGGAGAGGGGTAGCCATTTAATCTAAGAATATCCTTGTCTAATGCTATATAATGCCAAATTAATAATAAAACTGTGAGGTCCATGCACACGATATAATTATAAAAAATTTGGAGTTCGGTAAAGGAATACTAAACTTATTTTAATTAGAATTCAACTGAACATACACCTTTTTAAAAAGAGTCCTTAGCAACGTCTTAGTATTGTTTGGTTTGTTTATTTCTATCTTAATTAGATTCTTGGTGTGACTCTGTTCAAGTTTCAGCTTCTCTCGCTCTTCCTCGCGCGCCTCGTCATCGAGGATCTTTTTGATGGCGCTCATCGCATCTCCACTGGCGCAGTCGCCGTCTGAGAAGGGACAGTACTCCCCTCTATTGAATTTTGAAACTTTTTCCATTGCATTTATCACGTATTTTTCTTCTAATCCAGGCAATTTATACGAATTCCATGATAAAACCAACTCTTTAGGTTTTTTTACCTTTGGCGTAGGCGACGGCGATGCAACCTCCCGTTCTACTTCTTGGCCGTGTGCAACACATATTGAACAGAACTGGAAAAAATAATAATTATATATTCATTTTTTTATGAGTATGAATTTATTTTCTTCGCCAGTGTACTTATTTTTTAAATTACGTTGTACTCACTAATAACACGGTTACCTTCAACATGCTCCAAAATTATTACTGAATTTGATTTGCTTGATACGTACTGGCTATCTTCGTAAACTAATTAGTTTCATTTTGTCACGGTCTATGTGTTTTATGTACCTTTTTTCCCATTACGTATATTTTACCTGAGTACGAAAAGTAGCAAGTCAGTAATTTTGATGGATTGCAAGATTGGTTTATAATATAGGATTGTGCGACTACATCAAGGAGGTTTTAAAGAGGGCCTGTTTTATTCAGTATTGCTATACAGACCTACCAGACTATCTGTGAAATGGCCAAGATTGGAACTACAGTCATTACTATGAAAATAATATTTTTCAGCACTGTTATCTATCTTTGGCTGAGATACCGTTGTATATGACTGCGACGCCTATCATTTCATAGATAAGTTGGTAGGTCTGTACTATCTCTATCTTCAATTTGTTTCTATTTAACTGGTCGATGTGACGTGAGGGTAACTTTATTATGATGTTCCTACCATCACGCGCGCCCAAATGGGTTCAGTTCGAGTGTGCCTCTAATTCGATTCCCGGTTCGGGACACGCGTGTAATAAAAGTACCTAAAAGTGAACGTGTTTCTTTTTTTTTTACTTTTAGTCAGTCGCGAGGGAACTACCAAAGTACGGATAAAGCGTGCTGATCACCAGAGGTTCTCCGTTATCATTTGTTATTCGATCGAGACCTAGATACTTATACGTAGCCTGAACCTTCATCCAATCTCATTTCGTATGACTCTTCTCCACATTCACCATGAAAAGAGCAAAGACGTACACTTTCCTTTTCTCATTACAACAAAAAAAGTCTATACATACAATAATTCAATATCGTGTGCCCGGTAAAAAGTACTGTCGATTAAAAAATCTACCTATATACTTGTAGACTTTAGAGTAGGTTCAGGAAAGGAACATACTCACTCATATCATTGAGCAACGTGTTGTTGCAAATACATTGTAGTTATAAGAGCCAGTCTAAGCTGCTGAAAAAAAAAATGCAATAATGCAGCCATGCGCAGCCCCACCCGCCTTGGTAGGTGTGTTCGAAGAATTTGGTAACAGCGCACCTACGACATAGGGGCCGCGCAGGCACATTAGGAAATTATTGCACCTACGAGGCGGGTTTACCGGCACGGCAGCCTTAGCACTGTGGCCTACTCTTAACACTCTTCGTGTAGTGCCCAGCAGCCACCACGGAGTGTTGTAGAGGTTTGATACAGTTAAGTGGCAAATAACCAGAGCACAGTCCGAAGGAAAGGTATTTATGAATTTATACATTTTTATTATATATTACATAACTAACGACGAGAAAATAGTAACATGGATAAGTTTACTGTTGGAGATCAGAACATGAAGTGAGGAATTTGGCAGAAAAAAGACAAAATCGAAAAAAATAAATCTAAATTTGAAAAAGAATTTAAAATGAAAGATAAAACTGTCAGCAAGAAAGGTTGCCAGTCATAAAACAGGAAAGAGGACGAATGCCTCGTTACAGCACGCTCCACCTACGTTGTAGGTTAGCAGGCATCTGGAACACTGCTGTTCGTTAGAAAGTCCCCTTAATCTTATATTGAAAACCCTGTTTACCTTTGATCTAAGTTTGAATTTAAACAGCCTATAGGGACCGCTCGGAACTTAAACTCCCACATAGTAGTTGTGTAACTCAAGTAATTGCTATTTGATAGTTTCAGGCACTACTTGACTAGTACGAATACAATATGTGTCAGTGACGGAATATTTTCTGTCATTTCCAAAAAGTCTGGCTATGATTAAAATATGTCTATGCTTTGATTCTTGCTGGCAACTACTCAGGAGTAGGAGCTAGTTTTATTGTGTCTAAAGAAAAAAAAGTATAAAGTAATGAATTTTGTGTGTGTGTGTGTGTGTGTGTGAATGAAGTGAGTTTGTATGTTTTATTTTTTTCTTATAGAATCGTCAAATCTTTTATTAGAAATAATATGCACATCTTTGTCGCTCAGTCTTAAAAAAAGACAAATCAAATCAAATTTTACAATCAACATCATCATTCACTGACATGAGTGTCAGATTTAATAATTTTTATTTGTAGCAGGATATTGTTACGAAAATGTACTGATTTGAATCAATACAAAAGAAATATTGTGGCTACGCTCGCGTTCTGTTTTAGTAAAAAGTAAAAAGTATCCCAAGTGTTAATCCAGGGTACAAATCTCTATTCTAAATTTTATACAAATCCGTCTAAGTAGTTTAGGCGTGAAAGCGGAACAAACATCCAAATATATTTTCACATTTATAATATTAGTGTGATAAGTGCGAAACCAATACAGCATGATGAAATCAGGAACACGCACAATTTTTTTTAAATTCTTAATCGAAATAAGTATTTCAAGTTCCAGATAAACACACAAAAAATAATTTTCCAAATATCTTGCTCAGAAACAAAGTTATAAGGCTTCAAAGTTGATGGTTAGACAGAGAGGTCCGACGACACATGTGACGTCATATGTGTCGCGGGCCATACATCCGCCATAGAAAACTTTGTTTTTGTAGAGAGGGACGGATATATTTGTTTAATAATGTTGTAACTATTTTGTTTTTCGATCAATCGATTCTGTTTTGACTGCCAGTATTCTATTTTCACAATACTGATATTTCACTGATTGGCAGATTTTTTATAACATCCGCGACAGGGTCAAGTCCCTTGATCGGATGTTAAGTCAGGAGAGAATGTATCGATTAACAATTATGTCAATAATGTTTATTGCCTAATCAACTACCTATCTATTTAGCGGTGAATAGGAAGACCACACGTTTCTATTTCAATTAAGATTTAACTACCCTTAGAAGCAATAACTTTTATATTTTTAGGATTTTACGGTTGTTTAAAAAATTGAATTTATCGAGACTTTCATTTGTTGAATGTACCCAATATTATTCTAGCCAGTTTAGTGATTTTTCACAAATAAGTAGATATTTTGGAACACATGAGCTTACAAATTCATACCTACGTTTATTTAAAAAAAAAATATGAGACGAAAATTATCATAACGGAATCCAAATCATTTGAAGGCAGCCATCTTACTTTTGTACTTTTATAGTTTTATATTAGTATATTCATAATTACCATTACGTATGATGTTGGGACGTATATGAGCTGTTGGTGGTGATGATTGGTGTTGACGGCTCCGTAGCCCATGTGGTAGTGTATCTGCCTCCGAGGCACAGGGTCGCGGGTTCGAATCCCGCCCAGGGTAAACATTTGTGTGCACTTGTGTTTGCTTTGTGTCTGGTTGTTGTTTATCTATATAAGTATGTATTTATCTATTTATGTATTGTATATCAGATGTCTGGTACCCATAGTACAAGCTCTGCTTAGTTTGGGATCAGATGGCCGTGTGTGAAGATGTCCCAACATATTTATTTATTTATTATTTATGTTAATTGGCTATGTTATTCGGCTTCACTTTAATTTTGTGGTTTGTTTCGCCTGAAATAAAATTTGTTGATTATTGATGATTATTTATTACATTTTTTTTTGTCTTCAATTTATGTTTTTTTTTTACTTTTTCTTCATATTACTTCCTGACATGGTAAATTCTACCTAAACTACGTGCACTAGGACTACTAGTGTTATGTACTACTCGACAAGAAAATATAATGCTCATTTAGTGTTCACACCCAGCTCACAAATATGGTTACGATTTTACTCACAGTAGGTATGCTACGATCGCACATATCGACTGTTATACCTTGATCCTACGAAGAACATCTTTTGTCTTTTCGATACAGCTCACAGTGAAAAGCTGAATAGAGCTCTTGACGCGTGATTGACTGTAGCAGATAATGGAGTTAAATAATTTGGCTTTAACGTGGAATTTTAGTAGGAAGTGGAACAAACAATAACCCGTTTAATGAGCAAAGTAACTTAATAGCAGGTTAAATTACTTTTTAATGAAGGAAGTTTAACCACCGGAAAGAAGATGATTTATTACATTTTCTGTTAAATATTTGACAAAAAAACAAAAGGATAACAAAGAAAAGAGCCGAAAAGTTGCGCCACTAAACAAACTTTTTAAAGAGTTAATTTTATAATTTCTTGTCATTTTATAACTGGCCAGTTACTTTTACTTTAATACATTTCAATGTCTGCTGGAATTAAGACTATAACTACTTGAGGACCTACTTGAACAATTTCTCTCAATACGTCCTTTTTCGCCCACGTCACCTGTCCCGGAGGTAACAAGGGACCAATTGGGAGCTTGTCTAATGAGTTGGACCGGTGTCCTCCCTCCGTAATTGCGTGTGGTGACCCTTTATTGGGGCAATAAAATACGCAGTCGGTATTTATAGAGATACGTGGTGTTGTAGTGTACGCACGTTGACATTTTGATATACTTGAAGGACGGTTTATTAAAATGACATTAGGGTACAATTACCTTTTGATGGAGTGAGTGTCGAAAAGTATTATATCTTTCGAGTCAATAATGTATAAATCATTAAGGTCAGAGTGGAATACAATTATTTTTAGAGGTAAAGTACGCAAAAAGGTTTTCTTTTTGCTCACTTAAATTTAAAAGGGTTGTCAGAGCGTTGTAATCTACCCTCCATTACCATCTTAAACCTTACTGAAAAAGGTAAAGTATTTACAGCATTTATTTCAGTTAATTGATTCAAAATAACAGATATACTTCAATTCCGTGTAACTTTTTTTGGAAGCTCTTCCTCAATATTTGTCTTTTGTTAGATCCCTTTCAATAGAATCTGCCAATAATGTAAACAAGATAATTTTTGACAATGACTTTCCAAAGATAAACTAGACTTTGATGGCAGTTTCACAAATTATTGAAAGTTTTGTCGTCCGAGTATTTTTTTATTAAAATAACTATCTTATAGAAGTTAATGGGGGGCGAAATGATTGTAAGAAGAATGTATGGTTCCTTGAAAAGTGAATATGATCAGGATTGGCACTCAAATGTAAGCAATTACGGAGTAATCGTCTTTAAATTGGTTTGTTTACATTATTGCCGGATTCTATTGAAAGGGATATTAATAGAGCGAATGTATCTTGCAGTGGCGAAGGGTGAAATTTTGACAAAGGTAAGCCGTAAGGGCGCGGCCTACCTAACTGAATGACATGACTTATGTTTTTGAAAATGGAATTCATCGTTTGTACCTACGTCATGTCAATTGAATGCCCAGAAAAGACTAAATTTTAGGAGAACGAACTCTGTTCTAGATGTGAATCAAGAATAGAATCGTATTTGCATTAATACTTTAACGTTTCAATATAATTGCCGCGATTGTCCGACTCTGGTCTTTCATCGTGACCACGAAATGGTAATTCTTGCTTTCCCAAAATAATGACTGTATCAATGAAACGTTATAAACACTTTTAGGTTTCTGCGGTAGATATGTGTGTTATCAATGAAACGTTTAATTAACTCGCGACTACGATCCACATTGTGATGTGAACCTCAAAAGTATTTGAAAAAATTGATTCGATTCTGCTATTCCCGAATTAGTGGAGTAACAGTCAGCTGCGGATGTGTTTTTCAGTCTGAATGTGCTTTTTGGCTTAGGTTATTAATATCAGTAAAACCCGTGCTACTCCAAACTGAATTCGAATCAGAGAATAATAAACAAGGAAAGCAAAACATTTTATTAAGTTTGCAACTGCCCGTCATCCACGTATATTATCGTACAAAGATGTGTGAAAATGTTCTTTCATGTCGCCTCTTGCAATCAATTGTCATGTTTGGAAAAGCGCGGCGGCGGCGCGGCCTAACTGAATGACATTGAAGTTTAATTGCTAAGCAAGTAGATACTTACTCAGTTGAACAGCAATCATATTAATTAATGTCATAATAGCGTTCGGAACGCTGAAGGTAAATTACTAGTTCTAGCATTAGGCTGCTGGAGCGATTTCTGAAAGGTAACCCGATGAGAATCGGCGTGTATGGACCCTTCGCCACTGGACCTTGTTAGAAGGGTGGCTACGTCTTTAATCTAGAGTTTATATTTAACAATATAACTTGTGCAGATATCAGTTATACCTTTGAAAAGTGTAACTAACCTAACCTAACCTAAACTACTTTTAATATTAGGGCCAGAGGCCTTTGGCGGTTCAATAAAAAAATACATCAGGGTTTATGAGGTCGGTGGCTGACCTTACAACCTACATGAAAATTTGAATTAGATTAGATACAACCGTCAAACTCAAAACGTGGGGCGAGAAGAGGTATACCTATAAAGAGCAACCCTACGTTAAAATATGTATAAAATGTAAGCCAATTTAATTACATATTTACGAAGCGCACACTGGTAAACTAACTTAAAAAAAAAACTACGTACTCTCGGTGTGCAACAAGTGAACTAACCCGCCGTTTGCCAAGTTGAGGTATCGAGCGATGAGCCGGAATATAATCCGCGGACGCGGCGAGGCGCGCCAGCGATCGACTGCCAGTTTCAAACTAGATTAAGTCCTGCGGGATCCGCCTCAGTTTGCCCCATATTTATTTTTTAAACGCCGCCGTCTCCTGTCAGAGATGGGCAACCATATTTACGTATGTTCGAATTTGAAAAATCTATTTTAATATAAATAGGAAGTAATGAAATTGCGATTTTCAGCCTAAATCGTATTTACGTAACAGATGAATAAAAAACGTAACAAAAATATTCAATTGTTAATTTGTGTATTGAATAAAAAGGTATATTTTTTATTTTTGTAATAAGTTTCATTTTGTTATATTTTGCAATATTTCACTTTGCTGTTTTCACTCATTTACATGTAACAATATTAATACGAGTAAATTGATAATTATTAGGTTCGATAGCCTTATTTTAATTTACTATAGAACTTATACTTTATCTTTATATTAATTGAATTAATGATTACATTTTATGATAATATTTGCCACCATCCCCTACTCTTCCCGTGGGTGTCGTAAGAAGCGACAGGCAGGCGGGCAGCAGCGCTCTCTGATACAGTAACCTTTTAATCTGCGATCTCCAACCCGCCTGCCAAGCGTGGAGATTATGGCAAAACCCTCCACTTAAGTGGAGGAGGCTCATAGTCCAGCAGGGGACTGTAACGGGCCGTTGATGATAATACTTGCACGCTTGCATGAAGGCTCAATACTGTACTGACCCATGTTTTAAGACCATAATTTATTATTTGATTTTTTTGTATTATTCGAGTTACTCTTGATGATATGATGATTTCATTTAGTTTACATACCTAGATATTCTCCTTTTCAGCTTTTTACCCTGTAAAATCTGTTCAATTCATTATTTTTGATCAATGGGTGGCGACCCTACCCTGCGGCAAAGTTTTCTTTTTGCAAGAACTCGTTACAAGTAAATTGTTATTTGCTTACTGAATCGCGACCGCCTTCGGTTTCCCGCTCGCCAAGTTTTCTATTCCATTTTCAAATTTTACTCAGAGCTGACTTCATAATGATCTAAGTGGTTCATTGTTTTTATTGATTTCACTGTCAAAGCTGTCTAGAATTTTAAATTGAGCTTACTCGTTTATAAAAGGCATAAGAATCTTATCTCTAATTGTGATTATTATATCTAATTAGATATAAGTAGGTTTTGAGTATTTTGTAGTTGGGTATGCGGTAGTTGACCGCATACCAAACGTAGAAATTCGTCGGAAAAAAAGTCGAAGACGTAGGTAAGCGGTTAACGAGACTGAGGTGGAGATGGGCGGGGCACTTGGCTAGACGGGACGACGGCCGGTGGACCAAAGCAGTCACAGAGTGGTGGCCTAGAGGGGCAAGGCCAATGGGCAGACCATCAGCCCGATGGTCAGACGATATCGTCAAGATGACGGGATCTCACTGGATGAGGCTGGCACAGGACCGTGAGAATTGGCGCTATAGAGAAGAGGCCTATACCCAGCAGTGGGTTGATGTGGGCTGAGTATGATGATGATGATGATGATGATGAGTATTTTTGATCGAAAGAATAAAAATCCCTTTTACGTCTATACGTAAAAGGGATTTTTACCACTATTATTTATTCTGTGCTATAACACGAATTAGAAACTTATTTTTACTTTTTGAATAACCTCGTTTTGCTACGCCCTGCTACGCCATAGTGTAGCAAAGATGTCGTATTTATAAAGAAAGAAGAGTATATGAGTGCATTGCATATTCTGTATTATCTGGATAGAAAGTGTCATATTTCTAAAAAGGCAGCCTTAATAGTATTATTATTTTGCATTATTGAGGTATGTTTTAAACTAAAGTAAATACATTAATATCAACAGTCAATTGTTATTAATAGATCTTCTCATATCATATCTATTATATGCAATACAATTTCTAATCGTTCTAAATATAACCCAAACTAACATCATAGCCTGTTGACATGTTACTAATGACTATGCATAAAATGACTTCATCATAACATACACCATACCATACACTGTTTATCATGAAATGTGGCATTTGGATTAGCTCTGGTGCTATTATTAGATCTTTAGTCTTATCCTAGTTGATATCTTATACTGTACCTATGTATTTTTATAGAATAGATAGATACTATACGGGCTTATGTCTCTCACTGGGTTATTGTAGTATTATGATAACAGTGATTTCTTGTTTAAGATAGATATACCTGCCTGAGAAAGATCAAAAATTTGAGCCGAAAAAAAGCCTCTATAAATAGTCGTTAACATTTAACTATTTTATTTATTATAATTCTACGAATAGCTATACAAGTTGTATTCTAAAATACTTTAAATCTTCTTTTAGATAATTTTAGGCTCTTGCTGGCTAAAATTGTTTACTAAATCTATTAATAGCTATCCTCCCTCGGCTATGTCCAACAGGTTCACGGACTTAAAATTTCCTTTTGTAATTTTTCTCCTTGCACTTACAAAGAGCTATCATACCAAACAACAATATATTATATTTTTCGACTTATTTTTTATTTCATGATGTCAATTAGTACTAATAATCTGAAATTTGGCATGAACATACATATTAATTATGCCGACATGTAGAATAAAATAATAATAAAAATATTTTTTAGGGTTCCTCTGGTACACGTGAAGTTGGGGTTATTTTTTTATTCTTGACTACCTTACCGTGTGAGGTATCATTGGATAGGTTTTTAAAAAATAATGGGGGTTTGCAAAAGCCATTTTTCGATGCTAGAGTACGTTTTAGAAATATTTCGTTTTAAAGTGATCATTTTTGTGAGAGGCATAAGTGTCCTCCCCCCTATCAGCAAAACTGTTGTATTTAGAAATGTGAAAAAAAACATGGTAATAGTGCATTATGATGAATTTAAAAGGAAAATTATCAATATCAAGTAGGCTTTATAGGTTAACGAATAATAGGCCAACTTATAAAATGTACTTGTTTAAGTAAGAAATTCGGTATAAATATCATAGAATACTTAAATATTTTGAATTATACAGTTATCTATGTTGGTTTGGACGGTCGTTATTGACAAACTATGTGATCTAGATTAAGTAATTAATAACCCTGTGAAGATGATATGTTGATCGAAACCGGTCGGGTGAATATAATATAAGTGGAACTAGTAAAAGTGACTTTTATTAAATATGTGTACCAAGTGCCGACAATTGCAAGTATCAATTGAATATCATAGAAAATTATTTTGATGAAGGTTAAGTAGAACAACTTCAGATACCTACACTTTGCGTGGTCCGACACGTTCTCGGCCGGTTATTATTAATATTAATATGGGTGTATAATATGACGTTTTACTACCTCGCGACACTCAAGTACTAGCCTACTATCCACTAGTACCTACGTCCTACTTTAGATGTAAATTAGAGATGCGTGTGCGTCACAGCCCGATAACGATAATAGCTCCAGATAACAGTCTGATGCGTGACATTATGACATTGCAATTTCTGCTCTATAATGAACAAGCTAAGGGCTAGACAGGTAGGAAAGCCTATACAGCTTCGACAGGTTTCTAAAACAGAATATTATGGCTATATTTATGACCATGAAAATGTGCAATAATTATTTTGAACTTGCAAGTTTTTTAATTACAAATTATTAACATTTGCCGATGTGTGTAATTACATTTAAAAATGTGAATAAGTTTACTTTGGTGTCTACATGCATACACATACGGTACGCAAAAGAGAACGCTTTCATCGATTCAAAATGTAGGGTAGAAATCAAAATCAAATATATTTTTTAGTAATTTTTCGATGTCAAAGCTAACAAATACCAAGGAAAGCTTGTTTATGGTTGGCACATTCACTATTAGTGTACGCTCTCTGTGGAGAAGAACGGCCGGAAGAACTCGTATCTTTTGTACTTTTTAAAATAGTAGATTGTTAACCAAGGGCTGAAAGTAACAACACCCGAAGTATCGATTTTTTTTTTTTGACGGACCTAATCACTATTTATACCAGAGTGGTAATATAGTGGGCGCGGACTTGCGGGGGAGCAGAAGGCTCGTACCCCTTAGGAAGTTTATGACAACGTATCTGGGGGCGCCCTCAGACGGGCTCGGACCGCGGCCCAGAACGTTGCCAGGGCGAGAAGCGCGTCGGAGAAGAATGACCCCTACCGGGTCTTACTGAATTAATTCTACTATTAGTTCCGCGTCCCCGCCGGCGGGTGCGGTTACTACCTGAAGGGGGTTCTACTATTAGTTCCGCGTCTCCGCGAAGTATCGAGCGTAGCGAGAGCGCTTATAGTGTGAGGGTGGAATTGATCTTTCCCATGTGGTAAACACTCTGTTTTTCATCTGGAGTGCAAGGAAAGTAAACACACAGTTTGTAAAAAATATATATGGGCTACATACCATTACGCGCCACACCCTATGTGACACACAAACTGGAAAATTTTCAGTTTGTTTTTATTGAAATCACTGCGTATTGATTTTAGAAATTCCCGCACAAGCGTAAATCAGTTGATAGATAAGTTTATCTTTACTATTTTATGGTTAAAATAAACATAAATTACAAAAGTCACAGCTCTTTCCCAGAAGGGTAGACAGAGAACATTCATCTACTTTCTACGCTTGCTTTACAAAAAATTTAAACTACCTACTACCTTACTAATCACAGACGGTTGACCTGGTGTTGCCATTGATAAATAATTAATTTCATGATCTTTTTTTGTATCTGCATGCCTTGTTTTCTATTCTTTTTAACAAGTCTAATTTAATCTTTGCCCTACTTGGAGCAAAATCAAATACTAACACTAACACTTTTACATATAGCCCTTTACTTTTAACCAATTTTGAGGTATTTTTAAACTAAGCAACGTAACTAGTTAACTATGATTGAGTATTGTTTTTGATTGTTGTTACAGTGTCAGGCTTTTCTTGATGAGTGGAAGAGTTTGCGCGGTGATTACGTTCCGGCCGTCATTTACACCAGCAGCTTTCCATTAGAAAGCTTGCTGCTTTACCTCCAGAGTAAAATCCTAATTTAAAACTGTATCCTCGAAGTTGAACTTAGAAGGCAGGCTCAACATTTATGTAGCCAGGTTCGCGATGGTCTAGGTCAGGGGTCGGCAAGTAAAGACTTGATCTTTACAACACTATAGTACCCAATTTAGTATTAGTCAAACATAGTGCTAGGTATCAAGCTGTACAGATTTTCAAGAGGTTGCCGAAAGATTAAAAAAAAATTTACAATGTGTGTACTTTTAAGAAAAAACTATAACTGTTTTTATTAGATAAGGCTTTATACAGCGTCAATGACATATGATTTTATTGTGTAGAATGGATTATGTATTACTTATTGATTTAATTGAATCTTATTTTTATGATGGATGAATTTTTGTAGCACATTTTAATTTTGTCGAATTTTATTTTTTTCATTATTGTGCTATTGACCTTCCAAAGATATTATGATATCGATATTATTATTACTTTCATGAGACACTCTAATCGTCATTGTATTATTATTATTTATTATTTTTAGCTGTAAGCTGCTGTAATTTTTTTAATTTTTTATTAAGATAATATTCGCACACGGGAAACCGTTATTGAATTGAATAAATTAAATAATTTTAAGTTGGGTCCGGATACTGTTGAAACTTTTTAACGAGGTCCAAACAAATTTGTTTGTAATTTGCAAAACTCAGAGAGCCTTGGCCATAGGATATTTTTTATGCCCGGAAAATGTCGCAGGAACACAATACAGGTATAAGTGGTAATATACTGATAGCAGTAAAACTAATCCATTCTTGTGACATAATATTTATTTAAGCACCTGCCTACAGGAATTTCCTCTAGTGACGTGACCATATCGTATGACTATGTCATCGGCATAGTATCTCCAATAACCACTCATTTATTTATTGCATTATCCTAAATATCGATAGATTAAACTTAGGACGATGACGTAGTGTTGTTTCTGTTTTGATAAGAAATTGATATAAGTAGGCATACTGACATCGCGTTTCACGATTTTTTTTTTGTCGTTGTTAATTTATTATTGCCGTATATACTTTAGAAACCCCATTTTTTTTTATTTACTTTTTGAAGTAGAGTCAATAACAGGCCTACTTCCTCAAGGACGTGACAATTCTATCCATATCAATATACTTTCTGTTTTAGAAATACTTTCGGAGGAATCCAACATTTTACGGCCTCTGATTATGCGTCGTTGCTCTCTGTGATGTCACTGGCTATCTAATCGGCTAAGCCAATGCTCGCAAACAACGTGTAAATCTTGTTTTCGCCTCATTAGAGCGGCTAAGACCCCATTGTGGTACAGTTTGAACGACTCGTTAGGAAACAGTGCGAAACTTGGTTTAGGATTTAAGACATGCGTGCAATTTTAGGCTTGGGAATATACAAATTAAAGAAGCATAATTTTTAGAATTATTTATTTTAGGATTTATTGTATAAAATAAATAAGCTGAACTGTGAGAACTGTTACTGTTTCATTCGCACACACAGATGATAGGACATAGAGTGATTCACATGTAATATATTATGGTTATGAATAAGTAAATTAAGCTCAATTTACAGCTAAAAGTTGAGTTAATTGACTGTTTTAGAAATAAACAATAATTATAAAATTTTTTTTTTTTTTTGACGGACCTAATCACTATTTATACCAGAGTGGTAATATAGTGGGCGCGGACTTGATAATTATAAAACTTTATTAAATATAGTAGAGTTAATTGATTTGATTTGTTTGACTGTATTAAAACCCATCCGTAAAAAATCTTTATCAAATTCATAAAAAAGTGTTGCGTTACGTATATGTTACTGCTAATAAATTATTTATTTATACTATGTTACATTATAATAGTTACTATGTTAGAACATTATTAACATCAAGTGATGACCGTCATTCAATAGAAATAGCCATTAAGGAAACGTAATAAGGAAACTCGCAGGATGTTTCCGTTGTAAGAATTGACGCAAAATAATGTAAAAGGCAGTTATTATTACAAATGAGACATGAAAGTGGTTTTTAACCCAAAAGCACGATATCTATAGACCACGACGTGCTCCCTAACCTCGTATACAGTAACTTACAATAATAGAACAACGTGAATATGTGTACAACTAATTTCATTCGCGTCTGAGCACCGCGCGTCTGCCTCTACTCTTATCAGTCGACCTCCAGCGTGCATTTGCACAGCACCAGCTCGCGGCCTAAATAGAAAATAAAAACAATAAATTCTAAATTTAAATTCGTTCTAACAATTCGCATGTCAGCCAGTGTCAAACAGTGCTGTGAATCATAACGTGACTTGTAAAGACATGTGAATGTGATACAAATCGATTACACGGATTGCAAGTTATCGATAAATCTGAATGAAGCTTCTCCGGCCTAAGGTACAAAGTGCAAAAGTTATAAAATGTTTCATATTTGTATTTTTTTACAAAATACTGAAGCGATTTATAATATAAATAAAAAAAAAAAAGAGATAGATAGTCACTCTATATACTCGTATATGGAATTAGAAAGATTGTTGCGGTGTCTCATTTCAAAAGATTCCTACCTAGCAACTTGTGACTGCGTTGGAGAAATGCAGTGCTAAGGAAATTTGATAAACCTGACTTCAATGAATACGTTTTAGGTAAATGCATCACCAAAATAGGTTAGCATTACATGGCAGTTTAAAAAAATACTTATTTCATTTAGAATTTTAATTCTTTGCGTATAGTAGGCTTTTTTTTAAACTAGACTCACAGAGCCAATCAAAAAACTAACCTAAATAAGTTTTAATTTTTTATAACATCCCATACGGATGTTCTTGTTAAAAATACTACGAGTTAGTTAAATGCAAACACTCTCGGGTTATATAGCCCATGATACTGACCAACTTTTGTAGGTTCCGTAAGTTTTGGAAATAATCATAATCATTTCATTTATTGCTTCATGTGATATACATATATAGGTGTAACTTATATAAAATAGTGCACACATGACCCTGTAAGGGCACTGCAAAATCCAAAATAACAAAGTACAACTTATTATACTTAAAAACAAAATGAAAAATTATACTTTTATCTATTTACAGTCAAAAAACTCCTGCAAAGTATAAAAGCACTTGTTAATAAGATATTTATTTAATTTATTGTTGAATTTCTTTAATTGTTTTTATGTCTGATGGCAGTTTATTGAAAACTTTCACCGACATGTGGTAGGGTCCAGAGCTAACTATATTTAATTTAGTAAATAGTGCTGCCAATCTATCTTGTTGCCGTAGGTAGTATTTAATACGTAAACACAATTTCACAAATTTAAAAAATAGCAGAATACAAATTTATTATTTTCATTGACTGAGCGGTAACACCCGAGAGATTGAGCGTTATTTAGCTAAAACGTTGTATAAAAGTTTTATTTCAAACGTCGTTTTTTCCGTGTTGACTGTGACAAATAACAAACCACACATTGCTACCGTCGCGTCGTATTTACCGGCGTATCATATGGCGGCCGATAACGCGTTGTTAACTGTAAGCGATATACTACCAGCCAGATAAACTACGTAACCTCGCCTTTTAAAAAATATACCCACCAGCGCTTTACATGCTACTTAGTATCGATATGTTATTTACTATTTCGACGTGAGAGAGTTACGACACTACATTAAAATTAAAACCGGCCAAGTACGTGTCGGGCCACGCAAAGTGTAGGGTTCCGTAGTTGTCCAATACTATTTATATGTATCTGTTTAAGACAGTTAACCTTCATCAAAATATTTTTCTATGATATTTGTGATAACAAATTTTTATAAGTTGGTCTATTATTGGATAACCTGTAAAGCCTACTTGATGATGATAATTTTCCTTTTAAATTCATCATATACACTAATACCGTGATATTTTTCACATTTCCAATTAGATATAGGAATCGCTGGTAGAGGGGGGACTCTAACAATAATAAGCCCTTTTATAACGAAATATTTCTGAAACGTACACTAGCATCGAACAATAGTTTTAGCAAAACCCCATTATTTAAAAAAAACAAGGATACCTCGCACTATAAGGTAATCATAAATAAAATAAATAACCCCCACTTCACGTGTACCAGAGGAACCCTAAAAATTTTTTTCTTAAAGATTTTGTTCTTCAGCTTTATTGGCATGATTAATATGTATATCCCTGCCAAATTACAGCCTTCTAGTACTAAGAGTCTCTGAGCTAAGCCGCGGACGGACAGACAGACAGGCCATGGCGAAACTATAAGGGTTCCTTTTTTTACTACTGAACCCTAAAAAAGGAGGTTAGGCTAAATATTCTCATGTCAAATTTTTTTTTGGTTACAGTTCTCCAACGAGTTAGAATAGAACTATGTATTATATCATATCTTTATAAATCTTGCGTATTTTTTGATATTTTTAGCTACAATGCGTATTATAACTAATTAGATTTATACACAAGAGCCCTGTTTGTGTTCGCGCTACCGGTAAATAAACTAATAAACGCGAACTATAGCTACCACAGACAGTCTGCCCAGAGATTTACTTCCAGTTGGTGCTCTGGATCGGAAAGCTGTTTTGTGTTAATAATGTATGCAATTTCACAAAAATATTTTATAAAAATCATGGTGACATAACGTACAAAATTCTGCAAAAAAAAAATTTTTTTTGATTAGAAAACGTTTTCAAAATGTTAGGAAGTGAAAACACACAATATCGACAAAAACAGTACGTCACTAAATTAGTTCCAAATACTAAATCAAATATGATTTGTTCCAAATAAATACCAGTAAGTACTATCAAATTGAAGAATCTAATACATTCAGTTGGACATTAACTATGTGATTTTACCTTTTTCTGTAAACCTATGAAGAAAATAAGATAGTGCAATGTGACTTTTGACTTAATCCGGAACTTTCAATGGTGTGATATGCTAAATATGCATAACATAATGGAGATGGAATCGGAAGACTACTGCGATGAAAAATCGTCAGGTAAGACTTTTTTATAACGGTCATCCACTCGTACTTAGTTGACCACGCTGGCCCCGTGCGGGTTGGTCAACTTCAAACGCAACCTTTGAATTTCTTCGCAGGAGTGTGCAGGTTTCCTCACGATGTTTTCGTTCACCGTTAGAACGTCGAACATAAGACGTACATACAGGTTCATAAGAGGATCCATCTTGAAATATTTTTTTTTCTAAAAGTTTTTCTTTTCAGTCTTTGCTGTTATAGATGAACGGGTCTGTATCCTCAAGGATAAAAATACGAAAATTATTATATTATTAAAAAGATATTTCAAAGCATAGACGCATCTGATATCGATTCACTTATGAATTCAACAGCATCCGAATTTGAAATTCGAAAACATACCAATATATACCGTTGTGAGGATCGAACCCGCGTCTCCCGAATAGGAAGCAGCGGCCTTAGCCATCACACTACCCATGCTCTTCGCCACCAACGCTCTTTACTCTTTATCTAGTTATAAAATAGTTTATTTACATACTGTTTTTATTTTATTAATTTCAGTCTAAGTAAGTGGCAGTTAAGTATAGGAAACTCGACGCAAAAATTATAGTTTGTGACGTATTTTCCTGTGCAAGATGTTGTCCTCATTGAGTAAGTATTGACATTTTGAAATTAAATAAAGTTTACTTAAACATTATTACAGCAAGTTAATATGGTATTAAATTGTGCATTAAGATGCATCCAACTACTTTATAAATTATTTTCTTACATAGTGAAGATTATCAGTTACGTAAATATAAATAATGAACTATTATAAAATAGTTTTGCATAC
This sequence comes from Carpatolechia fugitivella, assembly GCA_951230895.1. NCBI lineage: Eukaryota > Metazoa > Arthropoda > Insecta > Lepidoptera > Gelechiidae > Carpatolechia > Carpatolechia fugitivella. The sequence goes on from OX579664.1 coordinate 9,108,830, forward strand.
ATTTAGGTAGAAAAAAATACTTTGGAATGTTAATAATAATCTTAATTAATACTTAAGATTGTCTCCATGTTTGCCCTACTCTTCAAAACTAAACGGTTGCTCACATTGTAAACAAAATTTGTAAATCTTCATTTATTTTCTATTAATTTCCTATATTTCTGCTTCTATTATTAAAAACCTGTAATAATTGAAGTTTTCGAAAACTTTTTTAACCAAAGATGACACCCATGACCTTCCGTAAGTTTTGCATCAATTATTTGAACATAATGATAAATGATCCACCATAGGTAGGTAATTTTTTATTCGATGTGACAAATAATATTCTATTGGAATGTAAATAAAGACTTATGTTTAGACTTATTTCTGTTATCGGCGCTGCCATGCCAGGAGTTAGGAAAAAATCAATAAAAGGTACATGTTTACCAGACCTGATACTGATAAGGTTTTGGGATTACTACGCATTATATTAATCTACTCGTATGTCGTATGTTTTGTTTTATTCATTGTACCTTGTAATGTTTTATTTATTGTAATAACTCTTCAATATTGTATTCTGTTGCTATTTGATGTCAATAATAGTAGATTGTTGTATCGAGCAGAAAGTGACATTTAATAGCACAGTGTTATTTTGGAGTACGACTATTAGCGAGGGCTCGAAATGTACACGTTTCTGTCAACCTTTTTAGCATCTTTAGTAAATATTCTTTGCGTAGTAAGTTGTAATAGTGGCGACAGCGCCGCTAATTACTTATACATTGGTAGTGTTAACCGAACTTTATTGATATTGCTACATCACTAGTGGTTGTGTCCATAGAGCGCATGCGCACAACACTAGTGGGGAGACTTTGACAGACCGTCTCGGTGCTCTCGCGCCAATTTGGTAGCTCTGGTGAAAATATAATAATTACGTGTGTAAGATGGTTTTCTACTTATAATCTACTTAATAGTAGGTTATAGGTACTTTGAAGATGCAAATCGAACCGAGAAATCGGACGTCACTTACAGCAATAGAATTTACGTGGATCGTAGAATATGGCTATAGCATATTATAAATAAAAAAGTACTAACGAAACTCTAGTAATCTATTATGCACATTTTCAAATACTTAATCATAATAAAAATATGAATGGGTTAGTTACTTTTAGGGTAAGGTGAAAAAAGCAATAAACATGCTTCGCTCTGAAAACTGCCAATAATATGTTCATAAAATTTTTAAATTAATACATCCATCAGTTAGTTTGACATGCGGGCAGGTCCATTAGGAAAATGAATTTGATGGCTCAAATATAATTATGTCAAACTGGCTCGACACCTCGACACTAGATTAATTGACGTGACGTTATGCTCGGAGCTCCATTAAGCTTTGTCTTCGCTATGCTAGTGAACAAAGAGAGTGAGGTGATGCTAGGTGTGTAGCGTCCTCGCTTTGCACTGGCTTTGAGCGCCGCGACACATACATATCTGCATATTCTGCATTCAAAACAAAAGACGCGTTACAACGCTTTTGCATGAATGTTTTGAATGAACCGCTTTTAGAGACGTCTACCAGTCGAATATTCGAAGGTGTCAGAGTAACAAAAGAAGGCCGCTTTCACTCCCTTGAGGCCACGCGCTTCAAAAGTCTTTGTCAATAGATTTAAGGTAATTGAATAACATGAAACAAAGCTATTAAAAATATATAACAATCTCCCACCAGTTTTTTCCGTACCATAAAGATCGCTTTGAAAAAAGACAAATGACAATAAAATTTGCTACGATATCGCCACCTATTGTGACCAGAAGTTATAGTTTTTACTTTTTACAAAACGCCTCTTTTCTGGGCAAAGCGACTACACTTGCTTCCTCTGCATGATTGAGAAGAACATACTTGTCATTAATTACTCGATAGCACATAGTGATGTTGGTACATTATTAAACCGTATGTTTGCATAGAGTTGATTTTTCCATTCAGGTTACCTTCTCGGTCAATCGTGATGAAAAATCCTTTATCAAGAGAAAAGATCAGGAATTATTATTGAGAAAACGACAATAAGTCCTTAGTCCTTTTATTACACAGAAAATAAGTAGGATCACATACACAAGATTATAATATGAATACGACTTCTTTTTTCTTTGTTCCTTTCCCATATTTTCTTTCACGTAGTTCCTAGTAATACCCGAAGTTCTCTGTAATCTTATGAATAAGGAAACCTATTATTCTTCTCTTTTTATATCTGTGGCATAGTTAAAATATATTCGTATTGTAATCACGTATAGTTCAATAATAAAATCGTATTGTATTGTTTCTGATTATGAAACAACTTGAACTATGGGACTTTACTTTTTGTAGACTTGCTACGGCGTAGCGAGCGTGTTCGCGTGTGTACAAGGATTTCTGCTACGAAGGACGTAGCAACCGTGTGTATGTGTGTATGTATACTTCTTGCTATGGCTCGCAGCAACCGTGTACATGTGTGTAACTGCTACGATGGAAGTGGCGACCGTATTGTATGACTCCTGCTACGACGTAGTGACCAACAAACAAAGATAAAACACCTACCTATACCTCGGCACATGTAGACATTGGGCAGTCTTCTTATTATGTAAGTTGTAAGGTCGACGACCGACCTTACAAATCCTGGTGTCAGTTTATGAAGCATAGACAGCCGGGACCAACGTTCTTTCCTTACTTCAATTGTATTGGGTGATTCAGCCTGCTTTGTAACCAAACTAAATATAAGCTCACAAAGTGATTTTGTTTGGCCATAAAGTCCCCACCAGGACTCGAATTAAGAACCTCCGTAATGAGAGCCGAACGCTCTACCGCTCGGCTACAGAGGTTTTTGAGCAAACAATTCTGTCTTACCCTTATATTATCTGTCAACATGGAATATACCTATAATTTGAACTTGGGACCTATTTTCATCATTCACTAGACTGTTTATATTTTTCTTGGCACTACTGTATTTACAACAAACTACGGTACAAAAAGCTTTAAAATTAACATTATGCTTTTCAAAAAATATATCCAACATCAAATTATGATTTCTCATTTTATATGTACCTATATATATATATTCCTATAGAAAGTGATAGCTAGATAACACAAAACCGTTTGGCTGATAGCTAAGCCCATGTTTTTTTTACAATATATGAATAATTGAATATAGGTAATATATAGGTATATAATTTATAATTTTCAAAAAGAAATTGTCATACAATCTGATCAGCTAATCAGATTCAACCAGTATGTGTTTTGATTAGTGTCAATAAAGAATATTTGTATTGTAAATAAAAAAAATGTGTTATGACTTTTGAAAAATTGTTTTTATTTTGTTATGTAGTTAACACGTTATACCTAAGTCCATCTAATTATTTTACCCAGATTCTGTGATACGCGCCCGAAACAAACACTCCCTGCTAATTGTGTTGTCGGGTAACCAAAATAACGTCTCGTTTTCAGTAGTAGGTAGAATTTCGCCTCACTAATTGGGCGAAGCGGACGTGCTGACAGCTTCACACAGCAGCGTGACGTTATTTTCTTGACTGTCAGAAATACTACGTGTTATTCTTACGAGGATATTATTATATATCTGAAAACAATTTAAGGCGGGGTTATGTGGAAATACCGCCCATAGTCGTTACTTTGAGGATCAAATACAAGCACTTCTACTGATGCTATAAATGTGCTAACAAAATATATCCTTAATTAAATTTTAAATCGTGTAGAATTTTAAAATATATTATAATAATTTAGAAATAAAAAGCACAAGATTTTAAAAAAAAGCAGCAAAAATAAATTTTGTCGTCCTTGAACTCGTAACTTCAAGCGATAACCATAGTTTTTTTTTCGTTAATATAATTTGCCTATTATTGACTTAGATTTTAAATCGATTACATTTTTCATAAACTCTGCCGTTTTCTGTTAATCAGCAAAAGAGTTCAAGAAAAACGAGGTTTTCGCACGATTCCTGCGCAGTGTCGGAATCGAAATCTGCAAAAATACAAAATATTTTATTTACTTAGAAAACTACTTACATTAATTTAGTGATCAGAGTCTCCTTTTAAGCAGGAGAATACATAAATAAATAATAAATTTATTTATAAAAAAAAACGCCATGTTTCCCTTTTACAGAATCTGCCAAACTGCATGGCGCATGGCGGTTTGTAGGCAGAATAATACTCCCTTCTACACATGTAGGGTTATACACATCTCGTGTTTACTGCACTATATATCTATCTATTCTATTATAATCTATTGTGGTTATTTTTACTATACATATGTTTTACTAAATTTATCTAGCAACCACTCACAATTTTTTTCCTAAAAGGAATTTTTGGTAGCGCATTTCATTATATATTTTTGGTATGAGGTATTTCCTAGTCCTTTGACCGTAATAGTTGTTGACCCTAGGTATGTAAAGTTGGATGTGTCAGTGTCACCGGAACTTTAAATCCATTACTATCGAAACCTTCCAGTGCAATTAATAGCGATACCTTCTCATGGATTGGAAGTATTTTCATTTGAGGAAAAAATGCTACGTGTAGCGTCTTGTGGTCGTGTCGCATACCCACTCGCTCGCTAACAAAAGATATTTAAAACTATTATGCATACAATACAATACAAATATTCTTTATCACAATTTACCAATTACAATTACAATTTATCCAATTTAATTTATACAATTTATCCAATCACAATTTACAAGAAAACATTTATACAGTTAGTTGAGTCAATTAGGTGGCCTTATTGCTATGGTAGAAATTTCTTCCAGGCAACCTTTTCATTTCCTTTATGTTTATTTTTAGTAGCAATGTACACCGATATCATAATTGACACCTTTGTGTTTGTGTTTAGGTATGTCTACACCTACAGGTACCTGAGGAATGTGTAATAGTATCCAGCTATAGAGCTATGGTATGAATAGTCATACCATATACGGGGTGTAACAACTAACAACAAAATAGAAGTAAACAAATAGTATCAGAGGTTAGTTCCATCTAGATTCTAAATATTGCTTCAAATCCTGTATAAAGCAGTCCCTATAAATAAGCCTTTTCATCGAGAAGCACAAATAGACTAGAACACGGCAAGTCAATATCCGGGCTGAAATAACAAAATCAAAGCAAAACCACGCTACCTTCACAATAACAAACAAATGAATGCAAATTCCATGCAATTCTGAATACGGGCCGGATCCAGGAAGCATTTTAGCGAACCTCACTCTCTCCATCCATTCGTAAGTTGTCGGGAAAATGCAATTTAGCATGCGAACGGCATCTGAATTTCCATGATTTCCGGGACAAAACAGCTGCTGATTTCAGCCGAGGAAAACGTACCTATTATATGCTCATTTGCAATTTATTATATGTCTCTTTCCGCCTTTTTTATTTATCTTTCTTTAAATAAATGCTTGGAGAATAAATACGTGTTAGCCATATGACGCAAAACCTCTAGGGTAGCGTCCGTGAATCTGAACAACCTACGAAATCTAGAACTTTCCCAAAATAAGGAAATGTATCAGCTGTCCTCGTCAATATTTATGAAAACTATTATTTTTTGTCAATTTTGAAAACCTTTGTTTTTAGTTATATGGGTAGTTTTATGGGCTGAGGCTGAATACCTCTTTAAAGGTTTTGCGATAGTCAATGAACATGTCTAGAAGTTTTATGCGTTTTATGCGAATTTATACGGAAAATCATATACATGCCTAATATTTTTTAAACAACATAATATACATTTCTATACGGGTTCTCGAATGGAGAAGCTCCCTTGCCAGGTGGACTGATGACCTGAGGAAGGTCGCTGGTTGTGGCTGGATGAGGAAAACGGGTGATCGTGCGCTTTGGCGTGTCTTTGGGGAGGCCTACGTCCAGTAGTGGACTGCAATGGGCTGATTGATTGATTGACTATAAGGCCTTTAGTGCTGGTTTTCTATATTAACCATGATAACACCATTCATCATGTAAGGAGCAAAAGATTATTCCAAGAAAATCTTACTAAGTTAGCCTTATTTCTAAAAATGACAGATGTACCCAGAGAATAGTAAGGATAATTAGGAAAATTGTATAGGTAAAATTAGTCTTCTTTGTCACCAAAGTGTGTGTTTTAAAATGTTGTAATACACAAAGATATTTCTCTTGTTACACTAACTACGTCAGACAGAAATGCTTCAGAGCACTAATTCGCCCCAAGTCGTCTGAAATGTTAATTTCCAGCACCGTGGAGTAAAATTTGAAAATAAATGGTCACATCTTTATGATAATTAGCGCTGTGAATGGCTTGTGAAATGCAAGTTGCAACCATATAGAGTACTTCGAGTAACTCAAAGTAAAGAAGAAAATATACAACTTTAAAACATCTAAATATATAAAAGAAGACACTGACTGACATATCTACGCACAGCCCAAACCGCTGGGTCTAGGGATTCCAAATTTGGCACGTAGGTTCCTTAAGAGATCTAGGGGTGCACTAAGAAAGGATTTTTCAAAATTCTCCCCCTAAAGGGGTAAAACGGGGGTGCAAAGTTTGAATGGGGAAACAAGATTAGTTACACTATTTTATTCGAAACTTCACAGGAGTCCTCCTATAAATAAATGAGTAAATACATGTCTCAGGTTTTTTCAGAATTCAACCCTAAGGGGAAAATGGGGTGACAAAGTCTGAAAATCAACATGAGTATCGTTTGTATGGTTTATCGGATCGCTGATTACGAAAAGTACGTGTATGGTACGTGTAGGGTACGTGTAAGGTACGTGTAGGGTACGTGTAGGGTACGTGTAGGATACGTGTAGGGTACGTGTAGTGTAGGTGTAGGGTAGGGTAGGTGTAGGGTAAGGTAGGTGTGTTTTGGCTTAGTTCGGTCGTTGCGGGCAAAAACTATTTCCACGCGGACGAAGTCGCGGGCAACAGCTAGTTTTTTATAAAATATAAAATCTGGTAATAAGACTTAAGTGACCCATACCTATAAATCACCTAAGAAATTTAAAATAAAAGATAAGAAAGAAAAAGATAAGATATTTATCGAATGGAAATAAATAAAAGGGTCCTAGATTTTATTTTGTTTATGATATTAGTGTGCCGTGTGGTGACGGCAGAGTAGAATACATTTGTTACTCTTCCCGTGGGTGTCGTAAGAGGCGACTTAGGGACTACACATTGAACAGGGAACGGGCAGCAGCGCTCTCTGATACAGTAACCTTTTAATCTGCGATCTCCAACCCACCTGCGAAGCGTGGAGATTATGGCAAAACCCTCCACTTAAGTGGAGGAGGCTCATAGACAAGCAGTGGACTGTCACGTGCCGTTGATTTGATTTGATGATATTAGTTAGTATTCTTAGCTTAGGCCCCAATTAAAATTAAGTGTTTTGTATACAATTAATGTTTTCTTCACTATTGTTGTACCTGATGAAGAGAGTGGTGGAGGAACGGAATGAGAAAGATACTGGTGTATTCAAGGTCAGCGCACATAATTCTTTCGCTACAAAAGCTTATATTGTTCCTATATTACCATGAAAATGGAAAAAGGCAATAAGAGTAAAATATGGAAATAAAAGTAAGTGAGTTTCATTTATAAAACGAAAAAGTATATATCATATTTCTTTCACGCTTTTTTAAGATGTTTTTAAATCGCATTATCTTCTGAGTTACGCATTTCGTCTTTATTACGTGAAAATGAAGTTATGTGTATTAATAATGTAATTCTTGTTTGTTGAAAGCGCGCATTAACTTTCTGCAGGAATTTGGCAAGAAGCCTAAATCTAACTGTTGAATATTCAAAGGATTTAATAGTTTAATTTCACAAGTATTTCAATTGCCTTAAATTATAACTTATAATTACTAAAGTAAAACTTCGACCTTACAACGATAATTATGAAAAAAAGTTCAATGTACCTATTTAGGTTATTTAATACAAATAATAGAGGCAAAGAGAAAATGAAGCCGCTGACTATTGGCCAGTAACGTTGATGGTACAACTGAAAACGTTTTTCAGCATAATGTTGGTCATTATGATATTTTGATTGGAGAGGTTATTTATATTTTTTAGGTTTTGCGCATATTACAAAACACGTTAAGAGGCCACGAATTTCATATTTTATTAAATGACATCTTTTTTACTGAAAAAAGAGACCAATTATTGTTGTATTGTAAGCATCATTTCTCATTGAATTCAATGAAGAATCATCATCATTACACAAAACAAAAGAATGATCTTTGTTGATCATAAATACAAATTTCTAGAAGTTTTAATTGACTTGTTCTTGTCACACAATACAAGTATCAATTTATTATGACATAATTAAGATCTACGTGATCATAATTTCTAACCCATCTCTTTCTTATATCACTGAAAATAAATAAATAAGTATTTTGAACCTTAGACCGATTGAACTAGGACGTAGTATGATATATTCTGTAGCTAAGATGCATGTCCATTAATTCCTTATCTCGCTTTCATCTACTTCGTCCTTCAACGCCCGAACCTGAAACATACATACACGCATATTGTGATTTTGTGATAGAGATCCCAATCTTTTGTTTGAGTATTTTAACACGTTAACACGTTTCTATTAATTCGCTTTCTTGTCTGTCTGTTTGTTTGTTTGTTCGGTCCGAATCTTGTAACTCGTTTTTGGAGCACATGCTGTCATTCGAATGTGCTGAAATTTGGTACACTTATGTAACCTCGATGACAATGCAATATCATGGAGCTTTTGGGGCTAAATCTATAGATTTTTGAGAAAAACGGTTAAGCTTCAAAATCTACTCCATGCACCCCTCGTTTTTCGTTTTAAGTCCTACAAGGGTACTACACCAATAATAATCTCAATAAAAAATATTTTATACTTTTTAGTGCGTTAAAACGTGTTGTTAAAAAATATTTTTTACTTTATAATTTAGCTGTAAGGGCATCTTGATAGTGAATACCATTGAACTAGATTGTGTATGAAGTAAACGATTTCCTCCGCGACGTGGATGGGCGACGCCACCTCTGTTCTGTCTGTCAGATATCATAGACGTATTATGACCAGTTTTGCCTTCTGCCCGGTGCTAGGTTCAATTCCCGACTAGGCAGATATGAGATTTGTTAAGTCATTGACGTTTTTGTTGTCTTTTTGTTGTGTATATTAAAAGTAGCCTTCCCGCCACTGTCACAATTCAATTTAATAAAAGAGCCCCAATCATATCACATCAATACGGACCTGGAGTGACCGGCAGGTTCCGATGTCGGATATAAGAAAGGCGAAAGAGGTAAATTATGTCTAACTATTTTCATAAAGAGCTTGTGTTTTTTGAATGCGTTGATGACTTTGGTTGAAGATTTCATCTAAGCATTGAAGTTATTAAATATCCCACTACTTTTAACTATATTACAAGTACAAGCTTCTAGATATAGAACAGCAGCACTGCTAAGGTTGGGATCAGCCAGCAGTGTGTGAAGATGTCCCCACATATTTATTTATTTATCTTTTTTACCTCTAATGAAATGAATGTTGTTTGTTTCATCATTATTATCATCATCATCAACAACAGGTCATATACGTCGTTTCACTTTATATTTTTATTTTTAATACCTAGTAAAATATTACTACCCATTATTACTCAGTATATTTTATTTAAGTTAGATCCATCTGGATGGACATGTTTTATGGTTACGCTGAACGCTACCTACTATTGAGTATCACAATATATGTTTCATTTAATTTATTTATCAATATACAAGCAATTGTTGTATTTTATTATCTTTTCTTTGATGAATGGCTTCGAGTTTTGTCACTAGGGGAGCTGACGCAGTGACGTCATGCGGTGACGAGTCAACGGTCGTCGTGCAGTTCGCGTGCAAATAGCATGCGTGCACGCCTTCTGCTCACGTGCAGTCTGACGTCACACGTGTCATGCAAAGCAACATCAAAGATACTGATGACGCTGTCAACATCACTCGCGTTTTAATGCAGCGATTATTTCTCCCTAGATCTGATGACTACTTCGAATTACATTGCTGCATTTGGGTTGCACTTGGAACAACAAATTATTACTGCAAAAGCAATAATCGGTAGTTAAAAAAATAATCGCAGCTTCGGAAATATGAATCGCTCCCTAGGTAATTATTAATTACTCGTTTAATTAATTATTTTGATTAATTCTCATCTCCTATTAATTTTCACGTACAAACGTGCTATGTTAATTATTAGAATGATCCTAATATTCGTTTGCATTTGTCAAAAAATGTTTATAGACCACGCACATGTAACATACTCGTACCAGCGCAGCACGATTTTTGTACCCTGGCATGGGGGTAATCGTCCTACTAGAACGATGGTCGCGGTGGGGGGGAATCGTCTACATTGGAAGGGAGGTATTTGTATGACCTAAAAGAAAAGGTCTTTTATTTACCCTCCGCAGTGGGTAGATGTATATTATCGAAATAAAAAGATAAAGAATCGCGAAGAAGCCAAATTGTGTAGCATTTCTTTTCTTTTTTCCTTCGAAAAATTGCATTTTTCATTAGCTTTTATTGTCTATAGATATCATACATTTTTCTTTGCCTTGCACAGCTTTTGTGCTTATGCATTCGCAGAAGTCATTCCGAACGAGAAATGTTTTGTCATCAGTGGATTCAAGTCTTTTCATATTGAATACACCTGCTGCCAGCCAGCTCCTATTATATTTTAAAACAAAAAGAATGCAAAAAAAACGAACGATCAAAAGCCGTCCATATCTAACATTTTCACGTTTCATATTCCCAATAGCTAACACATGAACGAATTTGATAGGACTGTACTATGTGATCTGCGAACAAATAAAACAAAATAACGTTTTGAAAAATGCAGTGAAGTCGAGCGTAATCGGAGCTGCAACTAGAACACGATCGTGCACGAAAAATATTACAAAGGAGCGGCCCGCCGGCGGCTATGCCCGCTTTATTTTTTTTTCGTGGGAAAAACATATTTCCCGTAGTAAAAAGTACCAGATGTTACTCAAGAATACTTTAGCTTTCTAATGGTGAAAAAATTTTTTAAATCGGTTTATTAGTTTTTGAGTTTATTCGTTAAAACATACAAAAATACAAAGGTTTCCTCTTTATAATACTCGTATTAGTATAGATAAACAATCTTGTTTCAATCTCTTCTAATTTTCATACATAGTTTTGGAGAGATCAAGCAGGTGGTCAGAAGAAAGAAGTATTCTTCTAAAGCGATTGTATTGAAAACTGGGGTCTAAGTTGAGATAATAGCTTTAGTGCAACGACTTTAGTGCCCTAAAAGATTTCTTCACCCCCAGTATCATGTGAGTTATGAGGTCTACAAGTGTCTACAACCAACCAGCAGCAAACATTTAAAAAACTGATAAAAATTCTCGCCTATAGCAGTAATATGAAACGTATTTTCATGTCGTATTATTATCACCTCTGAAAGATGCTCATTCTAAATATATCTCCGTCAATAGATTCAAGAGTCAATTTGCAATGCAATAAGACAAGTCGCTTATCATCTTATCGAGTGACGTCATCTCTCGGTGATATGATAACAACAAAAATTGTGCCTCTCAGTTTTGGCTTCACGCTGGTACGGTACTGAACGAAAACTTATAGTGGTATCTTGTTGTTAGAAACCTATTATAAGCTAGAAAAATAGAGTCGGATACGGACTGAAATATAGCAAAGTTAATTTTAGAGTGTACAGTATATTTTGACGCTTAATGTGAAGAGGTTGCAATGACCTGTTTTGTTTAGTGGAAAAATGTGTACATGTTGATACTAAGAAAGAATGCACAGTAATAAAAGACGTCTATTGTCAGGTAAGCATTGTTGTTGGTTATTATATTACTTATTGCATTATCTATGTGACAAAGACTTCTATAGATACCTATTCCAAACACATATCTGTTTCCGACGTGTGGTTTCAAATACAAGGCAAAATAAACAAATGTATTGAGAAATCGCGATAATGGTTAACTACTATGCAGTCTTTAAGCACGACCTCACGCCACACTTTATTGTTCGTATAATGGTAGTTCAATATAGAGATGAGAAAGAAGTGTTTTGAAAGAGATACACATATCTACGGGGACGTGGAACTAATAGTAGAATTAATTCAGTAAGACCCGGAAGGAGTCATTCTTCTCCGACGCGCTTCTCGCCCTGGCAACGTTCTGGGCCTAGGTCCGAGCCCGTCTGAGGGCGCCCCCAGATACGTTGTCATAAATTTCCTAAGGGGTACGAGCCTTCTGCTCCCCCGCAAGTCCGCGCCCACTATATTACCACTCTGGTAGAAATATCAATTAGGTCCGTCAAAAAGAAAAACCTATTTACGTATTTTTCTGCTGTATACAGAGCTGAAACCATTTATTTTTGACTAGCGGTCTGCCCACGGCTACGCTCGCGTTGTTAAGATTTTCCCGTGGGAATAATACTTTTTCCCGTAGAAAGTATTGCATGTGTTAATCCAGGTTACAGATTATCCCATTGCAATTTTCATCCAAATCCGTTGACGTTGAGTACTTTAAGCTGAAGGTAAAACAATTATCCAAATATATTTTCACATTTATAATATTATATTGTGAAGAACGAGTAGGTACCTTTATTTCGGTTTCAGCCCTATTGTAAATTTTTGTTTAAAAGAAAGATGGCTGGTATATATTTATTTTCCAATACATACTTTAGAATAGTGCCTTCCTGATCCCAAATTCGTTATTTTTTTTTTATTATTAATTTACTGTTTATTTTAGGCCAGTGTGCAAATAAGGATGACGCCTAGGTATTAAAGAAAACTGATTAAATTCAATTTAGTCCGTCAGTCACGTAATTATGCAAAAATACAAAAACAAAGAAAAAGGTATTTATCATCTCTATAAGTATTATATATTTTTCTGTATATTGCCATACAGGGAAGTCTCCATAAGTATACTTACCTTAGGTAGATGCATATTTTCTTTAATTTTTTTAATAATCTACCTAAATAGACAAAGAAAAAGGTATTTATCATCCCTATAAGTATTTTATATTTTTCTGTATATTTCCATACAGGTAAGTCTCCATAACTATAAATACTTACTTATATATAGGTAGATGCATAGTTTCTTTAATTTATTATTATTTAAAATCGCCGTCGCTCGTACAAACATAATTTGAAGCCTAAAGACTGATAAATTAAAATCTGTAGATACATAAAGCAAGAATACGTAACATAACATCTGTAATATTAATTATGTGCGCCTGAGTAACATATGGAATTGACCTTCTAGCGACAGTTATTACCATCAGTTTAAAAGCGATTACGTGTACCTGATTGCAGCAGCACAAATAGTTATATTACTAGCTTTCCGCCCGCGGTTGCGCTCGCGTTGTGTAAGACTTTCCCGTGGGAATAAGACCTTTTCCCGTAAAAAGTATCCTATTACAAACTATCTTTATTCCAAATTTCATTCAAATCCGTCCAGTAAAGGACTGGCGTGAAGGCGGAACAAACATGCAAATATATTTTCACATTTATAATATAGTGTGATGTGATAATACCAACGCCAGCGGGCCAGCGTGGTCGACTAAGGCCTAATCGCCCTAATTCAGGGTAGGCGCGAGTCCCTTAGTAGGGACGTAAATGAGCTGTTTGTTGATGATGATGATGATGATGTGATAATACTAGCTCTCTGCCCGCAACTTCACTTGCGTGATCGAAGTTTTACCTCCGTGATAACTTTTAAGCTCAAAAATGAATAACAAGATAACTCACTCAATAAACGATAACGCTTTGAGCGGCCTATCAAGATAAACATGCACCAGTTTTTAGCTAAATTCTGGGCCATAAAGATTTGATTTGTCATCGACACGCCAAGAAGGTGAAGTAAAACATCGTGATGAAACCTGCACACTCCTGCGAATAAATTCAAAGGTTTTGTGTGAAGCCGACCAACCCGCACTGGGCCAGCGTGGTCGACTAAGGCCTAATCGCTCTAAATTAGGGTAGGCTCGAGCCACTCGGTGGGGGACGTATATGAGCTGTTGATGACGCAAAGAAGAAGACCAGTTTTTGAGTTAGACCTCCAGAATTACAACTGTGAATACCGCATTCAAGTTAGTTCAGCAGTTCGGCTGTCCGAGATCAAAACCTAGCAAGGGTAAATTTTTTTAAAATACCTTTTTTCTAGCCGTCATGCCTGTATTTTTAAGCCGCATCTAGTGCAAAAACAACTGTATTTCTATCTATTTTAGAGTTATGACAGTGCCTAAACCTAGTAAGTCCACGTCTCACTCGGAGAATAAAAAATCAAAAAATTATCGTGAACTGTTCTTGCGTGATGCGCGAAGAAACGTACAGACAGAAAAACAAAAATTTCAAAAATACTTCCTAACTAATGGCGATACATCACGAATTTCGCCAGTGTCGAGTAATATTTGTAGGTTTAAGATATGTCCTTGGATGATTGTTCGGTGAATTGGGCTCAGTAATGTGATAATACAATTACTGAAGCCACCACGAGGCCTCTTGGCATCATCTAAAAATGTCAGCAAAGTGTAAGCGATTCAATTGTTCTATTAAAGTTTATAGTCCGGAAACGTTCACTGGATAATACACTATCCAAATTATACACTAAAAACTTCAATAAACTAAAATAAAAAAGTAAAACGAAGACACGTCCGGCATTGTCAGATGCTGACAAAAGACCTTCAAAAATAATTGTTTTGGCTTCTATTGGTCTCTTAAAGATTTTTATGTACAGACAGCCAGTTACAATTTTATTACATGTATCATGTAAACAGACAATGACTGAGCTGAGTGCAGCAAAGTGCAAGGTCTTTTACAATCTAAGTTGTTTGGGGTCACGCGATGAATCCGGCATACGAACAACAATAATAACTGCAATGTGGGCTGTAGAGGGTTCGTGAATGAAACGACTAGATCGACGTTCAGACGTATAATGCCCGCGAGTGCAGGCTGTATGCCTTATATCTAACTTACAAACTAGCTTACGTAGGGAGAGTGTGTCACTACACTACATAACCATTACACTCTTGTTTAGAGCGTCGGTGGTCTAGTGGCTAGGGCCGCTGCCTCCCGTCCGGGAGACGCGGGTTCGATCCCCACCACGTACCAATGTGTTTTGGAATTTCGAATTCATATGTAGGTTTATTCGACGCCCTTACGGTAAAGGAAAACATCGTGATGAAACCTGCACACTCCTGCGAAGAAATTCATAGGTTGTGTGTGAAGTCGACCAGCCCGCACTTGGTCAGCATGGTCGACTAAGGCCTAATCGCCCTAATTCAGGGTAGGCTCGAGCCCCTAGGTGGGGGCGGATATGAGCTGTTTATGACACTTTTGTTTACTATTTTAGAGGTATTTAACATCTCTAGCTTTTTTATTTTTTTAGTAATTTTTGTTTATTATTATAATTATGGCTTTTTCCCAATGACGACGTATTACTACACACAAACGAGAAGAATGTTCGGTATTGAAAAATTTATACATACATACTTATTTACGCCGAGTCCTTTTGAAAGGTAAAACTGTGTAACTGAACAAAGAGCTATTTATAGCAATAACTTTTGTAAGGATTTACTTTTTGATTTAAATGGCAAATAATGTGTTCTATTCTACAAAAAAAAAAAAAAAACTAAAAAACAGCATAGCATTTATATTTTTGACTTTTGCATTCAAGGGCCAAGTTTTATTCTTTATTTTTCAGTGCACATTCAATAATTCTACACAACAGATGATACAAGCGAAAACGAACTTATTGCTAAAGTAAAGGTGTTAGCTAAGTGTTCACTAACACATTATCCGCAACATACGACTAACCTTCTTACGATAAAAAATTTCTTACTAAATCTCGTTTTGCTATAAAGAGAATTTTGTGTTGTATAAAAGTAGCTAAGGGGCCTGCCGCAATATTTGCTGGCAATATGCGTGATTTATTCCGTGTGTGCGGGTCGTAAATCTGCCTTGTAACTGGGTCTCGAAACGTGGACTTAACTTTTAACTCTATATTCACTAGATAACGATGGATTTAAGTATAAGATTTATTGTATGTTATATTTTTATGACATCGTTGTTTTGATTAGGTGTATGGAGTGCGTTTAGACTGAATATCGAGTCTTTCCGAGGCCAAAATATGAAAGATAATTTGACTATTTTATTTTATTAATTAAAATCTTTCGAGGTAAAAAAGCCACTTCTTTTAAATTTATTTGATGATTTCTAATGATGATGATTCACTAATATTGTGGCCCTGATGCTACATCCAGGATTGGTGTCGATTCGGCATACGCCTAACTAAACTAAACTAAAATTACTCCTGTCACTTTCTATCATTTTTAACTGAAAAGGGACCGAAGATCATCGGTTTTGTTTTTGTCTTTGACTTCACGACTAACTGTCAATTTTAGTGGCTTTTTATTTGTCATGGTGTTAGGTAGGCACTTTAGTTATGCCGAATCGACACCATTGTTTACTTACGAAGGCTTTTCTTAAATGTCAGTAGCACCGGACACGAAACTGCATCAACTTAACATGATCTTGTGTACTACTGCTGCAGCCAGGATTCTCTTCATGAGGGCACTCCTCAAATGTTGGTAGCACGAACTCGTTTTTTATTTAAACTTATCTATTTGCCTACAGAGTTAAAGAAACTGCACAGATTCATATATGTCCAGTTTACGAGTATTTGCATCAACAGGCGCTGACCTCCAAACAATAACACAGACTATTATTCAATCTAGCCCGTCGTGAAATATGGGCTGCGTTCATTAGCCATCATTCCATCGCGAGTAGTTATATGAATGCTAAATAAGTTTGTCAAAACAATTCTATTAAAATATTTGTCTTTAATTAGTATGTTTTGTGGTTGCAGTCATACGCAAAATGTTTTTTAATCAACACATTAATACTTTAAGTGCTCATGACGATACGCGCACACAGTAGTAAACATTGCTAATTTCGCTAGATTGTAGCTAAAATAAGTTGTAAGCACTGTAATTGCTGACTTTATGGCTTACTACACCGTAGCACATATTAGTAGTTACAATGTGAAAAAAGTTAATGGCGGCTGTAAAGCTAGTTGCATTAGCCCATGCGTTTGAAACTCTCCCTCTGCAATGAAATGAATACTTTATTAACTTTCGGATATTACAACTCTTAGTTTCGTCACAGATAATAATAAGTTTCGTCATGTTGAGTGGGTTCTCTGTTCACGATGTGCGGTCTCTGTGGAAAAGAACTCACCAAAGAAACTCCACATGCGTCACATCTTTTGTGTTTCTTTTTTTGTCAAATAATAATCAAAATTCATGCATGTTGAAATAGCCTGTCATTCAAGAAATATATTATGGATATCTGTCCTAAGTATAGTCAGATATTCTCAAGGACGTTTAATGGATATTCTATAATAAGCTTTTTGCAGTTTGTTTGTTTTTTTGTTTATTTACTTGTTTGAGTTTCCAGCTGCCAATGTTGTCATAAAGTTTGTGTCAGCTTAGCAAGTTTTCGTTTTATCTTCTTCTCTAGTAGGTATTTATTTCGCAAACCGTTTATCGTTGAGGACCAACGTGATTTTACACATCGGTGGTTTATGTGAGTTCCGGTGGTAAGGAAGACAGCTAGATACCTACAAAACTGCTTTTAGCACTTCAAATAATGTATAGTTTATGTTTGGTATTGCGGTCTTTTCGTTTTATCTGTAATCAGGAGAAGGAAACCAGCATAGCTTTGCGGTTCTTGCTTGGTCATCTCGTCTTAGAATCGATCCCGGAGATAATAGATTTTATGACAAGGGCGCAAAGGAATATTTTTACGGCGAACATTCTAGAGTAGAATCTTGAGCGCAGCGAGGGATTCAATGTATTACTTACATCGCACGAGGATTTTTTTTGCGACCGAGTTATATAGGTATATTCTACTTTTCATCCCCCTCTATAAGAAAAAATATATAGGAATATAAATAATATAGGATGCAAATATGCAAATATGCATGTATCAGATTCAAAACACTTTTCTGCCCGTGGGCTTCTAAGACCTACTTTGGGCGTTTCTAAATATGTGCGAACCAATCGTTTCTTTTTGAATAGATATGGGATGAAAAATAACTTTTGCCATATTTGGATGGCTGAACTTTGTCCATTGGATTGTGGCTTTACTTCTCGGCACTTTTCATCAGTCAATTTACATAGTCAAGAAGAGAGTTCACTCTTTATTTTATTTTCTGCTACGTGTCACTGAATTGAACTAAGTTTCAGCTATAATTCTGTACAAATTTTAAACAGTTTAAAACCGAAACATCATCGCAAAATTCCATAAAGATTTTAACACAATTTTATTTTAATTTAATATTTCTTGTGTTACCGATTTAAAACGCAACATGAAATTCATCTTGCCTCTCGTACTCGGCGAAGCTGCGTTTATTTTCAATATATCGGACATAATCTGACATGCTTCCATATTGAAAATACACGATGGAAAATAGCCGTGGAAAGGAAAAGATGAATAGTATCAGTTATTTTGTTAAAAGGAAAATAATGTCACGTAAGTAGAAATCCACTTTGAAACATTTATTTAAGACTCTGATAAACTATAGAAAAAGGATTTGAGTACTAAAGCGTCTGGAAAATATACCTGAAACTATACTTAAGAGGCAATAAATCGATTTTTCAATACACCTTGTCGTAAAATTGAACTTACGAAGGCAGAAAACTGTGCGGTAAATGCATTTTACCGCACTAGTGCGATTTTGTTACAATTTTTTTTTAATTCCTACGGTCTTCAAAATTATTATTCAGCCAGGATCATTTTGACAGTAAAAAATATTTAAATAGATTCATACAAAGAGAAAAGTATTTTGTATTTTTTTTTCAGCAAATTGTATTAAAAATATTATCAGCCAGTAATATTTTAACTATAAAAATAAAATTATCTCGATTTAACAAAGAATCAATTCGTAGAGGCTGAATGACTGCCAGAGCCTTTTCTCCGTAATTATGATTATAAAAAAGAAACATACATCGTTTTGTAGTTGGTGCCAAGTCATTTTACATTGAATGTTGTTTTATGAGTGATTGATATTTAATGATAAATGTGTGATATAGTAAAGGTTAGTTTTTACAACTTCTACACGATCAATTTTACCTGTAGTATCATAGCTTTTGAAGGGTACTATGTACCTTTCTCAACCATTTCAATAATTTAATTATTTACTACGAGTAAGTGTATTGAAAAACGTCGTACAACACACGGATCTTAGGTTTTATAACAAACTCGTGACATTATAAATCCTCGCCTGCGGTTCGGGCTTACACAAGTCACCTCGTTTGTAATATGCCACCTACGATCCTTGTATCGTAATGTACTATTACTAGTCACCTATTAACACAATTTTTCCCATTACAAATAAGGCGACTCATGAAAAACGTATAAAATTATAATTATGGCTGTTTCGTTCAAACAACAATTTCATTCCTTTTAGTGGGAAGTTTTACATACTTCTGTATAAATGGATACTTGTACCACCTACCTACCTGCCTACATGTTATTTCATTAGAACATATCTCTATAATATATATTTTTTTGCTGTTTGTTATGGTTTAATACAATAAAAATAACATAGAACAAATTTTTACTTTAAATACCGTAATATGAAGTTGTTTACCAACGATACGATACTAATGCGTAGTTTCTAAATATACAAAACTACACTGAATGATAAAAATATAAAAGTAAATAGCTACTGTTTATCACGAATAGCGCGATTATTATCGAGTTCACGCAGTTTAATCTGGTTATCTTCGTTTGGTGGCGCATCACGTGATAATTTTTTAGTAGCGTTTCAGGATAATTATATATTTTTTTAATTTCAGATGTTTTGTTGTCAAGATTGACAGGACCGCAAAATTTAAACGCGTCCCTCTATTTTAACCGCCAGTAGGACATGACATTACATATATAGATAGATAAAACATTTATTAAAGGAAGGTACATGTACATCACTCCATTTAATTTAAAATATGTTTTATTTATCTAGCCTCGAAGTGACAGATTGTAACTCCCCGACCCTAATGTAAATTAAAACTATGTAGAACAACGTGTGTCTGTTGTAAGACATAGAGAAAGTTATAATAAAAGATTCGAGACGAATTAAGAGAATTTTTGTTTTTTTAATACGTTCTTGTAATGAATTTTTATAATTTTAATACGTTCGTGTAATGAATGTTTTTAATTTTATTACGTTCTTGTAATGAATGTTTTTAATTTTAATACGTTCTTGTATTGGACATTTTTGATATTTCTAAAATTAATAACTCAGAAACTAAAAGAGATAATGCAAAACTAAATGCATACTTGGGGTGCATAGACTGAGATACGTTCGCATTGTGAGTTTCAGAAATATCGAACAAGTTTAGGAAAAGGGCCTGTTGACCTAGCGCGTACCGTCGATGCGTATCGCCAATATACATGGTGGGAGGCAGTCGGCCGTCTAGGAATAGATGGCTGGCGGAACGTTAAGTTCAAGAAAATTGACATTATTATAAAAGTGCAAAAATAGACTAATATAAGTCTATACTTGGAAAACCAAGTGAAATAATTGCCGAACCTAAAGTCGCAGGCGCTGCACAGCCTCTCACTGCCTTTCGACGGGATTTCGGTCCCTGAAGACTGGCGTGCTGCCTGTTTGATATGGGAACGGTTAATTATGCCTCTATGGATGACATATCCCATCCGAGATGGTCAAAAATGAAAATCAAGGGAATCATAGGCTTGACGCACCTAGATGACCTAATGAAAGCGGACACGGCCGCTGGATCAAACTGATCATATAATGCACTATATTTGACCATCTCATAGAGAGCCCTTATCTGACGCATGAAAACGAGGTATAACTATCGCTGCTATGATATTGTTGGCACTGCATGTCTAGCTCTGAACCGCTGATGTATGGGTCGCATCCTAGGCGTGATAAGTACACTAAGTTTACCCCCGATAGTGGAGTTAACAATATCTTAGTGGCTACCTTCAAGACGCAAGTCTGTGGAGAGATTTCTGTATCTGACCTATGAAGATGTGGAGTAACCATCGGGCTGCTATGAATGCCGCTACCACTGTATGTCTAGCTCTGAACCGCTGATTGACCGAAGACGCATACAGCGACTTGAATACATAGCCGCGGATGGGGACTTGTCCACAGCCGTGCGCGGTGGACCTCAGACTGATTAGTGTCGATGATGGTCTTTCAAGTCTTAACCCCGATAATGGAGATAGCGGAGGACATAGTGGCTTCCTTCAAGACATAAGTCTGTGAAGAGGCATACTGGAACGAGTTTATTAATTGAGAACGAGAAACTGGACGTGGACTGCTCTGGCTAATATCATCATGTATGATTTATTACTGGATCAACTGTGCGATGTAATATCGACACATATGGTTGCAAGGAGAGGAGGCTCATAGTCCAGCAGTGGACTGGACGAGCGATGATGAAGGCTGTAATGCTATATTCAGAGCGATAGCTGAAATGAGTCTTTAGATTCATATGCGGTCTCAGGCACGGAGACGCGCGGCGGATATATATATATATATATATATGGAGATATGAAGTTGGAGCAGATCTGCCCTGGCAGTACCGTTCAGATAGACGTAGATCCAGTATGCAGGAGCAATCCAGATATGAGACCCACAGTCAGTAGCAGCTGTGAGGTCATCCCTTCGAGCTTGCTCGTTGGAAGATGGTTTACCATCATAGGCGCTGGTTCACGTGTGGGCTATCCTATAAACACACCCTTGAACGCAATACGTTGGACACTTCGGTGGAAGACGGGATTAGCCTCCCAAAAGGTTACCACAGCGGCTCAGCCGTATCGGGAACGCTACGGCTAGTATCGATTGGACGTAGTCCACTAGCTTCGGCTTACCACGAGAAGCTTATGCTTTCAACAAAGAGACTTTGGTCTCCTTCCATCGCTTAAGGCGCACCGGTCGGACCAGAGTCCGCTGTAGACAATCCTTCGGGGTTGTCTATTATTTTAACCTTTTTCCTACACCTCTGTGGTGAGGGGAGGACAGGAGCATTCTGAAGGACAGAGTGGGAAGTGACTCACAGAGAGCGCGTTGGTGGAGCGTTTATTCTCACTCGTCTCGTAAATGCTTTAACAGTTAGTTTGCTGTAAAGGTGTGAGCGTATCGGGTCTTTGCTGCTAGACTGCTGTCTTGCTCGGGATCTGGGGTCTTAGCAATCAACTAGCTGAAAGAACTAAAACTAGTTCCTTCGTCAGGGCTGGATCTTGCTAGATCTTGCTGGATCCCTTGTGTGATGGTAGTATGGAAGACACAGAGAGATTATGTAACTGTATTTTTCAATACGGTTGACATAGCTTAAGGAAAAGGGTATCCCGGTGCGTAGAGCTAGGATGGTCGTCTCCAGGAAGTATCATTAGAGAAACTTGGTTATTGATCATTCTGTTGAGGAAATGCCCCTCAACGAAAGTTCCTCTAAGAACTAGAAGTTCTATTCAGAACTACAGACGACACACCCGTCGCCGGCTCTAAGGACTCGCTGAGGCAGTCCTGGAGCCATCCTTTTATACCTTTTAAATTACATATATCATGTAATAATCCTTGTGATCCATTTCAGGAATCTGGGCTCTTATTGCAGAAGCAATAAACTTCGAAGTTCTTTTCAGAATACGAAGTTAGTATTGTTTAATAAAGTCGCTGGGATTTCCTGGTGACTTTATTCTTTCAGTCCACGAGCATGGGTAATCAGGAGTAGGCTGCTTGCCGGCTGGCAACTGATACTCCTGTGTTCGGGCGAGAGATAGGGACAAATCAGTATATAGGAATAATATAGAAGTTGAGTAGGCGACTCTATGTGTAATTCCGCAGTTAGAAAACATAATATAAAGACGATCACATTGTAAATTTCTAAAAAGAGTTTGGGTTACTCTCACAATGTAGAAAGGATCTGTTATTAGATGATCAACGGCCAATTTTGATTAATATTTTTAGAGATGAGATGTTCAGTTACAATTTGGTGCCGTGACCAGAATATTCTAAATTGTATCGTGAACTGTGGCTATAAGCCACAATTTGTTGCGTGTGAAATGGAAAGAAACTTTACAATGTGAATGTCTAAAAATACCCATAGGACATAGAGATTGAAACGGGTTTTGTGTATTACAGACCGAATTATATTTGGTTAGTGGTGCATGAGGGCTTTAGTTTTAGTTTGCTAGGTTACTATGGTTATAAACAAACTTTTCTATTGTTATAGAAGATTCATGAAACAGTGAAGAGGGACACTGTAAGAAGTGGAATAGGACACTTCAAGGAATAAAAACATAGGCATGAGTCATTCATGAGACAGTGAAGAGGGACATTGTAAGAAGTGGGATAGGACACTTCAAAGAATAAAACATAGGCATGATTCGTTCATGAAACAGTGATTGGGGACACTGTAAAAAAAAAAAAAATAGTGTCATTGTACTATAATAATAAACAATGGAAAAGCGAAATATTTGATGATGAAGATTGGGAGAAGGAAGACCGGAGACGGTTTTCAACATTTATTGTAACAATGTCGACTTATTTAGCGATGTCTCAGGGGCCTCTACGGCTTCGGATGTATATCACAAAAAGCTAAATTCAGAAGTCGTTTAAAAGCTGGGTGTCGAGCGTACTGACGATTGTATCGTTTACGTTTTCGATGCTCTAGCGAATTGCGCGTCAACTACAAGGTTAGTGGCGGTTTGTCATTTTAATGTGGAACTCATCTAATTCCGGGCGAAATCGTTTTTGTCTTGTTGATGGTAAACAAATGTTTTCAGTGAGTTCGACAAACTCGCCGGGTTAATTGGCTTAACACTTGGGTCGTTACAATGGAAGAGAAGTAATTGCAAGCAAGTGAATGATGCACATTGTGCACATTAACGAAGAACTTTTAAGTAAGTCTTCGAAAACTGATGAGGGGATCAGTATGAAGAGAGATGGTTATTGATCCACAGTACCTCGAGCGAGGGAAATAATAGATGGACCAATATTGATGAAGAGAGATGGTTATTGATCCACAGTACCTCGAGCGAGGGAAATAATAGATGGACCAATATTGATGAAGAGAGATGGTTATTGATCCACAGTACCTCGAGCGAGGGAAATAATAGATGGACCAATATTGATGAAGAGAGATGGTTATTGATCCACAGTACCTCGAGCGAGGGAAATAATAGCTGGATCAATATGGATGAAGAGAGATGGTTTTGGAAGTGAGTCTTCAAAAGAAGAACTTTTTAGAAAGACTTTCTAGACAGTGATAAAAGTCAAGTAGGTGAATAGGGATTTTGGTGCATGATAGTGGGCGGTAATTCATATTATGAGGACCGCCGCGAGGAGGAAGAGATGGCGCAAAAACCTCCTCGCAAAAAGACATAGAAGAGAAAGGAAAGGCTAGGAAGCACTTTATAACATTATGTTTAAAACGGACAACATGCCTCGCAAGTTAGTCCGAAACGCAGAACCGAACAATACTGCCACTTGCACTTTTAGTTGGATGAATCATAAACGCTTCTGAAGAAGCGAACCAAGTCTAGCAAGCAGAATTACGAAAATTGTGTTTCAAACAGATGGAGGGACATTGCATTATCTAGGTGAACTAATGGCTGCGAAGTCGACCGTTGGAACTAGTTCGACGTAGGTAGAGCAGGTGGAGACTCCTTTTTCGAAACACTCAGATTTATATCGTATAATGCTAACATCCATGCAAGTGTGCAGACCATCAATTGTTGGGGGGCTGTACGAGAATTGTGTTCCGAACAGATGGAGGGACATTGTCATATCTGAGCGAACTAATGGCTGCGTAGACGATCGTTGGAACTAGTTCGATGTAGGTAGGACAGGTGGAGACTCTTTTTCGAAACACTCAGATTTACATCGTATAATGCTCACATAATCCCCATGCAAGTGGTCAGAACATCAATTGTTGGGGGGCTGTGCAAACCAACAAAAGTTCGGGGGCTGACTGACACAAATTCAAGGTCAGTTGATTATAATGTTATATTGTTGCGATAAAGATTGGACACTGAGTTCTAAATGGTTCTTAATGTCTTATTTCAATTGTTAGGAAATTATGCACCAATAGGAGTTAGGGAGTAGCACAATCCAATGGAGAGATTAAGTCCAGATTAAAACGATAAAAGTCTAGCAAGACAAAAGGCAAGTTAGGAAATTATGCACCAATAGGAGTTAGGGAGTAGCACAATCCAATGGAGAGATTAAGTCCAGATTAAAACAATAAAAGTCTAGCAAGACAAAAGGCAAGTTAGGAAATTAATTAACATGTGGTCGGTGGCGAGCCACAGAATGTTATTAATATTATTGTTGTTAATTTGGACTGGTTAGGTTTGTATAGGTGTGGTTGACGGAGATGGACGTAACCACTTAGGTACAAGTTTTATTTAGCTAGATAGAAAATGGATAATTTAGGATTGTGCTAATATAGGTGTGGTTGACGGAGATGGACGTAACCACTTAGGTACAAGTTTTATTAAGCTAGATAAAAAATGGATAATTTAGGATTGTGCTAATATAGGAGTGGTTGACGGAGATGGACGTAGCCACTAGGGTAGAAGTTTTAATGAGCCAGATAGATAATTTAGGATTTAGTTGAGAGTTAGGAAAGTTAGAGTTGTGTAGGTTTTGTTAGCTAGGGGAATATAGAAAATTCCACTATAGGGTTTTAAACATGATTAGGTTAGAAGTTAGGATAGGGAAATATAATCGCGAAGCTGAAACCAATGGAGTGAGTACCTCGAGTGAGGGAAATATAAACGCGAAGCTGAAACCAATGGAGTGAGTACCTCGAGTGAGGGAAATATAAACGCGAAGCTGAAACCAATTTAGTGAGTACCTCGAGTGAGGGAAATATAAACGCGAAGCTGAAACCAATGGAGTGAGTACCTCGAGCGAGGGAAAGACGGAAGTTGAATGATTTGGTGAGGTTTTCGGACCGACACGCGGTGGCTTCACGGCCGTCAGTGTTGCTGGAAAGTTGACCAAACTTGATCATTCAGAGGAAGTAAAAGTCGTAACCAGATTTCTGTCGGGGAACCTGCGAAAGGATCATTAACGTATTACGATGCCGCTGCATATGTATTGTATGCTGCGACGGTGCGTATTACGAAAATATCCGTTACTGAATTGCGTCATCGTTGGCTCGACGACGACGCGCTGATGTTTCGGCGTCGCGCAGAATGTTCGATGCAGAAGGGTAAAAATCCGCGCCCCGAGTCGAACGTTGCGTGTTCGTAAACACAATAAAAATGCGGTTAGAAAAGATGTGCATACACACGGAATTGTATAGTACTCGTGCGCGCGTGCAACGAGAGAGAGAACCAGATCCCAGGTTTACTGGTTGATATTGTTTTCCTTTTCTTCGCGTGTGTATGACTATTTTCATTGCGTCGTGCATCTTTTCTAAGATACATATTTAATCAAAAAGCCTGTAAACATTGGAGTGAGTACCTCAAGCGAGGGAAATATAACAGAAGCTTGAGATAGAACTACAGTACCTCGAGTGAGGGGAAATAATAGTAGTCCTAATCTAACACATGAAATACTTTCCAAATGAAGTTAAGCTGATGGAAATTTTTGTCTTCATGAATTTCAACAAAACTTTGGGGCTGGATGTAACTCCCCGACCCTAATGTAAATTAAAACTATGTAGAACAACGTGTGTCTGTTGTAAGACATAGAGAAAGTTATAATAAAAGATTCGAGACGAATTAAGAGAATTTTTGTTTTTTTAATACGTTCTTGTAATGAATTTTTATAATTTTAATACGTTCGTGTAATGAATGTTTTTAATTTTATTACGTTCTTGTAATGAATGTTTTTAATTTTAATACGTTCTTGTATTGGACATTTTTGATATTTCTAAAATTAATAACTCAGAAACTAAAAGAGATAATGCAAAACTAAATGCATACTTGGGGTGCATAGACTGAGATACGTTCGCATTGTGAGTTTCAGAAATATCGAACAAGTTTAGGAAAAGGGCCTGTTGACCTAGCGCGTACCGTCGATGCGTATCGCCAATATACATGGTGGGAGGCAGTCGGCCGTCTAGGAATAGATGGCTGGCGGAACGTTAAGTTCAAGAAAATTGACATTATTATAAAAGTGCAAAAATAGACTAATATAAGTCTATACTTGGAAAACCAAGTGAAATAATTGCCGAACCTAAAGTCGCAGGCGCTGCACAGCCTCTCACTGCCTTTCGACGGGATTTCGGTCCCTGAAGACTGGCGTGCTGCCTGTTTGATATGGGAACGGTTAATTATGCCTCTATGGATGACATATCCCATCCGAGATGGTCAAAAATGAAAATCAAGGGAATCATAGGCTTGACGCACCTAGATGACCTAATGAAAGCGGACACGGCCGCTGGATCAAACTGATCATATAATGCACTATATTTGACCATCTCATAGAGAGCCCTTATCTGACGCATGAAGACGAGGTATAACTATCGCTGCTATGATATTGTTGGCACTGCATGTCTAGCTCTGAACCGCTGATGTATGGGTCGCATCCTAGGCGTGATAAGTACACTAAGTTTACCCCCGATAGTGGAGTTAACAATATCTTAGTGGCTACCTTCAAGACGCAAGTCTGTGGAGAGATTTCTGTATCTGACCTATGAAGATGTGGAGTAACCATCGGGCTGCTATGAATGCCGCTACCACTGTATGTCTAGCTCTGAACCGCTGATTGACCGAAGACGCATACAGCGACTTGAATACATAGCCGCGGATGGGGACTTGTCCACAGCCGTGCGCGGTGGACCTCAGACTGATTAGTGTCGATGATGGTCTTTCAAGTCTTAACCCCGATAATGGAGATAGCGGAGGACATAGTGGCTTCCTTCAAGACATAAGTCTGTGAAGAGGCATACTGGAACGAGTTTATTAATTGAGAACGAGAAACTGGACGTGGACTGCTCTGGCTAATATCATCATGTATGATTTATTACTGGATCAACTGTGCGATGTAATATCGACACATATGGTTGCAAGGAGAGGAGGCTCATAGTCCAGCAGTGGACTGGACGAGCGATGATGAAGGCTGTAATGCTATATTCAGAGCGATAGCTGAAATGAGTCTTTAGATTCATATGCGGTCTCAGGCACGGAGACGCGCGGCGGATATATATATATATATATATGGAGATATGAAGTTGGAGCAGATCTGCCCTGGCAGTACCGTTCAGATAGACGTAGATCCAGTATGCAGGAGCAATCCAGATATGAGACCCACAGTCAGTAGCAGCTGTGAGGTCATCCCTTCGAGCTTGCTCGTTGGAAGATGGTTTACCATCATAGGCGCTGGTTCACGTGTGGACTATCCTATAAACACACCCTTGAACGCAATACGTTGGACACTTCGGTGGAAGACGGGATTAGCCTCCCAAAAGGTTACCACAGCGGCTCAGCCGTATCGGGAACGCTACGGCTAGTATCGATTGGACGTAGTCCACTAGCTTCGGCTTACCACGAGAAGCTTATGCTTTCAACAAAGAGACTTTGGTCTCCTTCCATCGCTTAAGGCGCACCGGTCGGACCAGAGTCCGCTGTAGACAATCCTTCGGGGTTGTCTATTATTTTAACCTTTTTCCTACACCTCTGTGGTGAGGGGAGGACAGGAGCATTCTGAAGGACAGAGTGGGAAGTGACTCACAGAGAGCGCGTTGGTGGAGCGTTTATTCTCACTCGTCTCGTAAATGCTTTAACAGTTAGTTTGCTGTAAAGGTGTGAGCGTATCGGGTCTTTGCTGCTAGACTGCTGTCTTGCTCGGGATCTGGGGTCTTAGCAATCAACTAGCTGAAAGAACTAAAACTAGTTCCTTCGTCAGGGCTGGATCTTGCTAGATCTTGCTGGATCCCTTGTGTGATGGTAGTATGGAAGACACAGAGAGATTATGTAACTGTATTTTTCAATACGGTTGACATAGCTTAAGGAAAAGGGTATCCCGGTGCGTAGAGCTAGGATGGTCGTCTCCAGGAAGTATCATTAGAGAAACTTGGTTATTGATCATTCTGTTGAGGAAATGCCCCTCAACGAAAGTTCCTCTAAGAACTAGAAGTTCTATTCAGAACTACAGACGACACACCCGTCGCCGGCTCTAAGGACTCGCTGAGGCAGTCCTGGAGCCATCCTTTTATACCTTTTAAATTACATATATCATGTAATAATCCTTGTGATCCATTTCAGGAATCTGGGCTCTTATTGCAGAAGCAATAAACTTCGAAGTTCTTTTCAGAATACGAAGTTAGTATTGTTTAATAAAGTCGCTGGGATTTCCTGGTGACTTTATTCTTTCAGTCCACGAGCATGGGTAATCAGGAGTAGGCTGCTTGCCGGCTGGCAACTGATACTCCTGTGTTCGGGCGAGAGATAGGGACAAATCAGTATATAGGAATAACATAGAAGTTGAGTAGGCGACTCTATGTGTAATTCCGCAGTTAGAAAACATAATATAAAGACGATCACATTGTAAATTTCTAAAAAGAGTTTGGGTTACTCTCACAATGTAGAAAGGATCTGTTATTAGATGATCAACGGCCAATTTTGATTATTATTTTTAGAGATGAGATGTTCAGTTACAAGATGAAAAAGAACAGCGCGTTTTAATTTACGGTCCAAGAGGTCCTCAACTTAAAGCAATACTGGTACCATCCTAATTTTCTTTTCATCTCCTGAATAATTAAACAATTTGAAAAACTGAACTAGTTTTTTTTATTCACAAGTCTACAGGAATTGGCTTGTACTTTATTTTTTTCGACGTAATATAGAGAGCGTCGGTGGTCTAATGGTTAGGGCCGCCACCTCCCGTCCAGGAGACGCGGGTTTGATCTCCACCACGTACCAATGTTCGTGATCAAATTTTCGAATTTCGAATTCATATTATTATGTACGTTTATTCGACGCTCTTACAGTGAAGAAAAACATCGTGATGAAACCTGCACACTCCTGCGAAGAAATTCAAAGGTTGTGTGTGAAGTTGACCAACCCGCACTGGGCCAGCGTGGTCGACTAAGGCCTAATCGTTCTAATTCAGAGTAGGCTCGAGCCCCTCGGTGGGGACTATATGAGCTGTTGATGAGTGAGTGAGAATATAAAGATATTTTTTTCATGTTCCTCCATGTTTTTAGTTTCCGCCTTATTATTTCATTTGTTTTAATATCCAATAAAATGGGTATAGTTTTACGACCGTAACATTATTTTAACGACTGCACTAGGCGCGGTGTACACTACTATTAAATAAGTATTTTGTTTTCTAAATCACAGTAATTTTAGCTCGGACGTTATCTACCTATGGACATGGCGCGCGACTCGTTCAATTGATGGACGGTGCAGACTCGGCCTAAATGGATACAAACAGATTGATCAAAGCAGTAATTTACATAGGGACGACCGTTATATAATGTTAACATTGCAACTCATAGAATAATTGTACGATCTGAAGTTCACTGAAAATTGTTTTGTTTCAACTTTGAAAAGAGAAGCTTGCGAAATAAATATTACCAGTAAAAGACCGTCGATTAAATTGAATGAAACCATAACTTTTACATATTTGGATTGCCAATTACTTTTTGCACGTGAACAGTAAAATAATAACGTATTTATTTTTTATGTGTAGAAGAAAAATCTTGAAGAATATTTAAAGTGACAATATCTGTTTGTGACCTGTGATAGCCAATAATATTATGTATAAAGCGATTGATAGCATTTAAAATTAGAATGTCTAAATAAGTAGCTTAATAACGCTGTTATTATTATTTAAATAATGCAAAAGATTCAAATCAGGTGTTTGCAAAGACTTTTTAGTTGATGTTCTTACGCACACCTTAAGCTCAACCCATTATCAAGCAGCGATTTGCACACAATGACAAGTGACATCCTGTCGTGATACTATTGAAGATGACGTCACAGCTTCCGATGTCACAACCCACGAGACGTAAGTCTTAAAAGTTGTCTAAGCGTTGCCAGCCACAAAGTACAAGCACAAAAACTCGATGACGTACATACAAAACTGACATAAACTTTTTCAATTGAGCGTAAGAACTTCATTTTCGTTCGTCTTTTGTTGCTCTGAGTTTAGAAAAATAGTTGTAAACTTTCAAACATTTTAAGGCGAGGCCCTATCCTAAATTTGCAACTCAACGCGCTTTAGTTGAAAGTTCATTCGACGTTCTACTGAAATAACGTTCATATTAGCGTGCGATGCTTCACGGAGGTTACGTCCGACACTGCGCAGGAAACGTGCGAAAAACTCGTATTTCTTGAACTCTTTTCTCTTTTTTGTGTAAAATATAGAACGAATTAAAAACTTGCTGGTTTCGCCGTGAAAATATTGCAAATTTTGAATGTAGGGTGATTTTCGGTGATTTTAATTATTTATTTTTGCTTTATTCCTTGATTATATGTAAAATCTACTTGGTTACGTCGCTAAATGATAAGCTCTTCTGTTGGTTGTAATTTTCTTGATTTGGTACATATTCCAAGACGTGAGATACGCGAGTTTAAAAAGGGGCCCAAGAACGATTTTTCAAATAGGGCCTCGCCTTAACAGCGCCTTAAACCAATGACGCAAATCATAATTTACGTAGTACTAGCCGGGATGAAATGTTGATATTGTGGAGTAGAGATTACTCAAATAATCCGACAAAAGGCCGTGTGTAATGTTGCTATACATTGAATTGATGAACTCATAGAAACCAATGAATAAACAAGGTATACTAAAATGACAAATCAAGAGTGAGATAGAAATTGTGATTTTTATTCCGAGAATAAACACAACCAGTTTGGCAAAATGAACTAAAGTCACTAGGTAGGTAGTGCTATGGAATTATATTGTGCCATTTGATTTGACTTACGACACTTTCGCTAAACTATAAATCTTTGTAAGCTTGGTAGTAAAACCGTCATTTTAAATTTTAAATAAAAGTTTCCATATTAGGCAAATAAATAGTATAATGACAATAGAAGAAAATACTTGATAATAGCTTATTTCCTGGAAATAATAGTTGAATCTTTGCTTCGTTGACGTTTGACTATAGAGGACTTTTTTGTATCAACTCATTATTGAAGCAAAAGCAGCAGTATTTTATGAGACTGCTTAGTTAATCCTATAAAGAGGCTACAAGACGTTGTACGGCTGTAAAATAAAATAAATAAAACTCGTAGCGACCCAAGCTAATCCAGCCTTACACACACACGCTACACTGTCGTAAGTCAGTTGCCATGCGGTTTCGCGGACACGATGCAATAAAGTAAACATTATGAGATTTAAAAAGAAAAAAAAAGATATGAGGTAAACTAAATTACTTTACGTAGTTTATTTGAAAAGTAACAGCAATGTCCTTAAATATTGTATGCGCGAGTAATGGTACAAATTGTACCATAAATGATACTGGCCAATGGTACAGCTCTGGCGGCGTTTATTTTACTCCTGCCACTTTTCGCTGGCTGGCCGCAGTCTTGACGGGGCAGAGGGAGAAATGTATATTTTCGTTATCCTTTTCTTCGGCGAAGATGTAACTTTGGTACCAGCAAAGCTGGGATTTAACTTAACTGTGAACTAACAACTCCACTCCAGTTTACTCTCGTTTTATCTAGTTAGACAGGACGCAATTTGCGGCTGGGATACTTGCTCATGCATACTGAGTGTTTTAGAGTTGAATATTTTTAGACATCTTCATCTCATCTTCATCTTTGACGGCTCCGTAGCCCAGGTGGTAGTGTATCGGCCTCCGACGCACAGGGTCGCGGGTTGAATCCCGCCCAGGGCAAACACTCGTGTGATGAGCACTTGTGTTTGCCTTGTGTCTGGTTGTTGTTTATCTATATAAGTATGTATTTATTTATCTATTCATATGTTCCATGTTCATGTCATTCAGCTGTCTGGTACTCATAGTACAAGCTCTGCTTAGTTTGGGATAGATGGCCGTGTGTGAAGATGTCCACACATATTTATTTATTTGTTTTAAAAACTAAAGTATACTAATGCATTTTTGCATGGAAAAAACTTACCAACATTGCAAACATTCAGTTTGTTTTTAAATTTCGGATCAGTCTAAGTACTAGTCTGTCTTTGTTAACTTCTTTTACCGGAGGAATATACTCACAAGGAATTAATAAACCAGCAGGTTTACGCTTTCTAATCTAACTGAAGCTGTGCATAATTTTGTACTAAGTTGTCAGTACAATTCATTGTAGGATTCACTCTAAGCTGTGTTTTAAGCTGAAACATCAAGATATTACAAACAAACGAATCGCTTTAACTGCAGAATAAACGTATTCATTTACATTGTCAGACTTGCTTTGACAGAAATAAAGTGGATTCGGTGCACTCGGGAGAATATGGATTTAATAAAATAAATACCTCAGTCTTCATAAAGCTACATTTACACAAGAGCTATCTTTTGCGTATCCTTCCACGTATAGATGCTAAGAAAAATCTTGAGTACGATACTATTTTATACTAGAATATTTTTACAGTGTTTTTTTTTACGGTTTTCTGCTTTTATAGTTATTATTAAATATCAGTCTTTTGCCAAATTAAAGCTATAAATAAATAAATAAATAAATATGTGGGGACATCTTCACACACGGCCATCTAATCCCAAAATAAGCAGAGCTTGTACTATGGGTACCAGACAACTGATATACATTACATAAATAAATAAATACATACTTATATAGATAAACAACAACCAGACACAAGGCAAACAGAAGTGCTCATCACACGAGTGTTTGCCCTGGGCGGGATTCGAACCCGCGACCCTGTGCGTCGGAGGCAGATACACTACCACCTGGGCTACGGAGCCGTCGATGTTTTCGTGAAAGAGATTGTCGAAAGTATTTTAGTCAATTAACGCTTTTATTTAGATTTATGCAAAATATGCGCCCTGGTAAAATAACAACACAGTCATGTAAAAAAAAAACTCTATGCTGCATCTAAACAGTTTTGAAAATTTACATTTCTATAGTAATGGCTGCAGTTCCAATTTTGGCCACAGATAGGTACTTAGGTAGGTCCAATGATATATTATACAAGGGTAAGTCTGTAACTGTAGTGTGTACGCACCATAATGCTTTGTAAAACGTCTCTCTACGTTCAGTGAATTAGATAAGTGAATATACATTGTTGCCAACAAAGGAATAGCAAAGTAAGGTATATCGCATTCTGTTGACTCAGGTCAGAGGTGTCTACATTTTCTGAAACGCTATGAATTTATGCAATCCTTGTGATGTAAATTATTGTAAGTAGGTACGATGTTAGAAAGCGTGGTAGTCTTATTGACTTAAAGTGAAACTAAGTATGTTATAAATATAGGTAGGTGATTTAGACCTCTCTATAATTTTTATTTATTTATTTATTTATTTCCCTCTCTATAATAGTATCTCTCTTTTTAATCTCTCTAGGAAGAGTTTTACTTGACTAGGCATAATGGAAAACATCACGAATTCAATCCTAATATGCGCAATACTAATAACAACTAAAGACTGTTTTCATGAAACGAGTAGAAAACGAGGGGAAAAACAGCTTCTTTTCACAAAATTAACAAACTGAGATATTATTAATTAAACTTCATGGATTCTTTTTTTTAAATACTTTTATAGCCCTGGGTGACCCGCCGGATTTCTTCAGATCCACGAATCGTCAACGCCATCTATCGAAGTTTTATGAACTATTTTTTTTAATTGGTTGTCGGAGCATTGTAAAACGGTCGCGCCAAGCGCGCAATCAGGCTACAAGTTCGAGCACATTTTACTAGTAAAAGAAGGCAGTAGGCATTTAAAACGCTACGTTATATGGAGTGGCCGATGTGTGATTATGCGGTTATTTCCATTTGCCCCCAAATGCTTCTAGTAAGCTTAGAGCAAATGACCCTAGGGGGCTGATGGGAAGCAATAAATTGAGTTAATTAAGAAGTACTTCACACGGAGACCACTCTTCACATTGGTAGGCTGTTTCAATTAGAGGGTTGTCTATCACGCAGTCGCGTTGCGTCGTCATTATACGACGCTCCAAATTAACGCAGCGTACAGACCCGCTCGGCGCACCACGGCAAATAATGCCTTGAGCAAACAAGAATTAAAGTTAGAAAGCGACCTAGATTCGTAATTCGTAATTTACAGGGCGTAAAAGACAGGTCTCCACAAAATTATTAGGTCAGCCCGATCCTGAATCAAATCCCATCGTTTGCTTCAGTATTTTTTAAAGTTGTTCATCATCATCATCATCAGTTCAGCCGGACAGCGGCCTCCCCCAAAGAACTCTACGACAGATCCTGCGCTAGTGCGCTACCCACATCCAGTATTTTTTTTCTTTTTTGTAAGCACTTTTTTTCTTTACCCAAATTTTCTATTAAATCTACTAAAGCCTCAGTCTATTACACTCGTGACGCTTCATTATGGCAATTTGTATGAAAATGGTCCTCGTCACTGGTAATGCCATGGTAATGCTTGCTAATGAGCGCTATTGATCAATCTACCGCCAAAATTGCCTTTACTTTTCAGGACTATTTCATATTTACACAATTTTCTATCAATGATATAGAAATACAATAGAGGAGTTATATCTTTGAATAATGAATGAATCGTTTATTAACTTTTAGATATTACATCTCTTAGTTTCGTCATTTCATTTTTTGGTTGAGTTCACTACACTACACAATGTGCGTATGCGGAGAAGAACTCACCGAAGAAGAAACTCTACATGCGTCGCACATTTTGCTTTTTTTTTACAATAAAAGTATTAGTCATTTCCAAAAATCATGCCTGCTATTCAAGCAATCTTATCTCATGTCCTCTATAAGTAGTAACATATTATATAATAAACTTCTTTATACGTTTTATGCTTAAAAATAGCTTTTAACTTATCTATTGAAAATTTATTACGCAGTGCGATTTAAAATCACATAGATCATTGATAGATCCAAAGAAAAGTAACTATTCCTTTTTTGATACTGTTAGTTTTTTAAACAGGGATATCAACAAATGAAGGCGTTCAGCAAGTATACCATAGTACGAGCAGCGGACGAATTGATTAATTACGCATCAACTCGCCTCTAAGCGATTATGCTTGCGGCAAATGCTCGATAAAGCCCAAGTCACACAGAGCGGGAGCGGCGCGGTCCGGGGCCGGGAAAAGCGGGACGGCGCTATGCCGCGCCATAGCGCCGTCCCGCTTTTCCCGGCCCCGGACCGCGCCGCTCCCGCTCTGTGTGACTTGGACGCTTGGGCTTAATGCGTCCAATCGATCATTCAATCTGCCGCCGCCAACTCGCCTTGAGAGAGGTTCGACAACTCGACCGATACACATTTCGATGCACGAACAATAATTACCATGTCGTGGACCGCGTATGTCAACATCAAAATACACCGGTTCTAACCGAAGAAACATGGGTTGTCAGCATAGAACAATAAATGTTGACAGACACCAAAAAAATTGTCAAGCGGCCAACTGAACGATTTACTATGGGACATGCAATTATTTCCTTATGTTTTTAGGGACAGTTTCAGTTTCATAGACTCGGAACACTGGTAAAGTTTACAACAAACAAAAATTCATGGTTGGGCGTTGACTGTAAGAAAATCAAATTATTATTATACTGGGTGTTATTTTATTTCTATAGACCGGTAGGTTCATAAAACTGAGCAACTTTCCAAGGATCATAGATTCTTCTCATCGTATGGGTTGTAAGGTCGACAACAGACATCTCCTACGATAAATCGATCACCATGTCGTCGCCATTTTTTTGTCGTCCTTAGCCTATGGAAAACGTTGTTTAGTTTCATCATTTCATTAACTGAACCATATCATTATATATAATGGTAGCATTCTAACGGTGAAGGAATTTTTAAAATCGGTTCAGTAGTTTTTGAGTTTATTCGTTACAAACGTACAAAAATACAAAGGTTTCCTCTGTATATTAGTATAGATTTGTTATCTGGGCGTCCAAAGCATTAACTTTTGTATGTGGATGCCTAACCTTTCCAAAATGATTTATTTAAATAGGTTTGTACTAATTTTTTATACTGCATTAACAACTAAATTAGGAAGTATATATCACCAGACGCCAGTACACAACCTTCATGCAAGGCAGCCTTGCTATGCCGCGACCAGTTTTAAAGAAATATGGTTATTTGCAAGCTACTAGCAATTTCTGCTATTGGATACATCATGTCTCTTCAGTCAGGGTCAAGTTATCTTATAAATGTCTTGATAGACCAATTTGCTTTGCATTGCTCACTTTTTAACCGACTTCAAAAAAGGAGGAGGTTCTCAATTCGTCTGTATTTTTTTTTTTTTATGTTTGCTAAGTTCTACTACCCAAAAAAATGTAATGACGGATCTATCTAAGTGACATCTTACGGAAATAAATAATTTTTGACTTTGACTTTTTCTAATCGACAGAATCACATACGTAGTCTGAAATGTATCCTGCCTGCCTGTATCATCGAATCGAAAACGGCCGCTTCAGGTGTTTTTTATCTTTTGCTCATAGTTTTAACGTATCAAGCCCAAGAAGCATGTAT
Source organism: Carpatolechia fugitivella (assembly GCA_951230895.1). Taxonomy (NCBI): domain Eukaryota; kingdom Metazoa; phylum Arthropoda; class Insecta; order Lepidoptera; family Gelechiidae; genus Carpatolechia; species Carpatolechia fugitivella. The sequence continues at coordinate 9,146,386 of OX579664.1, forward strand.
TCTTTTTTTAACTATCTTTTTATGCTACCACACCGATCCCCGAATTTCTCCATTTCGAGCGACATGCTAGGTTAGGTTGGTTGGGTTATTATCCTCCAACACACAACTCTTCAAGGTAGTCTAAGAATGTTCTTTTTTTAAAATTACATGTTTTACAGCCCATGTTCCTTGGGTAAAGTTATTCAGTTTAATGGACTGAAAACTTCCATTAACGAAAATCAATCAGTAAAATTCACGGTTTATATTGGTTATAGGTGCAATTATTACTATTTATGTAATATAAGCCATGCCAGTGGCCTTTGATTTTAATGACATCGAGTGTGTGATGTCGGTCATCAAGCTGTAACGAGGCATTCGTTCTCTTTCTTGTTTTATGACTGGCAACCTTTCTTGCTGGCAGTTATCTTTCATTTTAAATTTATTTTAAAATTTAGATTTCTTGCGTTTCGATTTTGTCTTTTTTCTGTCAAATTCTTCACTTCATGACCTGATCTCCGATAGTAAAGTCGACAAATAAATTGGTTTACCATCCTAAGGTTCAATGTCAGTTGCAAATTATAGAACAACAAAGATTATTTTCGTTTGCAGAACGATCTGTCAGATACCGAGTATAAACCTTATTGAAATTTTCGTTAAATAGGAAATTGAATGAAAAATGGTAAACCACTTTCTTGGTCGACCTTACATACCTTTTCTACTATTCTCTGCTATCTGTTAATTAATTTAACATATAAATATATAAATACCTTTTTCGGACTGAGCCCTGGTTTTTTTTTGCCACACCCTATATAATTATTCTCTACAACATTCTTCGTGTAGTGCTCAGCAGCTTCGTGGCGGCTGGTGGGCCACAAACTTTACAATCCACACGATATTGCTGATGTTCATTTGGTAAGCAGTTGTGTGTCAGAACTTGCACTTCAGTACCTCAAGCCCGTCACAGACGGAGCTATAATATATATTATAGCACGAGGCAGCCAGCCCTCTCATCACCATTCACTTTGTGTGCAAAGCGGGGGTCAAGCAGAATGGCCGGTCACTGATTGATTCACCATTTTGTTTGATCCCCGCTTTGCGTGAAAGTGAATGGCGACGAGAGAGCTGGCTGCCTCGTGCTATAATATATATTATAGCTGCCGTGTGTGATGCCCTTCAAGCATAGCATTAAAAAGCAATTATGCATTGATTTACAACAGGCCTAGATATAGCGCGTCATCATGTCACCTATTTGAAAATACGCTGGGATTAAAAAGTGACATGAGTGTATTTTATTAATTACAACCTTATTGTCTACATTATATAGTAGTATTTTTATTGCCATGTACAGCGGTAATGTAGTGCTTGAGCACCACTTTGCCGGCCCATTTTTTGAGCATTCGTGTTCTATCTAGGCCTGTTGTAAATCAATGCAATTATGTAATAAAGTTTATCTAAATTAACATCTATCTAGAAATGAATCCATAAATAATGAAATGCTGCTGCCATCAAGACTAGTTTGTAATGGTAGCGGGCAGCGCTCACTTTGCGCGCTACAGATTATGGACCACTTACCATAATCTAGCTGTCGTGTCCAATAAAATGAACAGAAATTGAAATACATTCGTTACGTAAGAATAAATTCTGTATTTCTGTTACGTTATTATTTGCCATTAATTTTCAAATAGATTTTATCAAGCAGTAAACGACTTTTTAGGTTTTGACTAAACAAGCCTTACAACACCGTGACCAAAAAATTCTTCTAATGATTTTACAAACCTATTTGTTAAGTACCTATACCCGTATATTATTTTTATTAAATTGTTGTGTACAAACTTTATTAAGGAAATCGTAAAAAATCAATTTCAGAGTTGGGCTATCAGTTGAATTTAGCAAAGTACGAAGTCGATAACGATGGCTCGTAAAAAATATTTTTTTTTTGTTTATAAAAACGAGTTTTTGCAACGGAAACGTTTCTACAATACTATTCCCTCTATATTTTCTGTCTTTCTTTCTCTACAATGTGTAAGTTGGTTTAAAAATAGTTTATTGTTTTTAGAAGATATTCTGTGGGTTGTCGACCTTACAACCCACACGATGAAGAAGAAGAAGAAGATATTCTATTGTTACAAGTCGTTCACAAAGCTACTATTCGAAACCAGCTTGAAATATTTCATAATACTAGTTTGCATTAAGATGAAATATGAACTAACACAGACTCAGCTTATTAGGTACACAATGGACCAACTATACTCGTATTCCAGAGCCTTTAAAGTCAGTAGATAGTATTGTCATTTGCAGTGATTAATAATGTCCACAGTGCAGTGCCCAAGTGCCCACCTGGCATACCGGTTCACGCCTTATTTGAACTGTGGCCTATTGATAGCCTATCGAGACTAAAGCCATAGTGCTTTTTTATTTAAATTTAACAGCAGAGCATGGACCCGCCTAAGAGCACTTTTTAGAAGATAACTATAAGACTTAGGTAACTTCCTGTCCTGTAAATGTTTAGTATATTTTATCCCTCTGACAACGGTTCGTACGACATGGGTTTACTGAAACCACTGATAGCCGATGAAGAGAGATTAAAGATTCATATGTGAGGGCGTCTTTTAGATGACGATCCTTATTGTATATCTAGCAGAATCCTCGCTTCTTAGATATTACTATGATAATAACTACACATGTTAATTATCTACGAGAAGTTTCAGATTTGGTATATCATTAGCAGAAACGAGCTTATAGTGAATAGCCCTTTTTTCTTCCTACAAAACGGTAAGATTTTTAACATCCGGTGCCTATTTTTATCTACTGTAAACTTTCTTTCACCTGAACTAAAATCACACTGAAAATGCACAAATTTAAATGTCTAGTTCGTTCGTGCTACCGTGTCAGAATATTTGAATTTAAATCAGAATCTATTCATTTTGAAGTCGTCAGAAAATGTTACACTTTTCATTTTAAATTCTGCTAGTTTGTCGTCTTGTTTTCAACGGAAACTTTTGATTATTTGCAAGTAAGTACCGGCTTATTGCTTCGGAGCTTCACTAGGACCGTTTATTTTAGAAATTAAGATGCAAACTCAACTTCTACGTACCTATTTACCTATATTATATGTTGATAAAGCATGATTTTGCAATCCCTAGCAAAATTTAAACATAATGTTCATGTTTAGTTTGTTGTGTTGTTTGTATAAGCAATAACTTTTCCCAAGGAACATTGGGTTGAGAACCCCCAAAATAATTTCGACCTCAAATACAATACCTGCATTTTGTTTGAAAAGTCGATTTTTCTTTGGGGGAACTCAACCCATGTTCCTTGGGAAAAGTTGTTGCTTATGATGGTTTGAACATTATATTTAAATTTTGCTAGGGATTGCAAAATCATGCTGTATATTACATCGGCCTACAAAGGTAAAGAAAGAGTCTTGGGATCGATTCATGTGACGAGCACTTGTGTTTGTCTTATGATTGGATGTTTCTATGTTTATCAGCTGCCTAATTTCCGTATCCTCTGTCTCAGGGATCAGATGGCCGTAATGAGATATCCCCTCATATTAATATTCGAGCATTCGCCAATAGGCTAGCCCTAGTTATTTGGTTTGATAATATGTTGTGTTGAGATAGTATCGATCGTGATAAAGGCATTAGGCTAGGCGAGTGTTGGTCGTGTGATATCTACCTACCTGTGGCAACCTTGTGCCTATTTCGCGGGCCTATCAAACCATTCGTATGTCCATACAAAGCGCCTTATTTAGTCATGCATTTGCGAGCCTAGGTTTAGGGACAGAATATATAAGAGGTATTACCAACTTGTTCAGTATTATATTCGTTGTGGCACTTGTGTGTACACCTCACTGCCCAGAATACTAGATTCTGTGATCGATTCCTACCCAAGAACTATGATAAAATACAGATGTTTACTTTAGACACTTTAGTATGCTACTTAAATTCTATTTCACAGCAATAAAGAGATGGAATTCATAGCAGATAAGGAGGGAATTAATTTAAAAACAGACGAAGACTGAATATTCTTTTCACCATCTTTGACCGAGCGAGCGAAGCGTCTCTGTTTCAGCTTGGCCAAATTTGCTTTTGTATGTCCATCTGTTTGTTTATGGATTTGTTTGTTTGTTTCACTCTACAAGTCGCGTTTCTCAACCGATTCTTGTGAAATTTTGTGAGCAGGTTTTTTTTGTCAGTTTTGGAAATTCAAAAAAATGACGGAGTTATGGGGGTTGCCAGCTTACAAGGTCTACCACTGAGGCTGTTTTCTTCTACAGGTCACATTTCTTACAATGAAATAAAATAAATAATATAAATAAAATAATAATAATAAAATAAAATAAACTTTAAAAATAAAAAAAATCAAGGGGTTGGGGATGTTTGCCGAGAAAAAAAAAATTAAAAGATATAATATACAGACTCGCGAGGTCTACAGCTCACAGAGCCACTAGTCTTATTTTATCAAGTCTCTTGAGTTCCACAGCGGGGCAAAGGCCTCTCCTCCCCGTCTTCCATTCTCTCTGTCACTTGCCAGCTCTGCCATATTTATAAAAAAATACCTGCTTACTCGTATATTATTATGACATCATTTAATATGACCAAAATTCTGACGTAACTTAATGACCCGTGTAGTAAAGGACTACTGTTTTATTTCACAATCAATAAAAACCATAATTTATCGAACACTTTTTTTTATAATTTATCGAGCTCTTATCAAATGAAATTCTGATAAAGAGACTCCCCTTAATAAAAAGCCTATCTATCAACACAAAGTTTCGGAAAATCCATGATATAAGTATTTTATTTATTTATTTATAACACTTTATTGCACAATTAAACATACACAGGATAAGAAATGAATGTACAAAAGCGATCTTATCTCTATAAGAGATCTCTTCCAGCCAACCTTCACAGTAGTGGTGGAAAATGAGATCGCAGAGTAAAGAAAAGAAAGTGCACAGAATATAAAAATGAAATTAAAGTTAGAATTAACCTAAACAACACAATGGTACATAGATATACCTATACTGCTACATATTATACATACATACACTACCAATACCTACATACATAAATAAACAAGTTACAAATACATTACTTAAATAAAAAATAAAAATAAAATACATAACCAGAAATATTATTATAAATAAAACCATACATGGTAAAAATAAAATATTATTAGACACGAGATATATTAGATACGAGATCTGATAAGAAGTGCTCTTTCACCTTATACTTGAATGACGTTATAGAGGGACAGTCCTGAATAGATTTGGGAAGCTTGTTCCATAATATTACTGCGCATACCGAGAAAGAATTAAAAAAAAGTTTGTATTAGCTCTAAGACACACCAGCATGCTGGACAGCATTTAGGAAACTGCGTCATATCTTTTCGTCACCACTACCGCAATGTCATGTCCTAGTGCGTCCTATACCCATTTTGACAAACGGAACCGAGAAGGGAACATGACGGTGAAGCTTCAACATCCTTTATCGAGCACGCCAGCTAAATGATCATCAGTTAAGCGGCGAAATACAAATAGTTCATTTCACCAAAAGGAAACGACTGGTCAGAGCCCAATCTCTAAAAAAAAATAACTATCAGCCAACTACGTGTCTGAACTGCACTAGTGCCGTCCAGATACCAACTCGAAACTTCTTAATTAGTACACAGGGGGAGTTTCTAATTATGCTCCATCCCCGACCCTTATGAAGCAGATACCGACGCATTATTACAGTACCCACGGAGACAGTACCTCTTTGTTGCAGCTACATTATAAGATCAACTATATTCAAAACTTGCTGTCATCTTGACTAGGTGTAGGTAGGTCAATGGATAAACATTTTTTTTATATACCTACCTTCTTCTTTATCACACTGCTGCCAAAGGGTTCCACTTTATTTTGTTAATTATTACGATCATGGAGTTCTAAATAACACGTAATCTTCTTGCCATTGTCTCCTATGTCGGCCTCGATGATGGCGAGCATCCTCTGGTAATTGTCTGGTAATTGACATTATTATTTTGATTAGTAAGATATTTAAAAAATTTTTAGACGATGATGGATGGCATGATGTGAATTCTCTGGATTTTGAGAAAATATTTATATCGTTCAACCGGACTAACATAAGGACCGAAGTACTGTAATTAAAAGGTAATTTTTAATCCTTAAAATAATAATAGTAGAGAATATACTTTATTGCACTCCAATTCTGAATTGATTACTCAAATAATGGAACGTGTGTGAGTGAGTGCTTAAGATCTAACAGAAATATCTGAATGTTTCAGAATGAAGTAATTGTTAAATATAATTTAATTTAAATTTAAATATAAGTATCCCCACTAATTTACAACAAAATTGATTTTTCGATTTAGCTGCGACGTATTACATTGTTGGTTTGTACACAACAAACTAGTATTGAAACCGCAGAACAGAACTAATATTACCGTACGGAGAATATGAACTAATTAAGTCAACAATAGGATTATTATGTGTGACAATAGGAAACAGTACAGGAGTTTGTAGATTATTACTTACATGACCGAAGTTCTTGGAGATTTCTCGATAATTGACATGTGTTGTTGCAAGCACACATATTGTGTTGTGTGCCTTGCAAAATAGGTTATTACAGGTACTTTAAGATTCGCAGTTGTTATCTTTAAATAACGTGTATAAATAAACTTTTTAGGAATATTTTATCAGCTCATCTACTAGTCTGTTATTAACATCAAGGTTGCTGGAATTATCGTATTTGATTTTAGTCAGCTTCAAATTCGAGTTTATTTCGAGGGAGAATAAGTCGAGATGTAATTTTTTTTTATTTAGATGCATAGAATTAATCTGAAGTTTTATGGCAATTTCTTTGTTTTTCATAGAAGGCTCTCGATAATATTTTTATCAGGAGTAAAGTATAGGAGTAGAGTGTCTTTCGTTTATAGCAGTGTGTTACTAAATCAAACATAATTTCAATGCGTACTATGTTTTTTTTTATACCCGTTATTTATATTTAGTAGTAGTAAATGCGGATAGAAGAATCCCATACCACCAAACGTATGCTAGCCCTACCCCTACCTAGGGGTAGACCCAGGAAAGTATGGATGGATTGCGTGAAAGATGATATGTGTAAGAAGGGAGTGAATAGTGATATGACGTCTGATAGGGTTAAATGGAAGAAGAAAACATATTGCGCCGACCCCAAATAAAGGGAACATGGCAAGAGAATGATATGTAGTAAATACTGCCAAAAAAAAAAAACTGCTGCATTATCGTAATAAAAAGATCAAGAAGTTAAAGAAAATAATATAATGTATACTCGTAGTACGTATACCTACTTTTTTGTTTGTTATTTAATTATAAAAAAAGTGTCTATTTTCTGGTTACTATTGTCGATGAATTCCTTCGTTTAGGTGCGTAATATGTATACGTCTCTTAACCCAAAAATATGTGCTCTTTGGGAGCCAACTGTAGCTCTGCTCACTTCTTTGGGGATAGCAGCGTGATATATACCATATTGCATAATTAGAACTTATGCTATGGTTACGAAAACACAAGTATTTAATTAATGGAAGTGATCAATAGGAATAAGCTTGTTCACAAATTAGGTTTAATTAGTGTGTTTCGCGACAGCTGCGATCGATGTCAGTATTGAACTAAACCGGCTTATGTAGAGTTTTGACATTAATCATTTACTCAGCGGAAACAGGGTTACCAACACTAATTTAAATTTACTGAGAAATTTTAGCATCTAAAGCATACTATTTTATGATAATACTCATTCATTGGCTATCTGTAGCTAAGTTAGCCACAAACAGAAATATGATAAAATTATAGTTTCTTTAAAATATATATAAATTTATTGGTACGTCTTGAAAAAAAATTGTTTGGGAACACAATCTCATTGCCGTCCTTCCTGTTTTATGTTCTAAAAGTAGATATTATTTGAACCACGTGTTTCAACACAATATTATGTATTTAGTCTTTAGTACAAACACCAGATCAAAGGTATATTAAACCTAACCTAATAATGCAAACGTTGGCAACACTAGAACACAAATCAATGACGCTAGATGTTGCGAAAGGCAAGTGATTAGCCTAATAAGGCTCAGACAACCGGTGGTGAATAGAAATTGCGAGAGCAGCGGGCCAAGAAAGCTGCCTTGGAGGACTAGTTGCACTATGACGCCATATTAGATAATGTCGTTTGAAAAAATACGATGAGAGAGCAAGATTTAATTCGTTTTCAGGGCAGACAAATAGATAAATTGTTACTTAAATAGATTAATAATATACCTATGCAGACACAAGACATTGCTATCACACAAAATATTTTCCGGACGAGATCCACGACTCCGAATTCACAGACCAGGCCCACTACCAGCTAGACTACGAAGCCGATTATAATTTTATAGCAACTTTTTAAACCACTTGGTTTAGCTAAGCTTTTGGTTTTATTTCTTCTAAAAGTATCTTACTTTTAGAACTCAAAGTTTTGTTTCAAGGCGGTAAGCACTTGCGTTACCCGAGAAGATCTTAACTTTTAAAGTCAGTCTTTTGCAAAGTCAAAGTCAAAGTCAAGTTGCCTGCTATTTACCTGTCATTGTCAAGGTTCTTAGCTCGTTAATGCTGTCAAATTACTGAACTTTCCTTACTGGATGTGCCAGATTATTTATTTAACTAAAATAAGACTATATAGCTTTATCGAATGAAGGAGCTCATGAACTTTTGATTAAGTCCGTCAGAAGCTCTTTGGTGGCTTGGAGACTGATAACTGTGTTAATCGGGCTAATAATATTGACATTATTATAAAAAAGGTTTAAGAGAATAATTCTTAATTTTAAATAAAGTTAATGCAGTATAGTGTATTCGGCTCTCGTAACAGAGTTCTGGGTACAAATCTCGGTAGGGCAAACAAAAATCACTTCGGGTTGAGCATTGCAGGCTGAATCACCTGATTGTCCGAAAGTAAGATGATCTCGTGGTGCTTCGGAAGGCACAGTAAGTAGGTAATGGCTATTATCTACGAAACTTATAGAGTTTGCGAGGTCGGTCGTCGACTTAAAAACTCAAACGATAAGCGGAAGAATAGATGAATAGCTGTCGGTTAATACTCTCTTTTTGTAAAGCTTTGAATGTGTGTCGTTTTAATTTCGCTTTGCACTAACATTGACTTACCACTAAAACAAGAAAACTGACAATGTCAACCACCAGTCAAAACATACACTCGAAACTCGTTTTACCCAAAATTCATGACCAAAGTTGGACGTTATTTCCGCCTTTATTAAAACATCCTGATAACTGCAAAACAGGAATTTTAAGAAGAAGCGTTATCTGCTATTGGGTTTTAAGGTCATATTGACAATTATATCCGTCAACCGGAGGTACTTACAACCTGTCAGTGACATTCAATACTGGATACAAAAGATTCTGCTAATGTAAAAACATGACTTGACATTCTTGGTATTGGACCACAGAAAAAATAACATCTTCCACTTAATATATTGACACTTTCTCTTTTTTCTCTACACATGCTGTTAAAATTATAGTTAATATACTCATACTTTCAATATAATCATTCAATGATACTGCTAAATCAACTGACAACTGCAACGCTTTCAGATCAATAATAAATCAAAGCACAGGATATTACCTATCAACGACGACCATTAGTCTTATGTCAATATCTCATTTATTAGTTACGTAATATGCCGATAGTACACATGGGTGATACGGAGCCTTGGGGTCGTCGACCTTCCTCAGATTAAGCTATCTTTGGCTATCCCTTCCACGCCAGGCAATATCGTCCTACATTCACTCCACGACTCCACTCCCCTTCGAAGCGATCAACAGCCGCGGCAAGACCATTACTTAACCGGCCGCGGAGCAACTCGCCGACGACGACGTAACTCGAGAAAGATCTTTTATCGTCGTCGTCACGACACAGGCCAGATTCCCGCCAAAAGCTTTTTATTAAGGTTTTTTCGTAGTATAATGATGTTGTTTACATTATGCCAGTGTCAAAAAAACGTTTTCAAGTGTTTTTGCCAGACAACTCGTTAATTCGATATTCAAACGCTGTTGTCATTTCGCGGTTAAATTTTTACACGTGTTTATTTACTTTTATTTTTGGCCAGTGTTGTGGTAACAGGCATAACTGAAAACCGCAGTGTTTGAGGTTTTAATTTTTTTCACTGCGCGAGAATGAAAACATTGCATTGACCTTGTTCATGGTTTAACACCTTTCGTTACGTTACGTTACGATAAATATTGTGAAGTTTAGTTTGTGTGTGAGAATATGAAAAGGATGCAGTGCTAATGGAAAATGTTGGCTGGTGAGGAAACCAGCGTAGACTTGGTGCAGAGATGGCTGCAAAGACGTAACAGCGATGAGACCGATACAGGTGAATGAATTATCTTGCAAAAGTAACCTTTTCCTTTTTCAGATGATTAATACATAAAAAATAAAAACGCAGAGAAGTTTTATTGCGCGTAATTAAATATGACCGAAATTGTTCATATACGTATCTTTGCTTACTTTACTTGTTTTTGAGTAAAGCTGTGAGGTCTGTAATTTGCTTAATTTAATTACTCTTAAACACCGTCCTTACTAGCTATAATGTTTTAAACTTCAAAAGTGGTATAATAGCAATTGCAAAACTCAGCTTCTTATATTGAAACTGTTCTCTGTGATTGATGGATTATGCTGTAGTATAAGTACTTAAAACTTCTTTTTATTCAGCTCTGGTAGCAGGTTGCATAGAGCGTAGAAGAATATTTATAGTTTCAGAGATATAGAATAAGTATAGTATAGTATAGTATAGTATAGTATAGTATAGTATAGTATAGTATAGTATAGTATAGTATAGTATAGTATAGTATAGTATAGTATAGTATAGTATAGTATAGTATAGTATATCAAAGAAATATAGAATAAGTTTAGTTGACTATACTGGTTTCGATTCGGGATGTCACGCTCTAATCCTTTTCACGCTCTAATTTAAGTTAGTCCGTCCTTTTTACCTTTTAATGTTTGAAAAGGGACAGGAGATGGCCATCCTAATATTAGAGCTGTCAAACATCGAATTTGAATCTTATAGCCGTGTCGATTGTACAATTTTAGAGAGAACTTAAAACATGCGACTTAAAAATATCTTAAACAGACAGCTATACCCTTATTTAAGGATATCATTCATTCAAATTAATATCATTCGTTCATCACCTCTCTTTCGTTGGTCATAAAAACGAAAAGGATAGCTGGATTTTAAAATTAGAATTAGAGCAAGACATCCCGAATCGAGGCCACTGTAAAAAAATATTAGAATTTAGAATATTAAGTATTATGTACAAACATGTATGTTTAGACAGGCAACACAAAAGAATAAACACTAATGTCCAAACACATTTGACGTAATGCCAATTTTAGGTTAAGTTTAGATGCGCAAATTCGACCACCCTATGCAGAGTTTTCCTAATTTTCCTAAACGTCACTGTCACGAACAAAATTTTCAGGATTTTTTTATGTCGCTCTCAAAAATATATTTTATAAACAAACGAACTCGCTACATTCATAAACGGCTGAAGAGTTTCCCTATAAGTAATATCACTGGTTCTTGGATTATTGCGAAGTCATCTGATTTATATTGATATGCTTAGCTCAACCAATTGAAAAGAACTTGTTGAGAATTTAGTTGCAAGATTGAACCCACACAATAATAACAGCTTGTAAATATAATGTTATTTTTGTGAACACGTTCTTTTACGACTTGAGCTTTTCTTGTTTTACTGAAATTCGCAATAAGAATCTTTAGTTTCTCGTGTAGTATGTATGTGTGGATATATATGCCAAATAAATTTAAATTATTCATCAATTTACCATTCTACCAATTTATTCCAGTTAGAGGTTCGAAAGTTTTCTACATTTTTTAATAATATTATTGAAATAAACTTTATGCAATGAAAATCTATTTCACCTGTCCACAACTGGCCTAACTTCTAAGACTCCCGTGTCTTATCTTATTAGAATCAGTCATAAATCAACCTTTTGGATGGGCCTTGTCAGTAGTAAAACTAGTTCTCTACAATATCTAGTCTAGACAATCACTCTATATTTTGCTATGTTGAAACTTGTTTAAATTAGGAGAAATTTAGCGAGTCAATTAAATTAAACGTAGTACGTATTAATTTAAAATTATTTTGCAAAAGGTGTAAACGCAAATCTGAAAATGTATATACAGCATGATTTTGTAATCTCTAGCAAAGTTTAAACATGATGTTCAGACCATCATAAGCAACAACTTTTTCCAAGGACATGGGTTGAAAAAAAACGACTTTTCATACAAGATACACAATCAACTTTACTAATTTGTATGGGAGGTCGAAATTTTTTTGGGGGTTTTCAACCCATGTTCCTTGCGAAAAGTTGTTGCTTATGATGGTCTGAACATGATATTTAAATTTTGCTAGGGATTACAAAATCATGTTGTATAATAAATTTTGTGTAAACTAAGCTATTGCAGTTAGTGATAAAATGATAACCCTATTTACTAATAATTGGATTAGGAATCACTTTTGAGTTACCTTCTGCGCAGTCTGTAAGGACGAGTAAACTTAGTCCAGAGATTTATTGGTCATAAAGAGGTTAAAAATTAAGTATTTTTCGCAGCTGAGTGTCTCATGTTTGTGTTAGAAATTAAGTTTTTTTTTATTAGAATTAATTCACAGATATTGAAGATTTTATTAACACATTTTTAATATACAGGTTGTATGTGGAATTAATTGATAACGTTCAGTTGAAAGGTGTTATTGACAGACATCATGTGAGATTCGTGCGTGCAAACGTGTTTAAGATGTTTATTTTAAAATTAAGAAGCAGTAGTGGCGGTGGAGTGAGACTTGTTTATTTTCGATTAGCGGCGTTACATAAACAGTACTCATTATTATGTTTAGCTGGTCTCATACCGGATAAATCTAACTTTGCCATTTGCAAATTTTTGAAACTCGCGATAAACAAGCTTCATATTTAAAAGAGCAAATGTAATCAACTTTCAAATAATAAGTAATTTAAAAGAATAACGGATTAAAATATTAGACAAAAAAATGGGTTACTAAACAAGATTAAGAACAAATTAATGGGTTACTAATTAATGCAATTACAAGACTAAGAACAAACAAATTGACTACTGACGGTCATGCCTGGGTCATGTTATGGATGAGGTCATGTGTTTTTTTAGTAAAGTTTTTGTTGAGTTCAGTTCGTGTTATGTATGTTACGTTACTTATCGTTGCTTTCCGAATATATTACATCGTACGAATAAAATACTTTCATCAAAAATATCTAGGGATTAACTTCTTTTCTTCACAAAAATAAATTAATAGTTAACCGTTTATGACTTCGTACTGAACCTAAATTAAAGCTGTTTTTACTCTTTCAGAATTTGAAGAAGGTAGAAAATTTATTGAAACTGATCGATCACTGACACTTATGTAAACGGTTTACTATTAATTTATTTTTCATGAAGAATTAGTAATTCTTTAAAGGCAATTGTATACGCTATTACAATAAGGTCCCTACTGATATTAAAAACTTGCCTTTAGACAAGTTTAAAATAATTATAAAACAGAAATTGTATAAAAAAGGTTCCTACAGGATATCTGATTACTTAGAGGACAGATGTCCATGGGAATAGGCTTGAGTGGCAGGCCTTTTCGATATTTAATTAACATTAATTTTGTGATATTTTAATTTTTTATTTAAAAAAGGAACTTGTGTTAGTGAACTCACCCAAAAAATGTAATGACGGATCTAAGTGAGGTAATAACATCCTATGGAAATAAATAATTTTGACTTTTGAATCCCTACACACTTTTGATGAGCATCTTCTTCTACTCCTCTTGTTTTCGTTTTCCTGCAAAATTATCGTTTTCCTAATCATTTATAAAATGGCTGTTTAGTTTTCCTTTATTTTAATTTCGTCTCAAGTCACTTTACATAGAAAGACAGAGGCCCGTTGTATGCTTTGATTGGCAGCTAACTTTTAACCATTAACAGATAAAAGTTGAGCTACAGGTATAAAGTCGCGTCATGTCATGATAGATTATAGAGAAACCTCTTGCTAGGTTGTAGGGACGCAAATATGGGATAATTACTGAGCTGACGTTTTAGTAATTTAGGTCTAGCCTCGATCGATACAGCACTGTGGAAGTAAGTAAACTGTTGTTTCCTCTGCTGTTCTATTTTTATATCTTGATGCGATGGCTTATTTAGGTTTTAACTCAAGCTCAAGAAAAAGTTGTATTTTAAAGCTTACTAGTATTCGACAGTGCTATAATAATAATAATAATTTTATAACAACAGTCGACGGTAAGTTTAGTTACCGGATTCGAACTCAACTTGACGTCAGTCAACTGGATAAACTTAAAAACTTTTTTATTTGTGTCCTTTAAACAAAAAAAAATAGTTTGAAGTTGGGCCTGGCCGACTACGTTAATACCTGACTTAAAATGTTTCTTCTCCAAAATGCCCAACGTATACTGTACTGTAAATGTACTCAGAGCGGACTGCATTTTTTTGTTCAAATAGGCTCAGAGTATTATTTTCTGGTACTGTAAGTCAAACCATAGCCAAACAGCACGGTCATAATGGTCGTCCTCGCGTGAAGGCGCAATGAATTACAGATAATACTGGCAGCATTTCAGGATTTGCACTACAACGGAGCAACAAAGGCTTATAATAATCTGACTGGGCTACTGCTGACTGGCGACTCATCGTGGTTTTTGTTGTCTGCAGGCAGTTCGAGCGGGTCGCCAGGCGCACGCGCCGGTCGCCGCTCCTCGCTTGCGCTCACGCCCGAGGACGAGCCTTTAGTCGACGTCGCCGTAAGTACACTTATAAGATAGATAGTTTATATAATCTTAGCCTATTTCAGTAGAGATTAGACCGATTAACTAGACCTCTTGTTACCAGGGCCCTATTTAATAAACGTTACAATTCGACAATTTTGTAAATAAGTGACATATTTGTTAACATGTATGACAAGTGCTGTTTAATAAACCTTACAATTATGTAAGAATTTTACATATAAATATCTTACAATTATTACAATTACAGATGCTGTTTAATAAACATTTACATGTATAGAAAATGCCTGTAGATTCTATGAAATATTGTATCGGTTACTAATTACATAAAATGTATTTTTTGTTGAAGATATTCACAAGGGTAGAATTTTGACCTTCAATGCGCCACTATCTATCTTTAAGGTCATGTCATATTTTTGTTACCAAATATTCGACGGTAGTTTTGCTGTCCCAGAATTTTTCGTTAAATGTAAAATCTGTCACATCAAAAGTAAAGTTAATCTTTTTACGAAAAACCTGCCGTTGCCGTTCACTATATATTCATCATCACTATTGTCACTACTTTCACTACTAGTTGTTGGAACCATTTTTTTGTGTGTAACGTATAAATTTATTTACTTATTTAAAAAAAAATTATAAAGTTCTAACACAGGATCCACCTGTCGGAATTGTACTATTTCATCGAATCTATAGGTACAGGCGTTTTCTATACATGTAAATGTTTATTAAACAGCAATGATAATTGTAATATTTGTAAGGTTTTTATATGTAAAATTCTTACATAATTGTAAGGTTTATTAAACAGCACTTGTTATACATCTTAACAAATATGTCACTTATTTACAATATTGTCGAATTGTAACGTTTATTAAACAGGGCCCAGGTAACAAACAATAGATCCTACTACAATAGGCTAAATATCCAGAGTACAAACAAACAAAATGGGTGACCATGATTTGCTATTTGTTTCACTGCTATCTGCATACAATCAGTAATCACTCATGTCGCTGTTGAAGCAGTCGCCAGGTCGAAATTGGTCAGGAACTCATCATGTGCATGCAAATGTTATGTGACCAGTAAGGGCGTATCCACCAATCTACCATTATAGGATAAACTCAAAAACTATTTGCTTTTTTTTTATTGTATGTATATTTAGTTGGATAGAGCTTAAAACTACATAAAACTGCATTATAAATAGTTTCAGAAAATTACTTTCAAGCCCTTTGTTCCCGAAACAGACAATATTTTATACTTATTTAACTTGGTTTTCATTTTGAATGTTTTCCATTATTAAACAGAATTTAAAAGTCTAGTTGAAAGCTAATTCACAACATGAAATTTCCATTCAGAGTTAATTTTGACAGCACTCTAGATTATTTCGGCGCAGTTAGTAAAAGATCATATAAGAAACAAAATCTACGCATTATTATACCTTTTTGCTATTATTTTGATTTTGCGAATAGGGGATCGGACTACTTTTTTTAAAATTTTATAAATCCAAACTTCAGCTATCGAACACTAAAATTATTTTATCTCCATCTTTAAAATTGACCGAGTTATAAAGGTTTGAAATTCGAGATTAGACAGAGAGGCACATACCCACTTGTGACGTCATTAGTTAGTAACGACAGATAATTTCCATACAAAAAATCATTTATGAAAGAGACAGACATATTGAAACTTTAAAAAATCATTGTAAGTTCGTTTTTCAACCGATTCTGTTTTTTTCTTCGCAAATACTAATCTATATTTTAAAAATTATTCATAAAATATGGTTTTAGGAATAGTCCGATCCCCTATTACGCATACAGAGATGGAATTTTACCGTAGCAAAGTTATTTGACACCCAATATTTGAATACCATAATAGGTATGTATGATTTTTTGTTTTATCAAATGAAATTCAGACAGAAAAAAGAATTATTCGAAGTAAGATTTTTCTAAATAATTTTTCAACGTCAAGGGTACTCGTAGCTATAACAAGGAAGAAAGCTTGACCAAAGTTCAACCGTTCCCTAAAACGTGTGCGTTTAAATGTAGATTTTAAGGACAGAAAGAAACTCCACAGGATCATCGCAGCTTCTGTTCACTCTTTTTCTTTTAAATTATTCATTACAATAAAGACCTGAATAAAGTAAATACACAACGGTCTTCATCTCGCACTAAGATTGATCGCCGCTACATTATCACAAACACTTTTGTTTAACAACATCCTCCTTTTCTGCGATATCAAAAGACCGAGTACAAAGTTACTTCGTAACGGTCTCAATAGAAGGTAAAGTGACTTTGGGAAGGCCTCAATGAGATAAAAGGCTTTATGTACTTGGGGCTGTTAACACCTCATTGTTATAGCCGGTTCAATGACCACCAGCCGAGTAATGCAGAAAGCCTTAATTGTAGGAACGATGAATAAGGCAGCTTTTTGAATGATTAACTACAGAAAAAATGCAAACGAGCCCTTTTGAATTTTTATCTTTTTTTGGTATTTGTGTTCTTTTTTTTTATTTATTTAGTAAACGCAGTAAGCATCTTAATAATAAATCTCTGAAAATCGTCATGCATAACCTCTATTAAACTAATTTTGATAAAATATACAACTCAGGTATGACTCAGAATCTACTTTTATTGGTACATAAAATTTATATTCTAATTTCTGTTTTTCTGAACAGGAACTGAATTAGGAACGCTGACGTACAAAAACCTTTAAAAAGTATAAAATAAAGTCCATGGATTTCATCATTCTCTCAAATTACATTGAATACTTTGACACAATATGCTTGGTGTTGTGTTTTCTTAATGGAATTAATCAAGTAAAACCACAGCAGTTATTTTCACTAGTTCAACTTTTTTTATATTCTCCGAAATCGGCAGCATTTATTTTTTGTTTAAAAGTTCAAAGTAGATCTAGTAAAAATAAGTGTTTTTCACTTTTAGGTTTTCGCGGTTGTAACCCAGATGTGTGTTATTAAGTGTTTTTATTATTTACTTAATACTTTGAATAAAATAATTGATACATAAAAACAGAAGTGAAAAATAATATTCCTGTATTTCTTACCTAGGCACTCTTCTAGATTAATTTTTGCAGTTATTTCGTTGCTTTGATATGTGAATTCTAAGCATTTCACAGAAATACTCGCCGATAACATTTTGTTATAGAAACTTAATTAAGACGTAAGATCAGAAACGAAATACGAAAAGCCAATCAAGCCTCAATCTTTCAGTAAGCATGAGCTAACAAATTTTTACCAAAGCGAATTTTTGACATCAATCGGGAACGTGTGCCCGAATTCATTATCGAGTCTAATCGATCTCGAAGTAACTTTTCGAATCTATCACACCATAAACCTAATAATTTCTTTTAAAGGAAAAACATCATTGTGATGAAACCTGCACACTCCTGCGAAAAAATCAAAGGTTGTGTGTGAAGTCGACCAACCCGCACTATAGCGTGAGCGACTAAGGCCTAATCGCCCTAATTCACGGTAGGCTCGAGCCCCTCGGTGGGGACGTGTATGAGCTGTTGATGATGACATATTGCTTTATAATTCTGTGCTCCGAATTATTGCTTTTTCTAGAATTCTTTGCTGTGAGTGTCTGCGCACAACTCCCGTTTTTTTTTATCCGAAGATGAGATAAAATTATTACACAGACCGCTCGAATAAAACCGATAAAATTTTAACGCGTAATTGTTTGTGCTTTTGTATTATTTTTCAGGTTTTTAAACTGAACAAGTATAAAGTTTTACGTAGTTTTTCCAGGGTGGGGAATGGCAATCAGACAGTCTCTAAGTATATCATTATTTATTCTGTGGTATATCTAAAAACGAACTTACTTTCACTACATATTGATACAATTGATATATCTTGTGGGGCAGGATCATCCACCGGACGTGTGTTTGCGTCGTCAGCGCAAGTAACAGATTTTATTACTATCACCGATCAGAATCACTACGTCACTGCTCACATTGATGAATAATATATTATTCGTCCATGGGCATACCTACGTATCGGCAGGTACACGTACCTACTCATAGATATTTATTAATTCATTCATAAGTAAAAAACAAGTCGCGCGACTGATGGATGAACTACATATACCTATTATATAACTATAGGGTGCTATAGGCGGAAGATAACACAAAATAGAGGCGAGTACCATTTAATGGGAGGTTAAATCTAATTATTATAGTATAAATGCTACATGTATAGTCACATTTATAATTTAGTATAACATACAAAACCCTACAGAGATCATCATAAAACCAACGTAGATATGGAAAGCAATGTATCCATCCCCCAAGAGATACAGAGTAAATACATAGATGACACAAAAACGTCTATAAAGTGACTCGTAATGGCAAAATCATAATGGATGATCAAAGGGTAAAATAAAACAGAATAATCCGAGTATCCCGAGGAACATTACCAATTGATAAAATACGAACAAAAATATATTTTTTCTTTTTTTAACAGAAAATAGCGTTTCCAGTTGGATTTACACATAACTTTTCAAACATCGAAATCAAAGTGGTTGTAATCAGTGCACAGATTGATAAACGTGCAAATGATATTCTTATCACACTGAGTAACTACAAATTATTGAATTAGTTTCAATCGAACTGCCGGGCTGTGCTATCGTTGGAGATACGAATATAATTAAAATACCTATTCTGAAAAACTAGAGAATATGAGATAAGAGAAGTGTTGTCGCGAGTGAAATTCATCGATCAAAGTGTTAGCAAGTGACGTCACTCGGCTTAAGAGTGATTTCGTTTACTGTGCGACCTACTTTTCAAAACGTGTTTGTGAAACTGGATCTTTGCTTGAAGGATTAAAATGTAATCTGACGGAGGCGTTTTCTGATGATAATAATAACAGTTGAAGAACAAAGTCGTCGACATAAAACATTATAGTATTTTTACAATTCAGACGTGATTTATTATCCATATCAAACAATTCGAACAGCAGGTACAAGTAGGTACTAGCTGTTATCATTTAATCGGTGTTGCGATGAGGACAATAGAGGGATCGATCAAGTCGCCTTGATTTCGAGTCATCAACACTGATTTACCAGCACCCGTCTAGATATCGCTTTAGTAATCGACATTTTAGTATTTTTATCGGATTATGAGGAGGCTTACTGAAACTTCCTCTAAACTAATCACAATTTTCTAACGAGTAAACAAGTGCGGCAAACTACGATTTAATTTAAAATGAATTCAAAAAGTGGTTATCCTGTGTTGGAGAATCACCACAGAGAAGATCGTGATAATGAAAACCCTGGATGTTGGGCGAAGTTCAAGAGCTTATTTGAAGATAGAGGTTTTGACCTAGAATATGAGTACAACAGACCTTCTGTTGAGATCCTTGAGACTCAAGCTGACTTCGAAGGCTATAGAAGCATTGACGACAGGAAACTTTCCGTGGACAAATCTAAAGGCAATTCTAATAATCCAATTACCAATTCAGTCAGCTCGGAAAACTTGGACGGGGAATTGTCAGGGGTGATAAACTTTTATGAGCAGTTCGCGAGTTTTGGAGACGAGCTGAAGGACGAGGAGCTATGGAAGAAGCCGTCAACCGCGCGCCACAGAGTCTCGATGAGGCCCAGTATGTATCTAACGAATATTGCCGAGGAAGGCAGTATTGGGGAAGAGGAACTAGAAGAGGTAAGTCGCACATACGAAGTAACATTTACGACTTACTTTTAAATGATTCCTGATATTTATAATATAGTTGTCATGTTTTTATGATGTGTATCTACAGAAAGTGGATCGTGTAGTACCGGATAAAAATTTCACGGAAAATCGAACATACGAGCGAAACGTGAATGTGCTAAATGACTTTCCTGAAACTGAACTCGATTCATAACTCAAAGCTCGTTTGCAGAATGAAATAGATGGATTTTACGGAATGATTTTTAAAATAGAATATCGAAATTTTGATTACTTTTTTTTATGAAGGATATAGGTTTTTTTTTGTAATTCAGAAAATCTAACGAAGTAATGTAATTATAGGTGAAAAGCGTACCTATAGCTGTTGTGCCTATAACAAAAAAAGTCAACCTTAGCCTCACCTTTTGATCACGATTTATGATCAATAAATAGTCTAGCATACCTAGCTGATTTCGCCTGTAAGTGGTTTTTTTTTTATTATTCTAAGATATGTGAATTATTTTATCGTAGATACTATACATAGATGCACCTAAAAAAATTGTTATCTTAGGTTAAATTATATGGATGTTTTATTTATTTCTCCATGGTTGCATGAAACACACGGAAACGGTGGTTCGGTGTTGCTATGTGTGTATTAATATATTTATGTGGTTAGTACGAGTAGTTCCAAAACAAATGTTCTTGAAGGAAAGAACGGAGAAAAAAACATTATAGCGATATTTTTGCCAATCTTTCTTTCTTTCATCGTGTGACTGCTGGCGCCATCTATTGTCGAGAGTTTCTAAACCGCCCGAAGGGCCTCTGACATGGCTTCACGACTACCACTAAGGCAGTAAACCGGGACCTACAGTGGTGACATCCGAAAAACCGAGCAAGTGATAATCTGGTTAGAAAAAATCTGTACATGAATTTTAAATTTAGTGGTACATGCCGGGATACGAACCTTCGAAATGGAAGGCGCTTGCCTTCTACCGACTAGGCTATCATTACTATTTTTTTCCATTATGTCATCAGATCGCTATCTAGTATCGCGTTGACCTAAGTGGTGGTCGTATATAAATGTTTAATTGACTTATCTATGCAACACCACCAGTGACAGTCATCCGAGCAATTTTTTAGTTTCCATTTTTTTTTAAACTTTTGTAATGTTTATAACTTTAAACTTATAACACGTCTACAGTTTATCTAATCAAATAGCTCTCAATTCAGTTTTCATCGTCAACGTATCTATCAACTGGATAGCCACGTCGTCAGTGGTGTGCGGCGTGAAGGCGTGTTTATACGATGCCAGTAAAAGTGATTTAATTAAAGTACTAAGAAATTTTGATAAACTGGCACGAACAGTTCGGTAGAATGCTCTCAGTTCTGCAATATTGACGGACTGTACGTCATAATCAAAATTATCATAAATACAATGAGGCTAATTCTCACTGTCACGCTCTAATCCTTAATTTAAGTTCGTTTGTCCTTTTCACCTTTTATAGATTAAAAAGGGACAGGAGATGGCTATCCAAATATTAGAGCTGTCAAATATAGAATTTGAAGCCTATGGCCGCGTCGATTGCACATTTTTAGAGAGCACATAAAACATGCGACTTAAAAATCTCTTAACCTGACAGCTATGCCCTTATTTTAGGTTATCATTCGTTGAAATTAATATCATTCGTTCATCTGCATTCATCACCTCTCTTTCATTGGTCATAAAAATGAAAAGGATTTAAAATTAGAATTAGAGTATGACTTCCCGAATCGAGGTCAATATTGCCGTTGTTATGCCAGTATCGCCTAGGACCGTAAAGAGTAGTTCTTCAATGAAAATTCATGTAACTAATTCGAGGAACACTTTAAAGCGGGATTTATCAGTTACTTAGCAGTTTCCAGTTGTTATAGGCTACAAGGCACTCTACTATAGCTTATATGCTTGAAGTTATGTCACAGACCGAATTAATATTTTTGGCGGTTGATTGAAGTGCGAACTGCAACAACAGACCGTTGTACTAGACATAGCTGTCTGCACTTTTATAAGCTCTGCAACAGCAGTTTCATTCCAACTTCACTCAACCGCCAAAACTATTAATTTGTACGTACTATACTGTATTGTGTTTTACTGGCGTGGTGAAGACAAACCTTCTCGTCAGTGCGTAAGTCACTTGCGGCATACAAAGCTGCCTGGTTTGCATATCACGGCGATTGGCTTTCTATGTTATTGGGTTGGATCGATCGGCTTTTTAACTTCACTGTGTGGAGTTTATTCAATTGTATCTAAACTTTTTACTCGTATAGCACCTTTTATTTTTTTTGTACTTTTTATAGTTAACATTGTTTCCGCCTTCTGTTCGGATAGTTGCCGATCGATCAAGCACTGTAAAGTTTTTTGTTTATTCTATATATAAGGGGGGGAAAGGGGGGTTGAAGTTTACGTGAAACTCCGTAGTTTCAAACGAAAACACGTGGATGAAGTCAAGGGCGGAATGGTGGTTTGATAAAAAAAATTGTCGTAAATGGAAACTACAATATAAATTAAACCGTGATTATTTACTTAATAATAAAGGTAAGTCTTTATTATTTCCCTCAATTTAAAACAAAAGATAGCGAAACAAAGCCAGTAAATACGCACCTGATTCAACTTTACAATTGGAAGCATTTGAAACGTTTCATTGAAATTGGAGTGCTTCCCCGAACCAGCGGCGAACACCTTTTATCCAACATCACAGAGTAGTGTGAATAGAGACCGAACAATGACTTCGAACAATGAGAGCTTTGCTGCGGCCATGGTCAAAGTCTGGTCAGCGTGGCTAGGTGAGATAAGTCAGATGAAGTCACTTTGTGCGCGATCTAGGACTACTTTGAATGACATTGCTGCGTTTGGATCACATTTGGGACGGTAAAAGTACTGCAACAGCGCAATGACTATTAGTTAGCATCCGAGAAAATATAATCGACGAGAAAGGTATGTCCGCTTCTTCTTTGCGCGTAGGTAACCTTAACTGCCTGTATTTTAATAGGGTATCGGACTGTTCACTATATTTTATGAATTTTTCATATTTAAGAATTATTTATAAAATATAGATTAGTAGCAGACGATTCGCGAAGAAAAAAACAGAATCGGTTGAAAAACGAATTCACAGTGATTTTTTAAAGTTTCAATATGTCTGTATCTTTCAAAAACGATTTTTTGTATGGAGATTATATGGCGTTACTAGCAAGTGACGTCACAAGTGGGTATGTGCCTCTCTGTCTAATCTTGAATTTCAAACCTTTATAACTCGGTCAATTTTAAAGATATAGCAAAAATTTTTTTATTGTTCGATAGCAGAAACTAAGTAGTTTGGATTCATAAAATAAATAAAAAAGTAGTCCTATACCCTATTGTGATAATATGGTAGTTAACTGAACTGTATTGGATATATACTTATATATACTTTTCATTCTACTTATACGTATTGCAAAGAAAATTTTTAGCGAATTGAATCTTCTATTATGTAATAAATCGATATCGTAGCTAATATTGCTACGGCGTAGAGCGTAGCAGTGCCAGCTACGAAACAGAAACCGTAGCCGCGAGGTTAGCGTTTTTAGTAGCCAAAGTGTTAATTCACTGTACTGTTTTAGTGTACTGTACTTCACC
Source organism: Carpatolechia fugitivella (assembly GCA_951230895.1). NCBI lineage: Eukaryota > Metazoa > Arthropoda > Insecta > Lepidoptera > Gelechiidae > Carpatolechia > Carpatolechia fugitivella. The sequence goes on from OX579664.1 coordinate 9,170,523, forward strand.
GTCTTAGTAGTTTTTCTTATCAGCTCATACAAATATCTCAAGTTTCACATTGGGAAGGGTTCATAGCAAACGGAAGGTTACCCCTAACAACTAATCGGTCCCCGACGCTCATTTAAAAAACATTGTGCCTAAACAAACAGATCAAAGTAGGCTACTATAAAAATTATATCGATACGCTAACGTTTTCAAGTGGGTAATATTTATTTTGCTCTATTTGCGTACTTTAAAGTTGTTTAATAATACTATCGCCATGTGTAAAGTACTTGTTTATAAGTGGAACCGCTTGAGGCGGCTTAGCAAATAAATTTTATATTATATTCATAAAAAACTGAAAAATGTTACTTTTATTTTTCAATAGGAGCTGGCATTATAGCCGACTGTGAACCTAACATGTGTAGAACAGAAGCTTAAATTCAGATATGGAACAAATGACGCAAATCGAACTATAAACAGCCAAATTCTGGATAACGATAAAATCGACTATTAAACATCGATTCGGAAAGAGTAATATTTGCCGGCGGGAGATATACACTGGCCTAATTCCACACCGGCCGCGGCGCGTGATACGAATGCGGTTCTACTCTAAACAAACCACAGGATTTACGCGTTAAATTGAAATTTATTTGCCAACAGATCAACGTCCGTCCGTCAATCGATTTTGTGGCGATCTTATTCTTCTTCGTGAGATTTTTTGTTTTGATTTCTTATGTTTTTATGAATGACGATGTGAGATTGCAGGAGGCCATTGAATGCGGGAAGCATGGGACAGGTCATTGTTGGAGAGGGACCTTTGCCCAGTATTAATCGATTTTTCGATAATGTTCTTATGAAGTTAGTCTTTAAAGATCGTATTTTCTTTTTAATTATCTAAATCAATTTATTTAGGTCTGGTAGGAGAGGCTGGACCTCGGTGGGAACGTATATGGGCTGTTGATGATAATGATGACTATGTATGAAAAATTTTGTCGATCTTGGACAGGACTCGAACCTGCATCTCATGGGCCAGAAACAGGCGCATTACCAATTGGGCCGTTGATGATGATGAATTATTAGATATTTCGTTAACAGACGTTATCTGTAACAATACTAATCTATGATGACTATGATTATTATCATAACACACACATAGTTTTGCATATTTGTTTTAGATATTGACCGCAAACTAAACTAAAACTAAGTAGTTTTAAAAATAAGAATCATTCGGAAAAATGTACGTAGGTACATGTATTTTTATTATTTATAATAACTTAGACTAGATATATAAGTTATTAATAACATTAGAATAGTTCAATAGCAATATAGTCTGTATAGGTTGTTGTGGAAGCATCCCTGCCAACCTTCGATCGCTGGTTTATGATCCTTAGCTTACAATGGATGAGTTTATAGGAGTACAAAGGCCTTTTGACCCAAATATCTAAAGCTGTACGTGCTATATATAGCTATGTGGAAGGATGTGTGATGTGTATAATATAATAGCAAAACTTGTTGACTAACACTGTAACATACCCATAGTTGATGCTAAATTTCGATATATTTGATAATATTTTTGAGCTTTGATGTTAACTGCCATTATTTTTATTTTATTTTTTAACCTTTCCTCCGAGGGGTCACGTATCCGTGCAGAGTGCTTCGTTGCGTAGTCACGGATCCGTGACGAGAGTTACTTCGTCACTTTTTATTTAATTTTGAGCTCTATTGTATAGTTTGGTCCAAATACAAGTGACAGTTAATTCTGAATGAATGGCCGACCATAGACAACCGTGTCGTCCAATATATACATTCAAAAATAAATTTACAAGACTCGTTTCAAATTTGCTCACTGACCGTTATCGTCGAGAGTAAAGAGTGCTTATCAAAATTTCATTTAAAGCACCTGTTGTTGTAGAAATGATAAGAAAAAACAGTAGGCTGATTGTTAATGGAACGAAGAATTCCTAACAGATGTACTTTAGAAGAGCGTGTCAACTAATTTTGCCCGGGATTTTGTAATTCATATGTTAGCGTTTATAGAATGAAGCATATATTTTTAATAATTTTAATATTAATTTTATACATGAGAAATAAAAATTGGAAAATTAACAGATTTTGAGGTGGCAACCCAAAACGGGCATTCGGGAGACGATGGTGAAAAGATAATGGGAGCTACCGAAATTTTATTGTTAAAATAGTTTTTCGTTATTAATTTGGATTAAAAACCTGCTTTCTTAAGTAATCTGATATATTATTTCAATACATATTTTTACGAGTATGAAGCAGGTCGATCGAACAATTCGTAAATTTGTTTCTGTTCTTATAGAGATCTAATAATAAGTCAATTTCAAGTTATTTCGAAGTTACAGGAAACATAGATACCGACTACTTTCTCTGGCATATATTATAAGTTCTTCGGTAAAGAACATTTAACTCAATGAGCTCTTCCCACAGATTCCGCCATTGTGTTAGTGAACTCACCCAAAAAAATGTAATGACGAATCTAAGTGATGTAATAACGTCCTGTAGAAATAAATAATTTTAACTTTGACTTTGACTTAACCCTTTCTCCGCTGCAGTTAGTCAAAAAGTTAAACCATGAGAAAGATGGTTCATAAAATTTGTTTTACGGGTGTTTCAGACTATTTCCATTCATTACTTGTTTATTCGTTGTGTTTGTTTGTTTTATTACGGGCATAAAACTTGTCCTCATAACGCTGCCATGAATTATTCTACTCCGATACGATGTAAATGTTTCGAGTTGGCTGTATCGAGCCGTATCGCGATCGACGCATTTGTCTTGACACTGACATGTCTTGATACTACACTGCTTCTATTTATTTTTTTATTATATATTTTATTTTCATGAGAATTTACGAAATTAGTGTGAATAGCGTAGATGCAGTAAAACATTATTTCAGTAGCTATCGAAGGTTTGTAAGAGAGGCCCCAAACAATATGTGCAATCAACGTCATAGAAACGTAATCAAATAGGTAAATCAGTTAAATCACAATAATATTGTAATTATGAAAGTATATTTGGATGTTTGGATATTTTCTCCGCTCTCACACCTAAACTATTAAACAGATTTGGATGAAATTTTGAATGGAGTTAGTTCGTATTCTAGATTTACACATAGGAGGAGGATTCGCGGGCGTACAGCTAGTACAAAGTAGTTTGTCACCAACCCCTACTCTTCCCGTGGGCGTCGTAAGAGGCGACTTAGGGACTACACATTGAACAGGGAACGGGCAGCAGCGCTCTCTGATACAGTAACCTTTTAATCTGCGATCTCCAACCCGCCTACCAAGCATGGAGATTATGGCAAAACTCTCCACTTAAGTGGAGGAGGCTCATAGTCCAGCAGTGGACTGTAACGGGCCGTTGATTTAATAAATCGTGACATTAAAACATTGAGAAAATAATAATAAAAGTTAAAAAAACTAAAAAACACGCTTTTAGCACGCACTAAAAATTACAAAATGTTGGATTTAGGTCACGTGATTATTTTTTCGTATCCCGTTCAGCAAACCCTTTCATTTAATACCCATATCATAGGAGTGCATTTCAAATAGCCAATCCGCCATCTTGGATGTCCGCCATGTTAGATTTAAGTCACGTGACTATTTTTTACGTTTTTCTGACAGCAAACCCTTTCATTTGATACCCATATCATGGGGGTGGATTTCAAACAGCCAGTCCGCCATCTTAGGGAGGCCGCCATATTAGATTTGTAATGACGTTTCTTAGCTAATCATGTATTGTCATCAGAACTCAGAGCGTGTGCAAAATTTCATCTTAATCGAAGACCGGGAAGTGGGTCAAATTGAGATTCCAAGATTTTCTTACATAGTTACAAGTGAAGTAATTATTTTAGCCAGATAGCTCAGTTTAATTAAGTTTTAGAGGAGCGATAAATGAAAACAAGACAAGATGGCATCTATTTATATATATTTTTTTACATCATACAATATGTCAAAGACAATCAAAATGTCACCCTATCACCGGGCGTTATTCGCGGTAACGTTTTGGTCGGGTAATAGGCCGGGGCGTGAGCCTTTCACCTGTCTCGCTCGTTCGTGGTGAGTAGGGAGTTTGGTCTATTATATTTGGCCGCGCTACATTATACAAATAGTTTAAAAAACTAAAACACACGCTTTTAGCACGCACTAAAAATTACAAATAGGGGTGTATTTCAAATAGCCAATCCGCCATCTTGGATGTCCGCCATGTTGGATTTAAGTCACGTGACAATTTTTTTCGTATTCCTGACAGCAAACCCTTTAATTTGATACCCATATCATGGGGGTGCATTTCAAATAACCTGTCCGCCATCTTGGACGTCCGCCATATTGGATTTAAGTCACGTGACTATTTTTTTTCGATTTTTTGACAGCAAACCCTTTCATTTGATATCCAATCACGGGGGTGGATTTCAAACAGCCAGTCCGCCATCTTGGGGAGGCCACCATATTGGATTTGTAATGACGTTTCTTAGTTAGTCATGTATTGTCATCAGAACTCAGAGCGTGTGCAAAATTTCATCCTAATCGAAGACCGGGAAGTGGGTCAAATTAAGATTCCAAGATTTTCTTACAAGTGAAGCTAATAAAAGCGTGTTAAAAATCTGCTCATGCCTTCGCATGCCAGCTTTGATCAACAATTCCAACCATGCCAGTATAAATTAAAAATAAAATGTGTGTGACGTTAAATCCATCAATCTCCCAGAGGACTGCAAGTTTGACTAACGCTCGTTAGCCCTAATTTATCAGCAGAGAATGAACCGAATATAACCGCATTGGACACTATATCCCACAGTCGTAGGCTAGCCAAACTGACAGTACCCACATCCATCCATCCAGCTGGCAAATGAGATGGTAACCGAAATGTTCTGTTCAGTATTCATAGTGGTGGTCGGAAACATGAGATCACTATCGCTGTCGACTGTGAGATGACATTTTTTTTCTCCAAAACACATCTTCTGAGTTTAATTGGTGTCGATATAGTGATTGGCCTTCCAATTTGTACAAAAAAAATGCTTAGTGACAGAGACAGAAATTACATTAACAAGAAATAAATTCATTTTCCGCCGTGTGGTGACGGCAGAGTAGAATACATTTGTCACCAACCCCTACTCTTCCCGTGGGCGTCGTAAGAGGCGACTTAGGGACTACACATTGAACAGGAAACGGGCAGCAGCGCTCTCTGATATGCGATCTCCAACCCGCCTGCCAAGCGTGGAGATTATGGCAAAACTCTCCACTTAAGTGGAGGAGGCTCATAGTTCAGCAGTGGACTGTAACGGGCCGTTGATTTGATTTTGATTTGAATATCATTTTATCCAAATTGATCTGAAAATTTCTCGGAGAGAGAATAAAACTCGTGTAGAATTTATATTGATCTGGGTCTACCATATAATACCATCAAACAACTCGTCTGATTGATTTACCGTTCTAGGGACCTCACAAAAAATATTCAAGCTAAAAATCAAGGGCACATAGTCTGTAAAAGGTTAGACCGCGAACTTTTCCATTAATCTAAAAACTGTGCGGACCCGAAAGTTCACCCCGTTTTATTCCATTTACAATTCGCTTCAAACTTCGACGTTTCAAACAGAATGTTGGCAAATATTTACCTACCTATACAGATTTTATGGCAATGACTCCACCAGAAAGTAATTTGGAGCAAGCAGCACGGCGGAAAGTTACTTTATAATATCTCTGAGGGTGTCTACGTGACGAAATGTCCGTTTTTGGGGAGGATTGAGTACCGCACGGAGGGAGATATTGCCCCCTCTGCTACGGGCAGTCGGCTTGGAATTTTCATTAAGTCGGCTGGAGGAGAATCATTAATAAAGTGATTAGAGCTATCGAATGCGCACGTGCAAAAAACGCCAGCTAATCACAATTGATCCTAATTGGATATTCCCGAGCAATAACGATCGGATTTTCAATTTATCGGATTACATTTTCATAGCCTCTGAGAAATATTTGCCTTATTTTCGTAGCCTAGAAATAATTTTTTGCTCAAATAATATTTACGTAGGATGTTTAAACAGTTGCCTTATTTAGCTTCGTGGTTGTATAGAAAGCCTTAAATATAAAGTGTTTTTTTTTTACAAACAACACTGACTCTTGGTAACAGTAATTAGTCAGCAGATAAATAATATTATGAATATTGTCTATCTGATTTTATCGTCTTTTCTTTGTAGTGGGCCGCCTTTACACCGCAAAGTACAATTACATCGGTAGTAGCTATAAAGTAATTCCTACTCTTATTTTATCGCTGGAACCGTCAATCACTCAATCAGCCTATTGCAGTCCACTGCTGGACGTAGGCCTCCCCAATCCCCGGACCCGTACTGGGCGCCAATTAAAACATGTTTTTACAACTCTCCACAAGTCAAATACATTTGTATTGGTTTATTTAAACCTTTCGGGAAGCATATTGCCTGTTTCATTTATCAAACGATCTGTACAATGTACAAGTACAATAACTAAAAAAAAAGTTTTTAATAGTGGGTACATTTTCAATCAAACAGTTAACATAACATGAATCTACCGAAAAATTTCTCATAACAGAATGCAGAAGAATTTAGTAAAATTACATACGATAAACAATATAAAAATGCTCAACATTTTACGCATTAGTACTTTGTTTTTATTTATTCACTTACAAACTGTAAAAAAAGCGTCAACCATTTATAATTATAACTAGTTCCTAGTGCGGTCAACTAGGAATTCTATTGTTTTAAGAGTAGTATGCATCAATACCTGCTTTATTATCCCTAGATTCTTTTAAATACCTTGTTTAGAAATGCCTTTCATATAACTCGTTTTATATGAAATTGCCTGCACTCAACAGAATGTCAGCCAATTGCAAAGGCTATGTTTTTCGATGTGACTATCATAATGAGATTGCGCGCCGGGATTCCATTAATTAACTCCCGTAATGGCTGCCGACTCACTCCAACCCGTTCAGTTAATAGGAAACCCATTACCAAGCGCTTGTACGTTCTGTACTTTGCAATTATAGGAGTTAAAAGTTCTAGGTGATTCAAAATTCAGAGCTTTTCAGTGATATTTAAGACAAAAGATATAGTGTAATTTTGGTATGTTATGCCGTTTTCACCTTTGCACACTTTAGTACTTTTTACACGTTTTTATTAACTCGCTTTCTACTGTTTGTGACTTTCTGGTGAACCCATGTTTTTCATTTTATGTCCTACAAGAGAACTGCAGTAAAAATTCGCATTCAAAATTATGTTATGCTTTTTAGTCCGTTTCTATAACTTGTTATTCTTTTGTCAAATCACTAGAGTGGTATAATTACAAAAGCGTCAATTGCTAGAACCTTTTATGACTTTGAGAATTGGCCAACTTTTAAAAATCTTTGCAAGCGTATATGTTATATATCGAAGTTGCAGAATGTGATGAATGTCGCGTACGTACTCACTTAGTAAAAAACTTGGGATATTTCGTGTAGATGCCCGAGTCTTCACCTATTACGTCACCAATGATCTTTATTATACGGAAGTCGTTTGATCGTATCCTGGCCATCAATAAACCCCTCACACCCCCCTCCATTTCGATTTGATGGAGGAAGTACTTTGCGGCCGAACCTTTTTACTTGGGTGGCGTAAAAATAAAACAGTACAAAGAGCAGCACTCGGTGGTTCATGTCTAAAAAATTTCTTTTTTCGGAAAAAGGTTTCGGATTCAGACTGTTTTCAGGTTCAGTAAAATAAAATACTTAATTAATTTGTCATGTTAACCTACATCAACATCAACGGCCCGTTACAGTCCACTGCTGGGCTATGAGCCTCCTCCACTTAAGTGGAGAGTTTTGCCATAATCTCCACGCTTGGCAGGCGGGTTGGAGATCGCAGATTAAAAGGTTACTGTATCAGAGAGCGCTGCTGCCCGTTCCCTGTTCAATGTGTAGTCCTAAGTCACCTCTTACGACAACCACGGGAAGAGAAGGGGTTGGTGACAAATCCGTCACCACACGGCGTGGCTTATTATTATATTAATACATCCAAAATATCAACGACGCTACTACTCGTATATCAAAAATAAGAAAAACCTTAGGCATGGTTTTTATTAACCAACTGCAACCTGTCTTACATACCTACCTAGTTTTTTATTTTTCAATAAGAAGTAAGTCGTCAATAAAAGGTAACATATTTTTGGCAAATATAGCAAAGAACTATCCTGATCAAGACAGCTAACAAATACATTCCTATCTTCATCGTGTCAAATACATTTAAAAACGCATTGAAATCGCATTTCTTTGTTCAAACTTATGACAATCTTATTTGTCTTTAAGGCACACAATAAATAATCCTACTACTGTTAGGGTTCGTAAAACAAAATTTACTGTAGCAACAAGAATTTAAATAAGTAAGAGGCAACACAGAAACAGTGTCACAGATTCACACGCGCTGGTCGCCACCCTATCTATCGCTGTGGGTAAAGTGCCGGTTTTTGGCACGCGATAATCGGATCAAGTTGCCCCTGTTAGCATTCGCCTACGTCACCAGCTCAGTGTTCCCCTAGGAAATATTTACACCATGATTAGCGTTGAGAGAGGTTTTTCCCACTTTTCCTTGCAATTTATTGACTCGTAAAAAATAAAAGATGAGAAAAAATGTCGATAAATCATGAAGAATATCGATAAAAAGAGACAATCATAAGAATTCGTAGAAATAGTTCAAGCACTACCAAACTTCTTAGCTAATAATAATAGCCCAACGAGACTAAATTTAACAGAAAGTATAGTTTTAATATAGTCTGTCCGTCTCTAAAGATAACTTCAAGAATAAGTACCTCGGTTGCAAACAACTTCTGCAGTACGAGATTATGCGACGTTTTATTAAAACTTATCTTCACCCAAGAGAAAAGACAAGTCAAGCTTAAGTTAGCTTTGTTGCACGAAAAGTTAATTAAGCGTTGCACAGCACAGAATTCATTGTAGGTAGATACTTATTTTATCTTATCAAGTCACATGAATTATCCTAATAATAAAATATTATTATTAACAGAGTAGCGATTCAAGGAATCACCAGGGCGTGCACTGGTAGTGAACGTGCCATCCATACTTTGACATCGAAAAATGATTTGTAAAAATCCTTAGTAAAAATCTTAATTGGAATAAAATAATTTTTACTTGACTTTTGACACTAAAAGAACTACTGAGAACAAAACGCATATTATAACACAATCACACATCAACGGATCGACCATAGAAAAATAAACGGATTAACAGATTACAATATAGTTTTTTCTACAATATAATATACCAATCAAAATTACAAGAAAACATTTTTACAGCTAGTTGAGTCAATTAGGCGGCCTTATTGCTAAGGTAGCAATTTCTTCCAGGCAACCTTTGGTTAAGCAAAAGCGGTAAAAAAGAGAAAGTTGGTTTTTCTACACGGAATATATCAATCACCTTTTTCAGTGAAAAAACATCTTGTTCCCACGAGGAAAATCGAAAATTAAGTTACGTTAAAGAAAATTTAACTAGCTTTATAAATTTGCGCTCTAGTTGAGGATGAACCTATTTTTACAACAGTTGCGAAAGTAAAAAAAAAACAGATAAAGCGAACTTTGCTAGTAGACTTTCTTGAGAAAGTAGAAAAGGTAGGTCTTGTAAGTACATAAAATAAGAATAATTTACCTCATCGTTAGGATAGGACAACGTGACCCATTTATTTACCTCTGCAAGTGACTCTATGAAATATAACTCTATACTACAAGCGTAGGTATAACGTTTTCTTATTGACTTATTTTATGACCAACGCTCACTACTAAAGAAATAAAATGTAAATTATTTTTAGTTATCTTTTAGAAAGTTCTTTCCGAAAAAGTCAAAGAAAATATAGGCTGTATTGTATATAAAGTTATTATATTTTGAAAAGAAATAAATACATGATACTATTTAGTGTGTATTCAATGTGTGTGTTATATGCAATTTTATCATTTAATTTCCTCAAAAATGCAAAATCATTAATACTCGTAGGTAAAATCCACACACCACCGTGTGATGCCACGACGCGCGCCGCTGCCGCCGCCGCCGCCACGCCGCCGCCGCCACCGCAAAGTTGCACGCATCCGGTGTTTGGTTACCTTTGGCTTAGGTGCTTTAGATATTCTTTGAAAACTCTGAATTTTATAGACGACATAGTACTGTGGCGTGCTCCCGCTGCTTTCTGTACAGCGTTTCTGGCCATAGCATTGACGCGCCTTTATGAAACACTAGCTTTCCGCCCGCGGTTTCACCCGCGTTTAATGAGTTTTGTCGTAGGAATGAAGTGTCTTCCCGCGGTAAAAAGTAGCCTATGTCCTATTCCAGGACCTAACCTATATGTGTACCATGTTTCATCCCGATCCGTCCAGTGGTTCAAGCGTGATTCGGCAACAAACATCCAAACTTTCGCATTTATAATATTAGTAAGATAATATTCGTAACCGAATTTGGAAGAGATTTGACAGAGTAGGGCGCGAGCCGCCTCGCATTCTCGTTCTCTACCACTAGTTAGAATTGCATTTGTGAAAAGCCCCAATAAACATTCGAAATTTACTATATTCCGTTGTATCATTCCTCGTAGAGTTGGTTCTACCATCGTCACAGTACCTACATTAAATAAGTATTACTCTGTGGTATAACATTTAGGACCAAGAATGTTTCCATAAAATACGTACTCAAATAAAGTTACTGTGATGTTGGAGATTTTCTAAATAGATGAAGATTTCCTGTGTCATCCGGGGATTTCCAAGAGGTCGACGAGAGCATTTAGCTCCAGCGCTCTGCTAAATTGAATTACCAGCTGATGGGCGTAGGAACGAACTAATTGTCTGACGAATGGACAGAGAAAACTACTTAGTTGCAGTGAGCATCAACTCAAATACAGTCAGATTTAAAATTTATCGTAAAACGTGAAAATAGCATTTTCTAGTAAACTACACTTTAAATCTCACTGTCTTATGAATTGTATTATACTTATTTCTTAATACCTATAATTAAGTAAAATTTTGATTTTTATAAATAACCCAATTTTATTAAAACCTCTCATTTCTTTTCTAACGGCTATATTCAACAACAACATCACAAAAAACAGCACTGGATAAATAAAAGCTATATCCTGACAGGTTTTATTTTTGATATGACCTAATGGTATGTTCCGACCGGTCTACACAATAAATAAATAAATAAATATGTGGGGACATCTTCACACACGGCCATCTGATCCCAAACTAAGCAAAGCTTGTACTATGGGTACCAGTACCAGACAGCTGATATACATTACACAAATAGATAAATACATACTTATATAGATAAACAACAACCAGACACAAGGCAAACACGATTGTTCATTACACAAATGTGTGCCCTGGGCGGGATTCGAACCCGCGACCCTGGCGCCCTGGGCTACGGAGCCGTCATTAAAATAAACTCTAAAAATATTTTATTTTACTATTTTGCCTAAAATGCTCAAGTGCCTAAACTATGCATGTTAGTCATTCAGCACCCACGACACGATGCGATGCACAAATCAGTATGCGTTACACACATCGGTAGGTACTTACAACTTCACGGAATGTAGGTTGACATGCTGGCACCATGCAGCAGGGCCTGCAATAATACACGAGTAGCATAATGAGGGAATAGTTCCATCCACTGATTTTCTCAAGTACATGTACTTGGACATTTATAAACTCTCTTGCTGACGCAAGTATCAATAGATAACTAACATACACGATCACTCCCGTAGGTTACGTGTGAGGAGAGTTTCAGGTAGCGTTCAACAAAATAGCAATAAAAGTAAGTAAGTTGAGTAAGATTGGTGTTAGAAGGAATTTCGTTATGTGTCTCATGAGCACATAGCTTTTTAAGTTTTACTTGTGAACCGTGCTTCACTCTTGTGTATTTCACAACGAGGCTGGCGAATTAGGCGATTTCTTTTGTTTACTTCATTTTATATTAGTGAAGACCTGTAATTGGCTGTATGTCTAACATTAATGTTTTTTATTATAGTTTTGATAGCTGTTGGTTTTCCTGGAAATTAAAATAAAATAAATAAAGTAAAATAAAAGAGGTTGTATGTATAGAAAAGAATAGTATGTATTTATGTAACCACTTGATTGCACATGAATTACATGTAAACACAAAAAAAATATCATAAGTGCAAAGGCGGACTTATCCCATGATGCATTTCTTTCAATCAGATTGTCATTTGAAAAAATCTAAGATGTAAAGTCGCCTTCCATTTATGTTTATTTTTCCTGTGTCTGATGCGATAAAGTTTCATTTATCACTCATCAACATCAACGGCCCGTTACAGTCCACTGCTGGACTATGAGCCTCCTCCACTTAAGTGGAGGGTTTTGCCGTAATCTCCACGCTTGGCAGGCGGGTTGGAGATCGCAGATTAAAAGGTTACTGTATCAGAGAGCGCTGCTGTCCGTTCCCTGTTCAATGTGTAGTCCCTAAGTCGCCTCTTACGACACCCACGGGAAGAGTAGGGGTTGGTGACAAATGTATTCTACTCTGCCGTCACCACACGGCACATTCATTTATTCATTTATCACTAGGAATTCTTAAACATTTTTTTTCTGCTTACCACAAGCAATTGTCTCTATATTACTTCTGATTCGATATTAAAATATGTATTTTTTTAATACTCATAGCCGTAGTTGAAAGCAAAATATTTTTAAACCGTAAAATACCTGAATCACAGATTTTTTAATATTTGAATAAAGTTGTGCATGAAAAGTTAAGAAGTTCTGTAGATTTTTAAATTGCATGAGTTTTTATAACAAAAAAAGGAGACCGTTAAACTTTACTTTTTATTTATTTTTATAAGTTTTGATTAATTTAAATAAAATATAAAGTAAAACATCAACTTTTTTTAAAGCATTAAGGAGTTTTTCATGAATTCCACTGTAATATAATTGAATATTGCTGCCAGCGCTCTGCGGCCCAAATAGTAGTGCCTGCGGTCAGCAGTTTATATAAAATACAAAACCCATGCAGTACATAACATAAATTCTCATTTATTATATTCATCATTAAACGCCCTTTAATGTACATTACAGCTGTCGTAATAATTTGTCTGTAAAAATATACATTATAGCTGTCGTTTATGGTCTCCTATGATTTCTATGGAAAGATGTAACGAGATGTATCGTGCTACATACATCTTTACATTACATTATATCTGCCGTGAGTGAAGCCTAAGGGTTTATTCAAATATTTTAAAGCATTCACGATTTTAAGACACACATCCTTTGTTTGTCAACCAAACTTGAGATTCTTACAAACCGTCCTCATCACTCCACTCATCAGAATCGGTCAAATAAGAAAAAAAAGTGAAACATTTAAAACTATACCACTATCAACGTAATGCCGTGTGTCGTTGACACAGCCATAAAATGAAAGCTATATTTTCTGCTTACATAAACCATGAATTATTCCATTACCAATAATATTATTCCATCGATTATGCTATGAAGAAGCATAAAATATTCGCGTTTGATAGACAAGCGATGGTCTCGCTCGTAAACCCTTATAATGAGCTATAAAAAACTTCATGAATAAACAAATTGCTATTTCCATTTAATTTTTTGTTGGGCGTTTATTAGACAGGCTCATAACACACCTGTCTGGGAAACCCTCAGGGGAAAATTCACTTATTTCTTTTTAATTCTAACTGCGGATCCCAAAAGTTTCCAAGTTTGAGAATACAGTGACTTCTTTTTTGAAGTGTTTTTAATTTAGTAAAAGTATGTCTTTCTCAGAAAGCGTCCTTTGAATTATCCTTTATTGGTTTTTAAATATAAATGAAATATTCAAGATGAATTTTTATAACTTTATATGCATTTAAAACGTCTAGAGTTACTGCAGAAATCGGGGGAATTATTTGGTTATTTATTGGAAGTTGTTCTATAATGTTTTGATTCTTGATGACATCTCTCCTCTCTCTCTCCTTCTCCTTCTTCTCCTTCTTATACAAAATCATGAAGTCCAGCGAGGTTAATCTACTCAGCTAAAGTTAAAGCAATACAATCTATGAGTTCATTTATGATATAACAGAAGAGATTCGCATTGTTCTCGTAACTAAGCATTTACACTTTCTTAGCTAGAAGGAGAAATTCAAATCGAATCAACAGCCCGTTACAGTCCACTGCTGGACTATGAGCCTCCTCCACTTAAGTGGAGGGTTTTGCCATAATCTTCACGCTTGGCAGGCGGGTTGGAGATCGCAGATTAAAAGGTTACTGTATCAGAGAGCGCTGCTGCCCGTTCCCTGTTCAATGTGTAGTCCCTAAGTCGCCTCTTACGACACCCACGGGAAGAGTAGGGGTTGGTGACAAATGTATTCTACTCTGCCGTCACCACACGGCGGAAGGAGATATTACTGGAGTTAAATATTACTTCAGTGATCTCTTATCATCTTCTAACTTTGATGATTGCATAAGGAGCTTTGCTTACAATATAATTTATTTTAGGCACAAATTATTCATAACTAGCTTTCCGGCTACGCTCGCGTTATGTAAGATTTTCCCGTGGGAATAGGACTTTTTCTCATAAAAAGTATCCTATGTGTTAATGCAGGGTACAAGGTATCTAGATTTAAAATTTCATCTAAATCCGTTAAGTACTTTAAGCGTGAAGGTGGAACAAACATCCAAACATACAAATATAATATTTTCACATTTATAATATAAAGGTCCTTACATATGAAATTGGCGTTTTGTCGTACTGGCCACTTTGATCACAAATTTCTCCTATTTGGTTAGGAATTCGAAATTCAAATTTATACAGCTATTTCCACATGTAGTTGTGTTTCGTAAACCGTCATTCATTTGTTTTTTTACTTATCTTTTTTCTGTTTGCATCGCTCGATTTACAAAATGGAAAATTTGAAATATCGCGTTATTTACGAGTACGAGTTCCACCGTGGCACCAGTGCTGCGGAAACGGCTCGAAGGGTTAATGATGTGTATGGCGGTTGTGTCGCAAAAGAAAACACAGTGCGTTTTTGGTTCCAACGTTTTCGTTCTGAAAATTTCGACCTGCAAAACAAGCCCCGTGGACGGCCGGAGACCCAAGTTGATAATGAAGCATTGAAGGCTATTGTGGAAGCGGATCCATCGCAAACCACGTCCGAGTTAGCTGCAGGCTTCGGTGTTAGTGATAAAACTGTTTTAATCCACTTGAAGCAAATTGGGAAGATTAAAAAACTTGAAAGGTGGGTTCCTCACGAATTGAGTGAAGCAAACCGGCAAACGCGCGTCAACTGCTGCGTTACATTACTTGACCGGCACAATAACGAAGGGATTTTAAATCGAATCATTACCTGTGATGAAAAGTGGATTCTCTACGATAATCGGAAGCGCTCATCGCAATGGCTGGACCCTGGCAAGCCAGCCAAAGCCTGCTCCAAGCGAAAATTGACCAATAAAAAGTTACTTGTAAGCGTTTGGTGGACTAGCGCCGGTGTCGTTCATTACAGTTTTCTCAAATCTGGCCAGACGATTACGGCAGATGACTATTGTCAGCAATTGCAAACCATGATGGAAAAGCTAGCTGGTAAACAACCGAGGCTGGTCAATCGCTCTACGCCACTGCTGCTTCACGACAACGCTAGACCACACACTGCACAACAGACGGCTAGCAAATTAGAAGAGCTTCAATTGGAATGTCTAAGGCATCCACCGTACTCCCCGGACCTTGCTCCAACAGATTACCATTTTTTTCGAAATTTGGATAACTTCTTGCAAGGGAAAAAATTCAACTCAGATGAGGCAGTCCAAATCGCCTTCAAAGATTTTATTGATTCCCGTCCGAATGGTTTTTTTAGTAAAGGGATCAATGAACTACCTATGAGATGGCAAAAGTGCATAGATTACAATGGCTCATACTTTGATTAAATAAATATACTATATAAAAATTTTTCGACTTTTTGTTCCTCCCATACAAAACGCCAATTTCATATGTAAGGACCTAATATTAGTGAAGTGAAGTGTGATAATCCATTATGTATCAAGTTCATAAAAAGGGCGATTCTAATACTTGAACTGAACTAAATATAACATTTTTCCTTTATATTAATATTAAAAATAGTATGTATTTATACAATGTAACAGATGATGCGCCCTACTAGGTTTTAAAACGATTCGTGATCCTTTTGTTTCTATTTTGAAGAGTTTAAATTTATATTTCGCCGATCAGATATGGTCTACTTTTTTTTTAATTTTTTATCCAGTAACATTTCTTGTTTGGTTCTTGCATCTACGTTGCTGCTAGCCGATTTCACTTAATCAATAAAATGGCTGCAATGATATTTTTATGAGATTAACTCAGTTATATGTGGACTTTGTAACTAAGAAGTAAGAAAGAACACTGCGCTACATTTGATGAACTGAATGTATAGGTATGAGATGTCTCACATACAAAATAATCAGTACGGATTTAAGAGTAAATAGATAGCATGCTTTAAATTACTTACTAAAAGTCGTTTATGGCCGTTTTTTTCTTTAGTTAAACTGGTGCAGCCAAATGGAGTAGGTATACTGTGTCTAACAAAATGTCTTTGACTAAAAATAACACATGTGTAATTTGTGACTCGGGAGTATCCTTTCCCGGAAGAGAATGATATACTTTGGAATTATGAACACTAAAATTAAATTTAACACCGAAATTACAATCCGGATATAATGTTTCTATTCATCGTTCAAATAATACTGTCCGGCGGGAAATCGACCTAATTTTATTCCAGTTTTAGAACTAACCAATTAATTTTGTTGCCTAAAATTACATTACGTACAAAATAATTTGAACTAATGTCATATTGCATCACATTTTTATATTCTTGCAGTTACCGCTCATTTAAAGTGGTCTGATTTGTTTGTAAAGTTAACTGGCAGCAAAAATAGTTACTTGGTTTGGTTACCTTCACCACTTATTTGTTAAAATAAAATTATGAATGTATGACATCTGTACCCACTGTTCTCATTGTAGATTACGTAAAAAGCGATGCTTCGTCGACCTTTCACAGAGGTTGGTATAAAGGCGCCTGTGTCTTGCCCGGGTTGCGGAGGAGATGCAGGTTCGAGTCCTGTCCAAGATCGACAGAAAATTGTCGCTTTATAATTATTGTATATTTGTATTGTATATTACAAGGATTGTGTCTCTCTGCAGAACAGGTCCCCGCCGCCCGCGCCTGTCCCCTCAGCGCTGCTCTACTCACCGCCGGAACCCCTAGAGGTAAGTCAGTTCACCTGAAGCTCGAACCTAACCTAAACTAAGGTGATCAGGCCGCAGTGGCCCAGTAAGGTTCTTTAGTCTTAACACATAACCTTTGAATTTCTTCGTAGGAGTTTGAAGGTTTTCTAACGAAATGTCCCTTCGCTGTAAGAGCATTGAGGCTAAAGCCTATCATGTACAACGCTATAATATTATATATTATAAAGCTACCAGATCCCTTACCACCTACAATTTATATGCAGATAGCAGCCGAAATTATAGAGGATCACGCGTGCTAATTTGGGCTCTTTACTTAAATATATTTTATAGCGCGGTCCGTGACGGGCTTATTAGCGAGAGGCACGCACAACAATCGATCAGCTGTTCAGATTGACCGCCGCCATCTTGAGTGTATTGCTATTGCCTCAATAGGTAGCCCTCTATTCACTCAAACACGATAAACGCGCGGGATATTTGGGCAAGAATTGAGATGCCAACGGCTCTGATCTAGACACACTTTAATGGACTAGGTATATTTATATTGACTAGTAGCTCTGAGAGCTGTTACAAGTTACAGTAAACCTCGCGAGTTTTTTTTTTTTAGGTTTGCGATCCCATATCTCCGCCATTTTAAAAATATCGATAAACTGAATCAAGAATAAAATCCATAATAATTATCGAACCTGCTGACACAATTTTACAAGAATCGGTTGAGAAATACGACCTTTAGAGAAGAATAACCGGACATCCGGAAGCTGTCAATTGTTTATTGGTGCTCTATGTCATACTCACGTAACTTGGGTGCACTACTTACATAAGTGCTTAGTGCAATTTAAAAAAGTTCCTAAGGAAAGAGTTAGAAATCCGTGTAAATTATTCTGTATAAACAAACTCGTTTGTTTTTGCTTATTTGCCCTAAGGATCACCCAGATAATATTATCTTCGTCTTAAACAATCAATTAAATCCTTTAGTTAGTTCAGTTATTAGTTTTAGTAATACAAACACCCAAATCTCTCAAAATTATTACAAACAACAAGACAGATTTAGCTAACATTTAGAAAAAACCTTTACGTATCGATTTTTTTCTCCAACAGAGAAAAAAGTCAGAATTTTTCATGGAAAAGTACCAACATTTTTTATAAGTGTTTTCTGAGAGAATCGACCCCATAATAAATTTTGAAGAAATTATTTTTTTAAGAACTACTACAACTATTTAGACTTTTAATAAATAACGATAGCAACAAAATATTCGTGTAAATATTTTCACGGTTGGTTAAGTTCTATTAAGTTGTAATATCGTATCGTTTCATATTCACTTCAATCTGAATTTTAGTATTTTATTATTATTTAATAAACATTATTCATATTTTTTTAACGATAATAATATAACCATTGGATATAACTCTTTAAAAAGTGTATTACCACAGAGATAATAACCTACAGTATTACATTGAATCAGGCTGTGGTTATGGAAACCACAACGCACGTCGCACAGTAACATGTAATGTAATATTAATATAATAGTAAATTACGATACAAGGATCGTAGGTGGCTTATTACAAACGAGGGGCTCGGGCTTATAATGTCACGAGTTTGTTATAAAACCTAAGATCCGTGTGTTGTACGACGTTTTTCAATACACTTGTGAGAAAACTGATAGTAAATAATTAAATTGAAATTGTTAAGAAGGTACCCCTACAAAAGCTATGATACTACGTTGTAAAAACTAACCTGTATTATATCGTGCGCAGTTTGAGCATCCTTACAATTCACATTTATCACTAAATATCAACACTTTATCACTCTAAAACAACATTCAATGTAAAACAATTAAATGAAAATTTCACAAAGTTGGCGCCAACCACAAATCGATATTATGTTTCTTTTTTATAAGCATAATAACGGAGAAAAGGCTCTGGCGGACATTCAGCCTCTACGAATTGATTCTTTGTTAAATCGAGATATTTTTTTTATAATTAAAATATTACTGGCTGATAATATTTTTGATATAATTTGTTGAAATAAAAAAATATAAAATACTTTTCTCTTTGTATGAATCGATTTAAATATTTTTTGTGTCAAAATGATCCTGGCTGAATAATAATTTTGAAGACCGTAGGAATTAAAAAAAAAATGTAATAAAATCGCACGCACTAGTGCGGTAAAACGCATTTACCGCACAGTTTACTGCCTTCGTAAGTTCAGTTTTCGAGCAAGGTGTATTGAAAAAAATTTGACCGAGCGAGCGCTAAGCGCGTCTGTCCTGCTGTTTTCCTCTACAGGTCACATTTCTCAACCGATTCCCATGAAATTTTGTGAGCAGGTTTGATATATATTTATTATATTGTATATATTTTTTCGATTCATATTTTAGTTTTTTTTTAAAATGGCGGAGATATGAGGGTTGAAAACGTAAAAAAAAACACAAATCAGCTATTTCGAAAAAAAAAAAACTCTTGAGTTCTAAAACTTACAGAGCCACTATAGTATCGTAATATCATATTTAAGTAAGTTAGTAACCTCAATATTAATAATAATTTTACCTATTACGAGCACTTATTATATTCTGTGCTATTATGAGCTGAATAAGTCAATTTATTGGCAATTACGAGGCGTAGACGGGTTTTATTTTTTAATAACCACAGCGATTAAATTTTATTTGCTCGGCGTAATGGTGTTAAAGAACCTCCTTGTAGGGTGGAGTTTGTAGCATGGTTGCGATATCCTTCACTGCAAGTAAAAATTATATTTTAATTTTATTTATCTTACATTTTCATACTACCTATCTTGCTGTGCTTTTCTTCATAATATTTGAAAATTTCAACCCACCGCAGCAGTTTTTGTGAAGGAGTGAATCACCAAAAATGCTCGGTAATTATAATTCAAGTCTGGTGAGCGCTTTTGCTATTAAACATCTGTTATTTACGTCTCCACTTGTGCATATAGGGTAACCAGCAGAACGATTTAATAAACTGACTCCGGATATATTATATATTTTTAATTTTCCCAATTCATGATCGTATTTGTGATAGAAATTATCTGAAACAAAGTTTTTTCCTATGAAAAACAAGACTACAACTTATATCAATGTTTATGAGGATTGTGCGGCGCGAGTAGGTATTTAAAAAAATGCTTTTTCACTTTATTCACTATTTTTACTATTAATTATATTATTTATTAATTAAATATATATTTATTATACCATTATAATTATATATTTTTACTAATATTATTTTTACTACTATATATTTCACTATTCTATTTCATTTTAAATATTGTTTCGGGCGATAACTTTTTTACCCCCCTAAACCTTTACGGAATGAGACAATTTTGGTCTCATTTGATTCAGTATACTTTAATGTACACCTGTGCGTTTTTTTTAGTAAATCAGCTTAGTTTAATTAAAAAATAACAATAATTACGTGGTAGTTTATAAGTCAAAAAATGCAATATTTAGCTGCTAATAACTTGTATCGTAAGCAATATTTATTTAAATTAAAAACGTACAAGCCTAACTTTTTATTATATCTACAAAATATCTAATAATTATTAAAATTGAACAATTTTTAAGGGGTGAAAAACGTTATCGCTCTTTGTATGAAAATTTACAGCTTCACAACCCTCTTAAGATTCATATTCCTTTACTTTTAAACAAAATGGGTACTACGTATGTTATGTAGGATATGTAATTACGTATGTATACGTATTTGATAGACCTTTGAGTTGGCGAGTGTCGCAGAGAGCCGAACCGCCGCCGGAGGCCAAGTTTATATCTTGCTGAAAGTCATAGTACAATCGTGCACAGTTCTTCATCGATATAACATTGTCAGTAAAAGAACTCATTCAGATGTTATCGTATCTCAGTCAAAAATCGTTGCATCGATTTACTGGACCAAACAAAAGCCTCTCCCAAAATCTCCTCAACGACCGGTCAGTCAGGCGCACCCACGTCTATAACGAGAACACGCCATTTAATTTAATATTCAGAAAAACCACATGTATAACAACAACATACACACAACACAACATTACATATCTATTTGTAACATAAAATATTGTAGAGTAACATTATTATTATTTTATCATTTATAAGCAGTTACCTCACGCTTTCATACATTTTTACTAAGATCAGATAAATGGTAGCTGGGAAAAGACAAGTAAAGGAAAACATTTAATTCCTACACGGGAATACTCGATAAAGCATTGCCTCAGTATATTTTATTTTATTGCAATTCCACACTGGCTGAAGCATTTTATTATGCTTACATTATTATAACTTTGCTATTGGGTATGGAATAACTGGGATACAGCTCTAGCAAAACATTATGAAATGGTTATCGCTTATGATTATGATAGTCGAATTTTGTTGATCGTACTTATGAATTTGTTATGATTTTAATAGTTTGCTACATTAACTGGTTTTGACAGTTACGAATTATATTAAATTTTATTTCTTTAAATAAGTTAACTTTTAAGTTTATTGTTATATTTATCATCATTGTATTTATAAAGTCCATTAAAGGTCCACTGCGTAATCGACCCTTTCTCGTCTCTTGACCTCCAATTATGATTATTATTTTATTATTAAATAAGAAGAACTTTGCTTTACTTTTTTATACTTTGAGGCTGATTGTATCAAAATACTTACTTAACTATGCCACAGACTGTACTAAATTAGTACATAATTTAGGATGTGAACACTGGCATTAATTTAGAATTAAAAATCTATCACTACGAGCTCTTGGAAACGTGTAGATGCCGAATCTTAATCCAAAAATATTGCCATGGGTGGTTTTATTTTATGCTCCTTTGAAGACAACTAAAGCTTTGTTTCGGGATATGAGCGTAATTTTATTTACGAAGAAAAAACTTATCTGTGTCTCTCCCGCAGCTGTTATGCGTATTCCCGGAGCGTGCGTCGCGCGTGTGCTCGGCGGCGTGCGGCGCGGCGGCGCGTGCGGGCGGAGAGGCGCGCGCGGTGCGCTCTGCGCGGGAAGCGCTCGACGCGCTGCGCCGCGACGCAGACGCACGGGTGCCGCACGTCGCCATCGTCGACGCGAGGCAGCCGCAAGCGCTTGATGCTACTCTGCTGGCCAGGTAACGGATTTTTTTAAGACTATTGGTTAAAATTCCTAAGTGGAAAGAGAGAAGTGGAATCCATGAAACTGAGCCGGTCGATTTATTATCGGAGATACGATTTTTTTTCATCTGACAACCAACTTTAGTTTCAAAGATTGAACTCCTCACTTTCCTTTCCACAAGTATTTTTATCTCTGCATGTGATGGATGTCTTTAAAATACTAAGGTGCATGCAATTTTTAATAATTAAATGTTTCAAAAATGAATCTAAGACCATCCTATTAAATCAACGCCAATCCACTTTGTTATACAATACTATAATGTGTATTCTCGTCGGTGCATTTATGTGTATCTTGATCGCAAATGGAAGTAGGAGTAAGTTTCATCAATCTTAGCGAGTAAACTTGCTAACGTCGTCTGTGCTAACGGTAGCAGTAAGTAGCGTCCATTAGACTTGCAGTATATTATAGGTATACCCTATCATATGAGTATAGTATTTAATCGATATATCGCTATCCATCTCCGTCACTTGTAACATTTAGTAGTTTGTAGCACTAGTCTTGGTTTTGTCCGTGGAGTAATCGGCACCGTCATCTTTTGACCATATTTTACTTTTGTCCAAGGAAACTAATAAAACAAAACAGGACGACAAGTAGAAGATGCGAATAAGTGACAAAAGTATGAACCATAAAATTGTTACAGCTGAGTTGTTACGGCGTAGCTACTTTACTAGCTACGTTTGTAGCTAGTAAACGCTACGACTGGAACTACGCTACTACGCGCATTACTAGCCACTCGAACGATATTCGATCATAAAATATTTACGTAATAAATTAGTCTATCAAACACGTGAGACGGATGATTTGTCGTTAAAGATCTGCGACGCCAGTATCAATCTCACTAAGTAGGTTCCCGACGACGATGGCGACGACGACACGAGGGAAGCAGCCATTATGGTGTTATTTGCATGCGACGTTGCACATAGAGAAAATGGATACGTAGGTACCGTCTCGTTGTGGCGAAGACGTGTCGACTTGACTCACCTTGAGTATGTATTCGTAGTCATTTATTTATTATTATTATATCAAAATTAAAAATGTCTATTTATCTTATTTCAAAAATTCCATGTCAAAATTGTATGTACGATCAATATGAAATGGTAAAAAATATTTTTTCGAAAGTAAACATTTTGTTATGTAAGTAAAATATATCAGGCTGCTTTTTGATAGTATGCGTCACAATAATGATTGTTTAAAGGCCGATTTACACTGTGACAAGTAGCAAGTTGCAAGTTGCAAGTTTTTCCTGTTGCCAAGGAAACACTCGCTCTTGCAAAAAATAGAAGTCCGGTATATTTTTTTGCAAGTGCAAGTGTTTCCTTGGCAACAGGAAATAATAATAATATGCTTTTTGATAACAGGAAGATATGAAATTTTTGTTTTGACAACTTGTACTTGCAACTTGCACTTGCAACTCGCACTTGTACTTGTTAAAGTATAAACTAGCCTTATCGTAAACAGAACAATTTCCAGATACCACAAATGTAGACTACATCAGCTGGCTAATCAGTTCAAAGTATTTATAACTCGACCAATAATACATTATTGTTGAGTACCTTCCACTCCAGATAATAAATTATCATGTAGTTCGCCTTGCAGCTCTTGAAACAATTATGTCAGCAATTTCATTTATTTGAATTTTATTACAATAATATATAAATAGAACCCGTATTTATTATAAATAATAAATAAAATAAATAAATAAATATTTTTTTTATTAGCTTATGAAAAATTATAACAGTTTGTTGTCAGGGTCTCCTGTTAAGCAAAGCCTGTGTTAGGAGCCTGCTCTATGATATATAGAAGTAATATGATTTTGAGCTAAGTATTCATATTCATTTTACAATGCCACTAATATTATAATGTATAAGTTTGGATATTTGTTACTCAATCTCGCTTAAACCACTGATTGGGATTGGGATAAAACTTAGCACACATTTGGGTTAGGTGCTAGAATAGGACATAGGATTATTATTATTGTTGTGTATTGTAAACCGCATTATACGTCTTCATCTCGCTTTTTTAAGTAGGAGGATGACAGCTGTCTAAATATTCGTTACAAAAGTATAAAAGATATTTAGCGTGGCTATATCTTTATATTTCATAAAGTAAGGCTGACTTTTTATTTTATTGTAAATTTGATTTTATTAATAGGCTGCTATAGGTATAAATAATAATTGTATTAAGCTCTAGCTTATCTTTGTAATAAATTGTGATTATGAGTATTTTCTCATAGTTTAATCGTGATAAATTTTGCTTTACCAAAAAGTTTAATTAAATTACTTCGTATTGTAAGTGAAGTTAACCAAAAGTAAGAGCTAATTTTAGGTACAAGTAACTTGAAATAAAGAATTTATTATTATTATTTTACATACAGTAAAGATATTGCCTGTTTTTCCTGCAATAGACTTTATTTACAAAATATATTACTATAACAATAATGTACTCGGAATAGAAAGGTATTGATCCTAAGTAAATAAAAATAATGTCACTACAGAAAAGCTCTCGAGGACGGACCGGATGGACGGTCCATCGAGAGGAAGTACGGAAATCATGGCGCGTATTTCTATTGGAAGTTATATATCTCATTTCCTGTTCACTTTTATTTTTCTTCTGATTAAGTATAAGCTAAAAAAAATGTAAAAGAAAAATATTACTAAAAGTTTCCAGAATTATATTAACAAAATGAAATAGAAAGTGCAAGAATAACTGGAAGATCAGTTGAGAAAATGTCTATTTCCAAACACTATGGAGTGCGTCCGGCAATTTAGGATAAAAAATCAGTAAACATCTTTTTAATTAAGTTAGGTTAATTATTACTCCGATTTTTATCAATTTTTTTTTCGTTTCTATAACAATTAGGCGGATGAAATAAGGAAGAGACAAAACGAGAAAAGGCAGCTAACCTACAGGTACATATCTATTACCTGTTGAAATCGCATGCATAATGTAATGGTTTATTATTGGTTTTTCCAACCTGTCTCCCGACCTCCTCACATCAATTGACTTCATTCAGTAACTTCTTTATTTAGTTTAAAGATATAAATCTCCGTCAGATTTATGAAAATTATAGTCGTAATAAAACTAATATTTAATTCTGAGTAAGCGAATATCGTATTTGGTCAGATTCACTGTAGATCTTGAATTAAAATTCTGGCATGAAGCGTTCAAATCAATAGCACTCAGCTAATTAAATTTTAATCTACACTGGCCAAGCAGAATACTCATACCCAAAGGAAAATGTAGAGAAACAGAGCTTATTTATTTATTTACATTTGTAAAAAAATACCTATACTTACTTAAGTACTACTTAAATAACAATAAATGGTTAAATAATGAATAAATCCGTTTTTATGTAATTCCCATGGACCTGTTTCAGAATCAACCTTAGTAATTCAATTCTACATTCAAAGTTTAAGTATAAATTGATCTTTAGCTACTCATTTTCGTGTTAAATTCAGCTGTTCTATCGTCCTGTGCACACTGTATAAATTGGATTTCATCTAAAGGTTTCTTGTGTAACTGTTTACTTTACGTGCTCTTTGAAGTTAGTCGATGACTTAAGGGTCCTACCCATGCCAACTCGCAGTTTTTGAAGGCCTAAGGCTCGTAAACGAGCAAGCAGAAAATTCCAGACAACATATATATTAAACTTGGATATATAACCTTTATTTCGCGCAGACTGATTTTTATTAAAAACATTCAATACTATACCAAAAACGCCGATGAAGTCGAGCTGTTTCTATTGTTAAATTCGCTACTGCTTCTAAACTACAACAGACGCGGACATGGTTCCTACGGAATATTATTGGCAATTCATTTATGTTTCATCCGTGCAAAAAAAAAAACATATGTAGTCCAAGAAAAAAGAAAAAAAAAAACGAGTTTTTCGCACGATTCCTGCGCAGTGTCAGACGTAACTACCGTGAAGCATCGCACGCTAATATAAACGTTATTTCTGTAGTGCGTCGGTTGAACTTTCAACTAAAGCGCATTGAGTTGCTAATTTTGACATTGTATGCCCCTTAAAGCAGGTATGGTGACGAAGGCACACTTTACCTCTTCGATTTAGTTTACCTAATGCTGTTTGTATGCATTTTGGAAAAGGGACAAAAAAGGTCTACGGAATAAAATGAAAATAGCTATAGGTATATCCGATTAAAAAAAAAAACCTGTAAGCGAGCTCTTTCATTTTCGATATCGTGCCAATTTGACTGTGACTTTGACTAATTATTAAATTCGTAAATACCTTCTGAAAATGTATTAAACGACAACGTCCTACGTAATCGTTAAAGTAGAATTTCCAAAAAATTCAACGGAATGGGGTAAACACCGTGAAATATAACTGGTTGTTTTCCTTTAAATGGAGTGTTCAGTCCATTAAATTGAACAACTTTCTCCAAGGAACATGGGCTGTAAAACGACAATAAAAAATTTGTCCGTTCATACAAAACTGCGCGGCCAGCTGATCGATTTACTATGGGGGAAGCAATATATTTTTTTTCATTAGCCAGACCATGTTCCTTGGGGAAAGTTGTTTAGTTTAATGGACTAAGACAACCAGTTAAATTTCACGGTGTATACTTATTTCATTGGAACTCACTCATCATTAATGTGTGTGTATGGTATGGATATAAACTCAATAAGGAAATATCCACACTAATAAGATGCCAACAATTAGATCACGAAACAACGCGCAACACAATATAATAATAATATAATACACAATATAATAATAATCGTAATATACCTATATAACGTGTTTATGAAACAACGCAAAATTTCCCTCACTAAGGCTGCTTCTCCACCAGAGAAAAACACGTCCCTCGCAACGCATCCTCGCACATCTCTGGTGGAAAAGCAGCGTTACACAGGACTGTGTTACCACCCGAGAAATTTTGCGTTCATGGACATGAAACTGAACAACTTTTGTTCTGGAACTTTTCCAATATCGCTTTTTTTTTTCTTTTCATACAATCTCATCAGCAAGCCGAAGTCAATTTGTATGAAAAGCAATTTTTTTTTTTGCAATTTCGTAAATGTTCCAGAACAAAAGTTGTTTAGTTTCATGGGCTTAGTTATTTCATTTAAACGTTCTATTATTATTTAAATCGGAGGTCACGTGTTTCGGCCCTTAGAGAAATACGGAGGTAGCTATCGGGAGGCAACGCATGGGAGATTTTTTTGTTATTACCTCCACTTGGCTAACATAATACCTCGGATCATTTACTCACTCTCTCAGCGTCTAATGAGCAGTGGCAAATTGTGTACATAAGCGACAAACTAACTTCGTAACGCGCCGCGACTTACTAACTAGTTGAGGTTAGTTAGCTAGCTAGCACCTCCAAGGTATTTCTATAAACATTTCAGTCATGGTATCTGTTAGGAAATTCAAGCGTTGCGTTGTCAGTTTGATTATGTTAACACAATTAATATTGACTGATATTAGACACCTTAAAAGTATTTTAAATTAAATTAAATGTATTATCAACGGTTATTAAAGGGTCTCGCAGATGTTAAAAATTGTCATTAAAATCGTATTCCCTAAAAAAATATACTTACTATGAAAAATTTAATTATTATTATTTCGTGTTTTGTGGTAAAAACACAAACTTTTTATCTTTGATAATTTAATAAGTATAGTAAGTTATGCAAATGAATTTGTTAGTTTACTTCGACGATCAAGTGGAGAATGTATAATGTATATCACAGAATATGAATATTCAGAGGCTTACACAAAATAATAAGTTAATTATAATTTTATTAAATAACACGTTAACTGCACCATCGTATTCTGCAAAACTTGTCAGTATAATGAGAGCCGCCGCGAGATTTTTGAATATAGAATAACACAACACCGCCTCTGTAAATTCAGCCCTTTCCTAAAATGAAACAGAATAACACAATTTAACCCTCTTCCAGTGCACACAGCACAATGTAATTCCCTCAGAGCTTTTGTAATGTTAAAGAGAAACTGGCAAGAAATAGTGAAATCTTCGGAGCGTAAAGTCTATTATTCTTTTCAGCTCACTGTTTACTGCAAATAAATTTAGCGGCTTCCGTAGGTACTAAGCAATATAAACTGCTGGCGAGTGAAATAAATTCTTCTACAGGCTGCAGTGCAGTTCATAACAGCGCAGTAGCTACTTGCGATTGCACAATTGAAGTAGTTTTTTTCTGTATTGTAGCTTGAAAGTTCATAAGAAACCCAGCAACCAAAGCAGAGTGAAGATACTTTTATTTAACAATACTCATTGCAACAGTAACAAAACCTGCCAGGTCATTAATTCTAACGACTCTATGCGGAAATTATAAAGCTGATTTGCATATAAGTTTTCTTTCAAGCCACAAAATGGCATTCTTATGAAACAAAAGCGTGTAACATGCAAATAATGAAATACATTATTAATGTATACAGAATACTCTGGGCGCTTTGCGTGCCAAAGGGTTCGATGCAAATGTAGGTTAATTTAGAACTATTTAAGCCAATTACAAGGCTCTAGGAACGAATTGAACTGTTTGTAACTTGCATAGTAACAGCCGAACGCACGCACTATTTTAGTAAACAAAGAACGTTTTATTTAAAATTAAATTCTGTAAATCGCATACCACCAAATAAATTATTGTGAGAAATTGAAGTAACTTATAAGCGATTTGCTTGCAGCTAAAAATTGGTTATAAATATTGTCTCATTGTATTGTTCATTTTGCCGTGTGGTGACGGCAGAGTAGAATACATTTGTCACCAACCCCTATTCTTCCCGTGGGTGTCGTAAGAGGCGACTTAGGGACTACATATTGAACAGGGAACGGGCAGCAGCGCTCTCTGATACAGTAACCTTTTAATCTGCGATCTCCAACCCGCCTGCCAAGCGTGGAGATTATGGCAAAACCCTCCACTTAAGTGGAGGAGGCTCATAGTCCAGCAGTGGACTGTAACGGGCCGTTGATTGTTTTTTTTTATGGTTCATCAAACATTACATAATAATCCATTCTGTGATGCCTTTGCTTTACAAAAGGTGGAGTAAAAGCTGTTTTGACATTATGTTGTTTAGGTATGGGAGCCTAATTAAAATCCAAGTTTTCGATATTCGGAAGAAAAGGCTCGAGCCGCTATTGAATGTACCAAAATCAGTTTTTTTTTTAATTATGTCTTAACAGTAGACTTTATGACAAAAGTGTCTATGAGAAGTATAAAGAAGACAAAATTACTTACATTCTTTACATACATATTTATTCTGTAAGTCTTATAGGTCAAAAGTTACAACTGGCAACAAAGTTACAAAATTAACACAAAAGCCTCCCAACTATTTTTTTTATGAATGTTTACTGTCTTATCAGGCACCTAAGTAGTATTGGACATCTACGGAACCGTCCACTTTGCGTGGCCCGACACGTGTTTGGCCAGTTATTTTTTGTTATACATCTCAAATCATATAATTCTTTTAGTAAGAGAACTGGTTTATTTTACCTCTTACGAGAATTGTATTTTATTTCTTATTGGAAAACCAACACCAATATTTAAATAAACATTGGACAGAGAGCCAATTACAAGTCTTCACTGGTGACATTTAACATCTAACATTATGTACAGATATGACATAGTTAGATACGATATATTTCAAAATGACGTGTTGTTCTCATCTTCGCCATAAAGTAAATGTAGACGTACCTTAGACTTAAAACGGCCATAGAGACTTGAATTGATATCTAATCCTGTTCAAAATATACTCTTTGAAGTCTTAATTCAGTGGAACTTGAGACACGTGTACGGGCTTTGCTCTATATAGGCATAAATATTATATGATACGGTCGAATTTTCATTTGAAAACCTTGTGTCTGTGCTTACCTTATCGTTCCTTGTGTGACGTGTTTTCATTTGTTTCGCCCGTAACAAATATGGGTAATTTGTAAGGGATGAGTTCGGCTCTTTGTTTTACGAGTACCTCTCCTTTATCCACTCTCTCTTCCTGTTTCCAAAAAAAGACCATTCAAATCAAAGTCTATTGTTCTAATTTATTTTAAGATACTACGTTAGCTGAGTAAATCCACTGACCGCGGTCTAAACTGTGTTGTTTACCTTACGGATTATAATAAGCACCTTTAATATTTCAGGGGGTTACGGCGACCCGTTTACCCTACTCACTTATTTATTCGTACTACATCATGGAAAATGAATTATAATAACGAGATTAGGGTAGACATGTTTAAAAATGGCATGAAATGGCCAAGTCATTAACAGGAGGTTTTATAATGTTCATAAATTAACTGATATAAGAGCTTATTGTATTGCCTTACGAAAATATTGAACATGTTTTTGACATTTTAATGGGATTTCTCTTTGTTGTGTTGACTTGTTAATTTTGCTGGCTGCTCCACAAAGGGTAGCTGAGTGAAGTGTGTGATGGTGGCTGCGTGTTGGTTGAATTATACACTCATCAGAAGTGTCACTTGATCTCTTCGCAAAAAATAAAATAATAGTTCACCGTTTATTATTTTCGTCATCATCATCATCAATTTCTCGTTACAGTCCACTGCTAAACTATGAGCCTCCTCCACTTCAGTGGAGGGGTTTGCCATAATCTCCACGCTTGGCAGGCGGGTTGGAGATCGCACTTTAAAAGGTTACTGTATCAGAGAGTGCCGCAGCCCGTTTCCTGTTCAATGTGTAGTCCCTAAGTCGCCTCTTACGACACCCACGGGAAGAGTAGGGGTTGGTGACAAATGTATTCTATTCTGCCGTCACCACACGGCTCAATCTTATTATCTTATTATCTTCGTACTTTACCTAAATAAAACTTTCTTTGTTCATTCAGAATTTGAATAAGGTAGCAGAAAATGGATTGAAACAGGCGGTTTACTTACCTACTATTATTTTATTTTTTGTGAAGAAGATAAGTTAATCCTAGACACATAAATTTATTTAGTATTAGTGCCTGTTTGGTTGGTACTATTATCTGTTGAAAATTCATCGAGAGCATAGGTTGTGCAACAGCTAGGGTCGCTACTACAGAAATTACTAGTGGCTCTGTGAGCTGTTTACCTCGCGAGTATTTTTTTTTTTCGAAATGGCTGATTTATGGTTTTTTTTATGTTTTCAACTCTATTTTTTTAGAATTTCCAAAACCTGCTCACAAAATTTTTACGAGAATCGGTTGAGAAACGCGACCTGTAGAGTGGAACAAACAGACAGATTAAAAGAAAAGAAATGCAATGAGAAAAGCAATTTTGGCCAAGCTGAAACGGAGCCGCTTCGCGCTCGCTCGGTCGATAAGTTACGGTAGACATAGACAAGCATAACGAACCATATCTTCTACATTTTGATTTAAATTCTACTAAATACGTACGCTAATAAAAACTATGCTATAGGTTGTGTTATAGACGATCAATCCTATAGTAAGCAGTAAGCAAGTTCAACAAAGCTATGTTAGTACTATCCTAATACAAAAAATATATTTTGATAACAATGCAGGTAACTCGAATGAAGAAACTATCAAAAAATCTAAGACAACACTGAGGCTCCTCTTGATATCCTCCTAATTTTGATCTATTCTGTTCTCCTTATATAATTATTTCTCATGTAATTTTACATAACTGTACCTCTATTTTTCTTGAAATAATCCTTTCATACTTATAAAATTCAAATGTTTCAACCAACGTAAATGTTCGTGTCCAAAGTTTACAAAGTGAGTTCCTATTTTGCCCGCACGCCCACCAAGTCGTGTTCTTATACCAAAGCTTGGCGAACACTTTTCATCGAAATGCTTTTCGATTTTAAAGCACAGCAAACTTTTTAAAGTACTAAGCTATTATAGCAAAATCTTTTTCGTCTGCGGTTACGCTGAACAAATAATAACATGAAACATGTATAAACGTAATAGTATACATTGCGGTGCTTCCTTCGAGTTTTGAACTGTTTTATGGAAACGGTAAAAAAGCGGCGGATTAAAAAAGATACAACTAAACGAACAGTCCTGTCACATCACATAATGCTCTTAGAACGAATTATTTAAAATTTTAAACCATCATCGTTAGGTGTATTTCTCAAAACATATTATATCATATAAACTAAATATATTATGATTCATCATCATCATCTCAGCCGGAAGACGTCCACTGCTGAACGTAGGCCTCCCCCATAGGTTTCTACCGTGAACGGTCCTGCGCTACTTGCAGCCACCGGCGGCGCCCAGCAACTTTCACCAAGTCATCTGTCCACCTTGTGGGAGGCCGTCCAACACTACGCCTTCCGGCCCGCGGTCGCCATTTGAGAACCTTTCTTCCCCATCGGTTATCAGTTCGTCGGCTATATAGCCTGCCCATTACCCATTGCCACCTCAACTTACTTATCCTGAAAGCTATGTCGATGACATTGGTCTTTCTACGTATATTATGATTAGAACAATACTTATTGATTGAACCAAAATCAGTGTAGCTATACATAATCCGCTTATTGTGGACCATGTTTGACGATAAGGATACAAAAACACATATTATAATAATACTCGCTTCTGAAACATCTATCTATAACAATTTCGAATACAGTTTCGTTATAATACAAACTTGTTATAATCGTGTTTGTTGATCCAGCTGATAGTTGAAAACATTAGGTTATTAAAAACTTGTGCCTGTGTTTTCGTAATATATTTTTTACCTTTTTGTAACCTTCGAGCTATAACGCCAATCGTGATACATTTTTTTTTGTCGGTAAAATATTCAATGCGCGAATTTTTTTATTGCATGTATATTTTAGGATTCTAATAAATCTACCAGACCAGACAATCGTAATCTCGAGATTATACCATAATAATCATCAAATCCGTACCGAATCTACTCAGCTTTATCACTATTACCTCGTCAATTTCCTAATAAAATGTAAGTATCTTGTTTAATGGAGTTCTTTATTGCAATTGACTCTAAAATACTAGCATTTAGGTTTTCTAAACGTACAAATATACTTTATTGACACCAAACAGAACAAGATAATTGAAACAAAAGAAACAATAAACATAAGAAAGAATAGGAAAACATTTTCGTAGCTAGTTAGAGGACCCTTCCTGTTTCAGACGTCGACACAATCACATAATTTCATTGCTGAGTTTCAACGACCGGACAATACAGCTCATAGAGATAATTACGAGTACGTCTTTCCCCATAGCTTTCCACTAAGGCTCTATTCTATTACGAAAATACCGTAGAAACTCACTGCTTAATGAAAAGTAAATCTTGTGACGGTATTGAGTGAGATGGATGTCAACATATTATCTCAGTGCTGACAACATAGATCACCACCCTTAAGATGTGTTTATATAAGGGTTGTTTTGCGGAGACCTGTCAAACCTACACTATTTCTTAGAATTATCTATAAAAAATTGTATCGCTACAAAATGCGATTCTAAATATCGCTGCAACAAAATAATAACATTCGCGAAATCTATCTAACAAATCGTTTTTATTACTGTGGCACTTATCATAACATTCATCATGTTTGTTTTTGTTTGTTACAGAGCTATACGAGGAACAAAGAACACTCAACACATAATTCTCATAGCAGTTGTCAAGAAAAGGTAAGTGTATTTATAATTCTATATAGGTATATACTAAAGAAATTAAACTAACACATGCGTTTTTTTCTTTCAAATGTGTGAAAATCGCTAGAGTTTAAAATGTTATTTCACATTCATTTACTTTTTAAATGATCGATATCGTGAAGATATTACTCAAATAACACCAGCCAGAATGAATCAAACAATCAAATAAGAACTAGTAAAAAAACTTATTAAATAAAGTATCTAGGTACCTTTACAAGCTTTACAAACACGTAAAAGAAAATTACTAAGAATGCTGCAGCATTAGCAAAATTTCTACGCCAATATAAAATCTATTCATCATCACATCCACTACTAACCACAAACCTTGGTGTCGGAGTTATTATAACTGCCGCCCGCAACCACTGGAATAAAACCACATTGAAATTAATGCTCTGCTGATCCGATTGAGACTGAAATACCACAGACACACGGATCATCATCATCAACAGCTCATATACGTTCCAACGAGCTCGAGCCTACCCTGAAGATCAGGCCATAGTCGACCGGTCGACGCGGCCCAGTGCGGGTTAAGCATACGCCCTTGTTTTACGATGTTAAAAATTAAAATAGAAGGATGGTTCTGAAATCGTATTGCGAAAATAGTCCTTGAAAATAAAATGCTTGCCCAGAGGAAGTCCGCCTGCAAAGCGGATGACGCGGCCTGCGGGGTGACGCCGACCGGAAATTGCGTCCCGATATTCAGGAAGCATTCCTCTGGTTTACTGAAACGATGTAAATATGCACACATTTCTGTGCACATTTTTCTCTGAAGCTTTGGCCTTCCTGAAAATTGACTGTAACTACGGTAAGGTTATAAACTTGTTTCGTATAAAATTAAGAATTTATTTCAGAACTTACTAAGTGGTTATAGAATAAATGGTAGTTCCTAGATTCTATGGCAGTGTCACTTCAGTTAACTGCTTGACATAGTAGGAATTAAAAAGCAACATACCTTCTAAACTTTCACAAAATATTTTATTCATAATGCTTATTCTTTACTTGTATCTTACTTATTTATTTATTCCAGTTCCGTAAAAAACTTCTCAATAACATTTTCCCGACAATTTCATACAGTAAACTGTCAAAAGAAGCACTCATACCGAGTTAGAAGAATTTACTTAAAAACTCTCGTCGTCGTTTGGAAATCCCGAAAGAAGTTTGTAACTTCCCCAACTTTTAAAGTAGCGAAACATTTTGTTAGGGAATCGATAATTGGACGAACGAGCACGGAAAAGGTTCGGTAATATTGTACGAAAGTTATGGACAAACGTTTCGCCTTCAATTTCGTTCAGGTAATAATGTTCAATTTTGAACACTTTTCGGTATTTTGATAGAATGTTATTGACGTTTCGATAAAGTGATTAACATTTCTGATAGAATCTGCAAGACTTTACATCATCATAACTTGAAAAACCGTGTAGATACAGCTACGTAATAGCAAAGTTCAATTGTAATTATTTTGTGCTAAAACATAAAACAAACAATTGGTGGAACATGATTCAGAATTAGCTAATGCGCTGTATCAGTTCGTGGAGATCTGTCACTCACTCCCTGTAGGTATAGTCTTCAGAAGCAGCGATGGAGTTTTTATTGAGCTGGGGGCCGTATCACGAAGCTACAAGCTACAAATTACAAGTACAATTCGACGTACATTGCGTAGACGATTAGAGAAAACGATAAAGGATTAAAGCTTAGGCAAATTGGCTACGCAATGTATATCATATTGTAACTTGTTGTTTCGAGAAACGGGGCCCTATGATATAGTTAGTATGTTAGAACTTTTTAAATTACATTAATCATCGTTAGCTGAGTCATCCCACTACTGGACACCGGCTGTCTACTTTTTATTGGATTCTTTGTTATACAAGTAATACTCGTAAGTATTTACAATGCACTGCGTCTTCTCATAGGTGTCGTTAGAGGTGACTAAGGGAAGAGCAGCCGTGTAGTACCCGGTATTAGAATTGGACCCCATGTCTTCCCATGGGTGTCGTACAACGCGACTAAAGGATTTGGGTTTGGTGCCAGATAGGCGACAGGCTGACAACCTGTCAACCTGTCAATACGCTAAGGACACGACTAGATCAACTGTACCTTCGTTAAGGTGCATAAGGCCGATTTTTAACCCAAAAATATTGACTAAAGTAAAGTGTGTGCTCTTTGGAAGCCCATTGAGGCTCTGCTCACCCCTTCGTGTATGTATGAAAGTACACTGCACTGCCGTAGGAGGCATTCCTTAGCGTAGAGCGTGAGCAAGTAAATCAATTTTCTTCCCCGACACGCCAGGCAAACATTTAAACATTTCAGCACGCGACGGGTTTTAACAGTGAACCAGTATCAGCTCAGTCAATATAATGCTGTGCACTGTACAGCCAGCTGCAAAAGTGCACGCCGCGGCAAATGATTGAAGATCAAAGTGCATCACTTTATCATAGGCTTAAATATAAATTTTGCTGTAAAATTTTGGAATACGAGTATTTTCAATTTGACACATACTCGTAATAAAATAAATATAGCATTCAAAAGTTTCAATTAGGACTAAAGAAACAAGTTTCATGATTGAAACCGTTATCTTAAATCGCATGAAAATAGTAAACAGTTTGGGTGATAATACTTTCCGGTTTTATTACTACGTTTAAACGTAATGTCACACTTAAATACTCAACATGGCTTTTAAAAATATAAAAGCGTCAAGTCTGCGCCCGCTATATTAAACGAAAAATACTATTATTATTGTGAAAAAAAGCGTGGGTTGCTCGATATAGGTACGAAAAATATAGCACAACGCTTTTTTCACAATAATACTAGTATTTTTCGTTAATTATTGTATGTATGTAAACAATAAGACCTGTTTGAGTAAGACTCAAATTATCTTTTTCTAGCTGTCCGCCCGCGGCTACGCACGCATTGTGCAAGATTTTTCCCGTGGGAATTATACTTTCCCTATAAAAAGTAAAAATTATCCTATGTAATCCAGGGTACAATCAATCTCACTTTCAAACATTCAAATTCTTTCAGTAGTTCAGGCGTGAAAGCGGAACAAACATCTAAACATCCAAATATCCAAACAGACTTTCACAATAAAATATTTAATGTGACTTAAAATGTTTTAAAACTTTATGAATTGTGCTCTCAACCTCACAAAGTGAAGTATAATAATGGACGCCTATCTATTTAAAGTCCAACAGCAGACCGAAGTACGTCATTTACTGAACTCAACTCTCCGGAACTTCCCGACCAACTCTGTAACAAAATATTAACAAACTTCGGTTATTATTACTGAACAAAGTAACTTATTAGTTTGATGCCGGCTCATTTATCTGGACCAGGGTTCCGCAGTAATTTACTAACGTTCATGTAACTCTGTATATATGAATGTACATGTGTATTTGTCTGTTACTTCTTCACAGAACGTTGTTGTATGCTTATATATAAAACCGGAGGTTTAAGATCAGTGCTAACATTACACCATCACACTATACTAATACCTATTATAATATAAATGTGAAAGTATGTTTGGATGTTTGTTCCGCTTTCACGCCTAAAGTACTGAACGGATTTGGATGAAATTTGGAATGGAGATTGTTTGTACTCTGGATTAACACATTGGATACTTTTTACGGAAAAAGACTTATTTCCACGGAAAAAAATCTTACACTGCCGCGGACGGATAGCTATAAAATTAATCGGAACACTTATGTCTAGACCAAGAGGGCTTGCACCCACCCCACTATTCCATTACCACAACCTTTATGACGTACGTTTCACTGAAAAGTTTTCCTAGCTACGGAACCGCGAAACTAGTGAACCGTGAAAAAAGTCAAGTACTTACAGCTAAAAGTAGCAAAACCTTACAAACTTACAACAATGTCTTTTCCTCTTCGGCTCTCAATTGTTTCATTTCGTGACATCTCATTTTTGTTCTAAATTGGCTTTTATTTTCTTTACCTTTTTGGTTCATTGGATTATAGCTAGCAAGACCCGTATCAAGAGCCATATGACTTGATGATAATTTTTCTTCGCCAAAATCCAATTATTAATTATTTTCTTTTTTGAGGAACTTCTGTCATGGGCCAAAACCAATCGCGAATTTTATGCTGCGGTGGTGATATAATCTATGAATGATCTACTTGTAAAATACTTCTCTCAAAGCGGCACGTCAATACGATAAAAATACTATCCTCAAAATGGGGGTCTTTTGTCAGCATTTGACAATGGCGGACGTGTTTTCGTTTTAATATTTTTGTTTAGTTTATTGAAGTGTTTAGTATATAACTTCGATAGTGTATTATCCAGTGAATGTTTTGGGACTATAAACTTCAATAAGACAATTGAAACGCTTACACTTTGCTGACATTTTTAGATGATGCTAAGAGGCCTCGTGGTGGGTTCAGTAATTTTACTATCACATTACTGAGCCCGATTCATCGAACAATCGTCCTTGATTTTACACAGATCCCTAGTCCAAGGATTAGGGTCTCCTGTGTATATCATATTAACCTACAAATATCACTTGAAACTGGCGAAATACGTCTACATAAGATGTGCCGCCATTAATTAAGAAAAAAAAAACCTCAAAATATAGGGTAGGTTGTTTTTTTACACGACTGCCCAAAAAAAGGAGTGTATGTATTCAGGGTCCCTGTATGTTATGTATGTACGTTTCTTTGTTTCACCATAACTTCTTAATGCATGGATAGATTTGGATGTGTAGGGTATCGTTAGAATCTTTACGTCAGCCCGAGTAACACTGGGCAAAATTTAATTTAATCTAAATTTTGGCAGGGCAGGTTTTTTTTTATTTTAGATGATTATTTTTATTTCAGTTTATTATGATTTAATATAGGTAAGTCGCGATCGCAATATAATAATTATTGTCATCTTTTAATGGGATATACTTTATGTTAACAAATGTGATCTGACTAACAGCTGTTTTCTTTCAAATATGTAGCTCGGATTATGACCCCGACGGGAATCGGCGAGAAATCTCGTTCATTGTTGCCAAAAAACGAATGCTACGGTCTTAGCTTTACATTCGGGGCATTATGGTTCTATTCACACGGAGAACGAGGAGAAACTCTCTACCTAACTTAGTTTTGGCGCGGCAAATAGAAACATGGGAATGTGACCCTTATGATTAAATATTTACTATTTCTCGGCTCTCGGAGCCTTTTGTTGTCGAATATCGTGACGAAATCAACAACTCGCCGGATAATAACCAGATTTGGCCGGTTCTGGTAATGAGAATCCAGCAATCGGCAGTGCAAAGACTCGTTTACTTAATCCGGTGTAATCCTGTACTGAATGAATAGTGGAGTGTAATTCGGTTAGTAAAGCCGACCAATAACCATACAAGAAGATTGTACCTATATATTGGATAGGATTGTTCAGTTAGTTAAAGGCGCTTAATTTGTCAACACTTTTTCTCTTCTATTTGTATGGGCCCGTGATTAAGGGTCGGGCCACACTTATCGACGGCGATCGACGGTTTGCCTATACAAAACGCGCATTTAGTATGGCAATCCTTTCACATCGGACGCGGCGAATGATGCGAAAGGATTGCCATACTAAATGCGCGTTTTGTATAGACAAACCGTCGATCGTCGTCGATAAGTGTGGCCCGACCCTAAGTCTTTTTAAAGGAGAGCAATATTACACTAATATTCTCTTCTACCCATCTACTTTTGTCTTCTTTTATTGCTCATTGTTTCTACTCAAAGACTTTGTATACTAAAGGTCTATCCACACAGCTCAGTACCGTATCAGGGACGGGGCCGGAACGTGGCAAATGTCATAGAAAATCGTCATCGTCACGAGTCTAAAAAAATATCGATACATACATTTTCTATGACATTTGCCACGTTCCGGCCCCGTCCCTGACACGGCACTGAGCTTTGTGGATAGACCTTAAATCTATGGCTTCTATTTCTATGACATTTGCCACGTTCCGGCCCCGTCCCTGACACGGCACTGAACTGTGTGGATAGACCTTAAATCTATGGCTTCTATTTCTATGACATTTGCCACGTTCCGGCCCCGTCCCTGACACGGCACTGAGCTGTGTGGATAGACCTTAAATCTATGGCTTCTATTAAATAAAGTTTGCTACGATGACATAGTGCACGTAACGTACAAGATCTATGACATAATATAAAAAAAAAACAAATAAACTAAATAAGTAATTATTTAATAGCAATACTTTTGTACTGTCTTACGCACGATGAGAATTATTTTTGATATTTTTATTTTGCGTGCGCAATGATTGCAAGAACGGTTATATTAATAACTCTATTTAGTTCATAAGCATATTAGTAATTGAAAATTTTGGTATTTATCGTTTAGTAAATACACTTTTTCCATCCAATACTGAAAACATAGAGAAATCCTAAAGCACAAGCAGCGTAAGCAACGCCATACATTTTGGAATTGGATGAAAATCCTTGATTGAAAGCGTTGCCAAAGGCGAGATTGTATTTACAAGATGGCGTCGTCGTCGGGCGCTAACCCGATAAATAGCTTATCGGCTCAATGTGCTCTCTGGTCGGATCCGGATCGAGCTCTATCATGGCGCGGATTTAAAAAAGAAAGAGTTAGGTACGTCCCAATGACGCATCAATTATTATTACTTGAATCAAACTTTAATACATTCTAATTATTTTTAGGTAAGTATACTTAGTGGACTGTAACGGGCCGTTGATTTGATTTGATACTTACATTATACAAAAAGAGAGATGGTTACTTTTGTTTTGACCCAATTTCAGATAAAATATTCACCTTCTTTGAAAGCATCGAATCCTGCCAGATTTACTTATTTGTTTAAACAAATAATGAGTCCTTTTTTTACTTTTATGTTTAGTTTCTATACATAACTTTACCTATACTAGCCAGTTACCTATGCGCAGATTTCAAGAAGGCAATGGACGTGTAGACTTTTGCCAGTTGAAATAAATTTGTACCTAGTCGTAATTCTAATTGTTAATTATTTTGTTGTGAGCAAAAATAAAGATACTTGATATCACATCACATCACACTCATATCACACTAATATTGAGAAAATATTTTTGAATGTTTGCTCAACGGATTTGGATGAAATGTGTGGAATGGAGACATTTTATAACCTGGATTAATACAAAGAATACGGAAAAAAGTCTTATTCCCACTGGAAAATCATACACAACGCGAGGGTAGCCGCGGGCGGACCGCTAGTTCTTTATAAATGGAAGTACAGTAGACAGCTTATCATGCTATATATTTTTGTTGCAAGCTAGGCTGTATTACCAACGCGCAAGATACCCCGGTGTATAGCTTGATGAGCTGTTCACTGTACATATTATACACCTTCTAAGGACAATATTATCTTGAATAATGTAGAAGTGCTGCGCCGGTACGGAGGTGCTAAACCAGAAATTGGTTTGTTCGGGCCACTCCGCCCGCTCAACTTAAAGCTTTGCAACATCTGACGGATTCTACAATGTAAGCAAACCAACTAATTATGAAAAGGTTTAAAGACGTTATTAACGGTTTTGACCATGATTATATTCTAAGTAATTTGACTTTGTTACATACAACGTGTTTTGTTGGTTTTCTAACTGTTGCTCCCCAGACCTGCTACATATCTGGCCCAGAATGTTCATTCCATATTGAATATCTTAAAACCGTTGGAAATTTTTATATCTAAACAGTATAGAAGCGTCTCGGAGTTGATATTTTCGGAAGAATCCATTGGAGTTGAATAATTATTATTTCGTAATACAAAAGCTTCATCTAACGGAGTAAGTGGTTTCGAACAATTCAGACTTGAGTAGTTCTGAGAAGTAGTGTTACATCGAACTAGTGTGCTACGGAATTTAGTGATACACTCGAAATCGCAACATTCGTATATTGGGAACCATTGCCTCAAAAGACAAAGACAATATTTAATCTTAACTTGTATACTACGAGGGCTGATTGATAAGTTTCCGAAACGACAAAGAAAAACTTTAAAAATCTATTTAAAATAAATTTATTTCTCAACGTAGTTTCCTTCTACCTCGATACATTTAGTCCAGCGCTTCTCCAATGCCGTTACACCAGTTTGATAAAATGTTTTCTCCAACCCCTCAAAATACTCGTCCACGGCAACAATGACTTCTTCATTTGATGAAAATCTCTGTTTCTTCAGGTTTGGGAATAAGTGGAAGTCACACGGGGCCAGATCCGGGGAATAGGGTGGATGCGGTAGCAATTCGAACCGCAATTCATGGAGTTTGGCGACTGCAACCATTGACGTGTGTGCAGGTGCGTTGTCATGGTGGAACAAAACTTTTTTCTTGGCCAAATGTGGTCGTTTTTTCTGGATTTCTTCACTTAATTTTTGCAGCAAGCTTGCGTAGTACTCTCCATTTATTGATTTTCCTTTTTGCAGATAATCCACTAAAATAATCCCTCGAACATCCCAAAAAACAGTCGCCATCACTTTGCCGGCCGACAAAACCGTTTTTGCTTTCTTCGGCGCAGGTCTTCCGCTCTCAGTCCACTGCTTAGATTGTTCTTTTGTCTCGGGAGTATAATGATGTATCCAGGTTTCATCGACTGTTACATAACGCCGCGAAAACTCGTTAGGATCTCGGTTAAACAGCGCCAAACACTCCGATGAATCGTCCACTCGACGTTGCTTTTGGTCAACAGTGAGCAAACGCGGCACCCATCGCGCGCAAAGCTTTTTCATTCCCAAATGTTGGTGCAAAATATTAAAAACGCGTTCAGATGAAATGCTCACCATCTCTGCTATCTCTCGCAACTTCAAGCGCCGATCATTCAATACAATTTTGTGAATTTTTTTGATCATGTCCGGATTCGTGACTTCATTTGGACGGCCAGACCTGTGGGCATCTTCGCAGCTCTGTCTTCCACGTTTAAAATCAGTTACCCAGGTGTGAATTGTACTCAATGCAGGAGCAGAATTACCTAAAACACTGTCTAGCTTGGTTTTAATCTGGGTTGCTGTTTTTTGTTTTAAAACGTAAAACTTTATCACCGCACGAATTTCGTTTCTTTCCATTGTTAAGAAAATTTACGACAGAGAAAGTTCTACGTCCTATCAAACAAATTCCACCAGTTCGATTAAATTCAAATTTGGCGTTCTATTTTCAAAAAGATGTCAAAATATAATGTAATATTTTTTTTTTGCGTATCATTTTTTTAAGTTCGTCGTTTCGGCCAGTTATCAATCAGCCCAGGTATATTGCTACTGAGACTGTGATATTGTATTTGTCTACTGTAAATGTAGGGTGAAAATTTTAGAAAAAAATATTAAGTACGTTTCTCTCCAAAACAAAATTAAGCTTACACATAAGCTTTAGAAATCTCATTAGAGCGCTCTTAGTTCGTATTACGAAGTTTGTAAATCTACCAGGTTCTCATGGCCTCGGTTGGAGGCAGCGCACTCCGCTAAGCACCTTCTAATGCACGTTTTCTGCTACCCGCACCATTATGTCCGGACGTTCACTAGCTTAGAACTTGGAGATATAGTTATAGTAGGTATATTATACTATAAGTACTGTAGATGAAGATAATAGTTTTTGTTTCTGTTTTATTTTTCAACATCAATATCCTAACCATATAATTAATCTATTTGGAATATTCCAGTTGTTACTTCAAGTAGTGATATTTATAGAAAACTTAATTCGAAATAACAAAAGAAACTCTATTTACAGTTAACTTAGTACCTATTATTTTTTGTAACATAGAAGGAGTTATCATCAAGTTTGCGCATCATCACATCTGTATAATGAATGATGAGGTGAGGAATTATAATTGTTCATTTGTTTTCTATTTAATACGAGTTTCAAAGCTTTTCACTAACAAAGATCAAGATAATCCAGATTCCAGTCCAGCTATAAACTGCAAGCTACGAATTCTGGGAATGTGGAAAATCCTCCTTTTCAAGTTAAGACGTTAAAACGGGATTTTCCTAATGCGATTCGCTCACGTTGCGCGCGCGGTGCTTTGTCATAGGGCATCTCGGTGAGTTGCATTATTCAAGACTGCGAATAAAATGACGATAAGTTATTGTCGGGCTGTAAAGATCATGTCGTCGGTGTTTTGTAGAAAGGGCGAAAGCGCCTTTTAATAATTTGACAGGACAGCAATTTTTTAGTTTCAATGACGGTCTATAACTATCTACGGTATAATTGTTAACTTATTTTTACGCTTATAACAAAGAGATATCTATGTTAACTCTTAATAATTTGAGAGGACAGCAATTTTTTAGCTTCAATGACGATCTTTAACTATGTTAACTCTTTGTTATAAGCGTAAAAATAAGTTAACAATTATACCGTAGATAGTTAAAGACCGTCATTGAAACTCAAAAATTGCTGTCCTGTCAGATTATTAAAAGGCGCTTTCGCCCTTTCTACAAAACACTGACGATGTGATAATCTTATTACCGAGTAGTGTCCTGTTCTGTGTAGCTATTGGGATGAATATAGTTTAAGATTTATAAGTTTTATGAGCCGTGTTGTCGTGCTGCTAGAACGGCTCTAACTTTTTATTTATTTAAATAAAAAAACATTCTTTAAAAAATCATCAATGCACTAGACCGGGGGTTCCCTAGTGACAAGACGGATATACCTATAGTGAAGAAAAAATATTTAACGTAGCTAGTTCTGAAACTCTAGTTACGAATGTGGCTGAAGGGCATAAGTACACTAGACAGCGTCTCACCCTGAATGAAACCTTTCAAATGGTTTTACAGGTATTATTTTATATCGCTTACTTTTTATGTAACAAGTAGCTCACTTCATATGAAACTTT
This sequence comes from Carpatolechia fugitivella, assembly GCA_951230895.1. Taxonomy (NCBI): domain Eukaryota; kingdom Metazoa; phylum Arthropoda; class Insecta; order Lepidoptera; family Gelechiidae; genus Carpatolechia; species Carpatolechia fugitivella. The sequence continues at coordinate 9,215,273 of OX579664.1, forward strand.
ATTTGCTAAAACATATCAATAATTGTATGAACTATACTAAAAAGCAGTTCTACTAAACTCATCGATCAATATGCACGATATTAGCCAACACCATTGGAAAACAGAAAACTTTTAGAACTTCACCAAAGTCACTGCCAACTTCGAAATGCGTTCTGTAAAAGCGAGCAAGTCTCAGCATTTCGTTTTCACCTTTCGTTTTCCTCATCCTCACGTTGCGTACAAAGTCTCCCTCAGTCCCCAGAGTCTCAGCAACTGCTACCACATCAATTTTAAGTTCAAAGTGGCCTTCCAACTAGACCGTGTATCTGAAGTTTATTACTTGCCAAGCAAGTTTCATTCAAACCAACCCCTCAGAGGCTGTTCACTAAATAGCTAGGAAATGGGCTAGACTAGATTGCTTCTCCTCTGAGGATACCGCGAACTGATAGTCGTTTGAGCTGAGACTAAATTAATACAACTTTAGCGATAAATAATAACAATATCTAAAGTTTAAAATTATAGTGCCTTATTCGTAGCGGTTTTATAATGGCCCCGATTCACACTGCCACGCTCTAATCCTTAATTTAAGTTAGTCCGTCCTTTTTACCTTTTAAAGATTGAAAAGTGACAGGAGATGGCCATCCTAATATTAGACCTGTCAAACATCGAATTTGAACCTTATGGCCGTGTCGATTGCACAATTTTAGAGAGCACTTAAAACATGCGACTTAAAAATATCTTAAACTGACAGCTATGCCCTTATTTTAGGTTATCGTTCGTTCAAATTTATATCATTCGTTCATCACCTCTCTTTCACTGGTCATAAAAACGAAAAGGATAGCTGGATTTTAAAATTAGAATTAGAGCATGACATCCCGAATCGAGGCCAATGTCATGTTACTGTTACGCTTTATTAGTTCACTCTATACGATATTTATTTATAAATAAATAAAAACTTAACACTGATCGCTAATTACTTTTTCGTCCATAAGCCGCAGAGATTTAACAAGGGACTTAAATAAATAGAATACTTATAACATTTTCATTATGTTAATTTTAATGATGAATAAAAATAATTAGGTAGGTATTTAAAAGGCTTTTACTGGCAAGCCCTACTCATTTCAAAGGAATTTTGTGAACACGTTTTAATTAAACACAAATACGATATTAATTTTCTTTGAAAGCAATAATTGAAATACGCCATAAATAAAAGCACTCTATTCCTTTATTTCACACAATTTTACTCCAAAACAAAATGTAGGTAAATAATGTGGTTTGGTTATATTATAATGTTCAACTAAAACTTGAGTCAGTGCAGGGGCTTACATGAACGTATAATGATGATGATTTTATTGTCAAATCACTTATCTGTATTCAGATAAATTTATACATTTATTTTACAAATGAATAAAATTAAATTCAAAGATTTATATTCTTAAGAGAATTTACTATTCTAAACTCAGGAGCAACCTCCTCGTAGCAACTGCCTACAACACGCTTATAGCGCTACACTGACTACGCCACAGGCAGTACTACGCCGTAGCATAGAAACCCAAAGAATAACAACAATGCTTTAACTATTTAGCCTCAGGCAGTAATCAATCATGTCATTTTGTAGCATTTTGTACACTAACTATTGCATATTAGTAGAGCAGCAACTTTAGACGGGTGAAATTATTTGACTAACATCCTTATACGTTGGTTTTAAAGTTGTAAATCCAGTTCCACTTCTCTGCTAAAAATATTTACGCGTATAAAGCTGCTGAACAGTTGAATGAAGCGAGAATTTTTTAGTTTGGATGTGGTATACGTTTTACATACATTACTCGCTCCGTACTTGTTGCGTCGCCTTGGCTCCGACCTCGTGTCGTCGTTGGGGTGAAATATAGCCCGTAAACTAAGCCAGCTCCTGTTTGTCGACAGTGACTTACTACCGAACGTTGGCGGAAATACCTTCCTCATACGACAAATTGTGTGCTCCTGAAGCCAGGAAGTCTTAACCTTGAAGTTATACGATTCCTTATTTGTGTTTGCGAAGAGAACGGTCAGTAACTATGTAGGTAGGTACTTTTTGTCCTCAAGATCTTTTTACGCTAAAAACTAAATTAAAAAGTCAAATATACTTATGTTAGCTATCACTGAAACTTTTACTCTTTCTTTGAAAAAGCTAAAAAAATTGCGTAGAATCCAAAAGCATAAAAACTATGTCTTATCAATATAAATAATTATTTAGTATAAAACATTAGATTAAAATAAAATTCAGACTAAAATCTAAAATAAATGGAGGGATTCAAGCCGAATGAAAAGTTCTAACATTACTGTAACAGAAACGTGTCAAAAATACAGCCATTATAGTGGTGTTATGAGCTGAAACGTTATATAGGTGCCGTGTCTCGTTAAAGGCTTTACTTTATGGCACATAACGCAGAAATCTTTTTGCGGCGCCTTTACAACGCAGATATGAACGAATATGAGTCAGACGCAGTTCGATAGACATATAACTGTACGAAAAATTATTTTTCACCTCTCCACCTCGGAAAGTTGGCTTTTGATGCCCGAAAACAGGGTCGAAAATCGCTTATTAATTTCTAGACATGCAAACCATTCTCATGTCTAGAGAGGAGAATTAGTTTGAATTTCGAACATTATCTTACACAGGAAAAAAGTTTTCGTATATCCGCGCGTAAAATAATTGACGTGTGCCATATTTTTTTTTGTGTGTTCCGAATCAAACTGTCAGCGCCGTAAGCGATCAGAAAACCAAAAGATTGTATGCGTTTCACCTGCCTTTGAGTGCGCTAAAATCGATTTCAGCGCGTCTCGGAACGCAGGGATAGGTTTTCATACAATTTTAAAAAAACATAACCTAAAATTTTGTTTATTGTTTTGGTTGTTTATTTTTATCTTATTAACTAATAGTTTAAAAGAATTATGATAAAATACAGTAGTTTAATCTCAACTTATAGAATTATTATAGAATTATATCTAAAATAAGAGAACTCTTGTACATTTTTAAGTACCAATATTTACGTAGGTAAGTAAATATGTAGTTAAATAATTTCCTTGCCGGAACAGGTGAAAAATAATGTGTTGGGTTTGAGAGGAATCTTATTCTCACCTCGAACCTTAGAATCCCTCGCGAGCTTCAGGAGTCTATTTTTAGAAACACTCGCTTCGCTCGTGCTTCTATTATAGACCCCTTCGCATGCTCTGGATTCAATATCAGTTCTCTGAGGAAAAATCAACAATCATCTTACCTAACAAATAACTAGTGTTATACATAGTCATGCGCAGGGAAAGAAAAAGATTGGGTGGGAAAGAAAAATATCAGGAAAATATGGGAAAATAGAGAAAAAACCCGAAAAATTCCCAAAGAAAGGGAAAATATGACGTCACGACGTAACGATGCTTTAAGTTATAATATCAATCAAATCGATAGGATTATTAGACAAAAGAACGTAATAAAGGATATTAATTAAAAAACTGTTTAGTAATAACCATATTTATATTTCTAATCACAATATTCTTCGTACAAATAACTTTAATTTAAGCAATTTAGTTCTTAAATCTTGAATTTTGTAAATTTTAACATTGCGTTGTTGTTTTTATGTCAAATTAGTATGTCAAACCAAGTTTTATCAAAATCGGTCCATAAACACAAAAGTTGGCCGCCATCTTGAATTTTTGTAAATTTTAACATCGCGTTGTTGTTTTTATGCCAAAATAGTATGTCAAACCAAGTTTTATCAAAAACGGCCCATGAACAATAAAGGGCCGCAAACTTGATTTTTTGTAAATTTTAACATTGCGTTGTTTTTATGTAGCGTTCAATAATAAAATGACAATTTGACCTAGGACAATCAAAGTACGCCAATTTGATGTTAAAAAAAAAACTAAATGCATAATGTAGTTGTAAGGTCGATCAATAAATTCGTTTATCACCCTAAGGATGACTGTCAGTTGCAAATTATAGAACAACAAAGATTATTTTCGTTTGCAGAACGAGTTGTCAGATACCGAGTATAAACCTTATTGAAATTTTCGATAATTAGAAAATTGAATATAAAATGGTAAACCACTTTCTTGGTCGACCTTACATACTTTTTTCTCAATTAAATTGTTTTTGAAAATACTACTATAAAAAGAATGAAGTACCTACTCGCCTTAATGTGAAGTTTGAATATATCTTTAGCAAATGCCAGTATTATTGTTATTTCTCTGAGTACTGAAACAACCTCTCAACGTAGCCTATTACAACGTAGAAATAAGCTGAAATTCTGAATGTACGTTGAAATGAATGAGTGAGTGGGTGAGTGAATTCACATGTCACTGATAAGGGTCCTCACCGTGAAATATATGAAGTGCGTACAATCCAACCATGAATCATCGGAGACAAGGTCCTTTCAAATGCTTTCAACGTCTCACTAAGGATTTTAAAACAGATTCAGTTTGCCACTCCACCGTCAGGTTCATTTTACATATCTTTTTCAATCAACATAATATTTTAAATTAATTTAAATGTCAGTCTACGATTTGGCGCATGACAGTTGATTGACACCTCAATTGACACAAAATAAAAATCACTTTATTAAAAAAGTGTCAAGAACAATTTTTTGCAGGCTTTTTTTCAATATCACCCTTTTAACTTACAATGATGGATGGAGATTACATTTTCGCATTTTAAATTGTTTTTTTTGCTACTTTACATATCGTTATAACTCCATAACTGAAACATTTTCATATTACATCGATTTTATTTTGAATAAAGTAAAGGATCAAAAGACAAACCGTGTTCTCGTTTCGTCTGTCGCCATTTCAAAAACGTTTTACGAGAGGAGATCACTCCCCTATAAAAGTGGGCATTTCCTTTACGACAACTGCGCTCAGCGCCTACGCCATTAGCGGACATTCGGCCAGGCTTTGAACTTGATAGCAATTATACAATACATATTTATAAGCATTACTAGTCTGTCTTGTTCAAGTAAATGATTACCAAACACAAAAAAACTTCATAATATATCTAGGTATTGCTTAAAGTGACCATCTCTTACCAGCCCAATGGGTGGCCCGTTTGAACACTACACATTTCTCGGATTTTAATGCTAACTACATTATTAGACAAAAGCGTCATCAAAATGTTGGACCTCGTCTTCCTTTCAAAGTTATCAGAATTTTTAAACGACCACTACCTAACAACTCCTGGGACCTGAAAATAAGTGTATAGTATATTCATCAAATAAACAAGTAATTTTATTATGTCAACATGTTGAGAATGTTTACTAACGATACCACACTTTGTGTCTGCGTAAAAGAAGGACAAAACTAAAAGCACACTTGCTTTATAAAAATTATTTGAAGTATTAAAAAAATCATTTAATTAAAATGTTGGTCAACCAACTCAAACAGTACCTATTTATATATTTCTACTTCAATTCATTAATTTTGTAGCATTTGATTTGTTTTAAAGGTAGCTTAAATCCAAGATAAGCCAAGATTTCCCTGGGCACTAATGCTCTCCGAATATAAAAAATACTCGTACTCAGCCGAAATACAGAATTGGAATATAATAGCAGGTGCGTTTGGACGGCGCTACTATACTCGTATAAAATTTATTACAGTCTCTTTTACGTTTTAAGAAAAATAATTTTACTTCATTAGCTCTCAAGTCCATTTTTCTTTGATACATCTTTTTAAAAAGCAGCGATTAATTATAAAACTCTCATTTAAAATAAAATTCATCGTTTTCAATTTTTCATCGTAGCAAACTTTGCTACTGAATTGCTATGGTGTAGAGATTTGCTACGACAAAAATGTGATCTTCAGCATTACATTTAATCTGAGATAAACTCAATTTGAGGTAAATGGAAGTTAATAAAACGACAAGTTTGGAAATATTATGATTAAATAAAATATGAAACAATATTAAGAACTCATGATTACGCGTGTACTAATTTGTCTGAAGAACATGATATCATCAGCGGTGAAAAATATCTAAAAAATACTAAAATACCTAATTCCCCATTTGCTACTTACCATAAGCTAAAAGTTACTGAGCCGTAAATAGTCATCAATCATCATCATCAACAACTCATTATGATGGGACGGATGGAACAGTCAGATACGCAGGATGTAAGTATTTCAGTATTCAATTCAGATGATTTTAAAGATTAACTAATACCGAACAACAACAATATATCTATTTACGTAAATGCGTCTTTTTCCTTTAGAATGAATAGACGTGGTAAATCATAGAGTGACGGGAAAGCGGACAGCCGTGAGCAATCTTTGCGTGGATTTTTGCCCGAGCAGACGGCGCGCGGCCCACTGGGCTGGAAAGGCTGTCCTGACATCGCCCGACGTGGGCCGTGGGCGTTACCGTTACACATCATTGTATTCTAGTTAGCATTATTGTTTTTACACATAGGTATATAGAAACAAAAAATCACGATTTATTCCTGGAGGGGTAAGCGCTGGCTCACATCGAAGCACAGGCAGGATTCCAAAAAGGAGGCAAAATCCACAATTTCTACGGTAAACAGAAATGTAGGCAAATTCAGAAAAAATATGTTTTGTGTTTTACGTATTTAGGTAAATAAACTATTATCCTCAACTTACAGACTGATTAATCATGCTGCAGCCAGGACAGTCTCCTCAGCAGCATGGACTCGAACTGTGTATATAAGTTAATATTTTAAAATCTTATGTTTAAAAGGATTTCTAATGAAAGTTTATAGCAACTTTTCCTCACCAATATCAGAATTCTCAAAGCTGGAATCAGTACTATTACACCTATACATATATATATGTGCAACATGCAGCTTTTTACATGACAGAGCAATGGTCAAGCATTCTGTGTGGATTTTTGCCGCTACTGACTCCAAGCTCACTGAGCCGCGATCCGCGCTCGTCACCGGGGACAGAAAACTGCGTCAGCAAAATAAAATTGCTTTGAAGGAGTTTTCTTGCAATGTGGATTTTAAAGAGTTTTCTTTTTGTCATGAAATAAAATGGCTCATGTTTTCTTTCTTTGTTCAGTTTTAAGGCAAGGATAAGAGGAAAGGTTATTTGAGAATTGGAATAGTTAATGCAAAAAACTTGGTTATATATAAAGGAACTATAAAATAATCATGGGTAAAATATTAGGAACATTTTTCAGCTTTGCACTTTGGCTGCTAAAAAGAAAAACGCAATAATACAGCCATGCGCCCCCCACCCGCCTCGGTGTAGGGGCCGCGCAGTCATATAGGAAATTATTGCACCTACGAGGCGGGTTTACGCGCACGGCAGTCTAAACACGCTCCACCTACGTCATAGATGGATAGCAGGCCTCGTGTTAAGTAAGCAAAACACATTAAGATAAACTATTAATATCTTAGACGTAGGGAATTATTTCACCGGATCCCTCATACGACTGGCCATAACAAACCCCTCTTCATACCTATACCAAACGACAAGTTTGAAAAGCGCAAGGCTTCATAGATATATGGGATATGGGTGCATTATTTTATTACAATAAATCGTGACGTCATGCCGTAAGTTCAGACTGTATTATTTTTTTTGGATAAAAATAGTTTAAAATTAACTTGTGAGTAATTAAAATACCTTTTCCTTCTTTTTCTATTCATCACAAGATAAGATACAAAGCAACTTTTTCTCTGTTATTTATAAGATCATTTTACTTACTCATTTTAATTCATGTTTTTTCTTCCTTTTATCCTCAGACAAATTATATCTCAAACAAGCTTGTTTTTCTCATTCGACGATGTTTTTTCAAGAATACGTAAATATTCCGTCCTGTAGCTATGGTAACGCAACTGGCTGTTAAGGCGACGACACGAACCTTTGGTGTTCGTTTTGTGTACTGTACGAGAACGTCTTCTTCTGTCTGTTTTATATAGGTATAAAACTGACTGACTGGCTAACGCAAAGCCGAAATTATTAGGTCTAGAAACTTGATTTTATAATAGTAGATGTTATAAGGACGTAGATAAGCATTAAAAAAGGATTTTTGAAAATTCAATATCTAATTCGCGAGAATTTATCTAATACTATATTTTCAGTTAAGATTTATTAAATGTATAACATAAACATAAACGGCCCGTTACAGTCCACTGCTGGACTATGAGCCTCCTCCACTTAAGTGGAGGGTTTTTCCATAAACTCCACGCTTGGTAGGCGGGTAGGAGATCGCAGATTAAAAGGTTACTGTATCAGAGATCGCTGCTGCCCGTCCTCTGTTCAATGTGTAGTCCCTAAGTCGCCTCTTACGACACCCACGGGAAGAGTAGGGGTTGGTGACAAATGTATACTACTCTGCCGTCACCACACGGCAAATGTACCTTACTTTAACCATTTCTCTATTATGGCATTAAAATTTCAATAAAACTTTTATCTAATAATCAACTTTTATTCACACGAGAAACACTTGCGGCTGAACTGAAGTTGCCTTAAGGGTAATAAATAGTAGATAGTAATTTAAGGCAGTGGATTTTTCCCTTTTCATATTATTTCAGGCGGATGGAATGACAACCTTTTGCTAATCAAGCAATGAGAATAATATAAACATTTTGTTGCAGAAATAAACATTTGTTGCTAAAATCAGGTTTATTATTCAATCTACCTCCTCAAATTACATAATAAATAAGAAGAAATTTCAGGAATAAACTTTATTTACTTACTGAAAGCTAATTTATAAACTGATTCTAAATTTGACTTTAGCTTTCCTTAAAAGTCTTTTAGATTATAAAATTGCTTAAATAACATAATCTTTGTAGTAGTTCAGACCATACCGACACCTTTGGTTCCAGAATTATATAATTATAAACACCTTTCACCTTTTTAATTTTGAAAGCGTTTTCGAAGTTTAGCAAAACAGTTTTATGGACTTAGCTACCACCTGTAAAGTTTTGCCTGATTTTAAGTAACACGTTATTCTTTTTCTTCTTCTTCTTCGTTTATTCTTCTTCTCTTTTTGTAAAGCTGATAGGTAGATAAAGTACATCATCTACAGTACTAATATTGCGCATCGGGTGTTCGGTTTTGTATAGCGTTCTCTCTCGCACGTAGCACTAACACATTACTCTCTTTCCAACGCCCGATGTGCAATATTTACCTTATATTTATTTAACTAAAGTTACCGAGTGTGGTATTATAACAAAAATCTGAGTTATCTTTCCTCTTTTAGGATTTCCATATAGCAGAAAAAATCAAGGAAATTCTAACTCTAATTTCAGAGTGTATCTTGTTACCACGGAGACAAAACAGTACTTTCAGCAGTTGACGGTTTTGAACGAGCTTTTAATTTTGCAGTTTCGAAATTAATTTTTCCGACAAAAATATATTCGTATTTTTTTAACTGATCTACTGTTTGTTATTTAAGCATACCATAATACTCGTATATAGCGCCAAAGAGTGCAGTGACGAGAACTTTTAGTATAGCACTGCGAAAATAATTGACCGACCGAGGTTCGATAAATTAATCGAATTTTTTGTCGAGCCAGCTTTTGGAAATTTTTAAAAATTACGGAGCTATGGGGGTTGCCAGCTTACAAGGTCTACCGATGAGGCTGTTTTCCTCTACAGGTCACATTTCTTAACCAATAAAATAAAATATAATAAATAAAATAAAAAATATAATAAATAAAATAAAATAAAACCTAAAAATAAAAAAATAAAAAAATCAATTGGTTGGGGATGTTTGTGGAGAAAAAATAAAAATGAAATATGAAAAGATATACAGACTCGCGATGTCTAAAGCTCACAGAGCCACTAGTAATAGATATATGCATGTCTGTGTTTGCGTTACTCAAACCTGCACGTAACAAACATCTTTCAAAGCTTTCACTCACTCTGAAACAAAATCTGACAATACCTCAAAAGGTACACTTGAAATTTCCAGAAAAGAGGCAGTCCTCTATGGAAATGGGAAGGGAAATGGAGCTTCAGCGATAGCACATTGTACGTGAAATTTGTATGCTGTCATTGTTTGAGTAGAGTCCTTTGCGGACGCGCTGACGTGCGCCGAGCGACAGGCCGCAGATAATACGAGGACGGATGAGGAGGGATGCTTGTGAGGGTGAGACTTCAGGCCATTGCTATTACTATGGCAACCTTTCTTACTGGCAGTTTTACCTTTCATTTTAAATTCATTTTCAAATTTAGATTTCTTACGTTTCGATTTTGTCTTTTTTTCTGCCAAATTCCTCACTTCATGTCCTGATCTCCGAAAGTAAACAGCTTATCTACCGTTACCGTTCCTTTTCTACCGTTTTCCATGACAGTTATATAATAAATAATATAATATATATATAAATATATAAATTCCTTTTCTTCGAACTGAACCTTGGTTATAGCTACAACACTGTGTAGTGCTCAGCAGTTTCATGCCATCTGCTGGGCCAGTACTATCCTTCTTGCTGGGGATTCTTGTATACATAAAGCCCGCAATGTTGTTCGTATTGTTTTCGGATTTTCCCGTTGATATAAAATGTTCCCAGGAAAAAAGTAGCAGTAGTCTCTGTGTGAAAATCATATCGGCTCGTTTTTCCGCTATGACGTGAAAGAAGGACAAATTAACAAACAAACTAACTTTAGAAATAATCTGACATTATAGGAGGGGGTGGAAATAACAAAACTATCCAACAAATTGTGGACAACACTTGAAATTTTCAGAAAAAAGGCAACTCAAGTTAAGTCCCATTAAATTTCACAGTAAAACAAAAAAGATGAATCAAAATTAGGCAAAAGTGTCGTCCTTAAAATCGTGATATAGACTATCATCAAGATAATGATAAATAACAGGACATCGTATTTACAATATGCTAATATAAATAGCAACAATCAAACAAGTAAACAGCTACTCATAACCTAAAAGCAAAACGCCATCTTTTCCGGGGTGACTTACAACGTGATTACACAAATTTTAATCTGCTGGATGTTCTTTGACTTTACACAAGATCCTTTTAGCTCCAGATGTAATGGAGTGAAACTGCAAATAATGTTGGTTTAACTTTTCATTTGCTTTGTTTCAGCGCGTATCTCAAAGACGACTTTGCCGTTCTACCCTATCTCGAAGCTGGCTTCAACAGGGTAAGAGTTTTGAGCTTTTTTTTTACTTCTGATATGCGGCCTTAGATCGAAATGAAACTGATAATGGCCTCTACGTTAACGAATCCTTTCAAAATAAAAAGAGGTAAATAATTCAATAAAACACCGAAAATATTCTCATGTTTTCTAGTGGCAACACAACATCGTTTCCATACAAAAGATTGACACGGACCTTGGGGAGGCAAAGGGTTCAAACCCGTTAAAATATTCCTTTCATCATTTTTATCTTAAATTAAATAACGAACTGCTATCCTTTTTCACCGGTAAGTGACATTAACTGCCCAATTATACTGTTATTGTGGCACTAATAGTAACATAGAGACTGTATTAACAGCAGCTACGGGCAGTAATTATGGCTATATTGCACTTTATTAAAAGGCCAACGTGAAAGCTTGTTTACTCTGTATAGTGTTCTTTAACAGAAGCGCAAAGTCCATGTCTCGTTTTAAAACGAACTTACGACGCGACGTCTCTCAAACATTTACGACTAGCTGTAACAAAGAGAAAACAGGAGTCCATAAAATTAAACAACGAACGAAATTAAACGAATTTGTTTTACGTTTTTTGTTATTATTATTAGCATATTCTTTAGGCCTTTGTTTTAAATCTTCAGTTAATAGACATTATACTTACTTCTTTCTCATTTGGTTTCCGTCTAAATTGCCCACTCCAACCACCACCTACCACCGCCGCGCCGCCGCCGTGGTTGCCTCGTGGACCATTTAGCTATTATTCCAAAACAATTCCAATGCGAGACTCATGTCATATTACGTACAGCCACAGATACACCTCAACATAAAACTTCTGCCTGACGTAATCAATGTCGCACAATTTTAAAAACCAAAAGAGAAGTTTGAAATTTCTATTAAGCCACTGGTTACGTAACAGGATGATATCTAAACTGAAAGAGAATGAACCAAGGCGAAGTTTGAACTCAAAACTCACGAGGCTGTGAGCTCCTCCCAGAGTTATAGCTGTCTGGGTTTAGTAAAAGCGATAAGCGATAGGTTTTTATTTGGTTTTAATAGAACAAGCTGAGGTTAGGTAGTATATAGGGTAGGTTATATTAGTTTGATCTAAATCTCTTCGCAGACTCCGTAACGTATCCTATACATTATACATTACGATACAAGGATCGTAGGTGGCATATTACAAACGAGGTGACTTTTGTAAGCCCGAGCCGCAGGCGAGGGTTTATAATGTCACGAGTTTGTTATGAAACCTAAGATCCGTGTGTTTTACGACGATTTTCAATATACTTGTGAGAAAACTGATAGTAAATAATTAAATAGAAATGGTTAAGAAAGGTACATACATAATACCCTACAAAAGCTATGATACTACAGGTAAAATGGATCATGTAGAAGTTGTAAAAACTAACCTTTATTATATCGCGTCCAGTTTGTTTCCTTACTATTCACATTTATAATTAAATATCAACACTAAAACACAACAACATTCAATGTAAAACAATTAAATGAAAATTAAACTACATACAACTACAAAACGATAGTATGTTTCTTTTTTATAAGCATAATTACGGAGAAAAGGCTCTGGCGGAAATTCAGCCTCTATGAATATTATTTGTTAAATAGAGATAATTTTATTTTTATAATTAAAATATTACTGGCTGATAATATTTTTGATACAATTTGTTGAAATAAAATATACATATAAAATACTTTTCTCTTTGTATGAATCGATTTAAATATTTTTTATTGTCAAAATGATCCTGGCTGAATAATAAATTCTGAAGACCGTACATAGGAATTTAAAAAAAAAAAAATTGCACTAGTGCGGTAAAATGCATTTACCGCACAGTTTACTGCCTTCGTAAGTTCAATTTTCGAGCAAGGTGTATTGAAAAAGAAATAACATAACACCCGAAAGTTGAAATATTCGACACCTGCGTTAACTACGTTAAGCCGTTGGTTTCGGCTAACATCACAAATAGTTATTTCAATTCCAAGTCTTAAGTCATTTGGTGACTTTTTAACTCATTTATATATTACTTATATATCAATATATTACATGACATACTAACTCAAAAGTTAGCATTTAGATTACAGTTAAATTAATTCAAACTTTGAAAACCGTGTATCCTAATTGACTTGCTTGCAAGCAATGAAGCAATGCCTTCACGATCACCATGTAAAACGATGATCTGGGACTTGCACCGAGATGAGCCTGTTTCAATCCGTCAATCTATTTCAGTTAAAACTTCTTGTAACTTGGTCCACAAAGCACAGTCCCGCCTGAGTGGGTATAACTTCTACCTGGGTCTTTGTCTGCAATCGTGCAGTGTGTCGAGATGGCACGTGTCTCTTTCTCTGAGGACAATGTTCTATTATTTATGGTAGGTATATTATAGATAGGTTTCACAATGTTTGAACTGAATTTGTATTTCAGAATTTTTTTATTCAGCTGATGTTATCGATTTAGCCGTGTGGTGACGGCAGAGTAGAATACATTTGTCACCAACCCCTACTTTTCCCGTGGGTGTCGTAAGAGGCGACTTAGGGACTACACATTGAACAGGGAACGGGCAGCAGCGCTCTCTGATACAGTAACCTTTTAATCTGCGATCTCCAACCCGCCTGCCAAGCGTGGAGATTATGGCAAAACCTTACACTTAAGTGGAGGCGGCTCATAGTCCAGCAGTGGACTGTAACGGGCCGTTGATGTATCGATTTAGACCTTACTTGTTATTGTTGTTCCAGCTCATAATACGTCTCCACCGAAGGGCTACCCTGGATAAGGGTGACCAGATTAATGTTTAGTACTGAAAGAAAGTAATATGTTTATTACAACGAAGAATACAAAACTCGTACTCTTACACAAATTAATAATATTTTGACTAGTACCAACAAAACTATTTGTATTGAAAAGCCAAATAGCTTTTTACAGAACAACTACTCAGTTCGCTAGTCCTTTTTTAGTTTTATTTTAGACTCGAGCCCCTCGGTGAAGATGTACCTATGTGACAACAACATAAATAATATCTATACTTGTATCCTCAGGTAATGGTAGAGACCGTAGGCGCTACAGCGTGGTGCGCGGAGATCCTGCAGGCGCGGGCGGCGGGTGCGACGGCGCGGGCGCAGATCGGGGCCGTCGCCGCGCTCGCCGCCGCCGTCGACCGCTGCCGGGACATCGTCGCCATCACTGACGACCAGCACAGGATACTGGTGAGGATCCAGTTCCATCTAAACACAGACTACACGAACTCATACCACCGGAATACTAGGCGTCGCGGCGTTTCCACCCTCACATAGTTGGATTCTCCCAAGACTCTAAAGTCTGTACCAGGTACAGTGCGGCATTTTTGATACGCACCGTCGTCGTCAGGGAGTGAAACGCTCTTCCTGCATCAGTGTTCCCGGAATCGTACAATCTTGTTAGTTGTTTTCAAAGCAAGAGAAATATTGAAATATCTGTAGAATTAATGTTAGGCTAGATAACGTTGTGGCACAGAATAAATATTGTGATTGTAATAATAATATTACCCTTCTTTAATGTAAAATGTACCCTAAATACTTATCTAATACATGTCTGGAACAAATCCTGTTTATACATATAGATATAATGTGTGATATGTTCCAGCCAGATAAAATAGACCAATGTCAGTACCAAACGACAGCGTTTGGAATTCCGGAAGATAAAAAATAGCATCACGCATCTGCACGCATCTGTATGCGTGATGCTATTTTTTATCTTCCGGAAGTCATAAATAATCATTTTTGGAGTATTATAAATGAAATTATCAAATATTATCCTAGCTTTTTCTTGGCAACAAATATATCAGAGCGCATTCCTATCATGATGCACACTGGAAAACAGATTGCGTAGCATTGACGTCGTAGCGATACCCGATAACCCTTATCTGAGATCGCGTCGCGTCAAACAATATAAGCAGGTAGTAGTAAGTATCTACCTTAAGTGCACGCACATGTTTTTCGTGAGTTTACAGTTGGCTGTGTATCTTTTTCAGTTGACTAATAAGTCGTGGAGCCGCGTGTTGGGCTGGCGCGTGGAGGAAGGACCGCGGCCTTTAAGCGAGGCCGCTGGTGGGGAGGCCTTGCGGCTGGCCACTAGTGGGGCGAGGGAGTGGGAAGCTCCTATCACGCTACGCCGAAGAGCCGCCCCGGATCCTTTACTGCTGCCGTGTCGAGGAGCTGCCATTACTTTGAGCAGGTATTTTTTTTTTCTTGTGGCGTTAATAGGGTATTTGACTACTTTTTTTTATTTTATAAACCTAAACTTGTTAGTTTCTACTATCGAACACTAAAATAATTTTTGCTCTATCTTTAAAATTGACCGAATTATAAAGGTTAAAAATTCAAGATTAGACAGAGAGGCACTTACTAGCATGTGACGTCACTTGCTAGTAACGCCATATAATCTCCATACAAAAAATCGTTTTTGAAAGAGACAGACATGTTGAAACTTTAAAAAATCACTGTAAATTAGTTTTTCAACCGATTCTGTTTTTTTCTTCGCGAATCGTCTGCAACTAATCGCCATCGCTATTTCGCCATTGAACCGATACGCTAAGAAGAAAAATATATATTTAAAAATTAATTCATAAATGGTAAACTTAGAAACAGTCAAATACCCTATTGTTTTTGTTTGTTTTCTAGGTTATGTCGATCTATTAATTACCGCAATGCGTACCAGTGCACCAGTTTTTCTTAGTCTCTTACTATAAGGCGTAAGGCAAGTCTTGTCCACATCTTCGCCGTCTTGTAAACCTTTGCGGGATTGTACAATATTTAGATTATTAAGGAGCTAAATTAATATTTTGGTAATACGATATTCGCTGCTCTACTTTTTAATTTCTTTTATGCCAAAAAATTTAAGTTCTTTCAAGTATCAAGGAAAACCCGCTATCATATTTCAGGACAACATCTCACGTGGTGCTGGTATGCGAGCCAGCAAACGTGGTGGACACCGAGCGTGGCCGCGGCTCACTTCACTCCATCAGGCGAGGCTCCCTGGACGTGCGCTCCGTCGCTTCCGATGGCTTGCGGCGAACGTCACTCGCCAAGCTGCAGGGCTTGCCTCTGGAGGCTCCCATCACTAAGGTAGTCGGCTGCTGTTACTTAGGCTCACTTCACTCTATCAGACCTCGTCTAGTCTCTGGACGTGCGCTCGGTGGCGACCTTTTGATCACTAAGGTAAATCAGTATGTTGCTAGTACTGCATTCCAATCGGCAGATTCTCCTGATATCCGATGATTTGTAATAAATATTTTTGCTCAAAGATTTCTCCTGAAGGCTCCGAGCGCTGCATTCTTTTTTGCTTACCATACATACCAGACTGATTCATTTCAGAATACAGCTCTATAGTTATCTTTGATTGGAAATGGGCAAACAGAATCAAATCCACTGTCAGATCAAACAGCTTAGACTACCCTTTCCCAAAGACTACTTTGTCTAATAGACACCTGGTGGTTTTATTCCAGGTCATCTCCCTCCTGTCGACGGCGACGGAAGGGGCTCCGCCCTCAACCGTGGCGTGCATCGAGCGCGCAGTGGACATGCTGCGGACCTCAGAACTGTACTCGCCGCAGATGAGGGGAGACGAGAGCAAACTCAGGGTCGAGGATCCTATAGCTACTGATCTGATCGGCGCTCTGCTGTCGGTGAGGATACTAATAGTTTGGTTGAAATTGAAGTTAGTGTCGACTCGTCAAATAGCGATAAATTGTAAATATGTGAATCATCATCAGTCAATAACTGTATTAGTATATGTGTATGTAAAGAGAAATATTTGTTGAGAATAAATTTCGAATAATGAATTCGATTGCTCGTGATAAAAGTGACAGTATGAAAGACATAAATGGGGTAACCAATTTGATTCCATATGTATACAGGGTACACTTACATATCGAAAAAGATATGATAAACTCTACATATTATTTTTAAAACAATAAGTACTTATTTTGTAAATTAGTTTGGTATTTAGTTTTGGTTTTGTTTCTTAATAATCTGTATATTATGTAGTAGTATATTTTGGTAGTTAGATAACTATGAGTGCTACCTATATATAACGGTGTATTTACATAACACTAACATTGAACATTTATTTTTTTATGATCCGGTTCGGCTGGGGAAGCGGGACCAAGCAAACTCAAACCTTATATTTATGGTAGGAGGTTTGGTATTACCACCTAATCTCTCTTTGTTCTTCCAAAATGTCCTGTACTGTTTAGCTGCTCTAGATTAGTCTTCAAGCTTTAGGCAAATCGTCCATGTTTTTAAAATATTGGCTTGGGGTTATAAAACGGAGTTTTTCGGCTTCGGGTCATATCTAAAACTATTGGGCTTGGGGTTTCAAAATTGCTTTTAGTTTGGACATGAGGCCAATTTCTTGACGCTACCTATTTAATAGAAAATACTAATTATTTTCCAGCTCTACACTTACATATTTTTGTTTTGATCTATTCTTTCTCTATTAACTACATTTCCTGCAAATAAACAAGAGATAGTGTAATAATGAATGAATCATATCCCTACCTTAACTATATTATCTATCCATTTATCTTTTTCTTTTAATTAATGTTCTACCTACTTATATCTATTTGTAACTAATAGCAAGAATAAGAACGCAGTAATAACATAATTAATCAATAATAAATAGAGCATGCTTAGAAGTAGTTAGAAAAAAGTAGAACTAACAAACAAGTATTAATAGTTCTAACTGTTTTTGTTAAAACATTACCAGTATCTAATGTTTATCAGCGTCTAGTTTAGAAATGTTGCTGATTCACATCACGGCTTGTTATTGAGTAGGAGTTTTTTTTTTAATAGATTGTTTGATGTTAAAACTGACTTTTTCAGCAAGGGCCTACGAACGTGCTGTCCTCGCGACGAAGCAGTAATGATTCTACCGTGGTGCGCTCGCAGACCAATAGATCAAACATCAAGCATAAGGTAAGAGATTCACAACCTTTTCTGTTTAATCTTTAGACCACCAGGGACGCTTTTGGGCTATTGGGAAGGAGACTGTGTCGGGCACGGATTGCTAAGGAGATCCAGGTCATCCAGGTTAAAACCCTGTCCTAAAAATTGTTTGTTTTACTAAACAGCCGAACTACTGGAACTAGAGGTTTTTATATCAGTGAAATATGATTCAAATGATAAGCTGTGTTTTTGTATCAGTGTGTAGGTAGGGCCTTACATTTTACACCCTATGATTTACCTAGGTACATAAATTAATCCTTATATCCCCAAAACACGTTAAAAATAATCCTAATAACCTAGCCCATCTCACGTCTCCCAGACTTCAGGCCAGCTCCGCGACCTACTAGACACGGCGTTGAACTGGGACTTCGAGATCTTCCGCCTGGAGGAAATGACGCGCGGGCGACCGCTCGTGCACCTGGGGCTGGCGCTCATGGGGGGAAGGTTCGACATCTGCTCCGCACTGGAGTGCGATGAGAGGACGCTGCTGCACTGGCTCACCGTCATCGAGACCAACTACCACGCCGTCAACACTTATCATAACTCCACGCACGCTGCTGATGTTCTTCAGGTATGAAAGCAGATATGGGGAGTTTTGAGACACTATTCGATACTATTTTTTTATTACATTATCTATACTTACGAGAATGGTAATGGTCCTATACATTTTCACGTACGTTACAGATCATTGATTGGCTTGGTTCAAGTTTTCTAAGGTACAAAACGGGACAGCACAACAAGATGGCAAGTTTCATATAATGTACAGGACCGTAATCCAAATGTAGACTTTATTAAATCAGGATTTTGCATCAATCTTTGGTGGCAACTATGACGGTCGGTATCAGGAAAATCAAAGTTCGGTAACTTCATAGTTGTACCGTCATAGTTTAAACGGATTGACAAAATGAATTCACATTTGGCAGATCTGTTCCATCTATGCCGACTGGCTATCCCAAGTTAGGACACATGGTTTCTTTTTCCATTCTTCCCCATGGATTTTTTTGTATTCTACAGTAAACAATACAATCTCTACGACAAAAACAGAGATACTTACATGTGACTATGACCCTAAAGCCCCTCTAACAAAACATCTAAAATTGCAGGCAGTAGCACATTTCCTGGAGAAGGACCGCCTGAAGACGCTACTGGAGCCGCTGGAAGCCGCCGCCGCGCTGATCTCCGCCGCCACTCATGACATCGACCACCCCGGCACCTCATCCGCCTTCCTCTGCAACGCGCGCCATCCACTCGCCATCCTCTACAACGACATCTGTGTGCTCGAGTCGCATCACGCCGCGTTGACCTTCAAGCTTACCATCAGTAAGTAGTTCAGTTTCTTAGAAAATCTGCAGCTGCCATCAAGTTTCAGAAGTGACCACCCTGAATCTAGCTCGCTTTCGTCTGCATCTTGCGCCACTCGTGTTTCTGTCCAATGTATATATTGATGATTTAATCATTTTTTATTATGTAAGCGAGTCAATCCAGATTTATATTTGCAGATCCGGTACAGATTTTTTTATACGTTAACGCGATCACAGCACAATGAATCTTGAAAAGCAGTTCTTAGTTCTCTTGTGAGGTAGAGGTACACCACTACCTCTGTTTTTATGATTAGGTACTTAAGAACTAAACGGTCATCTGCTATTTTTATGAATTTTGTTTTCGTGTGTTTAAGATGTGTCCTCTTTCTCTCTTCCAGACGACGACCGCGTGAACATATTCAAGAATCTCGACCGCGACACGTACAAGCAGGTGCGGCACAACGTGATCGACATGATCCTCGCCACGGAGATGACCAAGCACTTCGAGCACCTCGCCAAGTTCGTCAACGTGTTCTACGCCAAGGCCATGGGCAGCAAGGAGGATGGCATGCAGGCTGAAGTGAGTGAACCTACAGCGTATGCCCGTTTAATACAGGTTTAGTACATAACACCGATAATTGATGTCGAACGCCAGCTGATGAGTTTTCATAGAAATTAGGTACTATCCTAGCGGACTGGAGCGGGTTCCATTCCAGCGTCATGCGGGCTCATGAGTTTGTTCCAACCCGCACTGGGCCAGCGTCGTCGACTAAAGCCACCCTAATTCAGGGTAGGCTCGAGCCCCTTGGTGGGGACGTATATGAGCTGTTGATGATGACAGAGTTTGCTCGCGTTAAAATGTCGAGACGGTGGAGTGGACCGTTCTGGCTGGAACATTAAATACATCGTCTGAACATAAACTTTTCTGACTGGAGTTCGGAATAGAGCACCCAAACCGATTGTTAATAACACTAACGACGCTTATAAAAATAATTAAAATAATAATGTAATTAGCTTACTTTCAGGCACAAGATTCTGTCATTAAGTAATAATACTTAGTCAGTTAATATCGACAAGTTATCTTACCAAGAATTTTATATTTGTTTCCAGGAGCCTCTGGCATTAGACACCACGGCGCTAGGCTTGCCAGAGAACATCATCCTGATCAAGAGGATGATGATCAAGTGTGCGGACGTGTCCAACGCGTCCAGGCCGCAGAAGTTCTCCTTCGAGTGGGCCAGGAGGTAACCATTCTTCGTTTATCGATAGCGTTATTATTGTGATGCGTTAATGCGTTTCTTTACTCCTGTGTCTGTAAATTATTAATTTCCCTATCGTTTGTTGTCACTCTTCGCAGTCGCATGGGTATTTAAGTAGAGGTACCGACCGTACCTCAATGTAAAATCTCCACTTCTCCAGAGCACGACGCCTGCTATGCACCTACTACGTAGGTGGAGCGTGCTACAACGTAGGTGCGCCATTACAAAATTCCTCAAACGTATGCGGCGCACCTACCAAGGCGGGTGCGGGTGCGCATAGCTGTATTATTGCGTTTTTTTTTCAACAGCCAGTCGTGACGGTGATGGTGATGATGATTGTACTGCAAAATCTAACAGCATTATATGGTCCCATATATGGATACGGGACCTCGTATAAGATAGATGACATCTACGTTGCATTACAATTATTTCGGGCGAAGCGTCTATAGTGCTCCTGCAAGACGGGTAGAAATACTTACGCCAGAATGTAGCAAGGTCTAAGGAGTGATTATCAAACACATACCTAATCAATGACGTATTAACCATTCTCCATTTCCAGGATCGCCGAGGAGTACTTCCTGCAGACGGACGAGGAGAAGGCGAAGGACCTGCCGGTGGTGATGCCGATGTTCGACCGCGCCACCTGCTCCATCCCGCGCAGCCAGATCGGCTTCATCGACTACATCATCATCGACATGATGGAGGCTTGGTCCGGTAACTATCTTTCATTGTTGTGACACTTAAAAATCGATAGGCAATTGTTACCAAAGTAAGCTAACAAACAAGCAAGCAAAATAACAGAACTGCTTTAACATCACTATGTTAAAGCAGTTCTGTTATTTTGCATGGACCACTGTCCATCCGTTCGAGAATGCACGAACAAGCAGACAAGACAGACGTGTCTAGAAGAACCTTCCTTTTCGTTGGTCGAAAATACCACAATGATATTTTGGTTTATGGAGACCGACTAGAGTCTAGTCACTAGACGAACTGAGTGGAATTGGTTTAATTCTTTATTTATTCGTTAAAAATGCGCGAACAGAACTAATTGTTCTCCTGGTTACAAGTGCTAGGATAGGACCCATTAAACATTGAAAGTACAAGTTCCGTCCGCTCATCATTATCTTGTTATCCTTCCCCCTCAGCATTTATCGACATGCCGGAGCTGGTTGCGCACGCGCGCAACAACAACGCGCGCTGGCGGGAGCTGGACGAAGCCGGCGTGACCACGCTCGCTGACGTCATGCGCGCGCAGGCCGGGCACAGGCCCTCCGCCATACAGCCCGCCGCGCCCACCGCCGAGGAGTGAACACGAGACGATCTGGTTTGAGACAACCCTACGTACCCCACAAGGATATCGCATCGCGCTTTTGGCATTTGTTTCTCCGGCCCCTACAAGGGACTGAACTGTAATTGACCGTTAGTGGTGTTAGATGGCACTACCCGCTACCTATTGAGGTTTTTATAAACTGTAGTCAGAATGGCGCGGATGGCAGTTAAAGTTTTCTGGTTTGACTGTTTTGTAGCGCTTTACATCCCAATATTTTTGAAGCATTCGTTGGAATACTACGTAGGTAGGTAGTATTGGTGATTTTAAACACAAGCCAATTTATCGAAATTAAATTCTGGATCCCATGCAGATAAAGAATAGATATGAAAATGGCGGCGGGTACTTATGGTACGGTTGGCAAAACAAGTTCTCAAAAATCGATTTTTATTTTTCCTACTGACTTTTTTTGGTATTAATTATTCTTTTTTATTATTATGATTTAAAACGGGACGGGACGGGTTTATTATTATTATTAATTAATTATACTAATAATAATGATAAAAAATATAAAATAAAATAAAAAAGGAGCAAGGGCATGATAGGAAATTGATATTTTCATTAATTTATTTTCGAAGTCTCCTAGTTAAACCGATGTAGCGGGATTCAGTTCAGCCCTCTGAACCTCCCCACATTCTCAGTTTCCTCCGATCCTAAAACCAACCCCTGATTATTATCATTATTTTTTTGCATCGCGTACTTCACTGTGTGAGTATAGACAGCGATAGATTGTGAGCGAGATAGCATGCAAGTGGACGCCATTTTCATATCTATTCTTTATCTGCATGGGTTATACTTTGTTTATCCTTCAATACAAACATCAAAAACTAGCAAAGCGATTTACTGTAATTTATAAAAGCGTGAATTCAAGTGGGGGTTTTTATTTTAAAATGAACAAAAACGCACAATTGAAAACTAAAGGCGCACGTTCGTCTTCCACGAGTGTGATTTGTTATTGACAATAGCCAGATGCGCAAGTTTAATAATTATCTGCCTGATCAAAAGCCCGCTGAGGAAGATCCATAGCAGAATTTAACAAGGGCAATGTTGTCCTGACATGGCATCATCCGGGACAAGTATTCGAATTAAGAATCTTCAGCACGATGCTTTTTTGTCTGGTTCAAGGTTAAACCTTTTCTTATGGTTAAACCCAAGTAGTTGCCGGAAGGGTTGTTATCTCCGGGTTGGAAAAATGCGAGGAGTCTAAGATTCCCGGTGCGTTTGAAACGTCAACGTTAAAAGTCTGAAACGGATCACTGGCATGGACCATGCCACGCCTGACGGACATGTCCGAAAATACGCTTATTTTATACTTATTATATCCGTGTTAGTGTGGATATCATTAAAACTGTAATTGTTGATATCTACTTTTTTACGTAGTGGTATTTAATAGAGAATATTGGATCCAAAATATTTACTATACCTACTTATGAAATGTATCAAACTAAAATCTTGAATTTTTCAATATCTTATAATAGTTATACTATACCTCGATGAAGACGTATTATAGTTGCCATTTACACGGGTATCTTAGTTTGTTGTGTAGGTACACTTATTGTAATGTTTACAAGATCCGTGATAGGAGTGCCATAACTAAAAAATTGGCAAAATCATTCACTTTACATAATTTATGATCATGATTGTCCTTGTCCATTGACACTCCATGACAGTACTTGAACACTTCACCTATTGTTTAATTATACTATTTCTACTATCGGCCAAATTATCCTACGATTTCTTACTAAACAATTGGTCCACGTATACAATTGAGCTTTCAAAGAATTCCTATTTTTATATTAAACTTTTGTAGTGACCGAATCTTCGGTAAACATCATGTCATATCAAAATTTCCTGAATTTCAATATCTTAACTTTTAATTTTCATTTCATTCCTAAGAATGTATTTAACATTTTATATTTTAACAGTGCGTAGTAAATGTTACATAATTTATAAATTTTATATAGGGATAATAAATAACACTTGAATATTTCGTATATCTAATTTATATTGGAATAAGGTCTAACATATTTGTATTAATGAATAATTATAACGTGTATTCGTCATACGACGCTGGTATATTTAACAATGTATTTTTAGCATGATATGGTATGATAAATAAATTTAAAAAATGAGATCCTAAGAATACGCTTCCTTGTGCTCAATGTCAATACACTTAGCGATCTAAAGTTGGTAATATACATTATGTACTTCAATATTCTAAAGTTTATGCGTAGGTATTTATACTTATATACCCTTTTTACTTGTTTGAAGTGTTTTTTACTACTTCAAATTTTGGATTCATGGTGTTCAATCTCATATTTTATATTTAATGCGGATACCTACTACCAAACTATGTTTTTCGTCTACTAACAGTCGTATTGGTCTTTATTTACTTAGGAACAAAATTAGTCCAATTGAAAATAATTTTGCTAGTTAGCTCAATTTTAATTTATTCTTAATTAGATTAACAAATCATTTTATTGGAGATGTTGGTTTTTATGTATTTTAGGATCCAAGTTTAGGATAATCTTGCTTATAAGAGTCTTAGTTAATGATAAAATAAAACCAACATCAAAATCCAGCTTGAAGCTAGGGTCATATGACATTATCAATATTTGTTTTGAACTTTCAAAAAAAGCCTAATTTTCGACCTGTTCAGTGCGGAAAGATGTTAATGTACTTAGCCTTTTTGATAATGCAATGTGACACATTTAGCAAGCAAGTCTGCATTGTGATGATGCACAATTATCAATCTATATAACTAATTATGATAGTGATAACTGTCTATCATCTATTCAGCAACTGATCGGAGGTCTGTCGTGACATCGCCGTAGGTGTAGACTTCGAGATTTCATATTAGTGTACGGTATGAAGTTTTGAGAATTATGTTTATAAATAAGTATAAGGGGGCTGGACCCCACAAGGCGTTACGAGTATATTGTTGTGAATTTTATATGCCAGATACCAACTATGACTAGTGTTAATGTAAACAATTTAACTTTTTTGCTGAATGCTACTGGTGGTTGCGTTGCTTTAGGAACAGTACAACACTACAAAAGATGAACAAAATGGCTTAAAGTTACGATTCTGAGATAATTCGTTCTTTACTGGGATAATTAGTTTAATTTTTTTCGTTAAGAAGCGGTCAGCACATTACTTAGTTTCGTACTCAACTTTAGTAACTAAAGCAACGTCTCACAAATGTGTATTTTAAAAGTGCATTCAAATACTTAGTAACCTGTAATGACTGCAATGACATTTATTGCTTAGGTTTTAAACAACATGTTTTAGGATTTACTTGTACTACATGTTATAATAAATGTTGTTTTTGACATAGTTGGATCAAATATTGTTGTATTTAACAATCAGGTAACTTTTATCAAAACTTAAGCAAATGTCGCTAAATAACCCACTTTTTGAATGAATGTTTGAAATAGAATGAGATTGTTAAGTGTTGTAAATAAAGAAATAATTCAAATATTATCTTATTTTACTCTGCCACGACCATAGACAATTTTAAAAGAAAAAACCTTATGGCAATGATAAAACATTTTATTATAAACAATAATTATTAAAAATCATATTTTACATTGTATAAACTAATTACAATTCCAACATTGCGTTTTAATAAATGCAGTTTATATACTTCAATATATTATTGTTATACTACAATATTCAGTTTATATTTTGAGACGCTTCGGCGATAAATTAAAGTTTTATATTCTGTACAATATTTTATATAACTTTTATGTTCCTGTATAGAATCGGAATGGAAAGAAAAAATAGTTCAGGGAATAATAACATCTTATGAAAACCAATAAGTATATAAGCAACCTCGTGCATTGGAAAAAGCTAGACTCCATATGACATGACTGGAATGAGAGCGAAGACGTGTTTGGAGAAATTTTTACTAATCCAAAGAAAACAAAAAAAAAATTGTCATATCACGAAAGATTTTTAAATTTTAAAGAGTTACTTTTTTTATTTACGTTTACTAATCGGCTAACGTAACGACTATCGAGAAACCGCACAAGGCCGGGATAAGTGGCGAGTTTTCGTGTCGGAGATCGAGACACACTTTTCAAACAGTACAGGAGAAAGTAAGGACCAAACAGATAAAAAAAAAACTAATTAAGCATGTTCTGTAGACAAAGTCTATTTGGAGTCTAGTTGTTTTGTGGCACTCTATTAAATTTAAGTGCGTTCCAAAACGTGCTGGAGTCACTCGAAGTGATAGCCTTCCTTCAAATACCATCAGTGCAAGTGAAACAAGCGATTACCCATTTTGGAACGCACTCTTATAAGCGCCAATATAAACAAATTCGTTTTATCGACTTATTATACTACTATAAGTACATAGTATAGATTCAGGTATCATCAACAGAAGCAAGAGAGCCCAAAGTATAAGGTTTCATAATGTGAAAATCCTGCGCAGAAAAGAATATAACAAATTATCTTTACGTTTTGACAATGATATATTTACGAATACCGTCACGGTTGCACGGTAAATTATAAAATATATGCAAATGGTAGCAATACCCAATCTTAAAAACACGGCCAAATTAAAAAGTGAAAATTTTTACATACTTGCAGGTCAGAGCTACGGTTTACAATCTATATATATTTCAATGATACATCGTTTTGAAGGAATTCTTTTCCCCCGATTTTATTGAAAATATTGTCCTACGGTAGCGAGTAACAAACCTAACTAACTGAACACATTGACCATCAGTCCCCTTTTATGCACCACACATTTATACAAATCGAGTCCCTTTCTAAAATGGCCGCGATAGGCGAATTAGAAAGAAAGTCAATTACCACAAATCCTTTACCGAAAGTCCTTTCTCCATCTTGATTAATTTTGACATTTTCTAAACTTCCTACTATTATAATGCCCATAACATAAAGGTGCTGATAACAAAATTGTGACGCTAAAACATACGAATCAGCTCTAAATTACTGTTTTTTTTTTACTTTTGTCTTATTAGAGCTGATTCAAAGTTTTAGATCCATCTTTTGTTTAAGTTTGACAGAATCGACTGAAACATTTGTTACATTGAAGCTAGGTTCATCGAAAAGTCTTACGCAGCTTTGAAAACGCATCAATATTTTTTTATTTTATCCTCGCCAGGAACATATAAGGTCTGTCCAGACCAGCCTTTCTTTGACAAGAATAGTTCCAATGTAAGAATTAGTTCCAACAACATTCCGCAATATGGCGACACCTCACATGTTTCTGGTCAGGTCAGCTTTCTTTTTACCAACATAACCCTCGAAATCCTTTATTTATTATCGCTACAAGTATAAGTGCTACATTTGACAAGGCGTTACATCTTATATACATAAATATTTAAACATCTCTTTAGTAAGGTGGACAGTTTATTTGTTTCGAAATATATTACTTCCTTAGTGCATTCATTTCAAAGTACTTACATATGCAATATAGGAAACCTCTTTATCAACGACTTCTTATTTTTACCTTAAATAAAATTTAATAAGTATACTTTCGGTACAAGTACCTCAGAAGTTGATATACTATTGTCTCGCTCATTTTTTGGTGTAATTAGTAAAATTATACAAAAGTTTGATTGTTTTACTTACGGTTACTTCAATTTGTTTAATTGAACATTATCGATGACTGTACAGTACCACTTTGTCTACTTCTCTTTAAACAAACATACTTTGTGTTTACTCGTCCAGCGTTCTTGCGTTTGGCAACCATGGTTGCCAAGGACGTTCGAGGCGGCGTTATTTCAAACAGCTTAAATATACACATTTGTAAGTATATGTGCGAGAACTTTCTGACAGTTTTTACAGAAACCTTCCGATATTTCGATAACAGATCGTAGTGGAATGAAACCATTCCGTTTATTTCCCCACTTCTTATTAAAATAAAACATAAAGCCCTGTATGCTAATTATATGAGCGAGACATAAGCCCGTTAACTTCTTAGATTTACATCCGGAACCCATAAAAATCAATTTAATACTAGATACACCAATACTTTAGCAGTCGGGTAGCTTTTAGCTAGAAACATCATCTTAAAGAACGAGGTACAGTACAGAACACCATCGGTTACAACACTCCATCAGTTACAACACTCCATCGGTTACAACACTCCATCAGTTACAACATTCCATCAGTTACAACACTCCATCAGTTACAACACTCCATCGGTTACAACACTCCATCGGTTACAACACTCCATCAGTTACAACACTCCATCGGTTACAACACTCCATCAGTTACAACACTCCATCAAACACCTTAAGGGTGATAATACGATTATCGTCACTATGCCAAGTTCTGTTTATACTGCTTTTGTATAAGTCGTCTTGTTGTACACTGTACAAATATCTATAAAGTTGTTCGATAACCTTTTATGATATTTAACTAAAATTTTAATCAGTTTTAATGTTTACTTACTGATTGCGGTTTAATTTGATTTTCTTTTTCTTTTCGTGGCCGAGAAATTAATAATAAAGAAGAGTTCTTTAAACACTTTTAGGATTTCGCGGTTGTTAATATCAATAACACACACATCTACCGGGATATTACCACGATTTTGGTTTAAAATAAGCTTTTTAATGAGCTTTATCATGTTGTAATGTTGCAATAGTCATGATCACGGCAGAACTGTACAGTACAGCACATAATATGTGTGTTATTAAGAGTTCTTTAAGCTTTTCAGAGAAGCAAAAAGAGAGGATTATATTTACAAACAGTAAACAGTCAACCTATAAACCTCAAATAATTTAGATAATGTTTCGAACGACGCGTGGAGCAGCCCGACTCACGTTTACGACTTATCCGGTGAAATACGACCAACTAGGAGTCCCTAACAACACTCCACTAGTTCACTAACGTAAAGGCACTTTACACAAGATAGTACGGAGCCAAGTGTATAACAGTGCGCGCATTTTGCTATTTTTTTGTTTTTGTGTTTCACTTTTTGTTTGTATTGTTATGCTTATCTTTTGTCTTGTTCAATAGTCTACAAACTGTTTAAGCCGGCTGCGTGTTGCAAAATTTATTAATAAATTATTTATTTACTTTTTTTAGTTATTACTTCATAAAAATAAGATTCACCGAGCACAAAACACCCAAAAGGCATACATTATTTAGAATTATAAAAATGTCGCACTATCATAAAAACTTGCCCCGCAGTATTTTATTTGGCATACCTATCTGTTTATATTTTGTACAAACAACAATAATTTTTTTTTCAATAGTTAATGCCGTGCCATAGAGTTCTAAAACGACTGTAGTATAAAGCTTACTTAGGCGACACTACCGATAGTTGCATAACCGACTCAATGGAGGAAAATGTAGTAACAGACATTTATCTGTTTTGTGTAAATAAAATATTGCAAAATCTCTTGAGTGGTAGCTCAGCCTATAAAACTGTACAACTTATGTTCCACACCTTTTGGAAAAGTACGTTTTATTAAACTTGCGATTTGACTTTGTTACAGTTTGGCAAATAAGTCTTGAATCGGAATTAATCTTACCTTTCAGAAATATCTATAAGTCAGAGCAGGATAGCATCACATAAAATGGCAATACAGCAAAGGAGGTGGCGCCCCTATTAATTTCACGACTTTTTTGCCAAACTGTAGTAGATCAGTTTGTCATAAAACAAAAGTTGTTCAGTTTCATTGCCTGAGCTACCACCCGACAACTTTTACATTATTTCGCTAACACATTTTATAATAATAAAAAATATAACAGTTCAGTTACTGGCAACCCACCATGTTTCAAATAACAATTGAAAAATCTTTCACAGGATTTTTAGACACGTCAATCTTAACATTCAAGACTGGCTGACAAGTATGAATACCAAAAAACCTGTCCTATATATATATTTGTCTTTTTCCATTGTTGAACAGTCAGTAGTGTCGCCTGTGCATCAGTCCGCAACGCGCGTTGCTTGCTCCCTCCTCCGCTAGACGGCGAGCGGCTTGCCCCGGCACTGCTCCGCCACGTACCCGGTGAACCGCTTCAGGAACTTCGGGTACTCGCGCTTGTACACGGCGCGCAGCACGCCCGCCGGCGCCCAGCCGCCCGGGTTCACTGCGGGAAACGAACAGGGTCATGAGGGATTTTCTGAAAGCTCTTAAAAAAACAAATTAAGACGATAGATAGCGGCAGGTATCACATTACTGAGCCCAATTCACCGAACAATTATCCAAGGAATATATTTTGGACATACAAATATCACTCGACACTGGCGAAATACGTCTATATAAGATGTGTCCCCATTAGTTAGGAAGAAAAAAAAATAGCGCCAGGTGTCAAAGTCAAAGTCAAAGTCAAAGTCAAAATTTTTTATTCGAATTAAGATTTTTACAAATCATTTTTCGACGTCAAAGCTATCATGGATGGCACGTTCACTACCAGTGTACGCCCTCTGTGGAGAAGAACGGCCAGAAGAAACTCCACAGGAATTGTATCTTTTGTACTTTTCTTTTAAATATATAAAGAATCATACATGAGTCATAATTACAATCTACTCCGTTGATTTGGAACAACAGTTGACCAGACGTTTTTATCATCTAAGTAATCATTTATCGTATAATAGGCCTTAGAACATAAAATAGTTTTAATTTTAGCTTTAAATTGGCTATCGGACAGATTTACAATATCATCTGGTATTTTATTATAGAAGCGAATACAGTTCCCCATGAATGAATTATTAACTGTGCACAGTCTAAACTTTGGGTGCGCTATTTTATTTTTATTTCTAGTATTTATATTATGTATATCAGAATTCTTAGGAAATAGCATTGTGTTCTTCCGGACATACAAGATGTTTTCAAATATGTACTGTGAGGATACTGTGAGGATATCAATTTCTTTAAACAATTCCCTTAGGGAATCCCGACCACGCAATTCATATATGGAACGTATCGCCCTCTTCTGTAACACAAAGATATTATTTATGTTAGCAGCTTGACCCCACAATAAAATTCCGTAGGACATAATGCTGTGAAAATTGCTGAAATATACAAGTCTGGCAGTAGCAACGTCAGTCAGTTGACGAATCTTTCTGACTGCGTATGCCCCCGAGCTGAGCCTTGCGGATAACGCATTTAAATGAGGGTCCCATTGTAACCTTGCGTCGATAGTGATCCCCAAGAAAACTGTTTCATTTACATATTGCAAATTTTCGTTATTCAAGACAATAGCTAAGTTGTTGTTCCTTACATTAGGCAATGAAAATTTTATACATTTTGTTTTCTTGGGATTCAACATTAAATTATTTGTCGTAAACCAATCATGGATCTGGGAAAGAGCGTCATTTACTTCGTCAATATCTTGATTATGTCTGCTAGCTTTGAAAATTAGAGAAGTATCATCAGCAAATAACACTATCCTAGATCGGTTTTGTACCATAAAAGGCAGGTCATTTATATATACTAAGAATAGGAACGGTCCAAGAATTGAGCCCTGTGGCACGCCGATTTTGACTTTAGATCCCAGTGACTTCGTGCTGTTTATTTGAACTCTTTGAATTCTATTTTCTAGATAGGAACTGATCAAATTTAGGGCTCCGTCTCTAACTCCATAATGTTCCAGCTTTATTAGCAGCGTCTCGTGATCTCGGATCGACGGTGTATTTCGTGGATTCTTTTTTTTAAATTCTTTTATGGCCCTGGGTGACTCGCCGGATTTCTTCGGATCCACGAATCGTCAACGCCATCTACCGAAGTTTTATGAACTATTTTTTTTTAATTGGCTGACGGAAAATCCGCCATTATGGTGCAAGTATGGTAAATAAGTTATAATGCAGTTAAGAGACCTGAGCATTATACGATGCTCTTTTTAAAAACTGGTAAGTGAATTCATTATTAAATTCTTCTTCATCGTGTTGGTTGTAAGGCCAACTGAACCTTGTTAACAATATTTTTAATTAAATGTTATTTTTAATTGAACTGGTAGAAATGAAATAAAATTAAGAAAATTCGTTCTAGTGCCGAAAATAAAACTAACGACGCAGTACCATGTAAAGTACTATTCCGAGTAAAGTAAAACTTGGTGTCAAAGCCACAAAAAGCCTCTCGCATAGCTTTCTGGTGACAATTACAGAGGTGGTTGTGTACCTGTGCTGCAGTAGGCGATGCTGGTGGTGATGTTCTCCCTAGTGGGCGCCTCGCCCGCCGGGAACGTGCTGCGGCACGCGAGGCACACCGTCACGAACAGGCGGATACACGCGCCTGTGTTTGACTGGAAATAATAAAATGATAAGTAATAGGTTTTGACCAGCAATGGATCGAAGTGGCCCAAGATCGAGACTAGTGGAGGGAAAAGGGGGAGGCCTTTGTCCAGCAGTTAGTGGAACAACAAAAGGTTATTATAAAAAAATGGTTAAAGGGTTCATTGAACGGTAAATACTAAAGAAATAAAAGATTCCTACATACATATTTTTCTTTTCATAGAAAACAATAAATAAACATTTTGTAGATAATGAAATTTTAAATGAGGCTATTGGTTACTATCAAAGGCGCATGCAAATTACTTGTAATAAAATTTACACGAATAGAACATATAATAATATCATACAATCATCCAAATATTTTACAAAGCATGTATATTATAATAAAAAACTGTCTTAAATACTTTTCTTGTAAACCATAAAAGAAATTAAATAATTTTAAATAACAAAGCGATATTGTAAAAATCTATGACAAAATCCAAAGCTATTTATCTCCAACCGGAACGAAATCTTAGCAATCGTATGGAACCTGCATACTGATGAAGATGTTTGTACAGTAAACTAATGAATGTTAATCTCATGTAATAGATCAAGGTGCTGTACTCATTGTAAACCACTTCCTACTTGCTCAATTTGTACATATTGCAGGAGAATCAACGAAGTTAGTATCTGTGATTCTGGTTGGTATTGATACCAACAACATGGAATTAATATATGTCCCAAGCCCTGACAGGAAAATAAGATTATATATAATAATAAAATAATCATCATGATCCGTTTTACTGTAGCATATTTTTTGTCAAAATAATGGTTGACGATCTCTCTGATTTATTTAAACAAATTATAAGACGTTCGTTAAAAGTGACAGTGCCACAGAATTCATATAGTAAAGAACGGCTCGACAACCGACCTCACAAACAGTGTTATAGAGCCGCCAAAGGCCACTGATTTGGCTCGTGTGACGACGATAGTAGCCGGGACCAACGGCTTAACGTGCCTTCTGAAGCACGGAATAATCTTTCTTTTCGGACAATCAGGTGATTCAGCCTGCAATATCCTAACCAAACTGGGGAAAGTCTCACAAAGAGATTTTTGCTTGACAGTGTCCCCACTGGGAATCGATCCCGGAACCTCCGTAATGGGCGTCGAAATCTCGACCACGGAAGCTGCTCAGTACTAGCCGTAGTTGGGGGGCGAGTTGGGACTATCAAATAAAGATGGCCTGTCAGTCGTACAGCGTTCCTAACATTGCAGGTGCGCAACGATAACCCTATACTTGGGTTACTATAAGATGAGCTCTGACAGATTAAAATTTTAAATACTTATTAATATTATTTCGTTTATTTAATTATTTATTAAGTAAAATTACATACTGTTTAATGATAAAATAAGAGGTGAAGTTACGTTTTTTTAATATTTTAGCTATTATGGTTTTTAAACTGAATATTATAAAAAAAAGTTGTTAGCGTTATATGAAAAAAATTGAAGCTGTCAGAACTCATCCGATAATAAATAACCCGACTATAGTACGTCCAAGCCCTAGTACCATCGCGCGCATTTTACTAGTACATCAAGTAGTAGGCAGTTAAAATGCGGCTCTTGTATGTAGTGGTCAAAGTAATAGGTCTGCTGGAAGATGTTTCTTTATAAATAAGTAGTACCTGTTGTGTCGTCTTTCTTCATGTTTTATGTTTTGTAATTTACTTCTGTACAATAAATCGTAAATAAATAAATAGATAAATAAAAATAATAGTGCTAACTCACCGGGTAGTCGGGCATAGTGGTGGAGTGGTTGGTGACGGCGTACGTGTTGCCGTCGGCGCGCACGTGCGACCAGAACAGCGCGTCGCGCTGCGAGGCGGGCCAGATGCGCTTGAACGTCTGGTGGAAGATCAGCGCGTCTGAGGATATCTCCTCCACTATCGTCATGTTCTCCACTGTCACTGTAATGTTGGGAATGGAATGTTAGGATCAATCGGGCGGGAACAAGCTTCAATTTGTCTAAAACAACTATCATATGGTCAATCGAATATATTTGTCCCTATAGTAATCACGGTCAAGTGGGTGGAACCAATAGCCACTCGTCCTAATAGTAAATGGTAAACCGATGTTCAAATGAATAGCCAATCGTCCCAATAGTAATTAGTATGTTAAAAGTGATAATTTAATTTATTAGAAGTCACTCTTTATTAAAATTCACTGGTGTCATTGTTAAATGACCAAAATAATACAATAGTAAATAAAATCTAGCCAGAAAAAGAAATAATAAATAAAATAAAATAAAACAACGGACTATCACCAGCGGGTCTAATATAGTTAACACTGTTGTACATACATACATACACAGACACATATTAATGTCGCATGAACAGACAGATAGAATCTTTAGTGCAAACAGAAGTGGAACTCACTCTCCCACTCGTATCTGTATCTGGGGTTGAAGAAGTAGTGGCACATCTCCCGCGCAGACACGCCGCGGACCTTGTGCATCGCCTTCAGGGGATCCATCACCATGCCGTCTATTTCCATTTCTCTGTGAATTCATTATAATGTTTTAGTTATGTTTGCAGGCAGAGTGCACTCCGATCGGTAACAGCCTCCGTGGCCGAGTGGTCGAGATTTCGACACTCATTACGGATACGGAGGTTCCGGGTTCGATTCCCGGTGGAGACACCGTCAAGCAAAAATCTCTTTGTGAGAATTTCCCTACTTTGGTTAGGACATTGCAGGCTGAATCACCTGATTGTCCGAAAAAAAAAAGATGATTCCGTGTTTCGGAAGGCACGCTAAGCCTTTGGTCCCGGCAAGTAGTAGTATCTAGTCGTCACACGAGCCAAGTCAGTGGCCTTTGGCGGCTCTTAAACACTGACGCAACCCACACGATGATGATGATGACTAGGATCGGTGAAATAGGATCGCTACCGAGTGGGTGCCCAATGATAGACGGGAGAGATAGACCTCACACGATGACAACGATAACGACGCATTTGAATATGATTGGAAATGCACAAGATCGAGAACGGTAGAAGAAATCAGAAACATTTATTTGTTGGACATCACAACACAGAACACATACATAAAGAATATACATAGTGTAGTCGGAAAGATAATTATAATAATACAAAAATACCCCTGTGTTGCGACACCCAGACAAAAAGGGCCTCACTCAGCAAAAGCCGTAGCCTAGCAAGGTAGACTACGGCGCTGATCTTCCGTGAGCCCTGCAGAACGCGGCACGGACGAACATCATATACCTACTTATATTATTGTTATCTATTTAATGTAGAAATAAATAAATAAATAAATAAATAAAGCATAATAAATAGCAATATTAACTAGGTAGAAGCAGAAAGAAAAAAGAAGCCTTTGCCCAGCTTGGGACAGTTTAGAAAAAATAAAGATAACTATCTCCTGACCACTGCAAACTACACAGGTATATAAACAAGGGTACGCTCACATTCACCAAACACATCGATGCGAATTCGGCCTGGCCTGATTTATGTCGATGCAATAAGAGAGTATAAGACGTCGTTCGGTCCACTTAAGATCGGATTGGAACTTCGGCCTTTTACTGATCGACTAAAGCCGACTCTGCGTCAATAAGAGTGGTGACTCCCTTAAATTAAAGAGGAATCTATGCCATTCTTCGGAACCTTGAGCCAGTTGCACTTTTGACGATATGCCCTGCATTCCGAGACGCGCTGAAATCGATTAAAACACCCGTAATCGCGTTCCGAATTACTGTCAGCAGGCAAAACTCATACGATTTTTTTTCTGATCGCTGACAGCGCTGAAAGTCTGATTCGGAATGCGCCCTACATAGTTACGAACACCAATGAGATTGCCTTCAGGCCAGAAGGTTCCAAATTAAGATAACGAATAAGTAGGTGAGCTAATTTGTCCTTTTGCGAATTGTATTCGAAGGTCAACCAAACATTATACAGTTCTCACTCAGGCAATCATGTAGCCTTTTAATAGAATTTACAATAAAAAGAAACCGTAAAATAAAAACACACATTTACTTGTTATTCTAAACGCTAAGCGGCCGCGAACACTAGTCAATGCGGCTTAAGCAGTATCGGATATCTGACAAGTGGACTTATTACATTAAGGTAAAATAAAAACTAATTTCTTTAAGTAACAGAAATCACAAAACTACAACCAAAACAAAGTGTGTTCACACACTATGTGGATTCAAAGCTCGGTATTATTGAGCTCTTCTCACGCCAAAAGTCTTTGAGTCTACAACCGCGACGTCTTGATTCGACTTTGATTGATGTTTATTTTAGGTCAAGTGTAAGCGCATTAGATAAAACATAACTCAGTGAATCTAAATCGTGTTATGCCTAGACCAAACGCGAGTTAGGCCTTATGGAAGTACGCTAATTATTGAGAGATATTTTATAAATCTAACAGTGGTTACTCGCTCTACGCTATTAGAAACAGGGTATGATAATATAATTTAGATTATCTGTGTATACAAATGAAGAGCGATAGTAACTTCTATATTTTTTAAAGCTTAGAAGCGTTTTACCTCCTGTACATCTTCATGTCCCCCTCTTCGGCGAATAACTGCCAGCCGATGTCTCCGCCGACGCCTTCGAAGGCAGCCTGGATCTGCTCCGTGGATATCCTGTCGATCTGAAACATCAAAATATTATATTGAAGTTGAGCGTGTGATGTTAAAAGCGACTCTTACTTTTCTACAAGTGGACTCATTGTACCCTCCATACAGCCTCCGTGGTATTATTATCTATGGAAGCAGTCGTAAGATGGCTTTTATGGGTTTGATAACTCCGACATCAAAGCTTGTGAGCTCAGTCAGAGACCTCAGATATCACGCAATAATGATGATGATAACAAGATTTTATCAACGATTTGTATCATATCATCATTTATTGCTTCATGTGGTATGCACACATGACCCTGTAAGGGCACTGCAAAATTCAAAATAATACACTATAAAAATTATTTATCTATTTGCAGTCGAAAAACTCCTGCAAAGTATAAAAGCACTTGTTTATAAGATATTTCTTTAATTTATTATTGAATAAGTGTGTTTCTTTAATTATTTTTATTTCTGATGGCAGTTTATTGAAAATTTTCACCGACATGTGGTAGACATGTCCAGAGCTAACTATATTTAATTTAGTAAATGGGGCTGCCAATCTATCTTGTTGCCGTAGGTTCCGTTTTTGTAAATAATTATCTTTTGCTTGAACATAAAGATCTGGACGTTGCTTAACATAATTGCTCATTTGTAGAATGTACATAGAGGTTAGGGTGAGTATATTTAATTTTGTGAAATGCGGTCTACATGTTTCTGTATTTTTTATATTTACTAAAATTCTAATACATCTTTTTTGTAGTGTAAATAATTGCTGTATATTCGTGCTATTGCCCCAAATAATAACCCCGTAATTTAGCCATGCGTGTGCATACGCATAATATGCACTAGTCGCGGTTTTTAAGTCCGATGTTTTTTTTTAACTCGTATAAGGCAATATGTAAATCGCGAGAGTTTTGTAGCGACCTTCTCAATATGGCTTTTCCAATCCAAGTTACAGTCCGATTCAACTCCCAATAGTGTACATGTTGAAACAGTATTTATTGTATTCAAATCACTGGTATTTATGTTTAGTGGTATTTTTTGTCGGGGTTTAAATTGTATTATTTTTGTTTTAGAAATATTTAACTGTAAATTGTGGTCCGTTAGCCAGTCTTTTATTATACTAAGTATATTTGTTAGGTGAATGTTAAGTTCTTGTTCATTAATACAAAATATTACTACTGAGATGTCGTCTGCGTATAATATACGTCACGGGAAGCCACTGGATGGGTTTATTTTCACCATAAGAAAATTCCACGATGAATTAGTTTAACTATCTATTTTGACTTGTTCCAATGTAAATTGTCTGTGTTTCTAAAATATGGCCTTTTTAATGTTGACGGCTATAATCCGAAATGGATATAACGTCAAGGAACGAATCGCTAGATTGCACGCAAGACTTGTTGTTGTGTAGAACTACAACAACTCAAGACGACAAGAGAGAGATGAGATGACGAGATGAGGGTTGAGTTGTTCGACTCAAGGTTTGCTCGGACTCACCTCGGTCCAGAGCGGGTGCACTGTAAGTCTGTTGTCGATGTGCGGCGGAGGCAGCTCCACCTCATCCCGAGTGTGTTCTGTGGGCGAGGCGACGCGCGCGCTCGCCTCCTCCGCCATCTTGTCGAAACCAGTTTCAACTGCATCGTAGAACTCGTCGTCGGGCAGCGTCGAGTGTGGGCCTTCCTGTTGACAATACATAAATAAATAAATATGTGGGGTATTTTACACACGACCATCTGATCCCAAACTAGGCAGAGACTATACTGTTTGTATCGGATAGCTTATACACTCTATGTAACATTCGGACTTTGAGCGGGATTTGAACCCGCGACGCACGCGTTCTACTAACTAGGTTGTGAAATTGTCAAACACAACACTATGTTTACATTACGATACTGTCTGATAGGTAGTCTTTTATCTTGTATTTTTACGATTAGCCTATTGATTGGCCAGACAGTACAGGGTCATGACATGAGTCATGAGCTCCGATCTGCGGTAATCTTTCTCTCATTCTGTAAATGCAGGCGAATATTTTCCACCACTTACACAAACCACCGCGGAGACTAACAGTAACCGCAGTTTTTTAAGCGGTAAATACTTTTTTTTTACAATTTCTCTACTAGCCCTATACTACATTATTATCATAGTAAGTAACTATTTTATTAACTTAAATCAAATATTATGAATACTACAATATAGAACGATAAGAATAGATCAGATCTTGTCAAATTTCAAATAGAAGTTTAGAAGGTACTGAAGTTTAAAAGCTTTAATTAAAAGTCGCCATTATGATAGACCATGGAAGTAGTAAAACTCACATATTCCATTAATCAACCTATGAAAAGTAATACCAATACCGAAGGACATCCTGTGACCAAATGTCGATTTTCCCGTGTGAAATAAAATACCTGCTCTAAGAATGGGGTGTAAAACGACTTGTTATAACGCCAAGGTAAACTCATTCCCTCATAAACTCATTTACCTTTGTATTTAATTAGTCCGTAGTAGTTTTATTGTACATTTTACTCAATAAATTTATTCTTATTCTTATTCATTTGACTAATGTAATGATAGTAGTGATTGTAGTAACGATAGAAAAGACACAAATAAATTGTTTATTTCTATATACACTACTAAGGATTCTCATAGCTTGCTTATTTTAGCTAAGCTATTTGCAGTAACAAAAAAAAAAACGAAGCTCAAAATTATCAAAATGGCTAGTAAGTTAAGAACCGAGTGAGTGCATGCTGATTTATAATACAATATATATATATATATATATATATATTTACATTAAACTGGATATCGTGCATTATAGGTATATTGTCATAGAATTGAGATAAATTATTACAGTACATTTTTTTGTTTTTCTTCTTCCTAACTAATGGCGACACATCTTATGTAGACGTATTTCGCCAGTGTCGAGTGATATTTGTAGGTTTAAGATATATCCTTGGATGGTTGTTCGGTTAATTGGGCTCAGTAATGTGATAGTACAATTACTGAAGCCACCACGAGGTCTCTTGGCATCATCTAAAAATGTCAGCAAAGTGTAAGCGATTCAATTGTTTTATTAAAGTTTATAGTCCCGAAACATTCACTGGATAATGCACTATCGAAATTATACACTAAACATTTCAATAAACTAAAATAAAAAAATAAAACGAGGACACGTCCACCATTGTCAGATGCTGACAAAAGACCCTTACAGTACATTTCAGTACATTTCAATTCGTTTAAAGCTTTTAGAGTTTAATATAGTCATGTCAATGATTTATTTATTTCGTGCAATAAATTCGGTTCGTTTGGTAGTTCAGTCACGCAAGCATAAGCATGTTGTACACATACCTATAAGATCGCACTGACTGGGATATTACTAGGGTCTTTGGTTAATGAAGAGCTGTAATTGCTTGTAATACGGATGAAATAAGGATTTATTAATAATTCGTTGCGTAAAAGTGAATCAATTTTCACAGTTCAAGATCAATTTCCGGACAAAGTCATGTCAAAATTATTTATCTGACAAGAGAATCGTAAAAAGTTCTACTATAATTTAATTTTTATTTTGCTACTGTTACATACTATCTGAAATCAAGCATAGATATCAGAATAAATTATAATAATGGAACAATTAATTATTTCTTAATTGAACATAAACTCATAAAATAATTCATACTATTATTTTAATTAATACATTTCTAATAATAATAAGTCCTTGGAAAAGAATACTTATGTTATAATAGTAAGGTCTGTTTTATATTGTTGCGGTTATATTATGTGTATTATAAATTACATTACAGCTTAACTTTCTCTATTTACCCAAAACGTACCGAAAATTCTAACATTCTTTCACGTGAATGAATGACGTCTACATTTTTATTGTTTGTGTTTATGGACTAGGAAACTGTGCTGTGCTTACGGATTTCCAAGTATTGAAAAGAAACATTGGAGGTCAAAACAATGCCTCGTAAGATTCAAGCACGTTACCACGAAAACCTGAATCTATCCAATACATTTATTTGTCTATTAGCGTCTGCCCGCGCCTCTGTAAGATTTTCCCGTAGGAATAGGAATAAGAATTTTTCCCGTAAAAAGTATCCTATGTGTTAATCCAGGGTACAAACTAACTCCATTTCAAATTTCATCCAAATCCGTTCAGTAGTTAAGGCGTGAAAGCGGAACAAACATCCAAATATATTTTCACATTTATATTATAACTAGCTTTCCGCCCGTGGCTTCACCCGCGTTAAATGAGTTTTCCCGCGGGAATGAAGTGTTTTACCGCGGTAAAAGTAGCCTATGTCCTATTCCAGGACCTAAACTATATGTGTGCCAAGTTTTATCCCGATCCGTCCAGTGGTTCAAGCGTGATTCGGCAACAAACATCCAAACTTTCGCATTATAAATATAATATTAGTAGGATATTAGTGATTAGTGATGTGATGATTACTACTACTACAATTTTCTAGAAGATCGTATTTGCAATATGAATTTGTGCCAGTAATATCAATGAGAGAAGAAAATAATAAATAATTCAAGACAACGCCACGCCACGTGACACGTTGCGATGAAATTTGGTCGATTGCGTGAACTCGCAACGTCGACGCGTTCCGTGCATTGCGATAAGCATAACAACGACGCGACCGGCCTACATAGTAGCTGCGTTCAAGGGCAGGAAAAAAGAAATGTTATTGAAAAGGGTGTACAGTGAGAGTGTACACTGTACATCATCATCATCATCATCTCAGCCGGAAGACGTCCACTGCTGACCTGCGCTACTTGCATCCACCGGCGCCCAGTAACTTTCACCAAGTCATCTGCCCACCTTGTGGGAGGCCGTCCAACACTACGCCTTTGCCTTTTACACTCCATATGCCACACAAAATTCCCCGACTTTTCCCAGACTTTCCCTGACGGTTTTGCTCAATTTCTCTGAACATTTTAACGAAATGTTATTTACTTATAAATTATAATGGCGGCTCCGTAAATACATTCTTATAAACAGATAATCTAAATTATATTATCATACCCTGTTTCTAATAACGTAGAGTGAGTAACCACTGTTACATTTATAAAATTTCTTCGTCGGTCAATTCCAATGGTGAGAGTAGACAACTCTCACTATAGGTGTACTTCCTACAAGGCCTAAGTCGCGTTTGGTCTAGGCATAACGCGATTTAGATTCACTGCGTTATGTTTTATCTAATGCACTTACGCTTGACCTCAAATAAACATCAATCAAAGTCGCATCAAGACCACGCGGTCGTTGTAGTGTATCTGCTTCTGAGACGCACAGGATCGCGGGTTCGAATCCCGCCCAGGGCAAACATTCGTGTGATGAGCACTTGTGTTTGCCTTGTGTCTGGATGTTGCTTATCTATATAAGTATGTATTTATCTATTTATGTAATGTATATTAGCTGTCTGGTACTGGTACCCATAGTACAAGCTCTGCTTAGTTTGGGATCAGATGGCCGTGTGTGAGATGTCCCCACATATTTATTTTATTTATAATGTATATTTTTGAAACATATGCTTTAAGTTTTATATATGTACCTTTTTTTCTTTTTTTAGACCTAATGATGGATTTCTAAAAATATAGGCGAAAAATAAAAATATAAAATTGGGGATTTACCGCAATAAAATATATGCTTATAATCTTTATTTATTTTTACTAGATTTACTTCACAATCACTGGGAAGTTTTGGGATGCAAACAGTGTAAAATCTCAACTTTCCCTGAACACCTTGAGCTTCCCTGACTTTTCTCTGATTTTCCTAAAAGTGGACTTAAGATAAGAAAAAAGGACGTGAGATAGACATTAATTTTAGAGCTGTCAATTCATCGCTCGCACTATTTTAGAATAGAAGTAAATATAGACTTAAAATTTCTTAATTTGACTGCAAGGACATCATTAATTTTAAATAACATCTCTTTCATTAGTAATAAAAGCGAAAAAGACAGCTAATCTTTAAAATTATTATTTAAGCATGACTTCCCGAATCGGAGCCATTATGTGGCGATGAAGAAGGTTCCTTTAATCGAAAATCGTTGCATGCAATTCATCAGTAAAATTGTAATACCTACCTACCAATTTCATATCAGTAAAAAAAATCATGTTTGCTGATGGTATCGGCGTAACAGCACATTACACTGTTCAGTAAATAAAGCATTACACATTATAGTCGTTGATACTGTGTTCAATACAATGTTTAGCTTATGTAGCCAAGCTGCCCTCAATTGTTTACAATAATAGCTTCAATACAAAATCCAGTAATTAAGGCCAAGCGATAACTCGGAGTCGCAGTCGAGACGTCTGCAACCCTAGTAAGGGTTTTGAAACGTTTCCATGTAGGTTACCTGTTCGGTTACGTAAATACAAACCCAACTTTCTTGGAACACAATAGACGTAATTCGACCTTTTCATAGTCCGACGATTTCCCGAATTTGTTAAGCCAGTTAGTGAAGGTTCCAAAGACAAAGGTAGGTTACAATGCACATGTTACAGTAATCCTTAGTAAAGAAACATCAGACACACGGCCTCTTTGTGAAGCAAAGATGTTTACTACCAAACACTATAACTAAATGTCTTAAAGCATGTCATCTACTTTAAGCATTTATTCCTAGGTATTTAGGCAACACGACACACGAGAAACCTCTAGTAAATCCAAAACCCCATTTATTAACCCAGATATTAAAGGTTCCCGAGGCCTTTCGAAGTGGGTTACCTGTCTGCAACGGTGACCCAAATGTAACCCGTGTTGGAGTCAATGGCATGAAGCAACCCCGATTCAGACAACATGGGTCACTCAATTAGGAAAACTGTAGTACATACGAGTATCTGTCATTTGGCGTGATGATAATACAATATTGGAATGTTACTTACAAATAACTCGAAAAAACTAAGCACGATAGAAAATAGTTAATTAATGCGGCAAAAAAGCTACGTAAAAAAATTGACTGTAAAATCCAACTAAATTGTGTTTACAAATGTATTATGAAACGTAATTCTCGATTGTTGATGCATAACGAAATACAATACGGAATAAATATAACATCGGTATAAAAGAACCGTGTGCTGACGGCAGAGTAGAATACATTTGTCACCAACCCCTACTCTTCCCGTGGGTGTCGTAAGAGGCGACTTAGGGACTACACATTGAACAGGGAACGGGCAGCAGCGCTCTGTGATACAGTAACCTTTTAATCTGCGATCTCCAACCCGCCTGCCAAGCGTGGAGATTATGGCAAAACCTTTCACTTAAGTGGAGGAGGCTCATAGTCCAGCCGCGGACTGTAACGGGCCGTTGATTTGATAAAAGAACGGTTTGGCATCTTAGAAAACGAGCTAGCAAATTGATAAAAAAATGACGACAAGAAAAGCAAAATTCCGAAAATCCACGAAATAAAACTGAAACTGAAATTACGTTAATTAATAATCTACCTGATGCTATCCGATAGCGATAATGTATTGAGAGGTTGGTTTAACAGTAAACTGGCTATAAACAGCTGTATTGATATTGATGTTACACCATATCGCCTGCATACTCGTATTAATACTGACTGCATCAACAAATTGATATTTAGCGCACACTATAAATAATAATGGTACACTTTTGTAATTATAAGCGATATCTTTAACGCTCCAGCC
Organism: Carpatolechia fugitivella; assembly: GCA_951230895.1. NCBI lineage: Eukaryota > Metazoa > Arthropoda > Insecta > Lepidoptera > Gelechiidae > Carpatolechia > Carpatolechia fugitivella. The sequence continues at coordinate 9,259,685 of OX579664.1, forward strand.
GCTATTTGAAAGAATTCACGATTTGCTCTTTGTGTTTAATTAGACTTGCTTTGTAAAAAAAATATGTAGGCTTTTTGTGTCATATATTAATGTGGTTAGATATTTCGATTGACATAATAACAGTTAGTTTCCTCATACTCTGAATTACGAGAAAATACCATGTAAACCTCAAGGTTTTTGTGAAATTTATGTATTCGTACCATTTCTGCTTTCAGTTTACAGATAAAACAAGCTGATAACAAAGGAATGCAAATTACAATTTGCAATCTACCTCACAAGGTATATAAATAAACTTCTGACAAAGGCTTGTTATATCAGTGAACATTGTTCACATCAAATTAGAGAAATAGAATTTGTAATTTTAAAATAATATACTAGTAATGGCACAGTGGCGCACAATAATAAATAGCTAAATATTGTAAATGGAAAAACATATATTTTAAGGTGGTTACAGACTTATCGGCCTGAGGTATCCCTCGTGGACAACTAGCTTAGCAATCACACCTGTAAATCACACTGTTATAAGTTTTTGTAGGCAATTCTTAAATTTTATTGAGCTATAGGTACTCTAGTTCTCTGAATAAAAAGTTTGACAATAGAGGTCTTCTGAGCTATTCAACATGGATAGCTAGCTATAATCAAATCTAAGCTATACTGAGTATATTTTATGGCAATTTAGTTTTAAATCCCACATCAAACCTTCAAGGGAAATATTACATATTGATAAAATCTTTGGCATTCCTTTTGATTTGAACAAATACTGAAAAACTAAACTTCAAATCAAACGTAACGCCTTGTCATAAAAACCCTGGAAACCCGCCTAAAATAAATGTACAACGTGAAATAGTAATACCGAAAAGCTCACGTTATAATTTCCCTGTCGAAATTTCGGGGTCGTGGAAGGGTAATAGGCTGACAGGCAGCGACTGACACACCCTAAAATGGCGTGGATGGACGTTAGACCCATTCCAACACGTGACGTCAATCACCACTCCCATGGAAACCTAATTCGTCCAAGAAACGAACGGACACGTCAATAGGACGCTAGCGTAGGAAGACCAAACAACATTCTTCTAAAATCATTTTTAAATATCTTAAGGACGACATTTTTTGCAGATCCTGCAACGATGCAGCCATTATCACTATGTCCTCGGTAAAGTGGAGGTGACCGAGATATTCACCATTAATGTTGATTCCCAATCCGTTCCAGTCTAGGGTTTTGAAGACATCCTCTAGTGCGTTGGAGAACAGTTTTGGAGAGATGACATCCCCCTGTCTCACTCCTCTGAGCAACTGGATGGGTTTTGTCTTATGATTCTGTACTTGGACGGACATCGACGCCATACTGTAGGTGCTATAGAACATGGATCTATAACAACAGTAGGTATCATTCGAGAATACTTACTTACGGCCATCTTCCCGAAAACAACACAACTTAAGAACCTGCCAAAAAAGCATTGCCTGTGTCAATTTTCCTGTACAGCATTGTTTTATCTTTACTAACCTACACTTTCTTTTCGGGTTAAAAAGTATTATCGTCAAATCAAAACTACTCAAAAGTTTCCCATTCTACTACGTCATAGTTCGAACCAAAATAGCTGGATTTACTATATTTTAGATAATACATGGGTATCACAGCGGCCCACCCTTGACATGACACTGCGTCAGTCAATGTAGCCGTCTATTTTGGGCATCGGACAGTTCCATAATAGTGTGATTTGTATCTGTCCGTCCAGCTATTTTAAATGACGGTATTTCAACACACGCTATTCGTGTATTATTATTTTATGTAATGAACTATTTTTGATGACCAGTTATTGTTGTTGTACCGATAATTAGAATAATTAGTAAAACTGGTTACGTGTATTTTTGTATTAATTTGTAAATGCACGAATGTAGTATCATATCAAATGAGAAAGTTAGAAACAAAAGAATATAAATATGTGGAAAGTCGCGTTCGACGGAGAAGCTTTTCCCATCAAGCGAGGAGATCTAGCGCGAAATAAACATTCTCTTTTTAAAATAACCTGATATCAGCAAGTTCATCCGTTTCAAGATTACATGACTCATGCTCGCATCTGTAAACGGAACTCGAGTGCTATCAGAAGGCTAACGTTATCACCGTGACCGGTCAAGGCCGCAATCATGAGTAACTGAAGAGAATCAGGGCATTCACAATAGCCGCTTTGTTCTATGATGTACTTAAAGTGAGAATTAGCGCGCCAAAGCCTGACGTCAGTTTACGGCGGAAACGTGAAAATATTACCTAAGTTGTCTTAGATCTTATTAAAAAATCACGGTCTATCAAAAAAGAACGACAAAAAATTAAAATCAATTTCTATCATTAGCTTGTACTAAAATTATTTCATCTATCATACATCAACATCAAATACAAAAAGTCAAGGGCTAACCAAACAAACTATGTTGTTTACATTAGAAATTCGACACATTAAAAGCCACCCGTCGCGTGTTAGTCGATTTGAGGTTTAGATTTTAAAATCCAGCAACAATATTTGTTCACTATTATTATTATAAAGCATTTTGGATCAGATTGTTGAATACTCATCATCATCATGAATACTAAATTGTTGAAAACAATCACTAACAAAAACACTAGGATCTTATCACCACTGGGAACTGTCTAAAACAATCACTCGAGAAAGGTATACGCACCAAGGCTACACAGTAGACACAAACACATCACCAGACAATGGCACAAAAAGCTCTGGGATAAATGAGTTTCGCATTGGACGGTGACGTCACACTGTCGTCATCAGAGGGGTGGCTGATGGGGGTGTCTTGTTATGGTTATGTGACTCTGGTACTTCCCTACACTCTGGGTTGCGTCAGCGAGGGTTGCTAGGCCTATCTTTGTGTCCATTTGGCATGACGTAATCCTGCTAGTCCAGTGATGCAATATAATTTGCGCGCGTGTGCCGTTGCTCTTCAAAGCCAAATTACAGAAATTACCGTATCTTGAAATACGGTTGGTAGCAGACATACCCTTTCACAAATAAAGATAGTCTTGGCTTAGTCGGCCTCGACTTAGCACTTTATAATGGTAATAATCTATTAACAAGATTATTCGCATAAAAGTAACTTACTAACAGATGTTACAAAGTTAAGCAATTTTTGTTTAAGGTTTTTGAACCCTTGATTTGTTGTTATTTCAAGTTGTTATGATCTGAGACCAGTACTCTAGTACTATGTAATGAAAGTGAGAGTCTAATCATAGGAAGTGAACTAACCATAGGCTAGCCTGCCAAGCGCGGCGTGGCTGGAGTGCGAGGGACGTAATACGGTAATACTGTAGTAATTCATACTTCCCATAACAGGGGGCCGTTTCACGAAGCTACAAGTTACAAATTACAAGTACAATTTGATGTACATTGCGTAGACTATGAGGTAAAACGATAAGGTCTTCCAGTTTTAGCGAATTGGCTACGCAATGAATATCAAATTGTAACTTGTTACTTGTAAATTGTTGCTTCGTGAAACGGAGCCCAGGTATCGTTGTCATCGTTGTTATCGTTGTTCCGCCTAGGGGAGGAAATATTCGGAGAGCGGTCGATGTGAATAACTACCGATGTGAATCGGAGTCACAAATAGAAAACAAATATAGAGTAACACGTAGGTAAATAAAGAATAATAATAAAATTTTATGTTAAGTAATTTGTTTTTATTATTTTCCATGGGCAGACTAAATCATCATCATCATCATTTTAGACCGTAAAAATTCCTAACATTTTTCAATTATTTCAAAAATGCATTCATTATATTTCATGCGAATATAATCAAATCGAATGCAAATTAAAATAAACATCGATAAATATTTCAATTTCCCACCATCAAATCAACCCTAAACACCACTTATTCATTTACCAGAATATGTACTTTAAACAATATTCAATTAGATATTGTCAAGGTGAAACGACTTGTTATTGGAAAAACATTTGAAATTGTCGCACAGAGTTCTTCGTGAACTGACTAGACTCGCCAGCTAACAAAGGGAGCACACGTCGATACACAAAATGCCTTATTTGCATGTTATATCAATGACAATACTGGAAACTGAATACTTACTTCATAATAATGTAGTCAGAATGGCCACGCTCACGCAGTGGCGGATTTGCAATCCTAGCCGCTCTAGGCCCCAGGCCATGTGCCGCCCTTTCTCAGCACCCATCATATAGACATAATGTAATGAATTTACTTTATTGCCCACATTTAATTGATTCAGAAAATTGGTTAACGTTAATTAACTAAAAGCTGCTTAATATTTTCCGAGGTTTCAGGGATGATTGTACATTTATATACGTATACGTACGAACTATTTTATATGTACGAAATTATTTATACTTTGATACGCAAAAATAGTGATTTAGGGAGATTATGATCATAAGGTACGCGGATACTTTGCATTTGAGTTATTTCTTGTTATCATCAGTGATTTTTCTGGCATGATTTGCCGCCCTTTATATCAGGCCGGGCCTACTGGGCCTTAGGGCAAATCCGCCACTGGCTACACGAATGCTGAACGTTTCAGTAATATCGTGCCGAAGAACCCGAGAAAACCCAAACCCTAATAAAACGTAGATTTTATGGCCGAATTAAAAAGGGATGTTTTTTTATATCACGGATTTGTTTCAAATGTCGAATATTCTACCGTGCACGGCAAAAGAAATTAATTCACTTAAAGAAACTTATGTATTGAACATTATTTGACGTATTATTGTGGTATTATGAAAGACTAAATTGTATTGTATTAAAAAATGTACAACGTGTTAGCAAAATAACGTAAAACCTGTCGGGTCATCCCATGAAACTGAACAACTTTTGGTCCAAGAGTTCCAAAAAATCTAAAAAAAAAATATTTTTCATACCAACTAATCAGCTGATCAGAGTCAATTTGTAATAAAATAAAATGCAAGTTTTAAAAAATTGTTGAACATAAGTTGTTTTATGGGCTGACTTACCACCCGAGAGGTTTTGCTTTATTTAGCTAATACGTTGTATACTTATATGCTGCTAAAACAGCAGACTATCAAAAAACAGCGCATATAAATCTAGAGTCGGTAAATTAATACGTTAACGTTGTTAGTACTGTTAGCAAGTGATCCTATCAGTCTGATGGATGATTTAATCAGCGCGCACGCAAACAAACCAACATTTACACTGTTATCATTGCTGTTAAGATGTGCTTACATTGTGTTTAGTTTGGGTACTAATTATGGCATATTACCAGCGTAATAACAGCTCATATACGTCTCCAGTAAGGGGAACGAGCCTACCTAATGCAGTTTGGTTGACCTATTATATTGCTCTTATTACTGTAAACTAATCATGGCAGCCAGGAACAAAAGTATCTCACTTGCCAATAGTAGGTCAACATTAATCATTAATCATTAATGTCCACTGATAATTATTATGATAAGCAATGATATGCCCAAAGTGATGATAATATTGATTAAAAAGGTCGCTTAGTTTACTGAACTTTGGTGCTCTATTTTGATCTAGCCACAGTCTAAACTCTAGATTATTCGTCGAACGATTTTTGAATATTCGATCTGCATGAGATAGAAAGAGGTAATAAACCACCATTCTTAATGTAGGCTGTTTTTATTTTTATTATTATTATTTGTTTAGTTCACAAATTCCTACATTTAAATGAAAAAAATACGACAGTCAAACTTGCTGTAGGACCTAATAAACAGCTTGCTTAAACTAGTTTCTAATACAGCATGAAATTTACATCGTTTTGTTCCCGCCGTGTAGTGATAGTACCCGTCAAACTGAACAACTTTTCACGAAAAAATAATTTCCTGTGACAAAAAAAAATTTTGGTCTCTCCATACAAAATGGGTCGGTCGGGAGTCTCACTTTGTATGGAGAGACCAAAAATATTTTTATCGCAGGGATTTTTTTTTTTCGCGAAAAGTTGTTCAGTTTGACGAGTACTATCACTACACGACGGGAACAAAATGATGTAAATTTCACGGTGTATAGCACAGAATGCGTTGTGATTTATGTGTGGCTTTGTAGCAGTTCTAACAACCCTCGTAGATAATAACTAACGGGGTATTTAATAAGTTTGTTTGTAATAAGGTTGTTTATAATCGTTATAGTTTTGCTTATTTTGGTTTGTGTTTTACTTTTGCATCTCGAATTTTCTTGTGGAAACAAAACCGTCACCATTTTATCGTCTATAAAAGTCAAAATACTTTACAGCGCATAACTAAAGGCCTTCTATATTAATAAAACGAATAAAGCATGGCCAATAAGATGGTTAAATGTCTATCATTTTCAAATACAAGTTCACTTATTGTATTTTAAAGTAATGGTATGGGTGAACGATACCTATAATTATTTCGTGACCATCACTTTGCACGCCCTCTAACTCGACACGATAATTGGTATTAAATTGCCATGTTATTTCTTTAAAACTTTCAGTCGAGGAGTCGTAATAATAATATGTTCTCACTTGAAAAAGAAAACTCGAAAAAATATACATGTTAGTGAAATAGTTATAGTCAGCTGCAAAAGAACATACCTATTGCCACGGCAAACAAATGAAGTTTTCTTCAAAGTATATAATTATTTTGAAATATTTAGTTAGGTTGCCGCTGACTGTAATGTCTCGGACGGTGGGCAACTGAATATTGGCGAAGAATAATAACTTTCACAGATTTGAGTAATTTTACTTACACGTTTGTGAAATTAAACTACACGTTGTAGAAGAAAAAAAGTGACAATATCAATCAATCAATCAGCCTATTGCAGTCCACTGCTGGACGTAGAACTTCCCAAGGGCACGCCAAAGCGCACGATCACCCGCTTTCTTCATCCAGCCACCACCAGCGACCTTCCTCAGGTCATCAGACAATATAATATGTACTTACTAATTTGCACTTAAGCTGATTGACAAGTTAGAAAATTGAATAATAAACACTTAGTTTTAGCACAGTTTTAGTTTCAAATAAAACAACGCGACAGCATAAAAAACTGATCTCCATAAAAAATCGTAGCAGTGACCGTCTCGTCATCATCGCTGTCATTAGACATCTTGTCAGTCTTAGATTCGTCATCAAGTCGTCATCAATCGCCCACAGCCAAGCCCACAGCAGACTTACATGAGTCACTTCAACGTACTACTATATCGTAGTTCTACGAATATTAATGTTTATAAATAAACGATGACCTTGTTGACATAATGGAGATAATTTAGTGATTCAGTCAGACTTCGATCATAAACAGTAGTTACAAAGTAAAATGGTAATATTAAACGTCGAAATCGAAAATAAGAATTAACCAACGGGCACCAATATTTAGGAATGTTACTTTGATATTATTATTATAAAGCGGCAAATAAGGAACTTCTTTCTAACAATGACTGTGGTATACATACAAAGAATCAGTCATTTTATACTTTCACATGCAAATAAAAAACAAGATACCCTTCCTATATAGTTCCGTGTTATCAAGTATTTTTCTTTTTTTTAGGTTTATGACCTTTTTTATAATATTAAAAGAGATAAGAGAAAATAATAAAAACGTTCAGTTCCTATGTAGTTTAATATACCGAATGAGTATCGCTCGCATCCTGATTAAATAAAACTTCACTAAAACAATGATTTACTCAATCACCGAGACAATCGAGTCAAAGGACAATAAACGTGCCCTCCAAACATTGTTTAATGGAGATAAATAATACTACGAAGCCCTTCGAAATCAACATATCACTTATTGGGATAATGATTGGCTCCAATAATACACTCTTACGTATTTATAAACACAACACAATGATAAGCCAAGCACAACGAACCCAGACCGGGCGACCTAGGCACTGTGCCAGATGGGAACAGGCCCTTAAACATGACCATTTTAAAATGAGCCCTGCTACTGAACTCTTCAGAACAGTCTTGGCCTACTTTGAGAGTCCATGCTATGCTTGTGGAATGCCTTGAAAAAAGGTATAACATTACACGCATAGTAAGCTGACCGCAAGTCTCATTTATATAAGGTTATGTGGCGCGAATGAAAGCTGGTATGTATAGGTACCATGGTTTTTTTTTTATTGTGCTCTTGGTGAGATAATAAAAAAATATTGCCTTTGGAAAAAGGTATTTAAATGCATAAGCAAGTTAAAAAATTCGCACATATAAAGCTGCGGTTACGTTGTTACGTAGTAGAGCTGATTCTGTGGTTACGTATTTTCTGACAATGCCTTAGGACAATTATGCCATCAATCACCATATCCATGCATTTAAATATCAAATTAAAGAAATAACTTAGAGCTGCAATTAAAAAAAACCGTAAATGTCGTTCTATAGAAGACCCATCAGAAAATGGTAAAAGAAATGTAGGAAAATAAATCAATACTTTTATTGTTAATGTTTTCTTATAGTACAAACTAATAATTACTGGAATAGACGAAGGATTTCGGAAAACCAATTTACATTCCATTAACACAAGTCGAAGAAGGCTTCACGACTTCATTGTATTGAAATGAATGAGCCTCACTCCTGGCGATGAGGAAATAATTAGTACGCACTACAAAATGTACGGAAACAATACTAATTATGATGGTTTATTAAACACGTTGCGGAAAATTCAGTAGCGGGACACTACCTAGGCTATACATAAATGCTTAACGGAATTTCAAGATTTGGTAACCTGGCGACATTGTGTACTTCATTCAGCGACAGAATATCATGGTCTGATCAAAACATTGGCCTTCAACTTCAGATTTTTTGAACAATCGATGTGTGACGAAATTGGAATTTTGAGACCAACACTCCTTTGAAACGATTAAGCGTAGCGTGGCAATCAAGTGTTTAAAAAGCACTATACATGTAACCTATATCTGCACTAAAGTCATAAATACTAAAAAGTATCTGTTTGTTTATAATTTATTCAAAAGCTATAGAGTCAAATGCAGATAGATAGTTGATAATGCTGGAGAAAAACTTTTTCCTACATGAAAATGTATCATTAAGGAAAACCCGACACCCAAGCAAGTAGCGGCGCGGCACCAGTAATTAAACAGTCAAGATTATAGTTGTAAATAAACTTTTTAAAACCAAAATCCAGCGTTTAAAACCGCAGTCACGTGGACTGGTGTTGACAATTATTTGTGTATTCAAAAATAAAAAAATCCTAACCAAGCCTCTTCCTTCCTAGAAAGTGTGACTTTTATGTAATAGGTATATGTATTTCCTGCCGCCGCGTGGTGACGGCAGAGTAGAATACATTTGTCACCAACCCCTACTCTTCCCGTAGGTGTCGTAAGAGGCGACTTAGGGACTACACATTGAACAGGGAACGGGCAGCAGCGCTCTCTGAATCTGCGATCTCCAACCCGCTTGCCAAGCGTGGAGATTATGGCAAAACCCTCCACTTAAGTGGAGGAGGCTCATAGTCCAGCAGTGGACTGTAACGGGCCGTTGATGATGTATTTCCTGACTAAATAAGGTAAAGCTCAAGTAAAACGAATTGCACGTTAACTCATAAACTATTAATATCTGTATGAAGATAATAATAATGCACGTTACTTTTGTTTCTGCATTGATATTTCATTAAAATTGATAGATGTAGGTATGCTTGGCTTTCTTATACTCGCTCGATGGAAGAACGGGACCATGTTCATCAATAAGTACATAATTACAGCTCCTAATGTCTAAATTGTTTGTATTATGCAAAAAATAAACGTGATCATCTTGTCCCCAGAAATTTCATTTTAAATTGCCCAATTTGGTTTAAAATCATTTTAAACCAAAAAATCTGTTTTGTATCTATCTAACAGTCAAGATCCCCTATAAAAATCTACACAGCATGACGCTACGACATGACGTGAGAACCTCATATCAACTAAATTCATAGACAATGATGCAACAAGCCCAGTTAACCCAAATCTCCTAGATCATTACCACTTTACACGCTGCTATTTACGTTATGTCACATCTCAATTGTATTATATAAGCTTTGAGCACGCAAACAAATTATTGTTTGAAGGAAAAAAAAATCTAGCACAGGCTAAATGTAGTAACTCGGTTAAGTAGGATAAGTAAGGTGTAATAAGGAAGTTAGGTACTAACGATGCAACTAAATAAGATACAGCATGAAATTTACATCGTTTTGTTCCCGCCGTGTAGTGATGGTACCCGTCACACGTCAAACTGAACATCTTTTCGCGAAAAAAATATCCCTGCGACCAAAAAATTTTTGGTCTCTCCATACAAAGTGAGACTCCCGACCGATCCATGGAGAGCACAAAAATTTTTATGTCACAGGGATTTTTTTTGCGAAGAGTTGTTCAGATTGACGAGTACTATCACTACACGGCGCGGCGGGAACAAAACGATGTAAATTCCACGGATCGACCATAAGGTTTTTATGGTACAAAACTGCAGGTTATAAAAATATCAAGTTCTTAGATGCTCTTCTTTGAAAACACTTTATGTGTAATTGGTACCAAATTGTTTACTGAATACCATGAGATGCAAATGTTTTTTTTATGATATTAATGTCGTAAACAAATAAACATTTTTCTTCTTTCTTCCTGTTCATTTTTAGATTTACAAATTCATAATAGAAGTCCATATCTACTTTTATTCAAATATTATACTTAGCTTGTTTTTAACAACATCTATCTAACCTTCGTTTTGCACAAGATATGTCAAATGGTCTCTAAAAAGTTATTATCCAGAAAATTTCAAGTATTTGTCACTCATCGGAAAGAAAGTCGATTAGATTAGACGCATCCTGCAACTTCTGGGTCAGGTTTGACCGTTACACAACTTGTGCACATATCTGCACATAGGTATTTATACTATTCGAATACATTCCGTATTCAAACTTAAGTACGTACTGTCTAGTACCCTTCCGTGAGCACTTTGACAGTGTTATTTTACTACTGTATAGGTATAGCCAGCGGCACGTATCTTTGGCTCAGAGCTAGCGGTATCTCTCTCTCAGTCATCCCACCCCTACCCTATGCGAGAAAGAGTCACCGCTCGCTCAGCGCTAAAGATATGTGCCGCTAGCTATACCGAAGCGCGAAGGTGGCACAGTAATGCAAGTATTCAAATAGACGGACGGAAATGATATGGTGATATTACAGTGAATTTGCTGACAATATAACTAATCTGAAAACCGACTGGAATCAAAAGAAGACCTTGGCGAGTTAGTAACGTGTAAACTTTAGACGCGTAGAGTTACTACAAAAAAGTTTAGTTAAACTGTGCATAATTATGGGAGATAAACACCGCTTAATTTAGAGTTATAAATAAAAACAACTAAACATACTTTTCCGAAACAACGGTGAAACAATTTTGTATAAGACTTGTTTTGTTTTTGTGGTAAAATCTACCAGATGTTAACATTGGTTATCGCACAAATTACATCGTATGAACGCGCGTTGCGAATAATATTATTTAGTTTTTTTCCACAAAGGAAAGAAAGATAAATTGTTAAAAGAGTTTTTCAAAATAACTATGGTTCATAATGTATAGGTAAACCTAACTGGAATTTCAGACCAACATTGTATGAGTCAGAAGAGGACTCATAGAGATGATAATTGTATTAAAAGAGTATTGTAGTGTAAACAATAAAATATTTTATAGGTACATTATGATATTAACTACTTACGTCATTCGCTTATCAATCTATATAAATAAAAATGAATCACCGAAATGTTTGTGCGCGCATAACTTCCAAACGACTGCACCAAATTGGATAAATCTTTCTTTTATGTGTTCGTTATTGTCAGGAGAAGGTATGTATGAAAAAAAATGTAGGGTAGGTGTAGAGTATGTGTAGGGTAAGTGTAGAGTAGGGTAGAGATAGGAAAAATGGCAGGACAATATTTTTAATTTGATTTGAGTAGGTAGTATGTAAGTCAAAGAGTCTATAATGTAAAGAATAGGATTTTTGTTTTTGACGTTGATCTACCCGCGCGAAGCCGGGGCGGGCCGCTAGTATCATTATAATTTAATGGTTTAGCTTTTAGTCCAACCATGGTTTGATGGTATACTATTGCGAGAGTTTAAAATTATATTTTACTACTACTACATTCCGTTCAAATTATGTAAAACTTAAACAAATATTGATTTAGGCAATAATGCACTTAAAATAAAGGCAAGAAATCTATCACTGTGTTACCTACACCTACATCACCTACACACCTACATATTTGTCATAAATACCAATACAAACGACCAAAATCCTCGACTTTTTGAAATATTTTCAAAATTAAATTATGTATAAGTAATCAGAATCATATTCTTACTTAAAAATTAAATTAAAATCAACAAGTGACAGTTTACATTACAATCTAAAACAAACAACAACTGAATAAACATTACCTGTCGTATACTCTTCTTGAAAATTCTGAACTTCATATCTGCCGCGAAACCAAACTTGTACTAAAAATAAAATAATAAAATAAACCACTTTCGAACGGATCACATACACATCACTGTACGCTATACGGTCAATCAGAAATAATTTTCATCAGTTCAACTCAAGGTAAATAAACACCGAAATAGCGGGAACTAACACTGGCTGAATCGTTGGTTTAAAAAAATAAACAAATGAATGAAACGCGGTAAACTCGGGCGAGTTGCGCGCGTCGCGACCGCGTACGGTGTGGCAAGTTGGCGGGGCGGCAGCGCGGCGTAATGAAATGAAAGCGTTCACTCAGAAGGATATAGATTATATAGATAGTAGATACACGTATGTTTACTATTAAAACGCATTGCAGAAATAGTTCGATGACTGAGACTAGTTGGTGTGGGTTTGACTAAGATAACAGTTTAGTTTATCTGACCTGTACTAAGGAACTTTAAAAAAATATATATTAATCTAAATTCTTCTAAAACTAATTTAATAAGAGCTTTGATGGTACCTAGGGTCGATACTTTTTCAATAGATTTCAATTTGTTTTCGTATAATAAATTTACGTTTATTTGATGATTTTATCAAAATTTGGTGAAGACTCAAACCCCTCAATATTGATATGGGTAGTAAAAAGGTTTATTCCGAACAGAACAAATCACAAATTGTATTAAAAATGCACTTCCAGTTGTTATTTTTCCTTGGCTTTTTAATCGTCAAGCTTTCACTATCTTGTAAGATCTACCTTGCCATTGATTCATTGAAAAGTCTGTTTTGACTTTAAAAGTATGAGCTTCTTCAAGTAAAATATTATAGAACTAAAGAATAAAATTCCATTACAATCTTTAAAATCAACAAATTCCTTTTAGATAATAATGGCACAATGTTATCTGCGGTATATGACGCATATCTAGTAGTATAGTTACTTATTGTGTGGCGTTTTGGAACAGCGCACAATGCATTCACTTGCTGTATATTAGTGTAAATATAAAAAATAAAATAATATGACTATGAAACCATTAAAAAAGTATCTTGCATTCATAAGTATAACAAATACTGGAAAGTTTTGTTTTAACTTAATTTTACTTCGTTCTTTTCGTCTTTTAAAGATAAAATAGGGTAAGGAGATGAACATCTGATTATTTTAGCTGTCAAAATTTGAACCTTACGGACGCGTGCGCAACTTTAGAGCGGACGTAAGACGTCAGACCTTAAATAAACTTTAATTACAGTACGCAACAGTTACGCACAAATTTTGTTTTGTTTATTTATTATTATTAAATTTACAAATATTTACAATTTTAGTAAGACACTGAAACCCTATTGGGTTTAAAATGTGGCACGTCTCTTAGGTTATCATTCAAATTCAGGTTATAATTAATTCAAAACATCATTCGTTCATCTTCTATCCCTTTTGGTACTTATAAGAATGAAAAGGATAGATGGTCTTTCTTTAATGATCAAATGCGCGCGAACCCGGGTTTATCTGAAAAACCCGGTTTATCTGCTATTACTGCAATAGGAAAAAATATTTAAATAGGTACTGAAATTACAACATATTTCACATTGTCAATGTCAACCGACAGTAAATTTCGTTGACCCCACCGAGAGTTAGATTTTATAATGTTCCTTGTCGCATGAGCAATAAACATTCAGTTGTCGAACGTGCAAGCAATACAAAGTTGATTCCTCTTCGGATGTTGAATTATGATGGCAATAATTCGTACATAGCCCCGGACGAATTAAATTAATATTTCAATACATGTATTCCCAATGATTTTGAGATTTTCATGGAACGTGATGATGTAAGCGAGATGAGATGGATGTGTCATTACTATGTAAAAATAGACCATTTTTTTATACGTAAAGATACTCTTTAGAAAAGATAATAGAAGGAATGTGATAGCTATTATTAATATATTTTTGAAGCATATCGTACGAATGTTCAATAAATTATTATGATATTATAGTGACTGGGGTAAATAGGTTTTACTTTTTATTTTATTTTTTATTGAGCTCAATATAACCAGAAAAAAAAAACGAATCTGACATAATGGGGGATTTTCCGATGGCCAATTAAAAAAAAAATAGTTCATTAAATTTCGGTAGATGGCGTTGACGATTCGTGGATGAAGAAATCCAGAGTCACCAGAAGCCATTAAAATAAAAAAGAATCCACGAAGTACACCTGGCGCCATCTATCGTCTTAATTAAAACTATTATTTTTATTTTTTAAAGAGCTGTCAGAATATCGCAAAAAATTGCACTTGTGCCGCAAAAAAAAACTAACAACACTTGGTTTAATAATCGAGTAAAGTACATCGAAAAAAGAAACAAATTTTTCTTTTAATTTCCTGCTACATATTTACCGGGAAAAATAAGCACTCCATCAGTTCAGTATGATAATATTAAACATATTAGTGCATATCTTAATAATAAAAAAATACTTACCTCGTGGTCCGGGCCAGGTTTGGATGCTATTCTCACTTCTGTCAGCTGGTTCTTCAGAGCCCTAGGAAGATAACAATAAAAAGTTAAAGTTAGTTGACTCAAAGACATTTTTACCCCTACAAGGATTTAAGGAAAGTAGACTGATGAAATAAATGAATGAATACATTTATTATATATATTGTTTCTTTTTTTTTAGAGATAGATAAATCGTTTATTTAGTGAAACAGTACAAACGCAACAAAACCATTTTTAACATTTAAAAAAATAAAAAAGCATGCGAAAGGAGTATGTCTGGAACGTAGCAAATGGAAAGATATGGTTTCTGCCTACCTCTCTGGTACTCACATGTATAGTTCAACAGCAGCTGGTACTCACATGTATAGTTCAACAGCAGCTGGTACTCACATGAATAGTTCAACAGCAGCTGGTACTCACATGTAGTTCAACAGCAGCTGGTACTCCCATACATATTTCAACATCAGTTGGTATTCACATGTATAGTTCAACGGCAGCTGGCACTCACATGTATAGTTCAACAGCAGCTGGCACTCACATGTATAGTTCAACAGCGGCTGGTACTCACATGAATAGTTCAACTGTGGCTGGTACTCACATGTATAGTTCCTCGGCCTGGCGCGCTTGCTTCTCGCGGCGCCGCAGCAGCTCGACGCAGTGCTGTAACGTGCCGAGCGTGGCGGCGCACGTAGCCTTAAACGACGCTGAAGTCGCCCGGACCTCGCCCGCGTGGAGACGCAAGTCGTTGCCTGAGGAAACATAATATAGATTACTAGCAGTCCACGCACACAGTTGAACAGGGTTCGAAGCTGCCATTTTCCAATTATGCTACCAAACTCTTATAATGTGAACGATCGGTAAAATTTGTCATCGCTTTTTACTTTAATGCTTAGAGTGCATAACAGCTCGTGCTGATAAAAATAATATAAACGTAACAAATAGATATCTTCACCATCAGGATATAGTTCCATGAGCCACATCAGAATTATTGGCAGATTGAAACCGGGGTCGGTCGTCGACCTTACAACCCACACAATAGGGGATCGGACTACTTTTTTTTTATTTTATAAATCCAATCTTCTCAGTTTCTGCTACCGAACACTAAAATATTTTTTGTTCTATATTTAAAATTGACCGAGTTATAAAGGTTTGAAATTCAAGATTAGACAGGTAGGCACCTACCCACTTGTGACGTCATTTGTTAGTAACGCCATATAATCTCCATACAAAAAATCGTTTTTGAAAGAGACAGACATATTGAAAGAAAGAAAGAAAGAAAACATTTGAAACTTGAAATATTGAACATGAACATATGAAACTTTAAAAAATCACTGTAAATTCGTTTTTCAACCGATTCTGTTTTTATCTTCGCGAATCGTCTGCTACTAAACTATATTTTAAAAATAATTAATTAAATATGGTAAATTTAGGAACAGTCCGATCCCTTATTATGATGAATGTACTACACTACTGAGTCCACAAATTAAAACTAATCTTCAACTCTTCTAATATTGTTCTTGAAATTTTACTTCTATATCATTTCTGTATGACTACAAAATCCCAAAAGTATTTATTTATATATGAATAATTTTTTTTTCCTGGTACATAGCGGTTATCAAAGGCAACGTCGATGCATTTGATTGCATTTTAGTAATAAATACCTATATACCTTTAATTTTACTGATAACCTGGTTTCGTACTGAAGGTAAATAGTTAGTCATACAAATACTTACTGAAACACGCCTGTAAAATTAAAACAGAAAAAAATGGTGCGGTCGTCAGAGATATTAGTTATTTTTATGTTTTAGGGTTCGAATTGCTTTCTAGCTGCACTCTGACTGAATACTAATTGCACCGGTTTCATTAGAATTACTTTCGAAATCGCATTTTATAGGTCCCTCTGTCGGCCAAAAATTTGGTGTAGCATCATTTGCAAATTGTAGAACAACAAAGATTTTTTCGTTTGCAGATCGATTTATCAGATATTATTGAAATTTTCGTTAACCACAAATATAAACAAAAAAATGTTAAACTACTTTTGGCCGACTGTACAGATTAAAATAACTCAGTTGCGTACTTTTGGCGAATGATCTTGGTGGCACTATTACGCCGTCCCGTTTACACAATCACAGTCTAAACGGAAACCGATTACCAAGGTCACACGCCAGCTGATCGCGGCCCAATACCCACCGTCGGCTAGTGTCACAGCGTCGATGGGGTCATTGGCCTCGTCGTTAATATGCGGCACCGCGGCCACGCACAGGTCGAAGTACTGCTGCAGCTGGACGGCTTGCTTGCCCAGCAGTTCACCGTAAGTGTCCATTTCCGCGATTTTTTCCGCGAGACGCCGTGATGTGCGCCCTGAAATAGAAGCTGCTTAATCTTAGAAAGTGTCCATTTACGAGTAACAACACTAATAATATTATGAGTAACAATACTAATAATATTATGAGCCCTGACCTTGAAAGCAAGTGTTTTAACTCATTCACTAGCAAAAATATAGAATCACAGACATTGATAAGACCATAGTAATTAAAACGTCATTAATTAATTCGCAAATATAATAATGATTTACAAATATTCAAAACAGCATCTGTGGCCGAGCGGTGGAGCGATCGGCTCTCGTTTCAGAGATTCTGGATTCGATTTTCAGTGGGACAAGTACCAAACTTAGTGCTCAACTTGGTCATCAAGGTTATCTACAAGAAGAAAAATACTCAAAAAAGTAAAGCTTACATTATCAAGCTTATTATACTAACCATGTGACCCTGTAGATTGGAGGGAAGTAACAGACCCATGTCTTCGCAATCCACCTCCATTGGAACTGCTATCTGAACTGGTTCCATACCCTGATTCCACCTGGAAATTCAATATTTTTAGAATTTAAGTTGTTTTTGTTTCTTGTATGAAAATTATTTAGCCTATCAAAAAATTACTTTGGTTTTCTTTTTATATAAAAGTTAAGAGTGAAAGGTGTGAATGACTAAAGTATTAACTACCTATTTAATCTGGTTTAATAAATCTTAGAAAATATATATATATATATATTGTAGCTCCAGATGAATCTTAAATTATTTACATCTGATTTTTTTAGATCTTTCTTAAGATCTTTCTTTTTTAAGAACTTTCAACCAGTAATCTATAAGCCTTTGTAACTTGTACAGATAAGTAATTGAAATGTAGATTACAGAATTAAACACAAGAACATACTCTGAGGATGACTCATGTGAGATAAATAAGATTATAGAACATTGAGCATGTTTAATGGTCTACAAAGTTTTACCAGTTTTAATTAAAACTAATAATATTATGAGCTAACATACTAGTAGTAGTATATAATCAGTATAGAAACCACAATAAGTATTATTACTTTTTCTTTGTACAAATGTTTAAAAATGTTTAAGGTAACAAAAAAATATATTATTCTAAAAATAACTAAAATAATAGCTAAAATTAACAGTTAATTTTTTTATGACTAATAATGACATTCAGCATGATCTACTTACAAATAATGGCCACAATATAGCTGCTACAATTATTTTTTTAAAGTTTTGTTGGCTGAGAAAGAGATTTACTCATCAAGAATAAATAAATTGAATCACTTCTAAATGCTGCTAAATAACCAATTTATAATGTGATTGTTAATTAATGGCTGGAGTAAAGAGTCAATCAATTAGCACTTTGTTTTGATTCGTGTAGTAACTGTTATACAATTCTTTACCATCATCATCATAACAGCTACAGTATATCCATGTAAACTTCCTTTCATTTGTGAGTATTCATTTTTTGAGCTTGTAGGTGATGATTTTTTAAATCATTTTAGCTACACATCTACTAGTTAATTACTGAGTATTTTGTATAAAAATAATTAAGATTAAGCTATGCATGTATAGTATATTAATTAAATTTTTACATAGATTGAATAGGCTAAAGTAAGGGGAAACATTAGACGTAAAATCTGAAGCCTCTTGTTTTCTTTTCCTTATTCTAAATTTAGATTAAATATAAAAGCATTTCAGTTAGTTAACTATTATCCTCCAGGCTATTGCTGTTGACTCTAAATTGAGATTCAAATTAATATGAATTTGTTAGCAAACCTGATGTAATTATATACTAACTTTAAATGACTCCAAGACATCAATCCATTGCTGTTTTTCTTCTGGATTGGCTGCTCGCAGATACCACACGCAGTCGTTCACAGATACATCAAATCGGCAGTCATCAAACTCATGTGGCTGGAAAATGTATATGTATTACACGGCAAGAATATCATGAGCATGTAATGGGTACAGATAAGAAAGACCTAAACATGTGATTAATGAAACTACAATTTATAGCTATACGCATACAGTATGCAATAAAATAAGCAGAAAATGATATGAATTTTTATCTGAGGAATGTGATAAGCAATTAAACATGAATTATAGTATCATAAAATATGCAAAACACGCAGAATTTTAGAAATAAATAAGTATTAAAGAACTAAGCTATCTTGTATTAAGTTTCTGAAACAATTATAGTCGAAGGCCATTGCATGTCAATAAAAATTAATCGCGAGAATATACATTGTATTAGGAGGAACTCGCCGCTACAAGGGCAAACTAATTTTTTCTCGGACTTTGTGGTAATGACGACAAAAACAAGTTTGAATCTTTACCTTGACTTTGGCTTTCTTCAAACATAAGGCACCTCGGCAGCCAAGATTACTCTCCAATTCGCTTTTGTAATATGAAAGTGTAGAATCCTTCAAAACAATAAACCTGTCCTGCCATCCGTGAATGTAATTTGTCCATTTGCTCAAGTATCCGCGGAGTTCTGGATTTCCGCCCTCGTCTAAATCTGAGTTATCACTCACTGTTATGTTTTCTTCCGTCATAATTATACACGTCTGATTCCAACTTCTTTACATTAAAATTCTTGATAAAATGAAAAGAGAAATTAAAATACTTTTACGAGATTTTTACAACAACAATCATGAAATCTCGGCCGCGAAATGACATTCGTGTGTGTGTGAGAGTGATTCGTTCGTTGAATGGTTTTCGTTCATTCATTATGAACCATAGACAACAGATTTTTTTTGTTATATATTGGTGTAAATTCTAGCGTTTCTGCAATGGAACGCGCTTTGTACCAACACTGGTAACGCACAATGTGGCTTTCCGGAAGTCGTGTTGTCATGTTTTGTGGATAATCGATATTGAAAAAGTCTATTTTCCCATTGGCTAATATTAACTGACCGCCAAAATTATTCCCTACGGACCAATCAGAGGTCGTCATTCCATAAATAACGCGCAATTTCCGTTCAAAATGGCTGACAAAACTATGCCTATTTCTGTTCCATCAGAAAAACCTATAAAACTCGTCAAATGGAAAGTAAAACAAGGTGCTTTTGTGTCGCAAGGTCAAATATTATTTTTGTACAGTGATTCGTCGGGCAAAAGTGATGAAATAAAGAAATTTAAAGCGGTACGCGCTGGTACCATTTTGTGCATCAAGGTGAAGGAAGGAGACGTCGTAGAACCTGGGTAAGTGACGTCATGCTTTATTTACGCACAATTTAATTTAATTTTCATCTTTTTAATTGCAATTTATATGTTTTAGTATCCATAAAACGACTTACAAATTTAAGATATTCATATTTCATACTATATGTACTTGTATTGGTTGTAGTGGCACGTACTTGTTATTTTGCGCGGCAAAGCGCAAACTCAGTTCGCTAATTGTTCTTCCCGCCTAAAAAACATCAATATTTTGGTAGAATATAATGAAATTATTTTTTTCTGTCACCATGTAACTTCTTCGTATTATTCACGTCATACGACTACCTATGTTTTTATTTGTAGGTTGCCGGTAGCTGAGCTGGAAGAATGTCGGCATCCAACAGTGATGAAGGACATGTGTGCAGAATGTGGCGCAGACCTCCGGACAGATGAGCGCGCGAAGCTAGACGTCGCTGTCGTACCCATGGTTCACTCTGTACCTGAACTCAAGGTAATTTTATTTTACAACAACTTGTTTTATAAACATAACCTCAATCTGGGTCATACTCATTAGTGCACGCACACAAATAATCAAATTGTTATTATCTGCTAACATCCTTCAAGGGGCGAGCCCCTACCCTGAGATTATATGATAATATAATTTTAAAAATCTCGAGATAATATTATTATTTGGGGAAACTTCTTCAGTTCACCCATATTATTATTACCTATTATTAACTTTTTAATTTATCATTTTCTAGGTGTCTGAAGAGTTAGCCCAAAAGTTGGGCAAGGAGGATGCACAACGGCTTCTGAAGGACAGAAAACTGGTGCTACTGGTGGATTTGGATCAAACCTTAGTACACACGACCAATGACAATGTTCCACCTAATTTAAAGGTAAGTTTAAAGATAAATAACATAAATATGTAGTTTTAGTTAAACCATTTTGATAAATAAATAAGAGATTGCAAATTCAATCCAACTAAAGCTTATTAGAAAAGTTAAATAAGCTGGAATCTAAAAATAAAATAGTTATGATGAAATATCTTTTTTTATTATTAGTGTGTGCTTTCTGAGAGCCAGTTAAAGCAAATCCCAAATAAATCTTTATTCTTTATCTTTATTCCATAGGATAATAGATCTCTCAGATCAGATTAGGGAGGGGAGATAGAGAGAGAGCGATTTGATTTGTTGGTTTGTTTGTTTTGTCTGATTTGTCTACCTTTCTATTTTGATCTGAGAGTGAGAGAGATTAGATTTGTCTTCATTGAGTTCATTCCTTGCTTTTTGCGAATTTGCCCCTTCAGGTAGAGGAGTGTGACTATGAATGAATAATATATTTTACATAAGATGTATACAGATCAATTCTTGACCCAAAAATGTTGCCAAACGTGGTTAGTGTGTGTTCCTTGGGAGTTAGTAAAAAAAATTGAAGACATGAACGGTTTCGCCATGTCTCAGCTCTATTGAGCTCTACTCTGTCTGCCACAACTATCAAGATGTACGTACGTACATTCTTCTTCGCTGCGCTCCGTACGCAGCAAGAAGATTTTGCATCAATGGTTATATGCATGTGTTGCGTTTGCTGCAGGACGTGCTGCACTTCTACCTGCGCGGCGGCGGCGCGGGCCGCTGGTGCCACACGCGCCTGCGCCCGCACACGGCGCGCTTCCTGGCGGCCGCCGCGCGCCGCTACGAGCTGCACGTGGTCACGTTCGGCGCGAGGCAGTACGCGCACGCCGTCACAGAACTCCTCGACCCGGAGAAGAAGTACTTCTCGCACCGGATACTGTCGAGGGACGAGTGCTTCGATCCGAGGACTAAGGCTGCTAATTTGAAGTGAGTTTGTTCTTTGATTAGAAGAAGTTTAGTTTGAAGTAATTGGAATTAAAACAATTCTAAGCTCCAAGTACACCAACAGTGTGTCTATTGTTATCTTCCTTTTCTCTTCCGTAGGTCTGCTGAAAGATATTTCTTAGAAATAAACAGACCTGTTGTGTCGTTTTTATTTTGTAATATTGTAATTATCTTGTTTATTATGTACACTAAATGAGTAAATAAATTAATAAAACAGTGATAGTATTCACAATAATGTTAATGTTACGTGTTCCAGGGCGCTGTTCCCTTGCGGCGACAACATGGTGTGCATCATCGACGACCGCGAGGACGTGTGGCGACACGCTCACAACCTCATCCACGTGCGGCCCTACTCCTTCTTCCAGAGCACCGGCGACATCAACGCGCCGCCGCCGCCCGAGGGTAAGCTTTCATCGTCATCAACAGCTCTTATACATCCCCAGCGAGGGACTCGAGCCTACCCTGGATTAGGGCGATCAGGCCTTAGTCGACCACGCTGGCCCAATGCGTGTTGGTCGACTTCACACACAACCTTTGAATTTCTTCGCAGGAGTATGCAGGTTTCCTCACGATCTTTTCCTTTATCATAAGAGCGTCGAATAAAGGCACATACGATTTCGAAATTCGAAAACATATTGGTGCTACATGAAGATCGAAGAGGGTTAGAAGAAAGATTTTTCCTTTAATTAAATATTTATACTTGCCAGCTGAAACATGGTACAGATAGCTTTATGTAGGAACTCTTATCTTATCTGTGACATAGGTTCTGGATTCTGATACAAGTTACATATTAAATTTTATATGTAGCTTCACTTAACAATCCTAGAGAAACAACAATCCCTATGAAGACTTTCTTTGATTAAGCTTAAAAAGAAAGACAGATACGGGGATAACAAATGAGTACACCAGGTTCCTATATGGTGTAAAACTATCCTTTTGTATATGAATTTTATTGTATTTCATTGCATGATTAACACAGTTTCAGGCTTCTACACGAATCAATCATTACTCCATTATATTGCATCTTCTCTTTAGATTTTGCATGATATTAAAAAAAACTCTTGCATTTCAATTACAGTTGAAGAAAAGTCACCGAAACTGTCGAGCGGTAAGAACGGCGCGCAACCAGTGATACACCAGATGCCCACGCTCGACGACGAGCCCGACCCGCGACCAGACAAGCCCGACCCGCGACCAGACAAGCCTGACTCGCGACCAGACAAGCCCGACTCGCGACCACACAAGACCGACCCGCGACCAGACAAGCCTGACTCGCGACCAGACAAGCCCGACTCGCGACCACACAAGCCCGACCCGCGACCAGACAAGCCTGACTCGCGACCAGACAAGCCCGACTCGCGACCAGACAAGCCCGACCCGCGACCAGACAAGCCCGACCCGCGACCAGACAAGCCCGACCCGCGACCACACAAGCCCGACCCGCGACCAGACAAGCCCGACTCGCGACCAGACAAGCCCGACCCGCGACCAGACAAAAAAGAAGATGGTGACAACGGGAAAATACTCGCTCGAGATGAACCCGCGACCAACGTTACAGTTACAGGTACGAATTAACATTATTTTTATTTATTGAGTGTAAGGAACGCCAACAGCACACATATTAAAACTAAACAATAATCCAAAACTCCTATTTACTTAACCATTTATAACTACATCAGTCCTCATTAATATACCTGCAGCAGTTTCCTTGAAAATCATGTCAATGAGCTTTATAAAAAAGCCAAACAAATGAACAAACTAACACACAATTGAATTATAAAAATATGTTTTGTGATTTAGACTAACAATAAGGCAACGATTAGAAATACGGTGATTGCAAAGGTGTTGATTATTTTACATACATTCCATATTTCTTAGTTCCAGGAGAAGAGACAGAAAGCCCTGAAGAGTTATCGGAGCCCGAACCAAAATGGGTGGAGACAGCCGACGGACAAATAGAGGTGGAAGACCCAGACGATTACCTCATCTACTTAGAAGATATCCTAAACAGGATACACACGTAGGTTTTACATTTAATACGACAATTATGTGTAGTCGGCTATTTTTGGACTACTATGATCCTTAGTGATTACGTACGACCCGAACATCTAGAAGTTGCTGGTGTTCAAACCAATCAAAAAAAAATTCTATGTCTATGATGGATTGAAATAACTTTTCTGGGTCTTGTGTTGAGCTCTTTCTAATATAACACCCCGAAAAGTAATCCTAGTGGAGCCTTGTCGAGTTTCTATAATTACAAATTTATCCTGGAATGTTAAAAATAATTAAAAAAATAAACCCTGTCTATTATAATATTAAAGAGTTAACATTTGTTTTTTGACGGCACCACATCAACAGCATTATTCGATGTTAAAATATATAGTATTTCGAAAAAACTCAGTAAAAGAAAACTATTAAAAAACGAATAAATCTATAACATTACCATTAAAACATTCCAGGCATTTCTACGACGTGTACGACAAAACAGAAGGCAAGCAGATACCGGACCTAAAGTCGGTGATCCCCGAAGTCAAGAGCAAGGTGTTATCCGGCTGCAGCCTGGTGTTCAGTGGGCTGGTTCCCACGCACCAGCGCCTGGACACGGCGCGCGCGTTCCTCGTGGCCAGGAGCCTCGGCGCTGACGTCACGCAGGACTTCACCGACGCCACTACGCACTTGGTGGCTGTCAGATCAGGTACACTTCACCGACGCCACTCTACGCACTTGGTGGCTGTCAGATCAGGTACACTTCACCGACGCCACTACGCACTTGGTGGCTGTCAGATCAGGTACACTTCACCGACGCCACTACGCACTTAGTGGCTGTCAGATCAGGTACACTTCACCGACGCCACTACGCACTTGGTGGCTGTCAGATCAGGTACACTTCACCGACGCCACTACGCACTTAGTGGCTGTCAGATCAGGTACACTTCACCGACGCCACTACGCACTTGGTGGCTGTCAGATCAGGTACACTTCACCGACGCCACTACGCACTTGGTGGCTGTCAGATCAGGTACACTTCACCGACGCCACTGCGCACTTAGTGGCTGTCAGATCAGGTACACTTCACCGACGCCACTACGCACTTGGTGGCTATCAGATCAGGTACACTTCACCGACGCCACTACGCACTTGGTGGCTGTCAGATCAGGTACACTTCACCGACGCCACTGCGCACTTAGTGGCTGTCAGATCAGGTACACTTCACCGACGCCACTGCGCACTTAGTGGCTGTCAGATCAGGTACACTTCACCGACGCCACTACGCACTTGGTGGCTGTCAGATCAGGTACACTTCACCGACGCCACTACGCACTTAGTGGCTGTCAGATCAGGTACACTTCACCGACGCCACTGCGCACTTAGTGGCTGTCAGATCAGGTACACTTCACCGACGCCACTGCGCACTTAGTGGCTGTCAGATCAGGTACACTTCACCGACGCCACTACGCACTTGGTGGCTGTCTGATCAGGTACACTTCACCGACGCCACTACGCACTTGGTGGCTGTCAGATCAGGTACACTTCACCGACGCCACTGCGCACTTAGTGGCTGTCAGATCAGGTACACTTCACCGACGCCACTGCGCACTTAGTGGCTGTCAGATCAGGTACACTTCACCGACGCCACTGCGCACTTAGTGGCTGTCAGATCAGGTACACTTCACCGACGCCACTACGCACTTGGTGGCTGTCTGATCAGGTACACTTCACCGACGCCACTACGCACTTGGTGGCTGTCAGATCAGGTACACTTCACCGACGCCACTACGCACTTGGTGGCTGTCAGATCAGGTACACTTCACCGACGCCACTACGCACTTGGTGGCTGTCAGATCAGGTACACTTCACCGACGCCACTGCGCACTTGGTGGCTGTCAGATCAGGTACACTTCACCGACGCCACTACGCACTTGGTGGCTGTCAGATCAGGTACACTTCACCGACGCCACTGCGCACTTAGTGGCTGTCAGATCAGGTACACTTCACCGACGCCACTGCGCACTTAGTGGCTGTCAGATCAGGTACACTTCACCGACGCCACTACGCACTTGGTGGCTGTCTGATCAGGTACACTTCACCGACGCCACTACGCACTTGGTGGCTGTCAGATCAGGTACACTTCACCGACGCCACTGCGCACTTAGTGGCTGTCAGATCAGGTACACTTCACCGACGCCACTGCGCACTTAGTGGCTGTCAGATCAGGTACACTTCACCGACGCCACTGCGCACTTAGTGGCTGTCAGATCAGGTACACTTCACCGACGCCACTACGCACTTGGTGGCTGTCAGATCAGGTACACTTCACCGACGCCACTACGCACTTGGTGGCTGTCAGATCAGGTACACTTCACCGACGCCACTGCGCACTTAGTGGCTGTCAGATCAGGTACACTTCACCGACGCCACTGCGCACTTAGTGGCTGTCAGATCAGGTACACTTCACCGACGCCACTACGCACTTGGTGGCTGTCAGATCAGGTACACTTCACCGACGCCACTACGCACTTGGTGGCTGTCAGATCAGGTACACTTCACCGACGCCACTGCGCACTTAGTGGCTGTCAGATCAGGTACACTTCACCGACGCCACTGCGCACTTAGTGGCTGTCAGATCAGGTACACTTCACCGACGCCACTACGCACTTGGTGGCTGTCAGATCAGGTACACTTCACCGACGCCACTGCGCACTTAGTGGCTGTCAGATCAGGTACACTTCACCGACGCCACTACGCACTTGGTGGCTGTCAGATCAGGTACACTTCACCGACGCCACTGCGCACTTAGTGGCTGTCAGATCAGGTACACTTCACCGACGCCACTGCGCACTTGGTGGCTGTCTGATCAGGTACACTTCACCGACGCCACTACGCACTTGGTGGCTGTCAGATCAGGTACACTTCACCGACGCCACTGCGCACTTAGTGGCTGTCAGATCAGGTACACTTCACCGACGCCACTACGCACTTGGTGGCTGTCTGATCAGGTACACTTCACCGACGCCACTACGCACTTGGTGGCTGTCAGATCAGGTACACTTCACCGACGCCACTACGCACTTGGTGGCTGTCTGATCAGGTACACTTCACCGACGCCACTGCGCACTTAGTGGCTGTCAGATCAGGTACACTTCACCGACGCCACTACGCACTTGGTGGCTGTCAGATCAGGTACACTTCACCGACGCCACTGCGCACTTAGTGGCTGTCAGATCAGGTACACTTCACCGACGCCACTACGCACTTGGTGGCTGTCTGATCAGGTACACTTCACCGACGCCACTACGCACTTGGTGGCTGTCAGATCAGGTACACTTCACCGACGCCACTGCGCACTTAGTGGCTGTCAGATCAGGTACACTTCACCGACGCCACTGCGCACTTAGTGGCTGTCAGATCAGGTACACTTCACCGACGCCACTGCGCACTTAGTGGCTGTCAGATCAGGTACACTTCACCGACGCCACTACGCACTTGGTGGCTGTCTGATCAGGTACACTTCACCGACGCCACTACGCACTTGGTGGCTGTCAGATCAGGTACACTTCACCGACGCCACTACGCACTTGGTGGCTGTCAAATCAGGTACACTTCACCGACGCCACTGCGCACTTAGTGGCTGTCAGATCAGGTACACTTCACCGACGCCACTGCGCACTTAGTGGCTGTCAGATCAGGTACACTTCACCGACGCCACTACGCACTTGGTGGCTGTCTGATCAGGTACACTTCACCGACGCCACTACGCACTTGGTGGCTGTCAGATCAGGTACACTTCACCGACGCCACTGCGCACTTAGTGGCTGTCAGATCAGGTACACTTCACCGACGCCACTGCGCACTTAGTGGCTGTCAGATCAGGTACACTTCACCGACGCCACTACGCACTTGGTGGCTGTCAGATCAGGTACACTTCACCGACGCCACTACGCACTTGGTGGCTGTCAGATCAGGTACACTTCACCGACGCCACTGCGCACTTAGTGGCTGTCAGATCAGGTACACTTCACCGACGCCACTGCGCACTTAGTGGCTGTCAGATCAGGTACACTTCACCGACGCCACTACGCACTTGGTGGCTGTCAGATCAGGTACACTTCACCGACGCCACTACGCACTTGGTGGCTGTCAGATCAGGTACACTTCACCGACGCCACTGCGCACTTAGTGGCTGTCAGATCAGGTACACTTCACCGACGCCACTGCGCACTTAGTGGCTGTCAGATCAGGTACACTTCACCGACGCCACTACGCACTTGGTGGCTGTCAGATCAGGTACACTTCACCGACGCCACTGCGCACTTAGTGGCTGTCAGATCAGGTACACTTCACCGACGCCACTACGCACTTGGTGGCTGTCAGATCAGGTACACTTCACCGACGCCACTGCGCACTTAGTGGCTGTCAGATCAGGTACACTTCACCGACGCCACTGCGCACTTAGTGGCTGTCAGATCAGGTACACTTCACCGACGCCACTACGCACTTGGTGGCTGTCTGATCAGGTACACTTCACCGACGCCACTACGCACTTGGTGGCTGTCAGATCAGGTACACTTCACCGACGCCACTGCGCACTTAGTGGCTGTCAGATCAGGTACACTTCACCGACGCCACTGCGCACTTAGTGGCTGTCAGATCAGGTACACTTCACCGACGCCACTGCGCACTTAGTGGCTGTCAGATCAGGTACACTTCACCGACGCCACTACGCACTTGGTGGCTGTCTGATCAGGTACACTTCACCGACGCCACTACGCACTTGGTGGCTGTCAGATCAGGTACACTTCACCGACGCCACTACGCACTTGGTGGCTGTCAGATCAGGTACACTTCACCGACGCCACTGCGCACTTAGTGGCTGTCAGATCAGGTACACTTCACCGACGCCACTACGCACTTGGTGGCTGTCTGATCAGGTACACTTCACCGACGCCACTAGAAGCCTTTGTGGCCGAGTGGTCGAGATTTCGACGCCCATTACGGGGGTTTTGGGTTCGATTCCCGGAGGGACACTGTCAGACAAAAATCTCTTCGTTGAGACTTTCCTCACTTTGGTTAGGACATTGCAAGCTGAATCACCTGATTGTCCGAAAATAAAGATAATTCCGTGCTTCGGAAGGCACGTTAAGCCGTTGATCTCGGCTACTATCTAGTCGTTACATAAGCCAAGTCAGTGGCGTTTGGCGGCTCTATAACAGTGACACCAGGACACCCACACGGTGATGATGATGAGCGACGCCACCACGCACTTGGTGGCGTCACACGTACACAAATGCATCTGGTTGTCGGATCATTTTACTAACCGGCAAGTCGCACTTGGTAGTGGTCGCAGGAAGCCACTGGATGCGAGCCGAGTAAAACCGGTGATTCTAGAGGTCCTTAGGTCCAGCAGGGATTATATTATCTTTCGGCTGATATGATGATGATGATCATCATCTCCTCAGGCTCATTTCCAATCAACAGAAATTCCATTTATTGCTTCAGTGGAAAATGTTAAATATTTTTAACGTGCAGTTATTTGGACTGATTAGCAAAACATGAAAATCTCATAATAGCCACCACGGTACTGTGGGTAGCGGCGTAGCCTGAAGGGCTTCTAAACTCTAATAAAGAACATGTGTAAAGATTCTAGATATTGTATTTATTTAGATATTTTCATACACGCGCAGTCTCAAGACTTGCAAACAAAAAAAGATCTATTCGCAATTCAAATATATTTATATTTTCATAAAACACGCGCAGTCTATAGGATGAGCTCTGACAGATTAAAATTTTAAAAACTTATTAATATTATTTCGTTTATTTATTTATTTATTAAGTAAAATTACATACTGTTTAATGATAAAATAAGAGGTGAAGTTACTTTTTTTAATATTTTAGCTATTATGGTTTTTAAACTGAATATTATTAAAAAATTTTGTTAACGTCGTATGAAAAATTTTGAAGCTGTCAGAACCCATCCTATAATAATCCAACTATAACAACAAAGAAGGCCAACCCTTACAGTACTAACAGTCTCAATTTCTTCTTTTCAGGAACAGCAAAAGTGAACTCAAGCCGGAAGTTGTGTTCGGAGCGCAAGCTTCACGTGGTGACGCCATCTTGGCTGTGGAGCTGCGCCGAGCGCTGGGAGCGGGTCGACGAGCGGCTCTACCCGCTACAGCGCATCGCACAGGTGACTACACAAACTCATCATCGTCGTGTTGGTTGTAAGGTCGACAACCGACCTCACAAACCCTGGTGTCAGTGTTATAGAGCCGCCAAAGGCTACTGACTTGGCTCATGTAACGACTAGATAATCGCCGGGACCAACACGGCTTAACGTGCCTTCCGAAGCACGGAACCATCTTCTTATCTGACGATCAGATGGTTCAGCCTGCAATGTTCTAACCCTACTGGGGAAAATCTCACAAAGAGATTTTTGCTTGACAGTGTCCCCACTGGGAATCGAACCCGTAACCTCTGTAATGAACGTGGAAATATCGGCCACGGAGGCTGTATGTACTACACAAACTTCACAGGCACAAAGCGATTAAAATGAAAATAGGACTGGGCGGGCATCATCAAGAGGATTCTTATTTTAAACGCATTGTAACTTCACACAAACCGCACAGGTAACTACACCTAAACTGAACAGAGAGTTACACACTGCACAGGTAACTATAGGTATATAACTATACACAAACCGCATAGACAACTACACAAAACTGAACAAAGAGCTACACACACACTGCACAGATAACATCATACTACTTGTGAAGTGGCTTCAACTTGACGCAAGCTCAGTACCTATAGTTTAGCATCGGTACGTCCTTTTGGAAGCTACGATGACGCCACAAAGTAAGAGTACGTATCAAAAACGTCACTAGCGCTTTTGTTCGCATGATTTTTACACGATTTAAAACAAATGATAAATACGTAATGTTGATAAACATTGTCGCACCCACAGAGCAGTTCGCGGCGGCCGCCGGCGCACTGCAGCAGCCCGCCCCCGCTGCCGCCGCTGCCCGCGCCCGCGCCGCGCCGCCGCACGCCCTCCGGACGGTTCATGGACACGCTCAACCCGCTACTGTCCTTCTCCAGCGACGACATCGCCGACATGGACCGAGAGGTCACTACTCACTTCTTCTTCATCGTGTGTAAGGTCGACAACAGACCACACAAACCCCGGTGTCAGCGTTATAGAGCCGCCAAATGCCACCGTCATGGCTCGTTAGCGACAGCAGCCGAGACCAACGGCTTAACGTGCCTAAGCAAATCATCTTTCCTTTCGGATAATCAGGCGCATCAGCCTGCAATGTCCTAACTAAACTGGAAAAGTCTTACAAAGATATTTTTGCTTGATAGTGTCCCCACCGGGAATGGAACCCGGAACCTCCGTAATGAGCGGCGAAATCTCGACCACTCGGTTACGAAAGCTGTCACTGCTCACTAATTACGATAGCACAGAATTAGCATGGTCAGATTCAGATTTATTTCATAAAATATTAATTTCCACTTACAAAACGGCCAATCCCCGCCCCACAGTTCGGGGGTGACGCACTACGAATAAGGAAGCTATAGAAGTCGCATTCCGTTCAAAAAATGGCCCCACGCGAAGGGTAACACAGAAGGCGGGGCTTAAAAATGGCAACACACGCGCTAGTTAGTCTGTCACGCACTGTATGATGGAGCTTCCGATAAAAAACAAAAACACAATATAATTCAGACAAACAGGTCATAAAATTACCTCCGGCGAGGTAATATGGTGCAGGAGGCCCAAAGAGCTAGCAAAAAAGAAACTGGGGTAACAAATCACAAGTAAATACATTTATTTTCAGTATTCTAAATACTTGACATAAAATAATGATGGATGGGATTATGCAAGCAATAGTCAGTCAATGTCTACGGCTTATATTAAGGTATAATGTCATAATACTTATATCCTATAAAAATACTTAAATAATCTCCATAATAAGTATTACTTAAATAATCTTGAATAGAAACTGTTATTTTCCCCACTAGGTTATATTAGTTACCCCACTAAGTAAATTTTGAAATTATATTGATTGTGCATTATTATTAATATAATATGATGAAGTTTTCTCTATAACCCAAAGTGAAAGACAATGTAAGTAAACCATACATCTGAAGTTGCCAATTTTCTTTGTTATTTTCTTTTAAAAGGCACAAGGCCAAGTCTTCTATACTAGTGGCTCTGTGAGCTGTAGACCTCGCGAGTCGCTGTTTGGTCGCTGTATATCTCTATATATTTGACGGAGAACCGTTGCCAGCAGGATCGCACATGGTGGATGGATCCCCGAAATAATGTAGTCTCTCCTTAGTTCAGGCTTGTATTTCAACGTTAGTAAAATCACAACTCGAAAATAACAATTGATTGGCAAGATTTTAATGGATACAAAATACAATACAGAAACGTGAGAAGTTTGACACAGAGTAATGGCCTCTTCCCAAAAACAAGCACACAATCACACATAATAATATTATTTTAGTAAATAATGACAAAGTAATCTCTTCATATTTGACGGAGAAACGTTGCCAGCAGGATCGCACATGGTAGATGGATCCCCGAAATAATATAGTCTCTCCTTAGTTCAGACTTGTATTTCAACGTTAGTAAAATCACAACTCGAAAATAACAAATGATTGGCAAGATTTTAATGGATACAAAATACAATACGAAAACGTGAGAAGTTTGACACCGAGTAATGGCCTCTTCCCAAAAACAATCACACATTTAAATAATATATGTATATAAGGTGTTTTTAGTAAATAATTACAAAGCAATCTGATTGATATCAGTAATGCAAAAGTACGATAATTTTTAATTTGACTTGTTCTATCACAATGCATAACACATCCACTGCACTTGACGCGATCCAATCACCGTTATCCGTCATGCCGTGAACCAATCACCGCGCTTGTCGGAATATGACGTGATGCGTGAACGCATCCAATTGGCCATATTTTTCTTGAGCGCCCACTACACTCTCGTCCAAAGTTCTTCGACGAAGTCTCACGAAGTGTCAAGCGTCCACTACACTACTCGCGAAGTTGATCGAAGTAAGCCGAGGACGAGAGTATAGAGAGGAGACGGAGGAGAGGGTGTCAAAGTGAAGCCCGAAGTTGCACGAAGTGCCTCTCTACACTCTCGTCCTCGGCTTACTTCGATCAACTTCGCGAGTAGTGTAGTGGACGCTTTGGGTTTTGTTTACAATTACACTTCCATAGCTTCCTTATTCGTAGGTGACGCACCAGTCGGTCAGTACGACCTAGCATCAAAGGCGTTTACTAGTTTAATATTGAAAGCAGAGGAAATGGTTACCAAGTTACTTTACTACTAGAGAACTTAATCACACACGTAACACTGGCAGAAAACACTAAAATTGACACAATTTTCGGGTTTGCTGCCACGGTTATATTTAATATTGTTACCTCGATATTTCGGAACGGTTGCACGCTCCATCAACCACCAAAACCACAACCACCAACACCTCAACCACGAAAATAACTGGCAGAAAAATAAGCTTGTTTTACGTATAGCTGACAAGCTTTTATAAGGCCACCGCCCGCCATTCAAGTTTGCGAGATTGAACTAAAAATTCAATCTTTTATTTGCCAAGTACCAAAACCAATATCGCTAACATAAGTCCATAATATTATTATGTAAATTAATGCATTAAAAATATTACAGGTTGAAGATATATTCAACGAATCGGACGAGAGTTCGTCTGACGAAGAAGCAGCTCAGGCTCAAGACGATGACCTGGATGACGAAGAAAATCCACCTGAGGATCGACTGCTCACACTCGAAAACGAAGACAGCTCGCAGGAGCGACTGCAGGACACTCTCGAAAATGATGATGACAGTGACACTAATTTAGGTAAGCTAATGGTGATAGATATCTGATGCCGCAAGGGCATCCTTACCTCGTCTTATCTGTGAAGCCCTTTGTTAAAATCTAATATTACAAACAAAACCCTAGTCTATATTTTGGTTTTGTTTATGTGAGTACAGCAAGGAGCTGAGTCCAAGATATTCGTTGGTTTTACGTAACAAATTTTCCTCAAGCTTTAAATAAATGACATGCCTTGCCAGGATTGAGTTCTTACGGGGGCTGCTATTTATGTATCCGGAATAACAAAAAATAACAAACATCTATAACCAAATATACTTTTATTGTTTTTCAAAATATTCCCCGTGATGATCGATGCATTTTTTCATACGTTGAAACCAACTTTCGTAGCATTTTTTCCATTCTGTATCGGGTATCTCCAAAACGTGCATTTTGAAAGCATCAACGGCTTCTTCCCGGGTCGAAAATCGGTGTCCACGTAATTTGTTCTTCACGCTTGGGAATAAATAAAAGTCGGTGGGTGCCAAGTCGGGACTGTACGGCGGATGACCCGTCAATTCGATCATTTGACTATTTAAATACTCCGTTGTTGCGGCCGAGGTGTGACAGCTGGCGTTATCGTGGTGAAGGATTATTCTTCGTTGTCGATTGTTCTTGCGTATTTCTCCAAAGACTTCTGGCAAGCAAATGGTGGTGTAGCATTCAGAATTAACCGTTTTACGATTCTCTAGTGGTACTGTAGCCACATGTCCACTAATACCAAAAAAGCAGGCAACCATTTGCTTCAAAGTGCTTTTTGCACGAACAACTTTAGTTGGGTTTGGCTCATTTTGGAACACCCAAACCGTTGACTGCTGTTTAGTTTCGGGATCATACGCATATATCCAAGATTCGTCTCCTGTGTAGATATTATGAACAGCTTTTGATGTACCACATTTGTATTTACCTATCATTTTTTTGCACCAATCAACACGAGCCTGTTTTTGTTCAACTGTTAAGTTGTGCGGGATCCAACAAGAACAATTTTTTTTTACAGCCAAATGTTCGTGTAATATTTTATAAATACTCGTCATACTCTAATGCCCAGAAATGCCTCTATCTCGCGATATGTAACATGACGGTCTTGCATTATTAGTTCGCGCACAGCATCAATATTTTGTGGTACAACAGCCGATTTAGGGCGACCTTCTTTAAAATCGTCCGCAAGCATACGACGACCACGATTAAACTCACTGAACCAGTGATACACAGTGGTTTTCGATGGGGCTTCCTCCCCAAAAGTCGACAAAAGTTGATCCATGCACTGTTTTTGAGTTAATCCACGCTGAAAGTCGTAATAAATCATAGCACGAAAATTTTCACGAGTCAAATCCATGGTGATGATAGACAATGAATTTTAAAAATGGCGCCACAATGTAAAAACAATTGACAGATGAATGAAACAAACTTTATTTTACAGCCAAAGAATTCTATTTTTAAATGTTATAATTTCTTTTTAAATATTGTAAGTGGCCAGTTCCGGATACATAAATAGCAGCCCTTGTATTGCCTTGTCAGGATTGAGTTCTTATTGACCTCTTTAAAGTGATGGGGTTGCACAGTATGTACACAGAAGATTTACCTGAATAAGTCACCTTGATGTAAGGAAAATATCCCTTATACTAATATTATAAATGTGAAAATATATTTATCGAATATAGCCGTAGATCTTGCTACTCTTTTTTGACTTGGCGACTTCATACACAGATGGTGACATGCCCCGACGGAAGCGCGCGCGGCCGTCGACGCCGCCGTCAGACGACGACGAGCCGCCCGACGACGAAGACAGCTCGTGGCGACTCATGGGCGCGGCGCTCGAGAGGGAGTTCCTCGCGCAAGACTGATGCCGGCGCGCCCCGAACGCACCCCCAATAAACTGCTCCGTGCAACTTCGGGCTCCGTTTAACTAAATAAAATAATGTTATGAACAGTATCTCCTCAAACACATAGTGTGACCGTTCTTGATGACTTGCTAATGTGAATCAATAAAAAGTGCTTTTGAGGATCCGTGGTGGTTTTATTTTTGTTAACTCATATTGTTTATACAGAATTAATGAAATCAGCTTAGCTTAGCTTTAGCTTTTGTTTATCAGCTTGGCAGTAATGCTTTTTTTTTCGCCGTACCGTATGCACCATCAATGGTGCAGAGTGACACTCGCTGGGCGCATTCCGAATCAGACTTTCAGCGCTGTCAACGATAAAAAAAGCTGTATGGCTGACAGTGATCCGGAACGCGATTACGGGTACTATCGTTTTCAGCGTGTCTCGGAACGCAGGGACTTTTGAATCATTTGCACCATTCATATTATAGGTTTCTTTACATTTGGACAGCCTATTATGAGGATGTCTGTCTGTGAGAAAGGCAGGCAGGGGGTGGAATAGCCCATCAAATTCCAAACTGTATTTTGACCATTTCCCAGGTGAACAAAACTGACATGGTTTATGTGTATGCTTGCCTTATAATGCCATCCGAAACACCGAGCAAGTGATAATCTGGTTAGAAAAGATCTGTAGTACATGAATTTTAAATTCAGTGATACAGGCCGGGATACAAACCCAGGACCTTAGGAATGTAAGGCAAGCCTACAGACTACCTAGGCTATTGCTGCCTGGTCTGAATTGAAATGATAATGATTGGGGTTTGGGGTCTTTGTAAAAAGTTCTATTCAGCTGTAGACCTGTAGAAGAGACTCACCTTTATATTACTTTATTATTTTTTCTCCACAAACATATCAGACTTTTTTTTTTATTGGTTGAGAAATGTGACCTGTAAGGAAAACAGCCTCAGCAGTATACCTTGTAAGCTGGCAACCCCCATAACTCCATCATTCTTAAAAATTTCTAAAAACTGAAAAAAAATTTGATTAATTTATCGAACCTGCTTACAAAATTTCACGAGAATCGGTTGAGAAACGCAACCTGTAGAGTGGAACAAACAGATGGACAGACATACAAAAGCAATTTTGGCCAAGCTGATACTGAGACGCTTCGCTCGCTCGGTCAATAAAAAGAATAATGAATTCCTTGTTATTTTGAGATTCTAAACAATTCCAATCCAATAGTAGACCTCCCCCTACTGTCACAATACAATTTAAAAAGAGAGCCCAAGTCATTATCACTTCAATGAGAACCTGGAATGTGGACAATGGTGCCCTGAGCTGTTTATACAAGAAATACATACAAACAAAGAAATGTTCATTAACCTACTATGATTTATTTACACTAAAAATATTCTACATGATTCTAAATGGCATAAGGATCATTTTCATCAAACACATTGAATTTTGTATATGTTGGTTTTTCTGTAAAGTCTTTCTTTCCTTCTTGCCAGCCCCTGGGAGGTGCATTCTTGTAGTCAAATGCAGACTCCAACTTTCCATATAGTTCAGATTGTAGTTCAATGTCTTCTCTGTACCTCTCCTTGGCCACTTTCTTGCCAGTTATTGGATCGGTTACGTCTCCAAATGGATACACAACTTCTTTTACTTGATGTGTAATAAGTTTAGTCAGTTTGTGCGGAAGAGCTTCTATCAGGACTACATCTCCAGTTCTGCATTTCTTCTCAGGATCATGACAATAATAGAATTCATCTTTTCGAAAATACTGCAACAGATAGGGATTAGATGAGTATTGCAACCCATTTTGAGTATTATAATATTTTATTTAATGTCCCAATAAGTCTTAAATTGCTGAAAATTACTAACCATTAATAGGTTCTCATCCAGTTCTAACCTCTTCACTCTAATTTTAGCAGCATTCTGTTTCACTGTTGGAACGCACTGTCCAAGCAAGAGGAACTTCCGCGCTGCTTCGGCAACATTTCTAGCCATTTTATCTAGTTATATAAACCAATTTTTCATAGAAAATTGCTCCAACGATACTCCCGAAAAATTTACAAATATCCGTACATAGAGGGAGAAATATCGCATCTAACATCTATACTCTTTGATCGCAGTGATCGCATCGCAAGCAAATCGTTCATTGTTTCTATTGTTCATTCATTCATTTATTTGCAATTGTATGTAACTCACTCACTCAGTGTTATATAAAACAAGGAAGCTATATGCAAAGAGGATCCCTGCGTTCCGAGACGCGCTGAAATCGATTAAAGCACCCGTAATCGCGTTCCGAATTACTGTCAGCTGTCAAAACTCATAAGCCGCCTCCAGACGCTTGGCAAACAACGGTTTTTTTTTTTTTTTTTCGACGATGACCTAATGCTTGTGTCGCAAAATTGACGTATCAAGCGTAACCGGACTTTTGGGGGAGCGGAAGGCTCTTACCCCTAGTATTATAGCAACAGCCTAAGGGCGCCCACTTGGGGGCACGGACCTCGGCCTAGGACGTTGCCATGGCGAAAAGCGCGTGGGAGAAGAATGACCCTGACGGGGTCTTCCAGGATTATGCAGAACTTGATTGGGTCTACCGCGTCCCCGCCGGCGGGTGCGGTTGCTACCAGAAGGGCATTCTGTGGAGTGTACTCTATTGGCAATGACTCTCTCAACAAAAGACTGGATGGGATCGACAGGATCGGACAGAAGGCAAACAACGGCAAACAGCGATCACCAAACAACAAACACGAACGTGTGGATAGCTGTTTGTCTGTTTTTGTTTGGTGTTTGTGCCAGTGATCGGCATCGGTGTCGGTTTTTCTGCACAGATCAAAGGATGTTCGACAAGCGTGTTTGCGGTGCATCCAGACGCTTACGGTGTGTCAGTAGTACGTGCGAGCTTGGCGGTTTATTATTTATTATCTATACGCTGTGTGTGTGCTATTGTAAGTAATCAATCAACATAAGTAAAGGTGTATTTTATGTTTGGGTGCAAATTATTATTTTGATACAATTGACGGAAATTAAGAATCGTGGATTTCGACTTTTTGTATATCAGCTAATAAAATTGTAATTACCTATTTCAGGAAAATGACTGATTGGATTTTTAAATTTTAAATAAATATAAAGAAACTTTTAAGAAAAAATAGGACGTAGCTGCCGCCATGTTTGCCAATCCGGATTATACTAGCACATTTGCCAAGCGTGGGGATGCCTGTTTGTGTAGGGCGTTTGTGGTCGGTGTTTGGTATGTGTTTGCTGTTTGTGGCAAACAGCAAGCGTCTGTAGGCGGCTATACGTTTTTTTGCTTTTCTGATCGCCGACATCGCTAAAAGTCTGATTCGGAATGCGCCCGATATAATATAATTAAAATGCACGGTTTCGTTGAGCTATGTATAATAAATTCATGCTTATATCCAGAAAAAGACATCAGCGTAGGTAGTTAAATTTTTCTGCGAATTTAATACCAACCGAGCTTTATGCGAATCTGGTACAAGTCCTTTGCAATGACAAAATAGTTTGAGTATTTGGGAAATGGTTATAAAATCATGAACAATTTAAAAAATAAGTAAATATATTATAGTAAGAACATGATAAATATACTTATATAACAAAATCCTTAAAATTAAGCAATAATAGTAAA
Organism: Carpatolechia fugitivella; assembly: GCA_951230895.1. Classification (NCBI taxonomy): domain Eukaryota; kingdom Metazoa; phylum Arthropoda; class Insecta; order Lepidoptera; family Gelechiidae; genus Carpatolechia; species Carpatolechia fugitivella. The sequence continues at coordinate 9,299,267 of OX579664.1, forward strand.
TTAACTGTACTTGAAATTAAGTCTAAGATTTTCTGGATGAGTACAAAATATCACAACGATTTAACCGCAACCTTAATAAGGCTTAATCTATCTACTTACACAAATAAGTAATCTCTTAAAAAATCATGCAGGCACTAGCTTTGTAATTGGTTTAAAAATTGTTATAAGTGCAGCCAGAGAAGATATTGCACCTAATGTCCCAACAGAGCTGGGACTTAGTCTTGTAAAACCTAAAGCAGTTAAGGGAATGAATAGATCGCAAGCGTTCTTTAAAGTATCTATAAAAACATCCTTATGGCAATGCATAAGCATGTAAATATACTTGGCAGTTTCTGAATAATTAAAACTTGTGGAGCCATTCAGTAATTCTGATGGTTTCAAAAAAGTTGGATTATGTAATTTTAAAACATGGCATATTTCATAGAAATCTCTTGCTAAGTTAGCAATGATTGATAACAGCCAGAATTTATTGGCAGTCCGATTCCAACTTTCAGAGTCTGTTTTTAAGAAACCACTTTTGGTGAGCCATACAATATGATCGGCATACAGGAACAGTGCATGTGACAATTTGCTTGTAGTCAAACAAAACCTTAGAATGGGATCTTCAATATGGACTGTATTTAATGCAGTATAGCAAATGTCTAAGCATCTTCCCATTCTTAGAACTGAAACAAAAATGCACATGAATTAAAGGGATGAAACAAAATACAATAACTTTAAGTTTTATTAAAAAAAAAAACTACTATTAGTTCGTCAATAAACTTACTTTTACGGAAGGAACTTAAGGTAAGTTCAAGGTTTTTAATGCGATCAACAGAATATTTGTTAGCATGTCGTCTCTCCAACTGATGCCAAATTAGCCGACTTGTGTACTGCACCAATCTGGAAAATATTTTAATGTGTAACTTATATTCCTTGAATTCTTTAGGTTCTCAAATAACAATAAAGTCTTTAATATAGTTCAATAATTGAGATTCAGATATATCCAACTTACCTAGCCAGTTTATCTCTTCCATTTGATTGATTGTTTACTTGTATGATTATATCCATTTTATTTTATGGACTTTGATCATAACTTGGTGAGAAAAACACCTCTTGCTGCTTGGCTTGCCTAAAACTAAGCTAAGTTCTACCTAATAAGTAGACTAAGATTTTTATACAAGTTTTTTTTTTTGAGTTTATGATGGCTCCTCAAAATTAGTAAATAATCACTATAACTATTTTTCTAAATAGCTACAACAAAATACAAAACAAACACCTATGGCTTACTACTTGACACTGGCACAAAGCTCAACTAGTGCCACAACAAAAAAAAAAACACCCTATGGCTGGACTGTGCGATTGACTGGCAGCAGTCTATTTTACTTGCACTCATACAATTTGAAGGAAAAGAAAGTGAAATAGATTAATTTACGTATTCTGTTTTATCTCGCCTATTTTGATCCTGCCTGCCTGCCTGATTGCGATGGAATGAACTTAAAAAACGAATGAATTTAAATTTGCGCAAGAAATTTAAATTCATTCGTTTCGACAGCAGGATGAAAGATATAGACATAGTTGAGACTGAGCAAGATGTATGAAAAGTTAGCAGCAAGTAAATGGAACGTAAATTAGGGGTTACCATAGAGTTTTTTAACATTTTAGATTGGCAGCATTGGTACGTGACGCGACAAGACAACGTGCCGCCATATTGGATTATTATAATTCTGTCTGTGCATGCATTCATTTCTGTTCTTTCTTTCGGTTGATATTTCGAGTTCTTTGATTAGTTTTGTGACAGTGTTTCGTTTGTGCCGTGCTGTGGCGTAGTTTCGTGATTTTAACAAAGTGACAAAGTAGTCGCTAGTTTGTGGTAAGACTAAAAGTAACTATGTAACCCGGTGCTACAGTGATTTTATTGTCTTCTGGAACAAAGCGACATTTTGAAGTGACGTGTAATGTTGTGCATTTCAGATAGTGGTTCGTCGAACTGAGCTTACATGATTGGATTACCGCGTAGCGATAGAGATCGAATAACGGTGAAAATTCGTAACATGAAGAGAAGTTCATCAAGGGATAGTATGCCGCGTTCTAAGCGTCGCGGCAGCATCGGCAGGTACGACGATAGTTCCGACGAGCGCGTTACGCCGGAACGGGTGAGGCGCCGGGTGCGGTCACCCAGCCCCCGCGGCCGCTATGTGTCGCCGCATCGCGAGGACTACGTGCGCTCGCGGGAATCTAGAGATCCAGAAACGGTCCGGCCCTACTATAAGGTGCTCTGTGTCAGCGCCTTACACCTCAAAGCCTCTGATGAAATCGTAAAAGATACACTGTATAGGGAATTCAAGAAGTTTGGTGACTTTAGCATTAAAATCTCTCATGAGTTGGACGAACGCGTCGCGTATGTATGTTTCCGAAGTGCAGATGACGCGAGAGAGGCAAAACATGCTAAACCAAGAATAATTTTATATGATAAAGTGGCTATTGTTGACCCGGTCTACGAGCCTGTGAGGTCTGCAGATTATAGGAGCAGGCCAAGAAGCATTACTCCTCCTGATTATGAACGTCCATATTCCTATGCTTGGTCTCCAGTGCCAGAGAGGCGTAGACCACCTCCAGATGAAAGGGCTTATGGTATCCCGCCTACTGTTCCGCATCATAGAGACTTCCGTCCCCCAATGCATGAGTACCCTATGGCGGGGCCCCATGGACCCCCAATGCACCACAGGCCACCAATGCACCATCCTCCACACCCCCATTACATGCCGCGTCCATACATGCCACGCCCGCATCATCCACCTTTTGAGAAGATGGAAAACAAGAAAGATAAGTTTCCAAACTACTTGCACCACGTACAGCCAGAAGATGACCCACTGGCTACAAGAACCCTATTTGCTGGTAATTTGGAAATAAACATATCAGATGAAGAGCTCCGTCGTATTTTTGGTCGCTATGGTATTGTAGAAGACATTGACATCAAACGCCCTCCTCCTGGTACAGGCAATGCTTTTGCTTTTGTCCGCTACCAAACCCTTGACATGGCTCACAGAGCTAAAGTTGAACTTTCCGGGCAATATATTGGCAAATTTCAATGCAAAATTGGATATGGTAAAGCTACACCTACTACTCGCGTATGGGTAGGTGGTCTGGGCCCGTGGACTTCAGTTGCCCAACTAGAGAGAGAATTTGATAGATTTGGAGCTATTAAAAAGATTGAATATGCAAAAGGTGAAGCACATGCTTATATTTTGTATGATTCTATAGATGCAGCTCAAGCTGCAGTTAAAGAAATGAGAGGTTTTCCTTTAGGTGGCGCAGAGAGGCGTCTTCGCATAGATTTTGCAGATGTTGGCAATGGTGGTCCTTACAGGCCTAAGACATTTGTCCCTCCCGTAGGTGAAGATGGGCGCCCAGTTGAAGGCTTTGAAGGATACGAAGGCGGAAATTGGGAGGAAGGCTATGGGTTTAGCGGCGGTTATAGAGGTAGAGGCGGCCATCGTGGACGTGGGCGGGGCATGTACCGCGGTGTGTATCATGGCACTGGAGACTATCGTGATGACGAATGGAGACGAGCCCCATTGGACGGTGAATACGATGGGCGCGTACGACGCTCTGGGTCTCGGGAGCCAGGTGTTGATCGTTCCCGATCACGGTCACCGCGCCGCAGATCTCCTGACAGTGATTCTGATGGATCGCCAAGACGAAATGGTGGCATGCTTTCTTCTGCAAGAACTCTACCTGAAGTAGTCCGTAAAGCAACAACAATTTGGAATGGTGCCCTCATTCTTAAAAACTCATTGTTCCCAACCAAATTCCACTTGACTGACGGAGATTCTGAAATAATTGACAGTCTAATGAAAGATGAAGATGGGAAGAATCAATTGAGGATTACACAAAGACTTCGTTTAGATCAGCCAAAACTTGATGACGTGCAAAAACGTATTGCGACATCCAGTTCGCATGCAATCTTCTTGGGAGTAGCAGGTTCCACAGCTTCCATTACTAATGAAGATACTAGTATTCAGACAAGACCTATGAGAAATTTGGTGTCATATTTGAAACAAAAAGAAGCAGCAGGAGTGATATCACTTTTGAATAAAGAGACTGAGGCAACTGGTGTATTGTATTCATTCCCACCTTGTGATTTCTCTACTGAACTATTGAAGAGGACATGCCACAATCTTACAGAAGAAAGCTTGAAAGAGGATCATTTAGTAATAGTTGTGGTTCGAGGTGGTTCGGCTTGATTGTTTTACAAATCAGTTTCCCTCTATTATATTATAATAGAAAGATGTTAGTATAAGTTTTTTCAAGTTTCAGAATGTTTTCACCATTTAATTTTTTATTGTATACCTATTTGTGATGTGTAGTGTATAGTGAGGTGTCTGTAAACAACTGTTAATGTGAACAAATATTTCATCAAGTATGTTTGTGCAAGTGCTGTGTAAGTGCACAATGTGGTGCCCAGCAATTATTTTACAGTTTAACATATAGTTGGGTTAGTTTTGCTAGTTATCTGCATTATTATAAAGTGTATTAATGATGTTAAGAACATTAGTTGTATGAGTTAGTGTATAATTTATTCAGTGTATGGTAGGTGATGTGTAGTGTGTGTGACCATTCAAATAGAGTATTTCTTCCCATGTTGTAGTTTTTTTATACCTTGTGCAGTTAGTGAATCAGAATAGTGCAGTTGATATTACAGTGTCTATCTACCTAGTATGTGAATTAAAAACTGTGTTCTTGGGAGTAGCTGGCAAAATGCTTAAGAAATAACTGAATTGACTTTGGGGTTCCAGTTCTTATTTTGTTTTGTGTTTGTGACAAGTTACTGAATCAAATCGAATAAATTGTGAATTAGGAAGTGATTGGCTGAATTTATAATATAACTAGTGTTGCTGTGGGTATAAATTTGCTAAAGCATAGTATCAGTGAGATAAGGAACCTACCTACTAAGACTTCAATAACTTATCTAGATAAAAACGCATAGATCTGAGTTTTAAGTGCTCAACATAAAGTAAACATGATAACTTGATTGCAAATTCTTTAGTAAGCAATGACTAGTGTGTCGATTTTTTAAGCGTTATATACCTCGTCGTGGTGTATGCGTGCGTAAGTATGGAAGGAGAACATGGGTAAGTATAGCTACGAGTAAGTATTTCGCATCCTAATCAGTCTTAACTAACATTGTACTAAAGAAGAAGTTGGATGTTGCCTTCGTACTATAAAAAGTGCTATTATTGTACAGTTTCCGTGGTCGAGCAGTTGAGGTTTCGAACGTTGGACATCATTGCCGGGTTCAAATCCGGGTGGGGATACTTTTTAATAAAATTATTGAGACTTTCCCCAGTCTGGTTAAGACATTGCAAGCTGAATCACCTGATTTTCTGAAAAGAAAGACGATATCGTGATTCGGAATACCGTTTCGGCGGAGGTTTTCAGTTTCTGTAATTTTTAGGGGAGATTTGTAGGGGAGATTAAGAGACCAGTGAAAAGCGGTTTTCAAGCTGGCTGGACACGTTTGCGTTCGATTATCTCGGGTTCTCTAGCGTCACATAAACTGAAATAAGGGTGATTAGCCGAATTTTCGATCATTTCATGATGTGGGTAACTAAATTTGAATCGTAAACATTTAACGATTTTGTCGTCCACGATTGGCCATATCGTGAAAATAGGGCGTCCATGAAATATTTAATAAGAATCTAAATTATGTTTGGTACTTATTAAGTCCGATACACATTTTCAGAGTACTTTTTCATCATAATTTTTTTTTCTTCCTCATTTTAATAACGAATTATTCACTTTTTCATTGCGAGAAATAACGCGGCTGCCATGTTGGTACATAAACAAAGCGCTTCCAGCGCCTCTATCGGAAATTAATGTAATAATTTTACGATAATGGTCAAATTTAATAATCTTACCATTTCATGAAGTAGCTGCGTTTTAGTTGAACATATCGACAAACGATTTCTTATCATTGATCTGGCCAAGGCACATCATGATGTGGCCAATGGACAGTGAAAATTTCATGAAATGATCGAAAATTTCATGATGTGGTCAATTCATCGATATGGCCACGACATATTGACAATGATGTGTATTGACCTACTTAAACGTGGCTAATTTTGAAGAACTGTTCAGCCAGCCTGAGTCACATTCAAATTCGGTCGTGTGCATCTGGATTGAGAGCCCATTTTTCTAATTATTGCGAAACGAGAACACTTACAGGGATTTTAGTAAATAATAGGTAAAATTAAAGCAAAGATTCTTAAATTTCTAAAACGAGAAAAAAAAACCGTTATGATTAAATAACTTGGGCCCTCAATTCTGACGCCTGTATAGCCTAGATCTTAAAAAGTACTATCCCTGGGATATTTATTTGAGTTTAGTTAAAATTATCTTAAATAAATTAAGAAATTCCCAAATCCTAAGAAATGCAATATTACAGATTTAGTGTGCATCTGGGTTGAGGGCCCATTTTTATAATTATTGCGAAACGAGATAACACTTACAGGGATTTTAGTAAAAAATAGGTAAAACTTAAAGCAAATTCTTAAATTTCTTAAACCTGAAACAAAACATCTATGATCAAATAACTTGGGCCCTCAATTATGACGCCTGCATAAAGTGGCATAGCCTAAATCTTTGAAAGTACCTCTATCTCTGGGATAATAATTTTTATTTGAGAATTTAGTTAAGAATTTCTTAAATAAATTAAGAAATTCCCAAATCCTAAGAACGCGATAGTACAGATTTATGGTGGTTTAGCTTGGGCTCTCAATTCATGAATATCTGTACTGAGGAATCTGCAAAACATGAATTTATCTAAAGAAATAATATCAATACGACTTAGGTATATTTCAATTCAATATCTCGGTATTCTTTTTTTAAAATCTTTATTTAAAGAGCTTAGTCACACTACAGCCACTAGACCTTAAAAAAATACTTATCAAATTAGTTAAAAAGAAATAACGACACAAAAGTAAATTGTTATAAAGTGAATGAAATTCGAATTTTCCCAAAAACTTTTGCCACAGTTAACATACTTTGACTTGAGGTGTAACCATGTGGCTTTAGTCTATTTGTTCTTAAAGTTCCTATAGTTCATTGATAGGATTAAAACGATATATAGTTTAGGCCACCCTAGCCGCTACACCACCACCGACGACGCTCTATACTACAGTGTGTACTTTAGTATAGGTCTCTTGGCGGCAGAGCGAAGTTGGAATAATAAACTGCTCCTGGGGCCCGCCGCGCAGTTCGGCAGATTCGGAACAGTACAGAACAATACAGCGTTTGCAAATGGATCTAAAAAGGTATCTTTTTCGATTGTTCCGACCATATGAGGACATGAATTTAAGTTTAATTCTTAACATTATTAATGGATAACTTACCTAAATTAGGGCACCGCGGTATTACTTAGATGACGTAAGCAAACTTACAAGACTCTTGTACTGTTCTTGTCACCAATTTGTATTCTGACTTGCAACAGCAAGACAACAGCTCATATACGTCTCTACCAAGGAGAGAACAGGCCACACATGCAACCTTTGTATTAGCAAGAGTGCAGGTTTCCTCACGAGATGTTATCCTTCCCCGTAAGAGCGTCGAATAAACGTACATACGAATTCGAAAACATTGGTAACTGGTGGGGATCGAACCTGCATCACCCACTACTAACTTGCCACCACCGACGCTCTCACCGATTCTTGTCATGATTTTAATTACTTATCTAAAAGAAATGAAGAAAAACTAATCTAAAACTTTTTTATCATAGGTACTTGGGTCGTCTCTTGTCTTCGACAGCTCTACAGTGTGTGTGAATGAGTGCGGATAAAAAACAATTTTACCTATAAAATAATCTTAAGCGGTGAGGATGTGATGCTTACATATAAAAAAATAATAAAATAAAAAGTAAATCGTATGATTACTTATGTTTTATTCCTTTTCTCTTACTTTTTATTCCCTATACCTATATACAAGTTGAAAATCGAGGGCTTAAATAAATAGGTAGGTAAGCCAAAGGAGGGTATAAACAAAGGCCTTATCTTTCTATACTGATTCTATTCTTCATCTTCTTCTTCTTCGTCCTAGCGTTTTCCCGGCCAGTGCTGGGGTCCGCTTTCCTACTTAATCTTCTCCACTTTGCCCGGTCTTCGGCATCCTTAGGTGTGAGATTGTTCTCTTTCACGACGTCCAGCCAGCGCTTTTTAGGCCTACCACGTGATCTAGGGCCGTAGATAGTGAGATCAAGGCATCTTTTTCCTGCATAGTCTGACGGTCTGCGGCTTTATATGGCTATTCCATCGGAGACGACTTTCCTGAAGCTTATCCGCTACGTCACGGACTCCGAGACTGCCACGGATGTGTTCGTTACGAATTCGATCTTATCGCGTAATGCCACACAACCATCGCAACATCTTCATTTCCGTGACGTGTAGCTGCTGGACATGTCTTCCGAGGACAGGCCAGGTCTCGCTGCCGTATAGTAGGACTGGTCGGATGATGCTCTTGAACAGTGTTTTATGGGACCCTAAAATAGGACGTCCGCCTTTGTTTTTCATTATTGTATAGAGTTTCATCTCACAAATGCGCTAGTGAAAGTTTCTCGTGCCGATCTTATTTAGTTAAGAAGAAAAATTTTTTTGAGAATCAGCAATTTTTTTGCACCGGAAAAAAAAATTACATGAAAACCGTACCCGTTTTTAATGCGCTATATCAGAAACCATTTTGAGCTTTCCAAAGTGCACCGTTGCAAAGATATTATTTTTTTCAGGTTTTATTTTAACATTTTTTTTCCCGCCGTTTTCTAAGGAATCCGGATCCAATTTTTAGTTTAATGCATAGCTTAGAATACTACCTATGCGTTAAAAAAACTGCGTCCGTATCTATCTCGTGTTTAATTAGATATAAATAAACTAACAAAACAGCGACTAGATTACTGGTTATCCGACCGAATTCGAATAATGGTCACAAAAAAGCGGCGACGCACAAATTTTATTTTCGGTGCACATTTATACACTAATATAAGCTATCTGCCCATATACTTTATTTCTCTCTCCGATCATTCATTCAGAATTTTCCTGCTGGAAGAGCCTTTCTCCAGCAGAAATTATTTTTCCTGTTTTCTTCCAAAACGATAAACCGCACAATTTTTTTATTTGGCGCACATATACAGCATAATAGGCACTAATAAATAGTTGTACTAAATTCAGCCTAGGACGCACTTTCCTGCTGGGGTAATGGACACGAGATAGTGACTCAACAAATCGTGATTTTTTTCAAAACTTCAGTTTTATGGCAGTGCTGTGCAACCTACCTAGAGAACCTTCTTACAGAGATGAAGACCACAGTTTTCAGGTGTCATCACAACAGGTTATCATCAGATAGCTTTGATAAATGCGAAAAAATCTGACTATAGATCTTGTTGAATTACGCTTGGAGAGTATACAGAGCCAAAAGGCTTGGGTTAGCTTACTTGTCAATGAAGTTCCTCGAGTCGATGTAATACATACTGCGATTCTTACTAATATAATTTACGAAACAATCTAGGATTATGTCGCATATCAGAGACGACAGTCTGTTGACCAAAGATAGTTTGGAGAGATGGCGTAAGTATCCATTGGAGTCACGCTCTAGTTTGTAGGACCCCCCCCAATATCGACAAGTATCTTGCTTGTGTTTGTCCGTTTGTTTGGTTTTGCCATTGTTTAGCCAGCCATCAAAGTACGTTCATCCTCTGTTCTTTTATATGTCTTTCACAAAATATCCAGTTAGTTTTTAAATAAATAATGATATGGCACACCGCACGGTTCAAATACTAGGCAGAGCTGAGAATCAAACACCTTTTAGTTTACCATTTTTAGTTCAATGTCCTAGTTATCGAAAATTTCAATAAGGTTCATACTCGGTATCTGGCAGATCTGCAAACGAAAATAATCTTTGTTGTTCTATAATTTGCTACTGACATTCAACCTTAGGGTGATAAACCAATTTATTGGTCGACCTTACATACATAAATAAATACTTAGTATACCACATCCAAACAAGACAAATACCAGTGCTTATCATACAAACTTTTTCCCTGGGCGGGATTCAAACCCGTGAACCTTAGCTTCCAACTACTCGGAGCCGACATTAAAATATACCATTTACTTACATAACAGTTCAACGTCGTACAACTCCTCGAAAGAGCTCCGAAAGTTATGATGAATATTTGGTGGCGATTAAGCGCGCTCACCACGCCATGGACATGGCAAACATGATGTCGCCGAGAGCACGACACAGGCAGAAGGCAGCTGAAGAAAAGGGGAGGTATGTGTCACCTTAAACTGAAAAAGAGAGCATAAAGTAACTTTGGTCTCATCACAGTCTATACAGAAAAGAGTGCAAGCGTTTTATATGCACCGACCGCTTCTGATTTCCTTCCGTCATGCATGCAGCTCGATAAGCCCGCGTTGTTCCGATACGCGCTTAGATCACCGTGAGCGTCCAAAACCGCGTACTCATGACCGCCGCCGCCATCTTCCGCTAACGGCGCTGCTCATGATGCTCCAGAGCGTAATTCTCGTATATATTATTATAAGCGTAATAAAGGGGTTTGAACATCCCCGTATATGGGAGTCTGGCATAGTGATAACCACTATTTTGCGGGAATGTAGGATTTTTATTGAAAAAACGGCGCATGATAGAACCTGTATATATCGATAGAGGATCTATAGACGAACAAAATGAGATATGACTCGATGTCCTACCGCGCAAGATTTTTGAGATAATCTATGTTAAAGACCCTGTATGGTTAAAAATCCTAATTTATTCCCTCTGCGATTAAATACTTATAGTACAACAATTTTTGCACATGATGTTTGCACTTTCTGCGCCTCATACTATATCTTACATACATACATACATATCCCTAAAGGGGTGAGCAGATCCTTAGTTGGCACACAGGAAGCTCACACTAAAACTACGGTAAAATATTTGGGCAAATGTAATGCTCATAGTTCAATATTTTCTACGATTGCCTCCGTAGTCATTTAGTCATTGGGCTCTAGATCCGGAGGTTGTGGGTTCGATTCCTACCTAGTGAAAAAAACACTTTTGCATTCTTCTTCAATTGGTTATGAGTCATAACCTTCTGCTGCTTTTATTTTGAAGTCTTCTGATCAGAGCGAAGACAGTGGATCAATATCAATCAATCAATCAGCCTATTAAATAAAATAAAAAATAAAAATCGTTTATTTCGGACACAAAATCCATAAATCATAAAAAAAAGAAAAACAAATCAACTCAAAATAATAAAAATTAAATAAAATTTAAATTAAAAACAGAATTACAATTAATAAATAAATAATAGATGTAAAATAAATTAAATTAAATTAAAAATTCCTATAATAAATGTGCGTGTCCTTGTGGAGGTGAACGTGCGTCCAGTGCTGCATAACAGCACTGTCCACGTCCAACCTCGCGGCGACACTCTGTAGGAGGCTGTTGGAGCTGCCCCTTACGCGACTAACCAGGGACGCTATGCGTTTCCGTATTAGAGCCGTAAAGCTATCCACCCCGGCTTCCGCCAGCATCCCTGAAGCACTGCAGTATCGGCGCAGCCCCATCAGCATCCTGAATGCATTGTTATATTGAGTGCGCAGGGCCTTGTACGCTCCTTGGGTGTAATGTGTCCACAGGCTGCACGTGTACAGAGAGTTACAGTAGGCTTTGAAAAGTGTTATTTTTACCTGTTTAGTACAACGTGCAAACCTGCGGGCAATCATATTAGCCCTAACGCACAACGCCCGGCGCTCCCGTTCTAGATCCAAGTCATCCTTGAGCGACTCGGTGACCCAGTGTCCCAGGTATTTAAAATTCTGCACTTGTTTGAGAGACACGCCATTGAGTTTAACAGGTGGAACCTTATATGTCCGACTTTTTGCCTTAAAAACTAGCAGCTCGCTCTTGGCAGTGTTATATCTGAGACCATGGGCCCCCGCATATCGCTCGCAGATGCCGATGAGCTTATTGAGAGCACTTATTGATGGGCACAGCAGCACCATGTCATCCGCGTAGCTTATGTTGTTGACAAAGGTACCGTCTATAGAACAACCGACGCCGGCACTGCTGAGCTCAACGATAAGCTTGTTCATGTATAAATTGAAAAGTGCCGGTGAACTTATTCCACCTTGCCTCACGCCACTTTCCAATTTATACATACTTGAAAGCTCTCCAGACCACTTTACATAATTTTGCTGATGAGAGTACCAGTACTTCAGAACAGAAATGTAATCCTGAGGCAGATCAGTGTCCTCAGCGAGCTTTTTCCATAGAAGGTCGTACTGCACTAGGTCAAATGCTTTTGACAGGTCCAAAAACACGGCATATACGGGTGTATCCCTGGCAGTATAATACTGGACAGTCTCCTTGAGACACAGAACAGCCGTTTCGGTGGAAAGACCGGGTCTAAACCCAAACTGTGCATCATGTAATTTGACACATGTACTGAGCTCCTGGTCAACCAGTCTGTCCAGCACTTTAGCCACAGTGGTTGCCAGAGATATTGGCCTGTAATTGGACCTGTCACTAGAATCACCCGTTTTATTTTTCACGATTGGGACTACTATGGTTTTTAGCATGCCATCAGGTAGGTATCTGTGACTCAGACAAAGAGAGAAAAACATAGCCAGTACTCGCGGTAGATGTACACCAGCATACTGCAGGTGCTCAACACTTAAGTAGTCATGTCCGGGTGACTTACCTCTACTCATTTTTCTCAGAACCGATCTAATATCCTTTGCCCTTATCACAACCACCCTGTTACCCGTGCTATCACTCTCACTGCCACAAGATACATCCTCAGTCTCATTCAAATTAGAAGTAGACTGAACCTTAAAATGTTCTTTAAACAATTCAGCTATCTGGAATAAATCACATAACCCACCTACACTTGGTCTCGGATTCAGCCTTTTTGTGTGTTTCCAGAAACTCGAAAACTGCTTATTTGCATGGCTCATGCCTAAAATATCCATCTTTATTTGTTTTTCATTGACTTGACACCACTTTAATTTTGATTTAAAAATGTTTCTAGAAACACGCATTTTATCATAAATATAACCCTTGCGAGGTTTATTATACAAGACCCAGTACTTAAACCATATCCTAGCTTCATTATGTGCGGCTTTCACATACTTATTCCAACCACAAATATATTTTCTAGAATTAGGTTTTTTCTTTTTTGAGCTATGCATAGAGGCCTCTTGTAACACATTTATTAAACAGTCATACATATTTTTTAATATACTACAATGATTAGGGTCATTACACACCCTGTCTGCACATTGTGATAACTCTAATGGAAAATCTATTTGTTTCAGCCTCTCATTACAATAATTTGCGTATTCCAGAATCTGAGCCTCGTCCCGTTCCCCCCATAGAATATGGTTTATGTCATAGAATATGGTTTATTGCAGTCCACTGCTGGATAAATATAACTAAAGTAAACTATATTATTTGTTTCATCTTGAGCTAATTACCAATGTCATCGACATAGCTCTCAGGATAAGCAAGTTGAAGTGGCAATAGGCAGGCCATATAGCTCGTCGAACCGATAATCAATGGGGAAGAAAGTTCTCGGATGGTGACCACGGACCAGAAGGCGTAGTCTTAGACGGCCTCCCACAATGTGGACATATGACTTGGTGGAAGTTGCTGGGCGCCGGTGGATGCAAGTAGCGCAGGACCGTTCACGGTGGAAACGTATGGCGACGCACTACAGAAATAGCGTTTATATTAGCGTGCGATGCTTCACGGTAGTTACGTCCGACACTGCGCAGGAATCGTGCAAAAAACGTGTTTTCTTTTTTACTTTTTTCTTGAACTACCTATGATTTATTTATGACATTGAGTCATATATCATTTTGTTCGTCTATAGATCCTCTATCGATATATACAGGTTTTAACATGCGCCGTTTTTTCAGTAAAAGTTCTAAATTCCCGCAAAATTGTGGTTATCACTATGCCAAAATGTTCAAACCCCTTTATTCGTAATCAAATTCGATTTTGACATTTATTGGTAATAAAATTTATTTTAAAATATTTAAATTTAAATATTTATATGTAAACCAGCCTGTGGAATAAACTTCCTGAATATATCCGACGCGCCCCGTCGGCCGAGTCTTTCACAATGCGTGTCAAAGCGCATTTAGACTACGCTAGCGCGTTAAGACTACGCTTTTTAAAGCATACTGCCAGTCGTTCTACACGTGCAGCCTTTGGGTCAGTTACTCGAAGCGGGCGTACAGCGGCCTGCGTATACAGTACAACAAGGCTTTCAGGCTGCTGATGGGGCTGGAGTGGCGCTGCAGCGCGTCAGGGATGTTCGCGGAGGCGCACACGGATGACTTTTACGCCATCATGCGAAAACGCTGCGCCTCCCTCATGACCCGGCTCCGCTCCGGCTCCAATAGTCTCCTGGGGGTGTTTGCGTGCCGGTGGGACTCTGCGATGTCGCATCACCTTGAAGTCATTCATAGGCTTCCAAATAAATAGAATTTGTATTTGTTGTAATTTTTATTATTAATACTAACATTAGTTTTTTAAGATAAGTAATCTGTTTTTACTGTTTTACTAATACTTCTATGGGCTCATTGTCTGAAAATAAATGATATTATTATTATTATTATTTCCTAAACTCTGTCTCCTCATCCTAATTATTATACTTATTTATTTCTTTCCTTTCACTCATATCTATATAAATAGTGATAAGTATATATTAGTATATTCATATGTTATATATATTATATATATGTTTTATGTTTATTTTAGTAAAATTATATGTAACGTTCTATGTATTTTAAGTACTGATATTTGTATGTAGTTTATTATAGGAAAGTAGCCTCAACACGCTCTGCTCTTTCTCTTTTTTACAGCTTTTTCTTAACCAAAGGTTGCCTGGAAGAAATTGCTACCTTAGCAATAAGGCCGCCTAATTGACTCAACTAACTGTAAAAGTAATTTCTTGTAATTTTGATTGGTGTCACGTATTGTATTGTATTGTAAAATTAACGTGTCTTGTATTCATTTCGTTAAATATTATTCAATTATGGAATGGTGATAAATTATTGAAATATCAATCAGTTTTGTAGGTTAGGGCTGCCAGATGTATGTTAGTAAAAGTATATCGAGTAGGTTAACGATAGTTTTGACTCGGTACATACATAAGATAATATCATAGGCAATCTGATAGAAAAGTGCAGTTTTCACAGCTGTACGATACTTTTTTAACACGTATAATAATTAAGAATTTTTCCAAGTTTATAGACTGAGTTATAAGCAGTTTCAGCGCGCTCAAACGCCGTTCCGTTTTGATTTCGCTCATCAGCCGTAATGCCCGTAATTATCGTGATTTCTGAATCGGTACGTGAGTAATCACTGTCAGTGATTTGGGCAGTGAAATCTGATTCGGAATATACCTAAGTGTCTTGCATCACGAATATAGCCCCTACTGCTACGGGATATGTGCTGTATACTTTAGCCATGATCTCTTTGCTAACCGTCCGCCACATGTATCATGAACGGTAGTGCTAGTACTCGAGATCAATCACAGCCGGCCCCACGTCAAGCGTAACAGATTGGTCGCCATCAGTAGGCATACAAATCTATTGTGTCCATAAAGTTTAATAAATTAAGTACACCAACATCATCAACGGCCCGTTACAGTCCACTGCTGGACTAAGAGCCTCCTCCACTCAAGTGGAGGGTTTTGCCATAATCTCCACGCTTGGCAGGCGGGTTGGAGATCGCAGATTAAAAGGTTGCTGTGTCAGAGAGCGCTGCTGCCCGTTCCCTGTTCAATGCGTGGTCCCTAAGTCGCCTCTTACGACACCCACGGGAAGAGTAAGGTTTGGTGACAAATGTATTCTACTCTGCCGTCACCACACGGCGTAAGTACACCAACGCTGTATAATTTGCAGACAAGAAAAGCGCCTCAGCCGCGACGTCCAGGACCTGATGCACATCAGCACAATCGCGTCCATGGTGCCCGACGAGATCATCTACAACCACTCCGACTATGCTCTACGAAGCTACGAAACCGCGCTCATGTTTATCGATGTTTCTGGTATTTGCTTTATTACTGTTTAGTATTCTGGAATGTACCTATATATTCCAGGTTCGAATCCCAGTCAGGACACTGACATAATAAAAATCGCTTTGGCAAACTGTACCCAGTTTTCAAGAATTTTCTGAATATCAAATGTAAGATAGTTCAGTGCATTGGAATGCTCGTAATCTGTTGGTGCCGTCCTTCCGGCTGCTATCTACGCTAAATAATCCTTACATGAACCTATTAGTTGTCGTCCCACACTGCACACGGTGAGAAGAAGACCACTCAGAGAATTTCAAGTTTTTTTGACTCAGACAGAAGGCGACAATGATGTGACGCTATTCACCAAAAACATTGTTCATAATTTGTGATCAGACGTTTTAGGTTGGACCGACCTGCGCACACGTCACGGAGATTTGTCTCCGTGGTACTCGTATATTTTGTATTGCGTACCTACCTATATATTTACATTTTTGATGGTAACAAACGATATAGTAGTTAAGTAGAAAGGTCTAATCTAAGGTACTCGTAGGTAAACTATACTTATTAAAATCTACATTTTACAAACCTTTTAGCCGAATGAGCGTAGTATTTTTGTGCAGATCGCTATTTCTAGGTAGTAGGTACTAGGTGTGCTTAATTTCTCCAAAATAGATTATCTACTACTTCATTTTACTTCTCAAAGGATTCACTGAATTGTGCGAATCGTATACAAAATCGGGCCGAGGTGGACCTTCCAAACTGACTCAAGTCCTGAACTCTTACATCGGGGCTATGGTGCAGGAGATCTTGACTCACAACGGCGATGTCCTCAAGTTTGCTGGAGACGCGTTCCTGTCGATGTGGAAGAAGACGGCTAAGTTCACCATGCAAGATGTCGTCCACACGGCGATTGACTGCGGTTTGACCATACAAAAGAACTACGGGACTTATGATGTTACGGATCTTGGGATTACTCTTAAGGGTTAGTTCGCATTCCATTAAAATATCATGTAAGTCTAACAACACAGCCTCCGTAGTAGTACTGTATTAATTCTGTGTCCGTAGGCTAACAGTAGTAGGTAAATGAGACAGGAAATTATCAAGGTAATTTTACATGACTTCAAGATGTAGTCATCCGAGGAAACTAAAACTAAAGAAATAATTTAACAAATAATTCTCGTAGCATTTTGCTACGACGTTGCTACAACGCTTCGATCTGTGTAATCTGTAGCTTCTCCGTGCGGTCTCGGTAAAACCGCGTAAAATGCTTGGCTTTCATTCTTGAGGTTCCGGGTTCGAATTTCGGTGACGCCACTGTCAAGTAAAAACACTTGTTAGTCTGTTCCCACGCCACGACATGGTATCAAAATCACGTAATTATTGTGCAAAAAGATGAAGGGCCGTTGATCACAATTTATTTATTTACGGAAAAATTCGTATCAATGTCAGAGGCCTTTAACGGCTCAATCCCTACTATAATATTATAAATGCGAAAGTAACTGTATGTCTGTTACGCTTTCATGCCTAAACCACTGAACCGATTTTGATGAAATTAAGTAAAGAGATAGACTAAACTTGGAAAAGGACATTGGCTACTTTTTATCGCGAAAAAAGGCTTGGAAGGGTTGAAAGTTTGTATGAAAGTTCGTCATTATAGAAGATGACACCATGAAACTCCGTATTTAGACCTTGATAAGAAATAAATAAATATTTTGAAATTTCGAGCTGTGTGGGGATGAAATAGGGGATGTAAATTATAAATGTGAAAATGTATTTGGATGTTTGTTCCGCTTTCACGCCTGAACTACTGAACTGATTGGGAAGACATTGGAATGGAGATAGTTTGTAGCCTGGATTAACACATTGAATACTTTTTACGGGAAAAGTCTTATTCCCACGGTAAAATCTTACACACCGCGAGCTTAGCCGCGGGCCGACCACTGGTATCTCAGTACAACCTACTCAAAATGAATGAATAACTTGCCTACTTTAAATCCAACTTCAGTAAAAGTGGCGATATCGGCTGGCGTGTCCCACTTCGCAATAATAGGCGGCGAGACGACGGCGTCGTACGTCATAGTAGGCCAGCCCGTGTGGGATGTGAAGGCAGCCGAATATATCAGCACAGCTGGAGACGTGCTGACTTCTGCCAGCACCTGGACGTATGTGAACCAGACGGAGTACTGCACGCAGCCGTGCGGTGATGGAAGGCATACGAAGGTGTGATGAAATCTATAATTTGTTACTATACGAAATTATTTAATTATATTTTTATATGTGGGGACATTTCTTCACACACGGTCATCTGATCCCAAATTAAGCAGAGATTGTAATATGAATGTCAGGCAGCTGATATACATTACATAAATAGATAAATACTTACTAATATAGATAAATAACATCCAGGGTCCCGTTTCACGAAGCAAAAAGTTTCAATTTGATATTCATTGCGTAGCCTATTTGCTTAAACTGTAAGCCCTTACCGTTTTATCTCATTGTCTACGCAATGTACGTCGAATTGTATTTGTAATTTGTAGCTTCGTGAAACGGCCCCCAGACATAAGGCAAATACAATTGCTCACTGCTCATCACACGAATGTTTGCCCTGGGCGGGATTCAAACCCACGACCCTCTGTTTCGAAGTCAGATAGACTACGGAGACGTCAATCTGTTTGTACAAACTGCAAATCTTGTGTTTATATTTATTAACAATTTCAGTGGCTTGTGCGAACTTCACTCAAATGTTGTATGGTTTACGCTATGCTTTTTTATCTGAGGCCATACAATACAAGATTAGAGTGAAGTTCGCTTAAAAAAATGTTATTTTCATTACTTTAATAATGCATAATTCCATATCCATGATTTCAACAAAATGTTACAAGATTAATATAATTTTCAGGTGTTGGGAGTTGGAGTTACTTGGAAAAGGGTTGAGAAATTTGAGTTTTCTAACGTCAAGTTCAGTCGAGGTATTTAACGTCATAAATCTAGTTAAAAATAACAAATCTACCGTTAATTTAAGCTGCTATTAAAGGAGTGAACTAACAAATTATGCCATATTGTGTATAAAAGATGGTCCATTGTCAGTATGGGTAACTTTGAAACTATAAGACAGAAAGATCTGTGTAAAGAACCATGTCATCGATCTTAGTGGCAAGAAAGACTGCATTCATAGTTTAGAAAAAAAAACTCATAAAAAGCACCTGGTCGAATCGAAAAAAAATATATTTATGTTTCGAAATAAAATGTTTAGGTCATTTACTATGAAATATGATAATCACATTTTTATTAATTTTTTCTTCAACTCAACTGGGTTCGATTTCCGAACTAAGTATGGGTTTTATTTTTAATCTATAAACGCAGTTTTGCTTGTCACTAAAATCGATGAATTGGTTAGAACAGATCTTTCCATGTCTTATAGTTTCAAAGTTACCCATACTACGAGTATATATCTTAATAGGCAGCCAGCCCTGTTAGTAGTGATGTAATTATACCATCGAAGATTAACATTCCTTTTTGCCAGAAATATCACTGAACAATGTAGTTTTACACCACCTGTTAGTGCAACTTCACTAATTAAATTAAGTATGAGAAAACAGGTTTTTAATGGGAGACTTCTTCCTCTTAGCCCTGGATCCGCTCTACTGAAAATATCTACATATCTAAATTTTAGTAGAAGGTTAATTAGTTAACCTTCTACTAAATTAAGAATGGATTGGTTAATTTGCCAGATCTCAGCTCTTCACCAATAGCAGCAACAAGCAAAATGGACCTGTCTAGAGGAAAGAGCACCGAAAATTTAGACACGCTAGACGATAATGATAATTCTGAAGAAACGTACAAGGAATATTCGCGTGAGACTTTCAAACTTTTCAATGAGTTTTAGGTATTCCTACATCTTAGCAATTTTGTAGGTAGTTGCAGATTTCACTAGAAGATCAAATTGCATAGACTGGGCGAAAGCAACTAGCATTATAATTTTAAACCTCTCTCTGACGAAGACACATGCTACCAGCAACGGCAATAACCCGCTGGTAACTGCTGTCGACGTGATCACGGCAGGGCATCCTGTTGCGTTGGGAGAGGGGATGACAAAAGTTGCGTTAGAATTTTTTAATTACAACTGAATTATTTATTTTCTCCCAATTCATAAAGTTGGAACTTTTTGGAAAGTACCCGTTACGTAACGAGTGGAGGGAGGAAAAGTCCTGTCCTGACCGAAAAGCATTTTTAATGTTGTGTTATGCAATTTATGTACGATTCTTTACTTTAAATACAGATAGAACATATCTTCTATCTATATAATAAAAATGAATTGCGGTTCGTTAGTCTCGCTAAAACTCGAGAACGGCTGAACCGATTTGGCTAATTTTAGTCTTGAAATATTCGTGGAAGTTCAGGGAAGGTTTAAACGTAAAAAAATATGGGTAGGGTAGGTGTTGGGTAGGTGTAGAGTAAGTGTAGGGTAGGTGTAGGGTTTGTGTAGGGTAGGTGTAGGGAAAAATGGCAGGACAACGTCTGCCGGGTCATCTAGTTATATTATGAATGGGAGAACAATCTTTTCCAAAGATTTGTGTATGTCCGTATCGACCGGTCACCCGAATCCAGCGACTTCCTTTCTTTATATTGTAGAGCGGTCAATCCGCAATGCATCTTCTTGTGTAGGTTAGCGATAACCGTGAATTCAACTCCTTAGTACAAGCGCGAAAATCCCCGCCACTTTTACCTAGCACTCATAAACCGTAGCTGGAAAATAACTAAGTCCATTCACAGTTGCTTTGGTCCGATTCACAGTACGATCATCAGTGATATCAGCTCTACGCAGCTCCTGGTGGCCAGCCTTGCGCCGGTTCATGCTGACTCCTGTGCTGAGGGCTGTGGACAATGACGAGCCCATGGACTTCCTCACCGAAGTGAGGCACGTGGTCGTGGTATTCCTGAACATCATCACCAAGACCGTCACGGCAGACTTGCTGATTGACGTCGTCGCTTTGTCGTATAATCAAGTCTGCAGGTTCGTGTCTATGGTAGAGGGTTTTTTATCCTGGAAAATTACACGTAGCATGTTTAAGTTTCTTAACGTATACTACAAAAGGGTTTAATTTTTAACTTTTTATTTTAACAAAAAATATCCCATGGGTAATACTTTCACCAAAATTGCATCATATTAATAAAACAAAATTTCGTGAAAGTGTTATTTCGATTCGAGTTTCGGTACATACATACTATAGGTAGGTTTTTTGTTATATTGTTTTTTTATCGTTTTTATTTTAAAACTTAAAGGGAACTCACTCACTCTTGTATATTTGGAACACAAATTGTTGCTACGCGGTGTAGTACGGCGTAGACTATCACTGGTACAGAAGCAACTAAATCAACATTTTATTATATTGTACCAGTAATTTTCATTAATAACAACTTACAATAACATTTTTAACAAACAACTCTTACAAATTGATTAGTAAATACTAAATACTAGTAATAACAAAAAAATATGTCTGTAAAACAGATCGCGTTGATGTCTTTTATATGATAAAAATACTGAATCTATTTCAAGCTAACTTCTCGTTGAGCTAGTGGCTTGAAACTTTAAAACATAAGAAATTCAGAACTATACGACAATATTATAATCAGTATAATGAATTGAGCTGATCATGGAGCCAGGAGGTGGGTGGTGGACCTCTTCCTCTATGGCTAGTAAACCCCGAGTGAGGACTTATTTCTTTGGTTTTGTATAACATAAAACTACTATCTTACTGGACGTTTATTTACCTAGCTATTTTTTTAGCGCCTATCACACTATCACATCACACAAATATCACACTAATATTTCAATGTGAAAATATATTTGGATGTTTAGATTTTTGTTCCGTCTTCACTCGGATTTGGATGAAATTGTTGTAACCTGGATTAACATATAGGATACTTTTTACGGGAAATTGTTTTATTTCCACGGGGAAATCTAACATAACGTGAGCGTAGCCGCGGGCAGACCACTAGTACACAATATTTTTCCTAGCTCCATAAAGTACTCGAAAAACTTCTCACGAAAAAAAGAGAGACGCTAGATAGTCGCAACAGGGCGAAAATATAAGGGTTCCATTTTTATAAAAGTACCTCATGATTCTTAGGTCTAGATTGCATTTATTTCTCTTTGCAGTGTTACTTTGGAAGCTGGAGGCCTGGTGAACAAAGTGTCTATGTTCGATAAGGACATGATGTTCCTCGTCGTGTTTGGACTGCGAGGGCTGAAGCACGAAGACGAGGCTCAGAAGGCTTTACTCTGCGCCTTCGAAATGAAGCAGTTGCTTCAACATCCCAATATTTTGACTGTTTCTATAGGAGTGACTTCAGGTACAGAACTACCCTTCCTACCTAGTGAATACCATGCTATGCATATCGTAGTTACTAAAATTGGTTTAGTATGTTGTTCTCTATTTACATACAGGTGGCCCATTTAGATACTGACCAGTATGGGTAACTCTGAAACTATAAGACAAAGAAAGATTTGTTCTAAAGAACAAGGAATCGTCATCGATTTTAATGGTCATCGATTTTAATGGTGCTTTTCATTTGTGTTATAGTTTATGTGGTATTTAATGTATACTCTGTTGGTAACCTAATAAATAAAATAAAATAAAATAAAAAAATGGCAATAAAATGTCTCCCTGTATTATGTTATGACGCAACGGCGGTGGTTGCATCAGAATGGAAAACTAATGGTAATTGTAAATACAGCCTTAGATCAAAAACACAGCCGAATAGGCTCGACCAATCTTTGACATGTGCTGTGCGCAGGCGTCATAGCCGGACTGCCCCTTAAAATCGTCATAACCAACTGCGTAAAACTATTTAAGTAAATTCCTGAGGTTCGCAAACATTCAGCAATACCAAAACAGCCACCCAAGACTTCATTCATGAGTTAGATAGTATAAATCATGCAGCAGTTCGGTCAATGTGTGCTATGCTTTGTTTTATACCGTAATTTATTGTTATAATATCTTAAAATTAGCTATTTGTTGTTGAAAACAGGAAGGACTTATTGCGGTGTCGTTGGGCACGTGCTACGTCGAGAATACACTGTTATAGGGTCTTCTGTTAATAAGGTAAATCTTATCACGTCTGAAGTTTAACGCAAATCAACATAATGGTAAGAATAACTTAAAACAACAGATTTTCTTATAAGGCTCACTCAACATGACGATATCAGATCTAAATAGAAAACAAAATGTTTATATGACAAAAATATTTGGGTCAGCACAAAATTAAATTGGGTCTACTTCTTTTCTAAGTTACTTTAACTTTAGGTTACTTTTCTTGTCCTTTTCTTCTTTATTGTGTGTGTACTGAAATGGCTAAATAAATGAAATTTCATTTAGCGATTAATCTTTCAGGCTGCTCGCCTGATGATGTCTTACCCTGACAAAGTGACGTGTGACAAAGAGACCTTCGTCCGCAGCAAGCTGGACCTGGACATGTTCCGACTGATGGAACCCAAGCCGTTGAAAGGCATCGCAAAGCCAGGACCTATTTACGAGTTCAATAAGTCAGGGTTAGTATCCGTTTATTGAAACTTCTTCCTATATCGTAAGTTGTAAGGTCGACAACCGATCTCACAGGCCCTGGTTAAAAGCCCCTGAAATGGCTCAAGAATAAGTGTACAAAATGAAAAAAAAAACAAAAAATTATTGAAGCGATTCTTTGATTAGTTCTTGGTGACTAATAGTGAGAGCGGACTTGAGCACGGTAATGTTGCGTGTGGTGGCGGTTTGTGTTACATAGTTTAGTTGAAAAGTATTACGTTCGTATATATGTCACCGTAAGATTGTGAACGCCGTTAGTGTATAATCTTACTCGCGATATTATAACCTTACGGAAAATTGTGAACTGAAACCAACCATTTACAATTTTACGTATTATTTCACGTTAGTTTACAATCTTACGATGTCAAACCGTCAAATTGTAAACAAACAAAGGTGCAGAGTTTATAATCTGTCGAGTTTTATCACCCGTAAAATTGTGAACCGTGTTCCTGATTGGTCGGTTTTGGCAGAATGACAGCCAAGAATAGCCGCGCTGGACACTTCAAACGTTTAACAGCGTGCAAGGTGCGTTCCGTCGCATGCCAATTTTTAACCAGTTCACAATTCGACGGTTTGACATCGTAAGATTATAAACTAACGAGAAATAATACGTAAAATTGCAATTTTCCGTAAGTTTATAATATCGCGAGTAAGATTATAAACTAACGGCGTTCACAATGTTACGGTGACATATACAAAAAATAACAGCACTAATCATTATGTCAAGCCTTAAGCGTGTCTAACCCATGTACAGTCATAAAAAAATTAAATAAGTACTATCTTAGGGTTGAATGTCATTTTGAACAACTCGTTTGCAGGGGGCCGTTTCACGAAGCTACAAGTTACAAATTACAAGTACAATTCGACGTACATTGCGTAGACGATTAAAGAAAACGATAAGGACTTACAGTTCAGGCGAATTGGCTATGCAATGTATATCAAATTGTAGCTTATTACTAGTAACTTGTTGCTTCGTGAAACAGGGCCCAGATCGATCTGTCAGATACCGATTTAAATTTTCGTTAACTAGAAAACTAAATGAAAAATGGTAGACTTTCTTGGCCGACTGTATGTGTGGCACATCAACTAGGAGGTGCCGTAACTGATGGTTAAACTACTTATTACTTTTACGAATATACCTAATTTAAATCTAATTATGACGCGCAGGTGGCCAGAACGCATGATGTTCATCCGACATCCGACTCTAGGTCGCAATGAGGAGATAAGGATGTACAGGAGAGTGCTCCAGAACGCCATCGATCACCAACATGAAAATTTCACCAGATACCGCGATATGAGATACGGGATTATCGTATTGGTTTGTATAATTTAATTTATGGTAAAATTTCCCTCCGATTCGATCCCCACCACGTACCAATGTATTTCGAATTTCGAATTGATTGTACGTTTATTCGACACTCTTACGGTGAAGGAAAACATCGTGATGAATCCTGCACACTCTCCTGCGAAGAAATTCAAAGGTTGTGTGTGAAGTCGATCAACCCGCACTGGGCCAGAGTGGTCGACTAAGGCCTAATTGCCCTAATTCAGGGTAGGCTCGAGCCCCTCGGTGGGGACGTATATGAGCTGGTGTATTTTGTATCGTCTTAGACTTAGCGCACCTTTTTTCAAAACTTGTCTTTTCTTTCCTTTTCCCTCTTTTTTTGCCTTTTACAATAAGCAGCAGATTATCTCTCTATAATTTGGAATTATGTTTGTTATCATGTCTACTAAACTGATTTTCCTTCCAAATACACTTCAACCAATCCAACCAATTTGACTGACGTGCTGTCCTCACAATCTGGTCCAGGTTGTAAATTAACTTCCCATGAAAAGAAAGTTAAGATTACTGAACCACCTTTTGAAAACCTATTAAATACACTAACATTCCCACAATTCGCGGGTTTGTTACCACGGTAATATTTAATATTGTTACCTCGATATTGAGTCTACTCGTGACCATGGAGCGTGTAACCGTTCCGAAATATCGAGGTAACAATATTAAATATTACCGTGGTAACATACCCGCGAATTGTGAGAATGTTAGTGTAGTGAACAACCACGAAAATCTTAAAACCTATTAAATAGTCGTCGGTTTTACCACAGGGCCCAAAATTAGTCGGCAAGAAACGATTGGTGGACGAATTCATCAGCATTACCCCACATCAACTGAGGATTGTAAAAATGAGCCTGAAACAAAACGATTCGGTTAGTGTCGGTAATTAATTAATACAACGTGTCCCTTGGGCCACCTGGTCCGTGAAACTTTAGTTCCAAAAAATTCTAAACATTACAATTTTTTTTATTTACACATTGTACGCAGTTATAGATTTTTTTTATATATAAAAAAAACTACATATGTTTACTTCCTACTTATACTTATTTTTTTTATAGTCACCACCATACAATTTTGCGCGACTGTTACTGCGCAAACTGTTTGAAGGTAGTAACAATAACGTGAGGAATGTTCGAGATGCTTTCTCAAACAGAATTAGACACAGGTAATGTCCATAATTTCACTAGTAACTTCTATTCTAGGTATTTCATTCACTTTACGATATTTTCATATTTTACACACTGATAGTAGGAATATCCTTGTTGTGGAGTTTTAACTTAATAAGTAAGTAATTATTTTCCACGGCTAAAGCCTAGGCATGATGCAAATAACGCCGCTACAAATTCACGCTCTGAACGTGATTTTGGACCTGCGCTTCCCTCTACCTGAAAACTTCAGCTACTCGGATGATATTCTAGCTGATTATACCGTGAAGGAACTTATCAAAGAGATATATAACCTGGTAAGTAGCGTCAGCGTGACATGAGAAATGAAAACGCGAATGCTCAACAATAGGGGATCGGACTACTTACTTTTTTATTTTATAAATCTAAACTTCTTAGTTTCTGCTATCGAATACTAAAATAATTTTTGCTCTATCTTTAAAATTGACCGAGTTATAAAGGTTTGAAATTCAAGATTAGACAGAGAAGCACATACCCACTTGTGACGTCATTTGTTAGTAACGCCATATAATCTCCATAGAAAAAATCGTTTTTGAAAGAGACAGACATATTGAAACTTTAAAAAAACACTATAAATTCGTTTTTCAACCGATTCTGTTTTTTCTTCGCGAATCGTCTGCTACTAATCTATATTTTAAAAATAATAAAATATGGTGAACAGTCCGATCCCCTATTCAGCAGATTATTGGATACAGGGCCCCCTGCAGGGGATGCATGACCGATGTAGATAAAAAACCGCGCGACATAAAACGTAACCGCCAACTTTTCTTTCTTTCTTTCCAATAGTACGAGTAACGCAGTTCTTGTCTTGTCTTCGTGCGACATGAACTTGGATACTATTGGCGGTCACTTTATTATGTCGCGCGGTTTTTTTTTATCTACGGTGGACATGCAGCGGGTGGCTACCGATCACCAAAATATTTTGAAACAATAAAGAAAGAAAGAAAGAAAGAAAAATTTATTTGCAACTGAACGATTGACTGACTGATTTATTTACTTTTATTTAGAACTGATTTTTAGTATAAATATTATGCTTGCGTTTGTTTGTCATATTATTCAGTTAATGTAGGATTAGATTCATAAGTGGCGTCATATCACGTGCACCTATTCTTTGAAATATCTTTTTAACTATTTAACCTTTACAGGTTTTTTTATTACTGTGGATACAGTCTCGTACCTACATACACTTTATCTATAACAGCAAAGACCGAAGAAGAAATGCTTTTAGAAAATAAGATATTTCAAAGTATAAGAACACGTGATATGGACCCAACTTATGAACCTGACTGTACCTGATATGCATAGCTTTATTTATCATAACACAATCACATATAACACTCTTTTTTCTTTTACAATTTCACTGAACAGAAGTCACCGTATCTAGTTTTGGTAACAGTCGAGGAGGGTCAGTTTATTGATGATAACTCATGGCGAGTGCTGATCGAAGTGCTAGATTCGAAGAGCATCTTTGCCATCATCACGATCAACGGCCATAACCAGATGTCTGGTGAGCATTTTTTTTTAAGACAACGTTTTTTTTAACGTGCCAAGTTGTTGCCTATTATGGTGACGTCATGATTTCATAGAAAACAAGCAAGACGAATTTTGGCGCTGCCACTATGCTCTCCGTGGCTTAGATCAAATATAGTGGTAGATACACGTTCTCGTACAAAATCTAACTCAAATCGTGGCACCGCGTCGACTTTATTTTATACAATATGCTTAAGTATAGAGATATTATACTCCTTTAGTTCTGTGCAAAACAGCCGTTAAGTTGTGTACCCAAACTTGAATATAGACCTTAATTCTTAAACAATAACGTTTAACATAGCGTTCTAGGTTTTTTACTTATCAACTTTTTATCACGGGAAAATTCAAAAATAAAGTGGGCGTAGCCGCTATCGGACCGCTAGTATCTAGATAAAGCTAAAACGTTTTTGCATGGTTATGACGTTTTGTTACAGATGTAGCAAAATCGTGCGTTGCGAATAATGTGTTTGTGAAGTTACACCTGCGAGGTATAGACCGTTGGTACCACGCTGCTCTCGCGTGCCAGCTGCTTGACGTACAAGCTATTCCTGCTGATCTAGAGAAGTCAGTATCATACGAGGGCTGCTATTTATGTATCCGGAATAATAAAAAATAACAAACATCTATAACCAAATATACTTTTATTGCTTTTCAAAATATTCCCCGTGATGATCGATGCATTTTTTCATACGTTGAAACCAACTTTCGTAGCATTTTTTCAATTCTGTATCGGGTATCTCCAAAACGTGCATTTTGAAAGCATCAACGGCTTCTTC
Organism: Carpatolechia fugitivella; assembly: GCA_951230895.1. Lineage (NCBI taxonomy): Eukaryota > Metazoa > Arthropoda > Insecta > Lepidoptera > Gelechiidae > Carpatolechia > Carpatolechia fugitivella. The sequence goes on from OX579664.1 coordinate 9,327,730, forward strand.
CCGGGTCGAAAATCGGTGTCCACGTAATTTGTTCTTCACGCTTGGGAATAAATAAAAGTCGTTGAGTGCCAAGTCGGGACTGTACGGCGGATGACCCGTCAATTCGATCATTTGACTATTTAAATACTCCGTTGTTGCGGCCGAAATTGTGACAGCTGGCGTTATCGTGTGAAGGATTATTCTTCGTTGTCGATTGTTCTTGCGTATTTCTCCAAAGACTTCTGGCAAGCAAATGGTGGTGTACCAATCAGAATTAACCGTTTTACGGTTCTCTAGTGGTACTGTAGCCACATGTCCACTAATACCAAAAAAGCAGGCAACCATTTGCTTCAAAGTGCTTTTTGCACGAACAACTTTAGTTGGGTTTGGCTCATTTTGGAACACCCAAACCGTTGACTGCTGTTTAGTTTCGGGATCATACGCATATATCCAAGATTCGTCTCCTGTGTAGATATTATGAACAGCTTTTGATGTACCACATTTGTATTTTTCTATCATTTTTTTGCACCAATCAACACGAGCCTGTTTTTGTTCAATTGTTAAGTTGTGCGGGATCCAACGAGAACAAATTTTTTTTACAGCCAAATGTTCGTGTAATATTTTATAAATACTCGTCATACCCCAAAAGTGCCTCTATCTCGCGATATTATTAGTTCGCGCACAACATCAATATTTTGTGGTACAACAGCCGATTTAGGGCGACCTTCTTTAAAATCGTCCGCAAGCATACGACGACCACGATTAAACTCACTGAACCAGTGATACACAGTGGTTTTCGATGGGGCTTCCTCCCCAAAAGTCGACAAAAGTTGATCCATGCACTGTTTTTGAGTTAATCCACGCCGAAAGTCGTAATAAATCATAGCACGAAAATTTTCACGAGTCAAATCCATGGTGATGATAGACAATGAATTTTAAAAATGGCGCCACAATGTAAAAACAATTGACAGACGAATGAAACAAACTTTTTATTTTACAGCCAAAGAGTTCTATTTTTAAATGTTATAATTTCTTTTTATATATTGTTTATGTAAGTGGCCAGTTCCGGATACATAAATAGCAGCCCTTGTATCATAGTGAATAATCTCAGTCATTACTTTGCGAAAGTCCCTTTCACATCAATGGATGTTTGTTGAACGCATATTTGAAGTGCAAAGCTTGTCCGCCCGCATTTACACAATTGTACACATACACACTCAACACAGGAACGGACAACCATGGGTTTGCTGGAAGGGGATTGTCTTTTTTGTTTATTGTAACTATATCCACCACCACTCGACAAGTGCTTCGCCCCAAAGACGAGACACCACCAGCTGTTGACCAGTGCACCAACGGAGCAATGTAATCGATTTGTGTGGAGTGGAGGTCACAAGATATTTCCTTTTGTATGGAATAAATAGCAATGTTAACGCAAAAAAAATATCCTGATCTTGTTTCTCTAACGTCACCTCCAGAGTGCTGGAAAGCGCAAGCGGTGGCCTCCCTGGGTGGATTCAGAATTTTGTGATCTCGCTGATCCAACGCGGACAGATGACGGTGGTGACGGTGCCTCGAAGTGAGGCGGTGGAGGGTAGAGCTGTGATGCCATTGGCTGCCATGCTGCAGAGGGCTGATGACGAAGCTAGCCGCGATGTGGACATCGTTTCCACTTCCACTGGAATGGTAGGTTAGATTAAGCTGACATGTTGAAAGATGGTTTATTCGCATAAAAGACTCACACGGTATAAAGAATTTTTATCGATTTATCTAAGGTCAGATTTCGATAAAAAATTTCTTATGAACAAGCAAACCGATAAATCAAGACACGATATACGAGTATATATTATAATATTCTATTCTAAGCGGACAAATAACATTGTGTTACAGACCCAACAAGCCAAGACAAACAATGATAGAGAGATCACTACGGACAATGAGAATATTCAAATGGCAGTGCTTGCTGAAAACTACAACTTTGATGATATGAAAATAGACATGACCATGGATGGTAAAATTTCCTTTTACACAATCCACTGCATTCTTTAATTTACTTTTCGGGCTCCCGCTGCCCGCTTCCAGTGATGTCCTGCGACCATCCATCGCCAGATCTTCAATAGGGAACATGCACAATTTTTTAAAATTCTTTAATCGAAATATTTAAAATTCCAGATAAACACACAAAATAGCTTTCCAAATATCTTGCTCAAAAACAAAGTTATAAGGCTTCTAAGTTGATGGTTAGACGAGAGGTCCGACGACACATATGACGTCATTATGTGTCGCGGGCCATACATCCGGCGACATACGCCATAGAAAATTTTGTTTTCGTAGAGAGGGACAATTTCGATTCTGTTTTGACTGTCAGTATTCTATTTTTGTACTTTCAGATGAACTATGAAAAAGTCTTATATTTTTTTTATGCATGTTCCCTATTTGCCTAAAAAATACTTGCACACCGAATACTCGGTAAAATACATTGTTTCTATATTGTTTTTATTTTTAAGATCTATTTTTTTACATGTATTTTGGCAAATAAAAAAATATTCTATTATATTCCAACAGTGGATGTTTAATGATGATGATGATCATCACAGACCAGTCTTCTTACCTTAATTTTACCTATGTGTATGTAACATTACGATATGTAAAACTTGATTGTTTTTTAACAATTTGCAGTAATAATACTAAAAACGTACGATTCCCTTACTCCGTTCGAGAAGATGTTACTAAAATGTGGGTCTGTGCTTGGCGACATTTTCTCTAGAAGAATGCTTCTACATTTGCTGCAGAGTGATTCTCAGAGGAAAGTCGCTATGGGTAAGTAAATGTGTCACATCATCACTTGTTAGGTAATAAATAACAAATAATATTTGCACCGCTTTCAAGGCGAGCTATAAAAATATTGAGGCCATGAAAACAACATGACGATAAGACGCATTTTTTAAAATCTGGTAGACTATTATTTATTTCATGTTATGATAAACGAAGGTCTACAAAAAAGTTTTACCCAAGCCTTGAAATAGATATACTATAAATTTAGAAAAGCTACAAGAGTGGCTGTTTGTTTTTCTCCAATAAACGTCTTTTAATTACATAGCTGTAGCCAAGTTGTTCGAAATTCGGGTGCTGGAGTGCGAGGGCGGTGACTTCAGTCATGACACTTCGATGGTTCTGATCCACCCTGCGCCTGCGATTATGCCCGCTGTCAAACCACCATACTGCGCGTGCTTGGGAACAAGAGCCCCACGTAAGTTAATGTTCTACTCCACAGCTGTGTCCATAAGCAGAGACTCTCTCAAACATTATTTCCCACCCACCCCTTCATACACAATACCTTTTTTTCAGCAAACTGTGGTGATCTCCCAACGTATTCTTTTTGCGGATACATGAAATTTAGACATGCTCTTTTCCGGACGACAACCTACGAACTTCTAACTGAGAATCAAAAGGTAAGGTTCTTGCAGAAAAAGCGAGCGATAAATATCATCTATGTAAACTTGATCGATAGAATCATGAAAGGGTTTGACGAGCTTAATCAAAATAAGAAAGATAAGAGATAAGATTTGCTTACCAGAACAATTGACGAAATAAAATTTAGTATTTCAATGATTGATGAATTAGCACCAAAACGAGCGGTTGACGAATGAAACCATTTTTAGACATAAAAAAATGCTTAAAGCTCAAATTTCAATTTGATGAGGAAACAAACTTGATGGTTTAACTCTAAAAAATTAAAAAATAATAATAATGTAACTATTTTTAAAACAATAAACTTTATTCTATTCTATTCTATTTGTACAGCAAGAGATGCACGCACGGTCGCTGATGTATCTAGAGAGGTACACGAGACGTTGCGCAAGCTGCGGGTCTGGATGCTTCATCAAACTGTTCGGAGTACGCAGCGATGATGTGAGATTTTTTTTAATTATCGGTATACTACAGGGATTTATTTATGTTTATACAATGTATTAAAGGAGGAATATGAGTAGCACCCACCAGTGTTTAAACTAAATAATAATCACATTCAAAACTTAAAAGTGTTATAATTGAATTTGTACCGGGTGTCCAAAAAGGGTGTTGGCAGTTCATACCCAAAAGTTATATATTTAAAATATATCTTTTCATAATTTTATTACTATTTGCAAAAAGTACATACAATGGAAAGTTTTCGACAAAAAAAAATGTTATCCAAGTGACGTCGTTTTAATCAATTTTCTAATGATATTCGCACTGGGAGATAAAGAAATGTCCCGTACACTGAACTTCGCGCGATGTAAGCGTTTTATTTTATATAAAAACTTTGTGAGATTGTCTCTAGCTTGTTTAGAATACTGAACCGCCTGATTGTCCGGAAAGCAAGATGATTCCTTCGGAAGACACGATATGCCGATGTGTTCCTGGATCTACGAAAAATTGTCGTTACAAGAGGCCACGTTAGAGGCTTTCGGCGGTTCCATACTCTGACACCGGGGGGGTTTGTGAGATCAGCTGTCGACCTCACAATCCTCACGATAAGGCACCGCGTGCGTCACAGAATAGATAAGGGGCTCATTCAACTTCGTTCTTTATTTCTCAGGGTCTAATATATGAGAGTCGAGAGCTGAGACGCGTTCGGCAGCAAATCGTAGCTTTAAGCGCAGAAACAAGAATCGTCAGCGAGACCCTGTCCGATGCTGGAATATCTTCGGTAAATGTTATATATTAAGTAATATATGTACGAATGATTCAACGAATTCAGTTGAAATTTCGCATATATTTTACGAGTATGCTTAGCATACTTGGAAGAAGTGAACGAAAATATCTTGCCTCCAAGAAAAAAACGGAAAACCGTAGCGTTATTACGTAATGAATCAATTAAAAAATAACTCTTTTCAGATTGGTTACGCAGATGGGCCACTAGAAAGTGATCATAAAGTCGAAAGTTAGTATCTACTATTATTACTTATATTAATAACTAGCGGCCCGCCCCGGCTTCGCACGGATAGATTAATTATTCTTTATCACATTTTTAACCAACTTCAAAATGGAGGAGGCTCTCTGTTCGTTTTTCAGTATTTTTTTAAATACCTACTATAAGAATCCTTTAAGTCGGGATTTCAAAAACATTTTGGAACTCGAACCGAATAATTCAGTCTGAATACAATTTTTAAGTTCCTTACCTAAAAAATATCTGACATTCCATTTAATCCCTATTTCCCTTTTAAAATAGGGATTTCGAAAAAATACTAAAATACGTATCAAATGATTTATTAATCTTAGCCTAAATCCAAATTTTTAGTTCCTAACTTTAGAAATGACAGACTTTCCATAGAAACATTTAATCCCTATTTTATCCCCTCAAAGTAGAAAATTTGATAAAATGCTAAAACACGTATGGTCAATTTGTCAATTGTCATATCGGGCTGGTTTCCGCAACTCGACGTCTAATGCGCCTATTTTGCGTGTGGGTGGGAATGCGGTGTCATTCGAGCCAACCCAACTCTTCCAGGAAACCCAGTAGGCCCTTTACATTACCGGTTATCCCTGGAAGGTCCCTCGCTTGACCGAGGTATTTAGCCCTGTAGTCCGCCACTCCCGTGCACTCCATGAGGACGTGAGCAGCCGTTTCTTCTGCCTCCAAGCAGGCTCTGCAAAAGGGGCTGTCAGTAACACCTAGGACATATAGATGTTTGTTAAAAGAACCATGACCAGTTAATGCTGCAGTCACCAAACGCAAGCGTATGGTTGTATGTATATAATTAGATAGACACCAAAAAAATGGAAATAACATGTAACATAATAAATTTATTCTCGGAACCGGGTTCCGGGTTCGAATCCCGGTGGCGACACTGTTAAGTAAAAATATCTTTGTGATACTTTCCCCAGTATGGTTAGGACATTGCAGACTAAATCACCTGATTATCCGAAAAGAATGAGGTTCCGTACTTCGGAAGGCAGGTTGAGCCGTTGGTCCCGGCTAGTATCTAGTCGTTACACGAGTCATGTCAGGTGGCCTTTGGCGGCTTTATAACACTGACACCAGGGTTTGTGAGGTCGATTGTCGAAAATTACAACCCCCACTATGAAGGGAGGCCGTGAAAGCAAAGCAACAGACAGACATTAAATAGGTATTAAGTACGAATTATAAGGGATATAATAACGCCGTGTGGTGACGGCACTCTTCCCGTGGGTGTCGTAAGAGGCGACTTAGGGACTACACATTGAACAGGGAACGGGCAGCAGCGCTCTCTGATACAGTAACCTTTTAATCTGCGATCTCCAACCCGCCTGCCAAGCGTGGAGATTATGGAAAAACCAAACACTTAAGTCGAGGAGGCTCATAGTCCAGCAGTGGACTGTAACGGGCCGTTGATGAAGTAAGGATTTGCGTTATTTTCTGGATTATATTTTGCAGAGAAGAGGCGTGTCAGTCAAACAGTAAACAGTGACCATAAAATTAAGACAGTGAGGTCATTTTCCTCCCTAGAAATAGAAAACTGCGAGTGTCTTTCTATCCTGCTTTCAGTGTATAATCAAGTAATAGAGCATTGCCGAGTAGAAGGTAAATTACTGTTTGTTAAAATTATTGTTTTGTTATTTCTTTTTTATTATTTACATTTCGGTGAGCGTGGGTGGTTCAATCCCCACCAAGCTACGTAGCAATGTGGTTTAGTCGACGCTATTACGGTGAAGGAAAACATTGTAATGAAACCTACACATTCTTGCGAAGAAATTCAAAGGTTGTGTGTGAAGTCGACACTGCGGGCCAGCGCGGTCGACCAAGGCCTGATCGCCCTAATTCAGGATAGGCTCGAGCCCCTCGGTGGGGACGTATGTGAGCTGTTTACATTCAATTCCATTTACATTTCGATTTGCTGAAAGGGTTTGCTGTATCCGGTCAGTGGCAACATAATTACTCTAGTTGTCGTAAGTTTAATAGCTTCAAACTTGTCTCCGTGCTTCAAACCCTTTTCCTTTTTTCTCGATATTAACATTACTTACACTACACTCAGATAAATGAATAGTCCTGATTGCAAGCTAACCCAGCTTACTTTGCAGGAGACTGTTACAAACTTTTCGAAACATATATGGAGTACGTGGACTTGAGTTTGCTTACTTTAAATATTCCTCAAGCCGTTCGCCTCTTGATGGATGTGGAAAAAGAAATGGAGGTAAAGATAAATAAATATAAAATTATATTAAGCAAAAAAAAAAACTAAGATTATTTTCACCTAGCACTGCACTGCCTCTAGAAGGTCATCTTTATGGTTACTTTACCACAATTTGAACAAAAGCATACAATTCTGGTCTCAACAGGAGAACAAGGCGTGTTGTCATGCAGACTTGTGCAAGATCGACTGGATAAAAGACTACCGCACTGGACGCATTGCCACCAGGCGTGGCTGCTGCATGCTGGAGTCAGGGGAGCTCGGCCAGGCAAGGACACTTCTGCTGCAGGCCATGAAGCTGTACGGCTGCGAGTTCCCTACTTCCAAGTGAGGTCTAACTGGAATTAACCTACCGCAGTCACACCCTGATTTCGCACACACAATTTACTAGCGAGAGACCTTGAATGAGAGGCACTTACAGATAACGTCACTTTGAATTTTAAGCCTTCTTTCTCTTGTCGATTCGGGGACTAGATGAGAGAAGACCAGTACAGATACAGCGTACTCCATAGCATTGTACAGATCATTGCGTGTATTTGAATTAAATATAATTTTGTCCTCAGAAGCAGTGTAAAATTCTATGATATGCAAGCATCATTGGCACAAAATTTTAGCCTGTACTTTAGCAAGTGGTTTAAGAATCAGTCTCCTGGTTGGACGGGACAGTTCTACGACCACATTGCCTGCACCCTAAGTAAACTTTACAGACTATTCACGGTGAGAAATAAGTAACTAACACATTAAATATTACATAGAGCGTCAAGAATAGCTAACAGTGAAATCTATTACCTTTTTTTCCCTCTCTGCTTTTGATTTCTGTGGAACTCTACCGCAGGTTTCATGAAAAGATAGCGTCAAATCAATTTATTCAAAATATTTAATTTTCAGGAAAGCAAAGAAGGAGACAAGGCAACGCTAGCCGCGAAATGGTCGCTCAAGTTTGCAAGAAAGGGTAACAGCACATTTACCGTGCTATGTGTATCCTATGGCGATATGATCTCCATATATCGACAAAAGCATAATGTAAGTACAGAGCAGATTCAGACAAAGTAGGATTTTACATTTATATTAAATCAAATCAACAGTTAAACGGACAGACAAAGTCTACTAGAAACTACGAAATCATAGCTAGATTTTGGACAGTCGCCTAATAGCAAAAATTACGATACATTTTTTATCATTCCAGTTCTCCAAATGCTTAAAGTTGGAGAAGTTAGCAATGGAAATCTGCCATCGCAAGCGTGGTCACTTGGACATCACAGAAGTTTATGCATTGTGCACTCTGTACACGAACATTTTCTTGTTTTAGTGAGTTTTTCTCATTCTATATGTTACCGGCAATCTGTAGGTATAATTCAGGCATTCTATAGAACGCCGGGCTTGTCTAGGCAATGTATTATAAAATAGTTTAAACATTATATACCCTGCCTATGCAATGTATATAATGCCTAGGTATTGTATAGAATTATCATCATCATCAAGGTCGGTCTTCTGTAGAATACCGGGTAGAGATCAGGAAAAGTACTTACTCATTTAAAATGAAAGAAAAATGAAACATCCCGGTCCGGATCCTGCAGCTGACATTGATACAATCTTCATTCTGTACTGGAGAAGCTAGTAGGGAAATTTATAACAGAGTTAGAAGAGAAAAGCCACCGCATTCCAGAATTTTCTTAAGAATTTAAATTCCAGTGCGGAGCACGGCAAAAAGGATGAGAGTCTAGATTTCGGACTCTCAATAATACCGATGATGTCCAGCCAGCCAGATAACACCATAGCCCAGATGCTGGTGCTGTGGCTGTTGAAGATGCTGCTATCCGACCTTCGTATACACGAGATGGTCATGATCATGAGAGAGTTCTTTTACCTGACCAATCATTATGATTTAAGTTGTAAGTTTGTCTATTTTTTATAGCCCTTTTTTGCGGTCCCACTGCTGGGCAAAGGCCTCCTCTTTTTCCCTCCACGGATCTCGATCTTGAGCCACTTTCATCCATTGCCGTTCAAATGCATATAGTTCGTCGCACCATCGCTTCTTAGGCCTCCCTCTTCCCCGACGGCTGTTTGTCTATTTTTGATGAAAAATAATTACAAGTAAACGGTTTTTTTGATTATCTGACAGTAAATAACACAGAAAAACAGAAACTGGAATAAACTTATTGGAGGACGATCCGATCTAAGAAATTCGATGCAGCCATGATGCAAGTAGATAAATATGTGGTGTTGTTCTTGTTAACTCTTAGATCTACTATGTTTGATCTGTCTATGGGCTCGAGCTTACTGAATTAAAGTGATCAAGCTTAGTAAACCAGGCCCAGATGCGCGCTTGATTGTCCTGATTGATTAAGAAAACGATATTGAGCGAAGATATTCTCAAAAAAAACTCGTATTTTGAAAACATCAACTAATAAGCAATGTGATATTTTAGCCGAAGCCTGGTACTACTACTACGCTATAGTCATCCTTCTGGATACGGGCTTCTGCGTGGAAAGCTACACCGCCAGCGAAAAGTTCTACATCAAGAAAGGGGACGCCATTCTGCGCTCCAGGACCCCTGAAGCCGCATGGAATTTCTTCGCCTGCATGTGGCTAGTGTATGCTGTGCATTTTTATCTCCGATTATTTATATACCTGATTACCATTTGAATAGCGGTATTACATTTTATTTTCAGAACCGTTCGCACTGGAACTTGGGAAGGATCGATCCTGTGGGACGATAAAATTACACAACTATTGACGCTGAAGTTTCAAAGTACTGAGTACAATATCATGATGCTCGTGAGGCTTGTGGAAGGATTCATGATCTCGCTGGTCAACGAGGTAGGTTTACGAGTAGGTGCAATTTGTTTGTGATAAGAAAACGGCATATCTGTCATCTTACTTAGAAATCATGGGTTTCTATATGCGGATCACCGTGAGACTTCCGCAGGTGGTGCTTTATCTATATCACGTTTGCTTTAGATTGATAACAGGAATCTGAAAAAAATCATTATGCTGGAAAAACACGTACAGAGGTTCTTTCGACATACCAAAGAGATGTGCAAACAGATGCCGTTGTTCAAACCGAGGTACCTCTTGCTTTATGCATACTACAATCTGGTGAGAGGCAAGAAGCCGCACGCTATTAGATACCTGAACCAAGCTGAGACGCTAGCCAAACAGTACAACCACGACATTCTAGAGATTTGGATCAAACATACTAAGAGCGTAAGTGTTATAATCTTAGGTTTATTTTTATTTTTATTCGACCTAAGCACTAAAATGCGTCGCGAGTCTTCGACATCCACTTTGTAACGAGTCTCTTTATTTCGGTAAGCCTTAGAAAATGTAACGAATAGTATAGTAATTGTCAAATAAATTAGGTATCCTGTTATGTTCAATACGTATAACGATAAACTTCCGTTTAATTTAAACTTTATTGTTCAGTATGTAGTAACTTCCTACTCTTAAGTTGCCTTTGACCTCTCGGCCTAAATGGTCATAGAGAACTTGAGTAATAATTTAGATTTTAGACCTAGAGGGAACGCAGAGCATTATCGGTATGTGGTAACATGAATAAATGAATGAAATGTAACATGTTGGCTGGCGTGCACGCATGTGCGCTTGTTATAAAGCTGAAGTTAAAATAACGCTTTTTAAAGTCTATTTACATACGTTTAACAACGAGCAGCCTGTGATAAAACTTCACTTACAAAGCCTCTAATATCTAAGGCCCGGTTTCCACCAAAGCGGAGAGGAAAGGAGATGTGTTTGAATAACCAATCAGATTTCGTTATTTCCACATCTCCTCTCCGCTTAGCTTCAGTGGAAATGGATCGAGCGTGGAAACCGGGCCTAAGTGAAGCATTAGAGTCTAATGCTTTGCGTATCCAAAACAATGTCTTTAGGACTCCCTCGATACTGCAGGAGCCGACGACTTTTATGCGGTAATCTACGGATTTTTACGAAAAGGTTGCGTTTTAAGTAAGAAAAGTGCGAGTGCGCGCAAACTGCGTCGCGACAATGATGGTGGGAGACGGGTGGACTCCACGGGGCGGGCAGGCAGATACTGCGCGGCCGGTGAAGCTGCGCATAGCTGTGGGATTTCTTATTTCTTTGCCTATTACTAACTTAGGCGTAATTTGTTTCATACTAATATATCTATGGACTTCGTTCTGATAATAGGGGTCCAAGCCTTCTGCTCGCGCGCAAGTCCGCGCCCCCTATAGTACCACTTTGGTATATTATGTAATAGCAATTAGGTAATTTAAAGAAATAAAAAAAGTTATTATACTAAATTTATTTAAGATTTTTTTTCAGCATTGGAATCACACATTGAGTCCCAAACTGGAGAACTATTGGGTTGAACATGTTGAATTAGATAACTTGTTGGATTACAAGACGTATAATGAAAACGCGAGAATAGTTCCGTACACGCTGCGGTTGCCAAGGGATTTTGAATTTTAAGCAGAATTTACTATAGAAGATAAATTTATTTTAAATTTTTTATTAAATAAATAGGTGTGCATGTCAGTTGCGTTTTAATGAAAGATGTTACATAATAGGCAAAATAATTTTATTCAATAAAAAAAATTTTGGTACCTAATAATCAAATTCCTTTTCCCAAATACCTTTTCACAGTTTACACTAGCTTTGTGTGGTATTAATTTTATCGACAACTTTGTTTAGACAAAATCGATTGTATTTTAGCAGGAAATTAAATTTGCACTAGATGCGCAACAGATATCACGTATCTATTGAGAATCTGGTGCAGTTTTCATGTCTTCAAATTAGGAAAAACAAATGGTGGATCAGAAGCGATAAAATTATGAAAATATTTCGAACTTATACGGTTTCGACATCCGAAAAAGAATGAAAGGACAAGTCTGGTATTTTCTTTTCACTATCACTTTTACACCCCAAAACACTACAACGCACCATGTTTTCAGCAAATAACAATACACAAATTATCCACAATAAGTGTCAATAAGTATTATCGTCGAATTAATGCACTTCTTAATCAATATACAAATAAAAACTTAAAATCAATATATGTCGAAATTGGATAGAAACTTATACGGTTCTAATCCTAAATAAAATAGATCGCGGTAGAATGAGAATCCGTCTATATAATAATTTAAAATTAATGAAAGTGGCGCCCAGCGCGGGTCTGCCTGCATACTAAGAATAAGAAGATATTTGATGGTTGATTTTGATTTTGGAGTATTTAAATTAATACCACACAAATAGTAAGTACCAACCCTGATAACCAGTTTAGCTGCCCGCCCAGATAATAAAACGACCCCGCTCGTAACAACAAACAATCCTTAATAAATTAATTACATTTTTGTTTTGGAATGAAAATCAAAATATACAATCCTCTACATACATTGTCACAGACATTATGTAAACAAACTCTTTGTTCCCTCTATTTAGACTATATATGTTAGACTATAATATGTGTGAGATGGAAATTGCGAACGAATAAAAATAATCCTTTCATCGCAACCAGTTGCTATCGCGTCCGGAGGGAACAAATTACATGAGATTTTTTTATTTTCAAAATACAGCAAGTATATACCTATCTATCATTACGTCTATACATCACATCACTTTCAGAATTACAGATTCAGATGAATATAAGAATTCTTATATTCAAGTGTGGTTTCACACGGGCGACACCGTAGATGATATACTTACTATAAAGGCAAGGTGGCCCATTTAAATGGGTCAGTATTGAATTGTTCCCTCTATTCAAAGCCGCCTTAACGTTGATTCCCATTACGATGCGTTTTCATTCAATATGTGGTTATCTGATTCCCATTACGATTATGGGTAACTCTGAAACTATAAAACATAGAAAGATCTGTTCTAAGGAACCATGACGTTGATTTTTGTGACAAGAAAATCTGCATTCATAGATTCAAAAAAACCTCGTACTTGTTCGGAAACGATGCCCAGTCATATTAAAGAGAAAACTTATATATATTTCGATAACGATTGTGTGTTACTATGAAATATGATACCCAAAATGATTTAAATGCATTGTATTTCACTTTTTTTCTCGTATTAACGAGCGGTTTCATTTCCCGAACAGATTTTTTTTATCTATGAATGCAGTCTTGCTTGACATTAAAATCGATGACAGGGTTTCTTAGACCATTTTTTTCTAGAGTTGCCCATACAGATCTATGGGCCATCCTTAACGAATTATCTATACCTACCTACCTAGATTATCTGTAGATAATTCTTGGCCATCCTGTAGACGGGCGACACTTTACCGTCGTCGTCGGCGCCCTGCGCTTGCTATTCGTCGCGATAGCCGTCTGTTCTTTCTACGCGACCCGTGCAGTGCCCTGCCGCAAGGCGACGGGTGTCAGCGACTGTCGACTCCGGTACTTACTCGCCGGGTTTACGTATATGAATGACGGACGGGTACAGTACAGGTTACTTTTATCGGTGCAGCCGTGCAGTGGATTCAAGTGGAAGGAGGGCCTTTGTCTTCGGCCAAGTGTCGCCCGTGTGTAAGCCACAGAACACTATGTAAGCACGCTAATTGGGTTAAGAACAGAACTAAATGGCGCCACTGTTGAGTGTTCCTAAACCCTGCGTTCCGAGACGCGCTGAAATCGATTAAAGCACCCATAATCGCGTACCACCGAATTACTGTCAGCAGGCAAAACTCATACGTTTTTTTTTTCTTTTTTGATCGCTGACAGCGTTGTAAGTCTGATTCGGAATGCGTCCATTTAGGAACACTCAACAGTGGCGTTTTAGTTTGAACCTAATGAGGTTTTAGTTTTTATCCTTACTGATTTGTATTATACAAAACAAATTATCCAAAGGAGCTCTGGTCTAATTTAAATGTTTTTCAAATCCTTAACTCTGCAAGATTTTTCTTAAACACTTTATATATTCAGCAGATATTTTATGAAATTGAAATAATTTATGATTAAAATTTAAAATGGTTGTATGTACCTAATCATAACACCGACATTAACTATGTATTTAGAGTCAATACAATATTTTTTTACAACATAAACCCATAAGCTACAAAATTCTCTATACAAAGGACTTAATAAATTATGTGGTATAAACTATTTTACCTTTTTTGATAGGTATATTTAAAGTAAACATTTTACTGCAGAGACATGCAATCTAGTTAAATGAATTGCATTAACTACTTTAAGCTGTCATTTTGCAATAAGAATGCCAATCAAATCCCCCAATTCTATTTTACATCTTTAAAAGCAATTTTTATTGAAATAGCAAATATTGCTAAGTAGTTACGTACTTCCTCGGATCAATAAAAAGTTACTTTACATTAGACCTGCCAAAAAGCATTATATCATGATCAATCATACATAATCTGGCAGGTACCTAATTAATTACAAAGTGTTTTTAACACTCACTCACCTCGAAGCAAAAGTAAATGCTAGAGTAGATACTTCTAATTCAAGACAAAACTTGTCAGAATTTTATACACAGATTTTGTTCAGGCAAAATCAAAAACTTGAACAAAACACAGGTCTGAATAATATTGCTAGAAGAAAAACTCTTGATCAAATTGTTAATATGAATTAAACTAGAAACTCGCATAATACGAAGTGTTCATCATATCCTTTACAACAGGGGTGCTCAAACATTTAATTGAAATCAAGGCATTTTGGAGTACATTGTGGGAAACTACATCCATATTCATACCCTTATTATATCTCTAATATACAATTACAATTTATCACAATAAATTACTTACTTATGAAAAATGCACAGAGGATTAGAAAAGCGGCCAAGTGTGAGTCCGACTCGCGCACTAAGGGTTACGTACCTTACGCAGTTTGAAAATAATTAATTTTGCTGATTTATAATGTTATTTCATACGTAGCGCAATCTCTATCAATATTTTGTACTTTAGGATTAAATAAAAATAATATTTTTATTGTAAATAAGCACAAATTCCTGAGAGTCAGATTTATTTATTTACTAGTACTACAAAAATAAAAAGATTAGGTAAACACCAAAAGAAATATTGGAGCCAGGTGGAGAGTGAACCAAGAGCAATGCAGTTCTTGTGACTAGGACACTAAACACCTTGTGCTTAACTTTAGTGGCGAAAATATTAGACTACATGTACAGCATGAATTTGGAAAAATAAAATATTTACTGTTATTAAATTCTCGACTTTCAGATTTATTTTTTTACTTGTGCTATAAGAGCTTGCTTCTTGCCAATTTTCATGATTCTAGGTCTACATGAAGTATCCTATAGGTTTTGTGAGTTTTAAAAGTATGAAAATGTAACTTAAATTGGTTGTATCTTTTGATTGCATTGACTGAGAAGCTTGAAATTTTTAGAGCTCTTAGGGGCCAATTTTAACTCGATGCCTTCACACATTCCCAAGGTTCTTGACACCCAGACAAACAGACAGACAAAAAAATGATCCTATACGGTTTCCTATTTTCTTTTTGAGGTACAGAACCCTATCTAATAAGTAAGTACATATCTAACTAAATAAGTATTTTTTCTAGGTAATTGTTTGCTTTTTATAAATTATGACTATCATCACTATGAGTCTGAGCACCCCTGCTATACAATATTCTGTGAATTTAATAAAATGCTATTACTATTTTACAATTTGGAATCACAATATGTTACCAACATGGAATTTAATGCCACATTTACACTCAGCCCTTGCCACTGCCGCTGTCGGAAATATTGCCTAAAATACTTCTGTGGCATTATCGAGGCGAGTGAGTGTTCACACTCAGCCCTCGTACTCTTTTACCCAACGACTCGCAACGATGGCGGATATCGAAACTGTTGCGGCGACAGCATTATAAAAATAAGTTCGCGTACAATTCAGTGCTTCTCCGATCTTCGGGTCGGTTTATTTATTTAATAATTCAGCGAGCCACTACCACATACTACATTCACTGATAAAAGCCGACAAGAAAATATTTCTTTTTCGAAAATCGAAATAAAACTGACACGAAAGAAATGCTATGAGAGATAGCACAAAAAAAAAGTATCATGGTGGTTGGGTGCACAGAGTACCTACCTTTTTTTATTTACATTAGTATCTATCTACATGTGCTTTCGCGCTCAAACGCTGGCAGCAACTGAGTGAGAGGGAGGGCTGAATGTAAACACTCACTCGCGCTCGCGCTGCCCGTCCTTTGACTTCCGCCCGAAACACCGACACTCGAGGGAGCACTGGGCAATCGCAGCGGCATGAGCAGTGGCAGCGCGAGTCATCTATTTACATACTCCCGCTGCCCACTTCCCTGCCCAACAGGGCTGAGTGTAAATATCGCATAAAGTATATCTCTTAAAAGTATATCATTTCAGTATCCTCAAATATTATTTATTCCTAAAATTGTAAAACAGCATATAAGGTTTATTCAATTCAACAAGTTTATTGTCATTAACTAGCTTTGCTGTAACACCTAAAATATGCATTTAAGAAAGTAAGAAATCCTTTAAGCATTTTGGCAAAGGTAGAGATTTCACTGAACCATTATTCACATACTGGAGTATTGCATCCCGGCACACATTCTGTAGTGTTTTAACTGAAAAGAAAATTAAGAATATAAAACTTGCACTTTTGTTGTTGAAAAAATCATATCCGATCTGTCAACATCGAATAAAAAAAAACAATCTTGTCTATAATTAGTGTTGCCAAATATAAACAATCCCTGTGATTGATTGTTATGAATTTCTATTAAAAAATAGTTGGTGGAAAAAATATTCCCTCTAACAGTTAAGGGGTTAAAAAAAAACAAGATAATTTAAACAATTTGTGACTTACCTCCATATAACTGGACAATCTTCACTTGCTTTGTGGTTCCATAAACATCAACAACTGCATGCAGTGGCCCTCTTGTATATGGAATGGCCTTAGTACAAGGACCCTGATCAACACCGTTTATTATAAAATGCATCTCTGCTAATTCAGCATCATCTTTGTTTACTTTTGGACAGGGAACAAACATAACTCCTATGCGACTTCCAGCGTCCATAGGCAGTATGCCTTGTGGAGTTCCATTTTGTGACAATGTCTGTGGTCTCAGGACCATCTTGGATATGCACCCACGAGGTGTCCGCACGCTGTGTCCGTCGCCAAGCACCGAGACGCGCGGCTCGCATTCGCGCCTACCGCTCGCTCCTTGGTTTACAAGCTCAATCAAAACATTATTCTGCGATTTTGATATAGGGAAAATCCATGACATACCAGTGTTAGCCAGATCTGGCAGGGCATATTGAGGCAGTCCCTTGTCGCCGAGAGCAGCAGTCTGAGGATCCAGCAGAGTCAAGCCTAAGCGCATATGACCGCTCCAGCCGCGCTCCGTCTTCTCAATTTCCACTAAAAATATTTCACCCGGTAGCAGTGGCTTTTCGCTGAATGTTAATCCATGTGAAAAGCTGGCTTTTCTGTAAGCTACGGTATTTTCTTCAAATAATATAATGTTAGAACCATGATAATGGTGAAATCTGGACAACATGTTTACAGACACATACGATGAAATATTAAAACTTCAATTATCGACGCACAGTCAATTTATGAGCCTTTAATATTAATATCATCCATTCATTATTTAAAACAAACACTTTATATTTGCGTTTCTTTGCTTTGTAGTTTAGTTAGAGTTTCACTCGCTTTCCATGAACGAAAAAAATCTGACATGACATGACCATGACGGAATGACAGTTCGTTCGCGAAAAAAAAGTTATACCATGGTTGGTTCAGAAATTGCGTTTCGATATAAAAAGATAATCATTTTGACGGTTAGATTTATTTATAAAAACTAAACGCAATTATTATTTAACTCCGTAATACGCAAAAATACTTTGATTCGGTTTATTAAAATTCTGTGAAATCAACATTACTCAAACAAAACTAAGTATTTATTTTGTGTTTATAAAAATGTATTTTATTTCAGCAAATAATGATGTTGCGTGGTGCTGAATAAACTACTGAATAAATGAAACAAAATAACTGCAATTGATTGACAGAAAAAATACGGAACGTAAAAAAAGTAAAAATGTCAAACCCGGCTGCATCGGTCACGCGAATTTTTCGTTTTGGGTCACGATTTACGCTATTTAGAGACGCTAGAACTTCAGTTTTTCTATCTAAAACACTTTATCACAGCCATATCATAAAAAAACCTGGCTTGTACGGACTCTCCTACGTACTTGCTAAAAACTTCGTTCGTATACGGTAAGATAAATCTGTAAAGAAATTCGTAGTGTGTAATTCGACTATTGTTTCATATTTCTATATTACGATGAATACTACAAATCCCCGCTTACTTTTATAATCATAATTATAAAAAAAATTACGTTGGTCAGTATAGATTTCCGTTTGTATGATATCTTAGCATTTAATAGATATTATGTACGATTTACTAATTCTCATAGGTATTCTAGTGATAATTTGGTCATTTTGCACCAGCTGGAACCCCAAAAATTTAGTAAGAAATTGTAGTAGGGTTGGGTAAATAATTTCATCATTTTTGACATGAAATTACCTACTTTCGTTTAGTTTGTCTATTCAAAATCAAAGTTGACATAATGACAAACATCTTTCACCGAAATCTGCATATATTCGCAATCAAAAGATTTTGCTCAATTTAAGCCTTGTAAATTTAAAATCGATTATTGCTTTATTTCACAGTGTAACTTAGTCATTAGCAAAGTGCCTAGTTCTGTTAGTTTTACTTTAAGAAAGAAAGCAGTAATACCTCTAAAATTTTCATATGTATTTTCACTTTGTATATATTATTTATATCTCTATCTATCGGACGGGTGGTACAGTTGGCTCACTCACTAGGCGAGTATTGCTCATTGTCATTCAAGATATCGTGGGTGTCACTAGTGCCAGCCACAATGGGTGTTATTGTAAATAGATTAGGGTTCATTATGCTGATTTATGTTGTTGCTTGTAGCCCTGCGAGAGCCATGAGTGCCTTAAGTCCAAGTGATCCTTCCTCCTATTCAAGACCAGGTAAATATGATTCTGTATTAGGTATCTATTTTTATTAACTTTTATTTTTACATTTCTTTTTTCAAACTATATTAACATTCTTCTTATCTCAAAATTGTTGATATTTTATAAATATACTAGGTACAAAAAATACAATTACTATTGTTTTTTTTTGTATGTGTCTTTGGTACCTATATCTTTGATTATTGTATTTTATAGTAAAATATGTTTTTATTAATATTTAATTTAGTTTGCCCAGCAGTGGAACAGCTCAGGCTAGAAAAAAAAAATATTTTTAGTTTACTTCTGTACCTATCCTTCTTATTAGTTTTTTAAGTACATATCTTTCTGATAAGTAATAGATTTTGTTTTTTTTTTCAGAACTGGCAGTGATCAAGCATGTGGGGTTGAACCTGAACATAGACTTTAGTAATAAAATGTTAAGTGGGTCAGCATTATTGAATTTCGAAGCATTGCAAAACATTGATGAAGTGGTATGATATGATATGATTTTTTTCTTACTAAATATCTTAGTTTTTGCATGGGTGCAGCTGTGGCAAGGCATGATTTCAAGAGAGGTAGACAGTAAACTAAAATTATATTCATCATGCAGTCTTTTTATATATTTAAATATTTTTTTATAGATATACTGAATTAACTATTTTTTGTTTAAATATGTTTCTATGAAATATGTAGAGTTTATTTATGTAACCCCAACTCTATCAGCACTCATTTCTTATCTGACAGATACAAGGTATCTTTAAGTATATAGGTATATCTGTCTTTTCAGCTCAACTCTATGTGACCTTTCTTTGTAACTGACTAGATAAAATTGTCTTCTAGATACTCGGCATTTTAGGTACAAAAAATACCTATAAATAAAATAATGATATAATGATGACAGGTTATTGATAGGCTTAATCAAATGAAGCAAGTTAAATACCATTCATAGTGCAATATAAAAGAGTAGATATATACTAGATGAATGGAAGTGCTTAATCCCTTTCCTAGTTTTATTTTGAAAAAGTTAATTGTGTGGTTTTACTCATTGGGTAACATACTTTCAATGACAGCTTTAAGGTTTTTAATATCTCTTATATTTACGATGTTATCACCTGTATATGAAATGTACTTTATTTTAGGTTCTTGATGCCAGCACTCAAACCATTGAAGCTGTTGAGCTGGAAAATGGTACTGCATTGAAGTATAAGCTAGATGGGCATATTCCAAACTTTGGCTCCAAGCTGACTATATATTTGCCCCAAACTATAACTGCTGCTGAAAAGTAAGTATATTCATAATTAATTATTATATGATATCGGTATATTTTATAAAATGAGCAAACTCAGTTGAATATGATAAGATCAAGCATTGCGAAATGGTGAAAAGTATATAAAACACTAAAATTTTGAAGTTAATCTGTGTTGATTCCAAATTTTTAAAAAGTTTTTTTAACACAAAGGAAAGAAAAATATGGAATTGAAAGAAAAAATACCCCGAGTACAAGTCACACACTGAATACTGCTCGTTCCAAAGTTATATTACTGAATGAGAATGATTTTGTGTATAAACTATCACAACCAACAAAAATGAACGCAAATAAAACATTTACGATTGTGCCTGACAATGAATATTGCTGTCCGGAGTGTAAATGTGAAGAACCTCATGTAGACAAAAAAAGACAGAGTACCACTGTATATAAAATTGTAAAACAATTTAATAACTCTAGAAAAAATGATAGAAGATTAAGTGATCCAAGGGTATCCGATAAATCTAGTCATGGGAGGTACCTATAAATTATAAAGATATCACTTTTGTTTTAGTATTATCCCGTGGTATTGGTTAAGTGTAGAAAAATATTACTTCTTACCCAAGTAAATGCACTTGTATTTTATTGCATACTTTTCATTAGCAATGCTTGATTGTATCAAATAGTTGATATATTTTAACTATTGTAGTGCTTTGTGATACATAATTTCATGTACAGTAATTTTTTAGTTAATGTTTTTATAATACTTTTGGTCTTTAAAATAGATTATTTATGTTTTTTAGGTAGGCAGTATTAAAAAAAACACTGTCTGAGAGTCATCATACAAAATTTAATTCTGCAGTTAAATTTGTTTATGCAATAAAAAAATATTCGCAAACGAAAAATAAGTTAATGTTATTTAATTAGCAGTATTTATATTTTGCTGCAGATTCTATACAAGAAGCAGTTTCGATAAAATATTTTTTAATAGTTAGAACTTTTAGATTTATGTATTCTTGTCAACAGATTTGCTGTAAGAGTTAAATATACGACAGACCCGGCAGCGTCGGCCCTTCAATGGCTAGAACCAAGCCAAACTTCGGGAAAACAACACCCTTACTTGTTCAGCCAATGTCAGGTACATTCCCGTCGGGTAACATAACGACTATAAAAAAAATAAGGCGTGTCAATCCTGCTGCATGGATATTTGAAAAAAAAAACAACTTATTCTTCTTATTATTTATCCATAGTATTATTTTAACTTGTAGGTCAGTAAAAAGTATAAATTCTAGGTACTACTCTACAAAAAGATTAAATAACAGTCATCCTAATTTTATATTCAATTTAAAAACAAGCTAATACTACCAGTTGCCTGTTTAAATATCATATACAACCACTTTTTCCAAGGAACAAGAACTTCAATCGCTGAAAGGAACGGTGCCATTAGAAAGCGCCTTTTGTAAGGAAGATCGAATCTTCACGCCCCTTCATCTATGTTTTATAATTTTAATCTGTATCTTTGTGTGCAATGAAGTATCCCCTTCATCTATCTTTTATAATTTTAATCTGTATCTTTGTGTGCAATGAAGTATATTCTATTCTTCTCGGCTGCCGATCCATATTTCTCCTTTCGACGCGTAGTACCAGATACGCGAATTACCGTACACGCAAAGGAATATATTTTCAACAGCAAACTACCAGATACGCAGACGACCTGAATTTGTTTTTGTAAATTACCAAATACCAAAAGTATACGCACCGATGTAAAAAAAAACCCTGTATTTACCAGCCGATCCACGCGCGCTCGATTCTCCCGTGCCAAGACACCCCCAGTGTGAAGTTCACGTACGACGCAGAGGTTTCCGCCCCGGAGCCATTCACGGTGCTCATGAGCGCTTTGACCAAGGACCGGCAGAGCAACCGGACCACGTTCCACCAGCCAGTGCCCATACCCTCGTACTTGCTGGCCATCGCCGTGGGTGTGCTCGAGCGCAGGTCTATTGGACCAAGGTGAGTTTGGAATAATTGGTTGTCATCTCGATTACATAAGTAGTTCCAAATAGTCCCAACAGATGGCGTTATAATATTGATTTGTAATTTATCGTGTATAAAACAAAATGCCTGTTACGCTACGAGGAATATACTCATCTTACTATTATGTATACCCAAAACTTTTTAAAATCTAAGCGAACTGAAAAAAAAAACGATCTTGGACAGGGTTTAGACCCCCATCTCTTGGTCGATCCAGCCCTATCACAGGAACTAATCGCCGAGGAGGTGTAGGTTCAAACACTGTTACAGATCGATAATTCTTTTCACATTTGCTTCGATTTAAAAAATAATTGGTAACTACTTTTTCTGCTATGAATGAACAAAATACCCCTGCATTACCACAACAATCACGTTCCACTTTAATAGTATAGTATACTAGCGGCCCGCTAGCGGCTACGCCCGCTTCATTTTTGAAATTTCCCGTGGGAAAACATATTTCCCGTTATAAAAAGTAGCCTATGTTACTCAGAAATCATTTAGCTTTCTAATTGTGAAAGAATTTTTAAAATCGGTTCAGTTGTTTTTGAGTTTATTCGTTACAAAAATACAAAGGTTTCCTCTTTATAATATTAGTATAGACAATACACCACACAAAATTCATACATAATGAACCATAGTGTAAACCCGAGACACTTCTAGGACGACAGTATGGTCGGAGAAGGAAGAAATCGACCGCAGTGCGTGGGAGTTCGCTGAAACTGAGAGCTACCTCCAAGCGGCGGAGCGGCTATGTGGACCGTATGTGTGGACCCAATACGACTTGCTGGTGCTGCCACCTTCCTTCCCCTACGGCGGCATGGAAAACCCTTGCCTCACCTTCGTTACCCCCACGTTGCTGGTAAATACACTTAGAATAAGGCAGGAGGAATGAAAAGTACCACAGGCAAAACAAAATTCACCTACATAGCCCTAGGAACTGCAAAACTAAAGTGGCATGGGTGGGTGGGGCACATTTTACGTAGAACTGAAGGTTGCTAGAAGACGCAGAGTACAGTCGCCCAAATTGCCACCGAAAATCTGGTGAAAGCTGCAGGAAACCACTAGATGCTGGCTACGCAGGGCCGGTCATTGTAGAGATCTTTTTGTTCAGCAATGGCCGTCTTTTGACTGTTATGATGATGATGATAAATAAGCCTGAGAGCTACCTCCACGTATTAATGCGATGTATTAAGATTAGTTAAAGTTTCTCTTAGTTAAAGTTTTTCAACTGACAGTAAAGGTAGTAGCAAAGTAATCAAATGAGGAGAGCAAAATATCGTGCTCAATGCCGTGCAGTTAAAAAGCCCAACCCATGTCCACGTGACAGTGCACGAGATAATGCACAGCTGATAATAAAAAGTGTGAGGTGACGAAGCGGTGCGCGTCTCTAGTGAGAAGGGTGCGGGCCAGCGCCAACACTGTCCTGGCCGTGATTGCCGGGAGACTGGACTGTCCTTATGTGCGGCACAGTTGTGACCGGCATGTCACACCAGTGCCGTATGTTTGACAGTACCGTTTCTTTTATGCTCTGTATTTTTAAGTTATTACTAACAATAGGCTAAGTTTCTTTTATTTACTAACACTTTTATGAGACATGTTTCTTGAAATAAACTATTATTATTATAATAAAAAGCTGGTTTTGTCACTAATTTAGGCTGGCGACCGAAGCCAAGCGGACGTGATAGTGCACGAGATAATGCACAGCTGGACCGGCAACCTGGTGACGAACAGGAACTTCGAGCACTTCTGGCTGAACGAAGGGTTCACGGTGTTCCTGGAGAGGAAGGTGGCTGCGTCCCTCATCAGCAATCCGGATGAGGCGAAGCGCAGCCGAGACTTCCACAGTCTGCTGGGGCTGCAAGAACTGATTGAAGCGGTAAGGATCCCTTCATAACCTACTTTCTGCAGTCTTGGTTAACTGGGGGGTTTATGGTATTCCTTGAGCGGGAGGTGGCCGCGTTCTTCATAAGTGACCTGGACGAGGCGAAGCGCTGCCGTGACTTGCACAGCCTTCTGGGGCTGCAAGTACTGACTGAAGCGGTTCCTTCAGAACTTAAAACACTCCTAGCTTAATGAAGGGTTCATGGTGTTCTTGGAGCGCAAGGTGGCTGCGTCCCTCATCAGCGATCCAGATGATGCGAAACACATTTTTATTTTATTTGATGGGCCCTATTTAATACTCAAGGTCTTCTTGGGCAATAACAAGAATATCCACGCGTGGCCACGTTGTAATATTAAAATGCCATAGTTACTATTTAGTACATTTGTACATGAACGCTAAATGATGAGTACTAAAGTATGAATACAACAATATCCAATAAGTTTGCTTTTCTGATTGCGTTGTAAGGCCGGGTTCACTCTGGTATAGTTTGGCGGATCATTTCACCGCCTTCGCGACGATCCACGATCGTCCAGATGATACAAGTGTCAACCCGGCCTAAGGCGTCGCCGTCTGGCCCGCAGGTCACGGAGCAATTCTCTCCCAACGACCCTCTAACGCGCCTCGTGCCGAACTTATCGGGCGTTCACCCCGATGACGCATTCTCTCGCGTGCCCTACGAAAAGGGGTCCCTCTTCCTCCGCTACCTCGAAGACCTAGTTGGAGGGCCCGGTAAGTAACAATCTATCTTCTTCTAGGTAACCGATGAGCTGGGTGTTGACAATGCACTCACGAAATTGGTAGTGAATTTAACCGAAGTACACCCGGATGATGCTTTTTCTACGGTGCCATATGAGAAGGGCTCCCTGTTCTTGAGATATTTGGAGGACTTGTTTGGAATTGGTTTGTACCAGATACAATGTTTTTAGCTAGAGAGTTAAACACGATCGTTGATCTGAACATATACATTCAACTTTTTCCAATAATTTCTTTAAATATTTATAACATTCATGCTTTTAACACTCATCTAAGTTTTACTCTCTCCATGGTTACATAAGACTAAAGAGAGTGGGTGCTGTAGAGACATATTTGGCAACACACACTGTTCTATCTTCACCCTATCTTTGCCACACCAAACGAATATTCGAATATTCGGTGATTTCATGGGTAAATACTGACTTCATTAAACAATTTTGTTGACCTAACAAGAAAACTATTACTTCTGTAATTAACTCTAGACGAGTAGGAAGGTTCAGGTATTCAGTAGGAAGAACTGGAAAATGGCGCCTCCTAAAAGATGTTCATTCCGATTACACAAATATCAGATGGTTGTTTTGACGTTTCACTATCCCATTGCTCTTTTTTAAAACTCTGCATAGTGGCGCCATTTAGTTTCAGGTTTTTCCCTAATTCTGATCGGAATGCTTGTTAATAATGATGGCGACGGCGGTGGCATGAGGCCGCCTCTACTGGGTGACAGTTTCAGTCAAGATAACCCATCTATCCTTTTCAGAGGTATTCGATGATTTCCTCCGTTCGTACCTGAACAACTTCCAGCGCCGGTCTTTGGACACGGAGCAGTTCAAGGCATACCTGCTGGGCTACTTCACCGGGAAGCCCGCGGCCGACAAGCTCGCCCTGGTGCAGTGGGGGCAGTGGCTCCACTCGCCCGGCATGCCGCCCGTCGTGCCTAAGTGAGTGCTACCCACTGACGTCACTATACACGATACTGAAGCTCGCGGCCGACAAGCTCGCCCTGGTGCAGTGGGGGCAGTGGCTCCACTCGCCCGGCATGCCGCCCGCCGTGCTCGAGTGAGTGCTACCCACTGACGTCACTATACACGATACTGAAGCTCGCGGCCGACAAGCTCGCCCTAGTGCAGTGTCTCCACTCGCCCGGCATGCCGCCCGCCGTGCCCGAGTGAGTGCTACCCACTGACGTCACTATACACGATACTGAAGCTCGCCCTGGTGCAGTGGGGGCAGTGGCCCCACTCGCCCGGCATGCCGCCCGCCGTGCCCGAGTGAGTGCTACCCACTGACGTCACTATACACGATACTGAAGCTCGCGGCCGACAAGCTCGCCCTGGTGCAGTGGGGGCAGTGTCTGCACTCGCCCGGCATGCCGCCCGCCGTGCCCGAGTGAGTGCTACCCACTGACGTCACTATACACGATACTGAAGCCCGCGGCCGACAAGCTCGCCCTGGTGCAGTGGGGGCAGTGGCTCCACTCGCCCGGCATGCCGCCCGCCGTGCTCGAGTGAGTGCTACCCACTGACGTCACTATACACGATACTGAAGCTCGCGGCCGACAAGCTCGCCCTGGTGCAGTGTCTCCACTCGCCCGGCATGCCGCCCGCCGTGCCCGAGTGAGTGCTACCCACTGACGTCACTATACACGATACTGAAGCTCGCGGCCGACAAGCTCGCCCTGGTGCAGTGGGGGCAGTGTCTGCACTCGCCCGGCATGCCGCCCGCCGTGCCCGAGTGAGTGCTACCCACTGACGTCACTATACACGATACTGAAGCCCGCGGCCGACAAGCTCGCCCTGGTGCAGTGGGGGCAGTGTCTGCACTCGCCCGGCATGCCGCCCGCCGTGCCTGAGTGAGTGCTACCCACTGACGTCACTATACACGATACTGAAGCTCGCGGCCGACAAGCTCGCCCTGGTGCAGTGGGGGCAGTGTCTCCACTCGCCCGGCATGCCGCCCGCCGTGCCCGAGTGAGTGCTACCCACACTGACGTAACTATACATACACGATACTGAAGCTCGCGGCCGACAAGCTCGCCCTGGTGCAGTGGGGGCAGTGTCTCCACTCGCCCGGCATGCCGCCCGCCGTGCCCGAGTGAGTGCTACCCACTGACGTCACTATACACGATACTGAAGCTCGCGGCCGACAAGCTCGCCCTGGTGCAGTGGGGGCAGTGGCTCCACTCGCCCGGCATGCCGCCCGCCGTGCTCGAGTGAGTGCTACCCACTGACGTCACTATACACGATACTGAAGCTCGCGGCCGACAAGCTCGCCCTAGTGCAGTGTCTCCACTCGCCCGGCATGCCGCCCGCCGTGCCCGAGTGAGTGCTACCCACTGACGTCACTATACACGATACTGAAGCTCGCCCTGGTGCAGTGGGGGCAGTGGCCCCACTCGCCCGGCATGCCGCCCGCCGTGCCCGAGTGAGTGCTACCCACTGACGTCACTATACACGATACTGAAGCTCGCGGCCGACAAGCTCGCCCTGGTGCAGTGGGGGCAGTGTCTGCACTCGCCCGGCATGCCGCCCGCCGTGCCCGAGTGAGTGCTACCCACTGACGTCACTATACACGATACTGAAGCCCGCGGCCGACAAGCTCGCCCTGGTGCAGTGGGGGCAGTGGCTCCACTCGCCCGGCATGCCGCCCGCCGTGCTCGAGTGAGTGCTACCCACTGACGTCACTATACACGATACTGAAGCTCGCGGCCGACAAGCTCGCCCTGGTGCAGTGTCTCCACTCGCCCGGCATGCCGCCCGCCGTGCCCGAGTGAGTGCTACCCACTGACGTCACTATACACGATACTGAAGCTCGCGGCCGACAAGCTCGCCCTGGTGCAGTGGGGGCAGTGTCTGCACTCGCCCGGCATGCCGCCCGCCGTGCCCGAGTGAGTGCTACCCACTGACGTCACTATACACGATACTGAAGCCCGCGGCCGACAAGCTCGCCCTGGTGCAGTGGGGGCAGTGTCTGCACTCGCCTGGCATGCCGCCCGCCGTGCCCGAGTGAGTGCTACCCACTGACGTCACTATACACGATACTGAAGCTCGCGGCCGACAAGCTCGCCCTGGTGCAGTGGGGGCAGTGTCTCCACTCGCCCGGCATGCCGCCCGCCGTGCCCGAGTGAGTGCTACCCACACTGACGTAACTATACATACACGATACTGAAGCTCGCGGCCGACAAGCTCGCCCTGGTGCAGTGGGGGCAGTGTCTCCACTCGCCCGGCATGCCGCCCGCCGTGCCCGAGTGAGTGCTACCCACTGACGTCACTATACACGATACTGAAGCTCGCGGCCGACAAGCTCGCCCTGGTGCAGTGGGGGCAGTGGCTCCACTCGCCCGGCATGCCGCCCGCCGTTCCCGAGTGAGTGCTACCCACTGACGTCATTACCCTAGTGTCAGTGTTATAGAGCCGCCGAAGGCTCAAATCAAGTCTACTTCTCTTATCCGCAACGCAAGCTATTTGAGAAAAATATTAGTTGGCTCACAGAGAGCGCACACAATAACCACAAAGCTTCTAGCTTCTTATCTTACCTCATGTGTAAAGTCTCAAGTTGTAAGTTCTAGAAATACCCAACGTTAAAAAGATCAGCGGTGTTATCGTCCAATTTAATGGTGGGGTGCTGTCTCAATATACACCCCAACCTGGTAAGGTGCTGTCTCAACATTCGACCCTGCCTTACTTTTCCAAAAGATCAGTGTACTGGCAACAACTTAACACAGACTGTTCAAACTCAACAATAGCTCACTCACTCGATCAATTCCAGCTACGACACATCAATGACGAAGGCGATCACGAACCTGCTGGAGCGGATCGACGCGGACCCCTCGTTCTCCGCCGAGGACGTGAAGGGCTTCACTCCGCACCAGGTCATCCACTTCCTGCAGGAGATGGTTAACCGCCGCCCGCTGGCTGCGGACCGGCTAGAGGAAATGGGCGCCGCTTATAAGGTCACCGATAGTCATAACTCCGAGATCCGGTACAGGTAAATAAACTTTTTTTATTTAAAGGACTGGGCTAAGGTGTGTGAGGTTGGGTTTAAATACGAGTCACTATAAGATCGAAAAATGTCGAAAAATGATTTGTAAAAATCTTAATTCGAATAAAAAAAAATTGACTTTGACTTTTTGACTTTGATCTAGGTAAGTAAAATAATTTCGTCTATTTCATTGAATAAATTAAAATTATTTACAAAACAAAGAAATAGAGTGCTGCATACGGCTAAAACTTAATAGACTGATCTCAAGTCCGCGCGCGCTCGCTATATTACCACTTTTATAGAAATAATGATAAGATTAGTTAGGAAAAAAATCTTGAATGAAATAAATGTTGTTTTGAGAAGATACTAGGTAATGTTCAATTCATTATAATGCAGATATTTCTTTACCAAAATGGTCACACGGAAAGTATTTGAGCAGTAATTAAAAAAGTTATACTATTTATCATAACAGTCTCAACTTTTTAAATACGAGGATTGATGATATTTTCCCGTTTTAGTCAAAGTTGCTATGTATTTAATCCTTATTTGGATTGGACATATTATGCTCTTTATGCATAATATGTCCGCTGCTCTTATGACAATTCAGCTACATTTGGATTGGACATAATATTATGTGTTGGCAATCATGTGCCAACCATCGAGTTGGTCGGCGTTGGCCCATGTTCGCCAACGTTCGAGCTACGCGCACCATTCTACGACGGACGTCTCGCCCTTGACACAAAGTGGAGTGGGGGAAAAATAAGGCGTTATAAGCACCGGGATGGGCACGGCGCGCGGCTTGTTCTTCGTCGACACGAATGCGATAACTACTACGATTAAGTTGTTTTGTTTAAATTTAAAGTTTAATTATATTTTATTGATTTAAACGTCTTCTTATTAATATTGTTAACATCAGAAGTGACAAGAATTTTCGCGCACCACCACCATGGGTAAACATAAAGGCAACAAAAGGCGTAAGCGAGCGCGCTCGAGCTCAAGTTCAAGCAGCTCGAGCAGCGCTAGGACTCCATCACCACCACCAAAAAGGAAGGACAAGGTATCACGAAAGAAAGATACCGGAACTGTAAGTACATCCAACCAATTTACTTTGAACAACATGATTCCTGACTTTGACCCTCTGAAAGACGATATTAATGCATGGCTTAGTATTATTCAATCCTATTCTAAAACTTTTTCATGGTCCGATGAAATGACACGTTATCAAGCTCTTAATAAGTTAAAAGGATCTGCGAAGGTTTGGTACGATTCATTGTTACTATCCGAAAATCAGTGGCCATCTTGGAAGTGGAAAGATTGGAAGCAGAAACTGACCGTTAGTTTTCAAATACGACGAAACATGTACGAACTTTTAAAAGAAGTTTTTGATAAAAAACCGAGTGATAATCAGTCGTTATACGAATTTTATTTCGAACAAAAGTGCAAAATCGATCGTTTATCGTTAGGCTTTACGGAACAAGATATTATCTCAATTATTGTAGGAAATATTGGTGACAGTGTGATAGGCGCGTCTATTGAAGCCAGTAATTTCGTCACATGTGAAAGTTTATCTAGCTTTTTACACGGTCGGGTTTATAAAGCAAAGGTCACAAAACAAAACAGTGCGAGTGTACGCGATAATAATCAGCACAAAATTGAGATCTCGAATCAATCTGCAGTAGCCCAAACAAGTGCTTCTTTAAATACCCCTTCGTTACCCTCCGCTAACGCGTCGTCTACGTCGGATAAATCACAGAATCGAAGACCAATCAAGTGTTACACATGCGGTGGAAACCATAAAAGAAATCAGTGTGATCTGAACAAATGTGAATTCTGTGGTAAACGGGGCCACACGGAATCGGTGTGCTATCATAAAAAAAATAGTTCGGTAAAGAACGAAAAAGAGGAGATTAAATTTGTTTCGTCTCTCGATTCCAAAAGTAAGTTTTTTAAGAAGGTAGTTATTCATGATTTCCTAAACGAAGCATTTATTGATACCGGGAGCAGTTGTTCGCTAATTTCGGAATCTTTGATAAACAAGCATGGCTTGAATAGCACACCGCTTCCAGCGCCGATACTTTTACAAGGTTTTTCAAAACAGACTTTTAAGTCAGTGACGCACAAAATAACAATTGATTTGAGAATCGATTCTGTTAACTTAACTAATGTGGATTTTTACGTAATTAATGACCTGGCAGACTGTGAAGTTTTGATAGGCAGAAACGTAACTGAACGTACAGACGTTATGTATTCGAGGGTAGGAGAGGTGCTCAAGTTTGACTATGTCGAGAAGTTTACCGAATTTTGCGAGGAAGTGACGGATTTTCAGTTTGATGCAGATTCGCATCAAAATGAGTTGGTGTCCTTGTTTAGGGAATATAAAGATTGTGTGGCAAGTAACATTAAGGAATTAGGACAAGTAAATAATCATGAAATGGAGATAAACTTAACTAATTCGCAACCAATTCAATGCAGACCTTTTAGATCCTCCCATGCAGACAGGAAAGTTATTCGAGATACGGTTAATGAGTTATTGGATAATAATATAATACGTGAAAGTAAATCGCCATATGCCAGTCCTGCTTTACTTGCCAATAAAAAGAATGGGGAAAAAAGGCTCTGCATTGATTACCGCGCGTTAAATAAAATTACCAAAAAAGATAAATACCCGATGCCCCGAATATAAGATCTAGTAGATAGGCTACAGGGATTTAAATGTTTCACGAGTCTAGACCTCAAAAGTGGTTACTATCAAATAAGAATGCACCCCCAATCTATAGAAAAAACCGCATTTATTACAGAGGACGGACATTATGAATTTTTATGGCTCCCTTTCGGTTTAGCGAACGCCCCTTCTTGTTTTCAACACATGATGAACAAAGTTTTGGGTAACTTAAGGTTCGAAAATGTGATCCTGTATTTAGACGATGTATATTTAGTCACTAACACGGTAGAGGGAAACTTAAAACTACTAGAACGTGTTTTGCATATTTTTCGCGAGAATGGATTAACTTTAAATCTAAAAAAGTGTCATTTCTTTAAAACGGAGATAGAATTTTTAGGATATAGAATTAAGCCCAATTGCGTGATGCCAAATGAATCAAAATTAGAGGCTGTTAGGGATTTTCCAGTGCCCAAAACGGTACACCAACTTCGACAGTTTCTCGGTCTCATAAGCTATTTCCGAAAGTTTATAGAAAATTGTGCGATGCTTTCTGCTCCTTTGACGAAACTGTTGAAGAAGGATACTGTGTGGGCCTGGGAAGAAGTCCATTCTCGAGCATTTCAAACGTTAAAAGACAAATTGACTTCTGATAGTGTTCTATCTATATTTGATCCGAATAAGGAGAACATACTATACACGGATGCTAGTAGAGATGGAATTGCGGGTATCCTCATGCAGAACACGGATAAAGGCGAAATGCCTGTACACTATTACAGTAGACAAACGACAGAAGATGAAAAAAAGTACCACTCTTTTGAACTGGAACTTTTGGCAATCGTTTGTTCTCTTCAAAAGTTTCGTTTATATTTATTAGGAGCACCGTTCAAAATAGTGACTGATTGCAACACCGTCCGATATGCGCTCACTAAAAAAGAGATTATTCCCCGGATTGCACGATGGGTACTGTCAACTCAAGAGTTTGCATTTGAAATAGTTCATAGAGAAGGCACACGCATGCAACATGTGGATGCCTTGAGTCGGAACCCCGTGCAATCGGGGGAAAAATCAGAGACAGAAATTATCATGTCTATAACCGAGGCGGACTGGTTACTTTCAGTACAACTACAAGACGATGAGTTAAAACGTATCCGATCCGTTTTAGAGTCAGGACAGGCCGATGACAATCGAGACATTTTTAAAAATTATGAACTTCTTGGTGGAAAGGTGTACAGAAGAACTGTGCGAGGTCGTCGTTGGGTTGTGCCAAAAAAATGTATCTGGCAAATCATTAGATGCAACCACGACGACGTCGGACATTTTTCTGTAGACAAGACCGTAGAACGGATAGGAAGTTTGTATTGGTTTTCGCGACTAAGACATAAAGTAAAGAAGTATATAAAAATTGCATAAACTGTGTCTATTATAAAAACAAAGGTTGTCCCAAGGAAGGCGAACTATATCCGTTGCCAAAATATGCACGACCTTTACATACTCTTCATTTGGACCATTTGGGTCCATTCGTGACAAGTAAAAGTAAAAACAAATATTTGTTGGTGATAATAGATGCATTCACAAA